>CM012454.1:25887608-26487608 GCA_003999625.1 Oryzias javanicus
GTGGTGGGCCGTCAGGGCCTGCAAGGCCTTCTCTGCTGGCCTAAAAATATCTGAATCACAGACTGATATTAATCATATTTTGTCCATGAATATGTATTCAATAATTCCAAATTGTCTGTCCGCTTCCTTTTATTGCTACCCCCTGGTTGCGCTGCTTCCAGACGTGTATTTTCATTTTTAAGCATTTAGCCAATCACATTTCAGCACTATTTGTTGCTAGGGTCAAAGAAATCTGCCCGGAGGCCTTCACAATCAATTCTGCGGGCCCTTTAGCATAAAATAAATGTTGAGCAAACTGTTGCTTCAACCAATCAGAGTTGGAGTTGGCGACACCAAGGCCCTCTAGCAGGCGTACGGAAACGTCAGCATTTTCACAGGCGTTGATTGGATAGTCAGAGAGTGTACCAGCCAGAGCTAGCAAACTGAATCTGTATCGAGCTCTACAAGCAAATAGAGGATTTAATAGCTGTTTTGTCAACCCACAATGGACGAAGGAGGAGAAGAAATTGATTTGGTGGCAGACTTGCTGTCAAAACCATTTTCAAGACGGACTTTTCAAGAAAAGCTGGAAATTGTTGAACAAGGTCGGGCAACTCCGAAGCTAGCAAGCCTGTCACAACCGGGGAAAGGATTTGTCCGCCACTTTCAGTCCACTAACTACGAGCTCCGAGGAACGCTGTCAATTGTATTGCTGGGAATGCTTGTTATTTGCCACTGATCGGCATGGTGTTTGGAGCCACACTGGAGTTGTGAATTTGTCTTGCCTTACCAAGGCAGCAACGAGGCATCAGCGCACCGCCCGACACTTACAGAAACGGCGCTCTCCAAAACTTTTGAGGAACCAGAGTGGATCTACAGCTGAGCGAGCAAGTGCGCAGGGAAACGGAGCTGCACAACGAAAAGGTGAAGAAAAATAGGGAAATCTTGAAATAAATGATAAGACTGTCATTTTTTTTTTTTTTTTTTTTTTTTCATTGGGGACGCAAGAAGGAACTTTCATTTTGGGGGACATGATGAGAGCGCTGGATCCACAAACACAAACTATTGCCTTATTTCCACCGAGCGGTCCAGAGCGGACTGGATCGGACTTGAATAGTCCTGGCATTTTGAGTGAACATTTCTGAGGGTTGGACCATGAAAGCCCATACGGGGTGTAGACTGATGACGTAGCTGCGTGTCAAGAGAATCTGCAACAGCTGACTCAGAAACGCAGTGAAAATGAAAAAGATGACCGGAGGATCTGCAGAACAGTCTATTGTTCTGAATTAAAAAGCGGGAAAAAATCTCTTCATGTTGATCAACACTCCAATGTTCTTCAATAAATGATTTTAAAGCAGATCATAAGTGTTTTTGATGAGTTTGGATCGGTACCGGACATTCTTCATCCGCGGGGGTCGAGGACACACAGAGACGGGAACTGGTGTGTGTGTGTGTTTGCGCGCGCACGTATCTCCGGTCCGTGTGCGCTCCCAAAATAAAGGGAAATACTGTATGGAAATAATTTATTATTCTCTGCAAGAAGATCGCAGGTGTTGTGAAATGAGTGTGCGTGCTTCAACCTGTATGTTTTAACTCCTTGGTGAAGGAGAGGGCGGGGAAAGAGTGCATGTGCGCGTGCTTGAGGGAAGCAGCTCGCGCTGCAAGGAGAGAAAGAAAATAAGGCAGCACGTTAGCGTGCCGACAGTTGTTGTCAATTGGTAGTGCAAGGAAAAGTAACAATAAAAAGTGAGACTGATTCTTTGGCTTCAAACGCTCCAGAGCTTCTGAAACTCAGAATCCCGGAGGAAGAGCAGTTCTTCGGACGGAGAAAATCTCCCCTGCGTCCCCCGAACACGGTCGGGAATCAAAGCAGAAAGTAACACCGCGGCAAAGAAAAATCCAGCCGAAAAGAGGACAGAACTTTCAATTTTGATCTTGAGTCGGGAAAAGCTCTGGTCGGACGCTTCCTGTTATCGTAAAACCTTTCCACCTATCAATGGGTTACATCGTGTGACGACAGAGGCTCCGCCCTCTTGGGTCCATTCCGTTTTCCAATGAGACCGGGTTGAGTTGGACCTGCTTGCCGGGTCCATTTTGTATTATTCACGCTAAAAAGTCCGGTCCGGCCCGATCCAGTCCGCTCTGGACCACTCGGTGGAAATAAGGCAGAAGTGTGTCGCAGCTGCACCTGCAGTAGAAGTGTTCTAGCCAGAAAATAGTTATTGAGGGTTGGATTGATTCAGACGGAGCACTACTGAAGGCCTAGGTGTGAAATGCACGGCCCGCCACTGAATTCATGAATCCACTGTGTTCTGGTGAGGAAAACGTGGATGCATGAGAAAAAAAGTTACATTTAAACACTTTTCTTTTTTAATAACAAGAAGCTAAACAAAAAGTAAAAACAAGACCGACTCAAATCCCAAAACGCTACAGAAAAAAAAAAATAAACATGCTAATGCTACATAACACTTATTGCATAAAGCTAAATGATTCAGAGCAACAATAATAATGTAAAGTTTGCTACAGAAATTTAAATATTAAAAAAAAAAAACAATATTAAACCGTTGATAAAAATGTAGAAATAAATTATTTTCAAACGGCCAAAGATGAACTGTTTTAAAGGGAAACAAACATTAGATAAGATATAAACAATATTCAAATATGACTAATAAGAGACAGTGAAGCATGCTGGGAAAAGACAGGAAGGAGCTGAACTGAAACATTAACTACAGTTGCTGTCAGAAGATACGTTTTACTAAAAACTGCTAAATGAGTTTAAAATGATGACACTCTAGACGGATAGTTAGCAGAAACAAAAACAGGTTTTGGTGTTTGTGATTCGATTGATTTATTAACTAGGTTGAAAATATCCTTAAAAACTGAAAACCCACTTTATATCAGGATTGAACATTTTTCTAAATTTTTTTCATCACGCTGTTTATTAATAGTTTTTAAGCATTTCTCTAGTTTCTTGAAGTTAAAATGAGCTGTTTTTTTTGCAAAAAGTCTAATAAATCAATCACAAATAAATATCTTCACTTAAATAAGTTTAAGAAAGGAAACAAAGAGAGTCCAGTTGAGAGGATGTGATCATGTCGAGGCTTCTCTGCAGTTTTGGGATCATTTCCATGGTTTCATGACTCAAACTAATTTCAGACTCAGAGATCAGCTGAATGCAAATGTCCGTCCCGGCTGACTGTATGGATGAAAGATATGAAGCAGAAACAATAACTTCCTGCTCTGAGCAAACGGGAACAAGAGCAAAGATCAATCTAAATGAAAGTGATGAAATGTCTCTTTGGGGGCGGAGCATCCATCCAGATGCAGGAACCTGCACCTTCAGGTCTTCTTTAGGAGGTTCCATGAGTCCCTTTATCTTAGATGGGATTTCCTGATTGGTTCCAGCTTTGGCTTCATCTTTGTGTCCAAAACGAGAATCTGAAATTCTTAAAGCCTCAGTCACAAACGGTCACACCTGTACGGGACACACAGGTGACACACACAAAATAACAAAGACATAGAACGTTCAGGTGGCTAAAATAACATTGTGTGACGTCATACAGACTCTTATGCACCCACAGCAATGGTACGTTCCATTTTCATGACACCTGCACTCACCTAGGAGCCAAAATCCAAAACACACCTGAGGTCAAACAGGATAAACATTTATGGAACATTCTGAAACTTTATTTTCTAAACTTTGAAACAGTAACTTTTTGACATAATTATGAACTAAATATACAACATTAACTGCTATAATGCTAGTGTGACTGCTGTAAGCTGAATTTAGGTACTGAAGATGCTGAAATTGATAACTAAAACCACTGAAGCTGATAGCCAGTGAAAATATTAGCTAAATGCTAAATTAGCCCAAAAAGCTAAAAACAAAAAAAAAAACCTTAGGTTAGCCAAAACAGCTAGCATAGCTGGTAAAATACTTTAAAATACCCCAAAAACCTGAAAAAAAAAGCCTAAATTAGTCAAAACAGCTAGCATGTAGCTAAAATATATGAGCTATACTCCAAAAAAGACAGAAAAGCTAGCTAACTTTTTAACATAATTATGAATAATAAAAATGCAGGAATATTATTCCAGAATAAATCATCTTAAACCTTAAATAACTTTCAATATTTTACCCTCCATAAAAATATATTTTGTCAAAAATTATACAAGTTAGAAATGATCGCAAGCTAACATCGGGTCATTAATACCAATAAAATAAAATGATCTGGAGGGCCGGATCCGGCCCCGAGGCACATATGATAATTTCTATATTTTAAAACAACGTTCTCAGTATTGTTTTAATTAATATTCTGACGTTTTTAACGCAAATCCCATGATTTAAATGTCTTAAAAAGTCATTTTCCATGTTGATCTGAAGCCTCCGTTTCCAAAAATCTCCTCTGAGGGGGCGTGGCTTTTGGAGCTCCTCCTCCCTGGATGTGCAGCAGAGCTGCTGTGATGGAAAGAAGATCATTTATTCAAACAGAGATTTTCTGTGACGATTTGATTGACAGAAATTTAAAAGGAGAAATACTCGGAAATGCAAAAAAAAAAAAAAAAAAAAAGATTTCTTATCACATCTGTTCTCTTTTGGAAGAAAAACATCAGACAGACGTGATAAAAACAGGATTTTCAACGGAGGAGGACTTTAAACTGTGGACCTGAGGAGACGTCCAGGAGAAATAAGGGGTTTGTTTCTGTAAAACTCTAAAAACTAACATCAAAAACCATTCTAAATTTAACTGGAGCCAATGCAGCACTAAAAGATGACATGAGTTCATTCAGTTAACAGCCTCGCTGCAGAGTTTAGATGTTTCAGAGATAAAAAGAGACTCCTGCAGTCTGAGTGAGAACAGTCGAACAATCAGCTGCAGGTCAGACGGGATGAAACCCAACAAAGAGAAACCCTTCGACCCTCCACGTCTGTGGACGTCCCATTACTGTAATCACTCCTCAGTTTGATCCGTTTGAGAAAATTCCAGCAGTTTCTGAGACTTTAAAGTTGGGACGATGTCGGTGAGGAACTCCACTCAGAAACCTGTGAAGAGATCAAACATGTTGTCTTTTATGTTCTCCCAGTATGGTCTTATTTACCATTATAGGTAACATTGAGTTTCTTCCATGTATATCAGATCTGGCTTTTAAAAAGTGTGGTGAAAGGGGTTTGAAAGTACTCCATCACTTGTTTTGCGGAGAAACATTGAAATCATTTTCAGAACTGCAAAAAACAGTTCCGTCTTCCACCAAGCGACCTGTATAGATACCTTCAGATTAGAGACTATATAACAAAACACCTGGAATGGGACACGGTGAAGATTAGGGGTGTAACGGATCACAAAACTCACGGTTCGGATCGTGTCACGGTTTTAGGGTCACGGTTCGGATCATTTTTCGGATCAGTAAAAAGTAAAAAATTTTAAAAATGAAAAAAAACAAAACGAAAAAAAAAAACCAACAATATCAAACTTAATTTAATTTTTGGAAACAGTTTAACTCATAAATTCAATAAGCATTTACAATTCCTCACACACACAATATTTACATATGCAACAACAAAACATCTGCTCATTGAAGCCTATTTATTAAAACAAAACATATTTGTACTTTAAACACAAACAAAATACTAAAACATGTAGTTTCTGATGACATTTACATGTTTTTAGACCAAATCTACAAAAACTAAGAGAAAAAAATGATTAAAAATTTTGTTGAAAACACCAAATCTATCTGGATTATCCTTTAAAATTAAATCATAAATAAAACAGTTACAATATTTTTTTGGGTATCAATTGCTTTATTGAAACTAACTGTGGGAACATTTAAATGTTTTAAATGATAATTTTCTGTAAAACGTGGCACTTCTGCGTCAGCTTTTCCTGCTCAATTTTGGGTGGGTGTTCGAGCGGTCCGCGGTACACACGTGTCCCGCACCGTGGCCTCTGATCCGTACGGACCACGGATTTTCCGTGATCCGTTACACCCCTAGTGAAGATAGAACCAAGCCATATTGAATCCTACTTTATTAATGTAATTGAAAATAAAATACCAGAAAACAAGTTAATATCCATACTATACCAGAAATTGATGATGAGTATGTCAGATAACACACAACATATCAAAACTCAATGGGAACTTGAAATGAACGTTATCTTAACAGACGAGATGTGGGACAGGGTGTGCACTGACTGCCACAAAAACAGTGGACGCCAAATCTGGAAGGAGTTTAACTGAAAACAAAAATTAGATTTTTTTAAAACCCCTTTAAAAACGCATATCTCTCAGAATGACTCCACAGATGAATGTTGGAGGGAATGTGGCATGGTTGGTGACCATACGCACATCTTTTGGGATTGCACAAAAATAAGAAACTGTTTTAAGTCCATATGCTGTATAACAACCTGTACCATACTTATTTATCATCACATTTATACCACATGCTCTCACTGCCTATTGCACTTCTGGTTAGACGCTAAACTGCATTTCGTTGCCCTGTACATGTACATGTGGACAATAAAGTTCAATCTAATCTGATCTTGTAGTGAATCAAGAAAAAATACAAAAACATTTGTTTTCTGACTCTTCTACAGTCAAAATAAACCAAAAAATTGACCGTGGAGCTGATTTTAGACTTTTACCTCATGATAAAGGAACAGAACCAACAACCTTTGAACACACAAACAAACAAAACCTGACCAAAGTCAACAAACAAACACAAACAGGTCAAATATTTCCATTAATAAGGTTTACAGCAGGTAACTCGAGGCCTTGAGGCCCATGTTCCTGCATGTTCTGATTGGCTGGACACACCTGTAGCAGGTAATCAGGTAGAAATGATGCAGACACGGCGGCCCTCGAGGTCTCTCTCTGGTTTAATAACAGACCAATCAGAACACTCTGATCCCATCAGACTCTTCCAATTGAGAGCAGGAGAGGGCGTGTCCAAGATGCCTATTGGCTGCAGGTATTTTAAGAGTCCAAGGGTCCAAGAAAGAGTCCAAAAGAAAAAAAAATGATCATCACAGCAGCTGTGTTTGTGTTCAACAACATTTTGCTACTTTTTCTAAAGCTTTTCTAGTGTTTCAGAATGATTTATTCCAATCAAACACGCGACAAATGTAAACATTAGTTATAATCAGATACTCTTTTTCAATAAACACAATTCAATTCTAATCCAATCTTCGATCAGATTAAAGACATTCTGATGGTTTTTCTGCTTTGACTCAAGTTGTGGTTTTATTCTGTTCAGATCCAAATCCAGAACTTTGGTCCTGCTCCAGATGACGTTCCTGGACGGAGGAGATGTTCCTGTCGTTCCACAGATCCACGCTCTCGCTTCCATTCCTTCTAAAAGCTTTTCTGGCTGTAAGAAACCTCTTCTATTGACACTGAGGTTTTTCTGTAATTAACCCAAACGCGGTCCGAGATTCTTCAGCTAAAACCGTTTCTGGCTCGGTTCTGATCGGGATTGAAGCTTTAAAGTCAGGTCTGAGATGAATCATCTTGTTGTGATGCGGTTTTCACAAACTAGATGTTTTTAAACTTCAAATCATGGAAAATATTATAAAACACTTAAAAATAATGAGTTAATTTGTCAAATTTAGCTGAAAAACTCATGAAATGACGACCATAAAGACATAAACTCATCTTCATCTTTATGTCTGATTCCAGGAAAACAAACTGTTCCTCATGAGTGATGAATAGAAGTTGGCTGAAACAACTTGATAAACGGCGGTAAAAAGATCTTATTGGAGGATCAGGACAGAGAGGAGGTTAAGGATCAGAATGTTGATGCTTTTGTTACATAACCGGATTATTCCAACATTATCCAGTGAGGAGATGAGATCTTCTGTGGTTCACTCCTCGTCAGCTCCACGCCGACGGTCCGACGGTTTTCCGCCGGGATCACGGCTCGCCTCCTCCTCCTCCTCCTCCTCCTCCTCCTCCTCCTCCTCCTCCTCTCCTCCTCCTCGGAGTCTCAGCCGGCTCCGCTCCACCAGTGGGCTCTGGGATCATCTCCCCGGCTGGCGGGACGCCGTTCTGGCAGGAAAAGCTCCGCTTAGAGGTTTAGAGAGCGAGGGATGGAGGAAGACGTAAATCCTGGATGCATCTGATTTCTATGAAGAAACTTCAGTATGAATGGATAATCCTAATATGTGATGGCATCGCATTGAAAGATAATCTCTGAGGGATGAAGACTCTTTTGGGTGTTTGTGCAGCGCTGAAGTCATGAAGCAGCAGACGGACCGAGCATGAGATGGTTATGGTCTTCCTGAAGGACTGAAGGTTCTCAGGATGGAACCACCAACACCTGAAAACACAGAGATCTGTTAAAACAAGCTGTTGATCTGGCTCCATCAGTCTGGATCAGGGGATCAAACTCAATCCCACAAGGGGCTAAAATCCAAAACACAACAAACAGGATAAAGATTTATTAAACATTTATATATGATATTTTTAAAACTGTAACTTAACACACACTTATGAACTAAATATAGAGGATTACTTGCATAAATGCTAGTGTGAATGCTGGAAGCTGAATTTGGCTGTTCAAGATTCTAGTGCTGATAGCTGAAGATGCTGAAATTGATAGCTGAAAACTCTAAAGCTGATAGTTTAAAAAAAGGCTGAAGCTAATAGCTGAAAACGCTGAAGTTGATTGCTGAAAATGCAGAAGTTAATAGCTGAAAACACTGAAGCTGATAGCTGAAAATGCTGAAGTTGATAACTGAAAACATTGAAGTTGATGCTGAAAATGCCAAAGTTATTAGCTGAAAACACTGAAATTAATAGCTGAAAACACTGAAGTTGATATCTGAAAACACTGAGGTTAATAGCTGAAAACGCTGAAGTTAATAGCTGAAAACAATGAAATTAATAGCTGAAAACACTGAAGTTGATATCTGAAAACGCTGAAGCTGATAGCTGAAAACGCTGAAGTTATTAGCTGAAAACACTGAAATTAATAGCTGAAAACGCTGAAGTTGATATCTGAAAACGCTGAAGTTGATAGCTGAAAACGCTGAAGTTATTAGCTGAAAACACTGAAATTAATAGCTGAAAACGCTGAAGTTATTAGCTGAAAACAATGAAATTAATAGCTGAAAACACTGAAGTTGATAGCTGAAAACACTGAAGCTGATAGCTGAAAACACTGAAGTTGATAGCTGAAAACGCTGAAGTTATTAGCTGAAAACAATGAAATTAATAGCTGAAAACACTGAAGTTGATAGCTGAAAACGCTGAAGCTGATAGCTGAAAACACTGAAGTTGATAGCTGAAAACACTGAAATTAATAGCTGAAAACACTGAAGTTGATATCTGAAAACACTGAGGTTAATAGCTGAAAACGCTGAAGTTAATAGCTGAAAACAATGAAATTAATAGCTGAAAACACTGAAGTTGATATCTGAAAACGCTGAAGCTGATAGCTGAAAACGCTGAAGTTATTAGCTGAAAACAATGAAATTAATAGCTGAAAACACTGAAGTTGATAGCTGAAAACACTGAAGCTGATAGCTGAAAACGCTGAAGCTGATAGCTGAAAACGCTGAAGTTATTAGCTGAAAACACTGAAATTAATAGCTGAAAACGCTGAAGTTGATATCTGAAAACGCTGAAGTTGATAGCTGAAAACGCTGAAGTTATTAGCTGAAAACACTGAAATTAATAGCTGAAAACGCTGAAGTTATTAGCTGAAAACAATGAAATTAATAGCTGAAAACGCTGAAGTTATTAGCTGAAAACACTGAAATTAATTGCTGAAAACACTGAAGTTGATATCTGAAAACGCTGAAGCAGATAGCTGAAAACGCTGAAGTTGATTACTGAAAACGCTAAAGCTAATAGCTAGAAACGCTGAAGATGATAGCTGAAAATGCTGAAGTTGGTTGCTGAATACACTGAAACTGATAGCTGAAAACGCCTAAACTAATAGCTGAAAACACTGAAACTGATTGCTGAAAATGCTGAAACTGATAACTGAAAACGCTGAAGCTAACAGTTGGAAACTCTGAAACTGATAACCAGCTAAAATATTAGTTTACCAAATTAGCCACGAAAAATAAACTTTGGTTAGCCAAAGCAGCTAGCATGTAGCTGAAAAAAAGCTAAACTTTAAATATCCTAAAAAACAGAAAAAATCCTAAATTAGCCATTAGCTGATGCACCACATCAACCTCGTCCCGCCAGACGCTGATATCACGACTCCAGACTCCAGATCTCGTCTTTGCGTTGACTAAACATTAAACGTTGACGCCCCCGCCGCGCCGCTCTCGTCTGGTGTGAATGAGACCGTTTCATTAGAAAACACTTTAATATCAGTTACGTAGTTTCGACAGCCAGAACTCCTCTTGTTTTTTGTTTTTTTTCTCCGTTCATCACTGTTACAGTTTTCTGACTACATCTCCTCAGACTAACGTCCAGACCTGTGAGCAGACTCCGCCCCCGTGGCGTGGAGCTTTTGATAGAGGCTTCACGTCTCCAAGAATCCCTGCAGTCGGACTGTACTCCACAAAACTATATTTATACGTATAAAAAAAACTCTTTCTTTGTGAGAAAAAGCAATTTCAAGTCTTTACCCTGGAAGTCTGCAAGCGTAAAATGTGCAGACAGCAAACACTGGAGCCTCTAAGCTCTAAGCCAAATTACAGAAGAGTCAAATCCTGTGATGGAGAAGTGGGAAGCAGCAGAAGTGGGGCAGCAAATGTGAAAAATTACACCAAATGAGCTCAGTGTAGACACACATAATAAATGGTTCTGGAGAGAAATGCTTCAAATGAGAAAAAAAAAGGATATTTTTAATGTCAGAGAAGCCTGTGCTTCATTGGTTCACTTTCATCCTTCATCTGTGAAGTTTATTCTGTGTTGTAACAGCGGCATGCTGCTCGGAACAACATGTTTTACCAATGATGATCAGAGGAACCGGCCTGAAGCGGCGCTGAAGAGTCCAATGGGTCCAACGGGTTCACTCAGGAATTATGCATGAGAGACTTTCTTCCTCAAACTTTATTTTTTTTTTTATGGTTGTCCCTGGATGTGTCGTTTTATGCCCAAAAGTTTCTCCCAAGAGTTCATTTCTTGGTTCGTTTTTAAAGTCCCAGACTGAGTTGGAATGGAAGTGGGGGCTTGTCCGGTATTCAACTGAGCTGGAACTAAAATGTTTGCTCTTTATGAAAACAACACTTCATGAAATGAATATTTTAAAGCCACATTTTCTTCTCTAAATAGTTCAAATGTATGTAGACAAATATGCTTTAATCTATTGAGAACAATATTTGCCACATTAAGGGGCACATCATCAACGAATGGTCGAGTTTTTGAAATTATTTTAAATAAAAGACGCACTGGACAAGTCAGAGTCAATCAAACTTTATTAACTCTGTTCACCGGAGTCCTACGACTTGTTAATGACATGCTACACGTTAGCCGCGTTAGCATAATCACAATTGCTGCCAACTTTGTTTAAAACACATAAACAAACCGATACTTTGTTACTGTGAATACGTTAACTCCTAACCTTATTAGTAACATCACTGATAAATGTTCTGCAACTTCAGACAAACATTTAGTGTACTACTCAGAGTCACTTAAACGTCAATAAGTACAACCAGATTTTCTACACACATTTGGCGCCGCAGATCATGAGATAAGACGGAATATTAAGCCAGTTTACAAACAAACAAACAAGAAAGGTTACGAAATTTATGAGAATAAAGTTGTACATTTATGACTTAAAAGCCATGGGCTAGATTTATGACTTTTTACTTGTGAATTTACATTTTAAAGTCGTAAATGTATTACTTTAAATCTCATAAATTTGAAAAAAAAAAGCCATAAATTCAAGATTAAAAAAGCTGTCGATTTACGAGAAAAAGTCACAAATTTACGAGAAAAGTTGTAAATTTATTACTTTAAGTCTCTTAAGGTTAGAGGTCACTACAGAGCTTCAATCTATTCAACTAAAAACTACCAACCAGGCCAGAAACTTGGGTGTAGTGATAGACACAGACTTAAATTTTGATAAACACATTAAGGCAGTCACTAAATCAGCCTATTATCATCTCAAAAATATCTCAAGGATTAAAGATTTGATGTCTAAGCAGGACCTGGAGAAACTAGTGCATGCTTTCATCTTTAGTCGACTTGATTACTGTAACAGTGTTTTTACAGGACTACCAAAAAAATCCATCAGGAAACTGCAGCTTATTCAGAACTCTGCTGCTCGGGTTCTCACAAGGACCAAGAAAGTCGACCACATCAGTCCAGTTCTGAGGTCTTTACACTGGTTACCCCTCTCTCAGAGGATAGACTTTAAAGTTCTGTTACTGGTTTATAAAGCTTTGAATGGTTTAGCACCAAAATACATGACTGACCTCCTGACCCAGTATGTACCAGCCAGACCTCTCCGATCATCAGGATCCGGTCTTTTATCAGTTCCTAGAGTCAGAACTAAACATGGAGAAGCTGCATTCAGCTTCTATGCACCACAGATCTGGAACAGACTTCCAGAAAACCTTAGATCTGCTGAAACACTCAGTGTATTTAAATCCAGGTTAAAGACTCACCTGTTCTCAGTTGCATTTGATTAATATGTATTCAAAAGTTTACGTCCGCACTTTTTATCTATGCTTGTTTTAAATTAAAATCTTTTTACTTTCTTTTAATTTTATTTTAATGATTTGAATAATGAATGACATTTTTACTATTTCTTTTGATTGTTTCTTTTAATGTTTTATGTAAAGCACTTTGAATTGTCTCTGTACATGAAATGTGCTATACAAATAAACTTGCCTTGCCTTGCCTCTTAAGTTTGCATGAAAACTATTATAAATTTAAAATAAAAAAAATCCTAAATTCATAATTCAAAAAAGTCATAAATTCACTGTAATATTAGTTGCACATTTATTACTTATAAATGTCTTATACATTTGCAAGAAAAGTTATAATTTTACAATAAAAAAGTAGTAAATTTCCAATTAAAAAATCATAAATTTACAAGAAAATTCATAAATGTATGACTTTTATTCCTGTAAAATTCCTTTTTTTTTTTTTTATGACCTCGTTGTAATGAGATGCACTGTTTATAAAAAAAGGACATTTTAAGTGTCTTATAGTGTTGAAAACACAAACAGCCTATGAATAAAACTAACAGAAAAGGCAAAAAACAGAACAAGATGTTTTTATGTGTAAAACAACAATTCCACATCTGTAAATGATTGTGTACATTAGCGTTCCAGTGGATCTTTGTTGAAGCTTCAAAGTAGAATCCAGATGGAAAAACTGGCTTTCAAACATTGTCATTATTTATAGTTTTAATTAGTCCAAACAGAATTGGGGGTTTGTCCGGGATCCAGCTAAGCAAGAACTTTACAAAAAACAAAACTCTGCATGAAATGAACATTTTAAAGCTTTTTACTGAACCTGAGTTAAAATGTGAATATTAGTTGAAACAAATAATTTAAATGTGGATCAAAGACAAAAAGAATTGAAAGGATCACGTTAGCTCACATGAGATCTCATACAACTGGAAATATGCTGCGATATGTGACAAATGTCAAATCAAAAACACAGAGTGAGTGAAACAAAAGTAACAAACAGCAGATGATTTATGATATTAAAACAAATGTTTCTGCAGCGACGCCTCCATGCAGAATCCAAATGTCTCTCCAACACTGCTCTCAGCTCACTCATTATTTACCGCCTCTGGTGTTTGCCATGCCAAACAGAGGCTCTGGCTGCAGACGGGGCCGGAGGAGGCGCGGCCGCGGGGGGTGGGGGGTGGCGAGGCGCATTCAAATAGCCCGAAAGCGTCTTTGAGCAACAGAAGACGGGATTTCTGTTCAGTGAACTGATAAAAGTTTCAGAGAATCGAACAACCTTTCCTTTCCTGCCGCTTATCGCCGTTTGTCTGTATGTCAGGGTTTGAAAAGGTTGACTGTGTTTACTCAGATGTCTTCATCCTGATTGTCAGCCATCTCCACACAATAAGCAGCGTTCACTGTTATGTAATCTGGAGCGCCGCTTTTCTCTTCAACATCAACAATTTGCAGCCTGGCTGCTCCAGAGAGGAGAAAAGAAAACGGTCTGAAGCCAGTCTCCTGGGAGGAAGAGATTCCTGACCGTTTCTAAAGTAACTTTTGCTCAGAAATGTGAGATTTGAGAGTTCAGAGTCCTGAGCTTCTCTGACCTTCACCTTGATGTCGCTGCATTGCAGGAACCAAACAGAATCTCACCTTGTAGAGTTTACGGCTCCTTTCTTTACAGGTGAACTCCAGCAGTGATGACCTCTGGGCCGGGTCATGGAAGTGGACTCTGGTACGGTTCACTTCAGTGTGAATGCTCAGAGGGCAAAGTATGACACGGAACCACAGAGAGGAAGTGATGTCACCCCGAGCAGAAGAGGAAAAAGCATCCTTCAGCAGAAGACGTGTGAAGAAACGCTGTAAGGCGTTGGGTGAAGTCATGAAGTGTTTTCATGAGAGGAGCAGAGAGTCATCATCATCATCATCATCATCATCATCATCATCATCGTCATCATCATCATTCTGTTGTTTCAGTCTGAAAACAGATCCACATGCAGGAAGATCATTACTCTGAGTTAACGTCTGTTCTAGAGAAGACAGGAAGTTTATTTTGAAAGAATTCAGAAAGATCGACTTTCTGAACTTCTAGTAGCAGCAGCAGTATTAGTAATAGTAGTATTAGCACTAGTAGTAGTAACAGTGGTATCACAAGTAATAGTAGTATTAGCACTAGTAGTAGTAACAGTGGTATTACAAGTAATAGTAGTAGTAATAATAATAGTAGCAGTATTAGTTTTAGTAATATTAGTACTAGTATCAGTAGTTGTATAAAGTAGTAGTATTAGTTGGACTAGTAGTAGTAGATGTAATAGTAGTAGCAGCAGCAGTAGTAGTAGTAGTGGTATTAGAAGTAATAGTAGTAGTAATAATACTATTAGTATTAGTAATATTGGTAGTAGTATCAGTAGTAGTAGAAATAATAGTAGTCATAGTTGTAGTTGTAGAAGTAATAGTAGTAGCAGTAGCAGTGATAGAAATACTAGTAGTAGCATTCATAGAAGTAATAGCATTTGCAGTAGCAGTAGTATTAGTAGTAGATCCAGCAGCAGTAGTAGTGATAGTAATAATGGTAGAAGTAGTAGTAGTAATAGTAGTATCATATAAAGTAAAAGTGGTACAAACAACAGTAATAGTAATATTAGTAGTAGTAACATTAGTAGTTGTATCAACAGCAGTAGAACTAGTAGTAGGAGTAGTGATAGTAGGAGTTGTAATAGAAGTAGTTGTATAATAGTAATAGCGGCAGTAATAGTAAACATAGCAGTAATAATAGTAGAGGTAGTTATAGAAGTAATAGTAGTTGTACTAGCATCAATAGAACCATTAGTACCAGTAGTAGTAGTATCAGTTTTATTTCTATAGCACAATATCATGATACAATCATCTCAGTGGTCTTACTGTAACTGTACAAAGACATAAAGACATTCATAAAATGTAACCAGTAGCTGGTTACTAAACTAAACTAAGTTAACCTGGTATCCTGCCCTTCAACCGTCCTCAGTGAAGAAGAACTCCTGAAAAATACAGTTTTGGGGAAAAATGACAAACCTCCACAGTGTCCACATGAAGGAGGATCTGCTCCAGAATGATCCCAGACGATGTACCAGGATTATTAAAGACGGATTCGTTTATCTAACTCTACTACTACATGCACTGTAGGAGTAGTAGTACAGGTAGTAGTAGTAACTATCTATTCAGGTAGAGATGCTTAAGAACAATATCTCATTTACAAACACGAGCCTGAGACATGAAGAACATTACAGGCCCGCCACTTCCAGTTGACCCGCCCTCACGCTGCTACACGCACCCCCCCTTTTCCGAGATCCATGTAACAAATTGATAATGAGGAAAACAAATGTTGTCAAAATGGCGGCTTTTCTGTTGGTTTTGTTTCCATAGCAACCATTTCATTTTCTGAACATCTCGAGGTGGCGAACAGCTCAAGAATCGGCAGAAGAACATTTTTGGATTTCCATGGCGACAGAGGTCTTCTTGTTAACCACGCCCACATTCCTGATATAATCTCTTTGTATTTTGATCATTTTCCTCAGCGTGAGCCAGAAATTCATGAATCAAATTTTCACAACGCCACTTTAGCGACCGTGCCATGCTAACGTCATTTAAAAGTGACAAACTTTATTGACAACATTTGTTCCTTGGGGAATAAGATTGAATGGTTGCTAGGCTGCCGGTTGTCTCGCTGCCATCCCATAACAATTTCAAAACTTCAGCCAAATATTAGCAGGAATGAAGACATGAAACCTGCTGGAGTCTCAGCACAGAGGAAGTCAAACATGAATAAAACATGAGGAAATGTTCTCTGAACAGAAGATTTTTCAACTCCAGAGGTTTGTCCTCCAGATCTTCTCCTAAATCTGTTTGGATCAACAAAGAAACATTCATCCAAACCTGCAGACAGAGAATCTGAGATCCATCAATAAACTCAAAGATCATTCACGTTGGAGACACACAGAAGTTTCTGCTCCAAGAAAAGTTAAAAGTTCAAAACTTTGTGACCACGAGGAAGGACCTGGTGGTCCTGAAACTCCGCCCACACTTCCTGTCAGAGCAGAGAAAGTCAGAAGCCAAAATGTCTGCAGGAGGTTTGAACCAGAGAGGTTGATGGTTCAAAGCCAAAGAGAAAATCTCTGACTGCAGGAGTTGAGTTTCTGCAACAAACTCTTCAAACTTTAGCTTCTAAAGCATCTTAAGACTCTTTTCCTAATCGAAGGTAAATCTTCATTTTTTATCTTTAATTATCCCTTGAAGTGGATCTCTGCTTTATTCATTTTTCCAGACGTCCTGACAGTCCTCAGTCCCCCCCCCCGGAAGCTTTTTGTCATTTTCTTTCTGATTTAAATGCAGAATCGAGGAGAAGTCACAGAGAGCTGTTAGGAGGGAAAAAGCTCTTCAAGCGTTTCATGAGTCCGTTCTACAAGAATCCCACATTTTCTGCCTCAAAGTGACGACAGAGGAACTCTAGTCGTCCAAATATCTTCAGAAGACAAATGTCCCAAAGAGAAGAAAGCCCTCCAGACCAGCAGATCATGAATGATGAAGAGGAGGAACGGCTGGACGAAGAGCAATTTTAATGAAATGTCTTTAAAAAAAATGATTTCTGTTTCAGAGGAGAAAAGAGAATGAATCTACAGTGTAAATGATGAAATCTCATATAAATGTAAATTATTACAACATATAATCTATAGATTATATTTAACAATCAGACGGCGCTCTCGATTTACCGGCTGATCTTCGTTCCAGTACTGGATGGCGTCTGGACGCTCGGTCGCCCGGAGAGACTCGGATCAGAGCCGCCCCTCCTCCGCATCCCGGACGCGTTCTCACGGAGGCTCCGGGGAAGACACTCTGGAGACACCACGTCTCTGGGAACGCCTCGGAGGAAGTGACCTGGGAGAGGGAAGTCCGGGCGTGCTCAGACCGCTGCCCCCACGACCCGGTCCCAGATGGATGATGGGAAATGTGCAGCATTTCCCAGATGATAAGGAAGAATTCTGCTTTGATCTCTCATATGAAAACTTTAATATCATCAGTTTAGTTTTACAAACATCAACATTTAACAATATTCTAGTTTACAAATAGTCAAATGTTGTCAGAACAAAAACAGAATTTAATATTCTTGTATTTCCAGAACAGTTGAATCAGTTTAAACTTTATAAAAGTCGAGCAGCTTCAACCAAACATTAACAGATAAATTATATAAATATATAAACACTGTAATACTTACAGTGGTAAAGTGTTTATGTATCTACCATAAAGCAACACGTTTCTAAACAAAGATAGGTAACTGTTGATCTATCAGACGTTAACTGTAGTGGTAATGAAGGGAATTCTAACTGGTTCTGATGAAAAGAGAAGAGAGTTTGTGACGACATCCAACACTTCACAGTAAAACGTTAATGTAAACGTGTTTTACGGTAAAGTGACGTCATATTTAACATAAACGACAGCTAATGAAGCGTTTCAGAATCCGTTGGTTGACGTCATTTACATGACTGGTCGCAGAGCGTGTGTCATGTATGACCGACATGAGGGTTCGACGTTCCAGAAACAGAACCGGTCCAGTATCGACTCACCACGACTCTTTCTCTGTTCACTAGAACTCATTTTCAGTCAAAAGTGCATTTATGTCTTAAACCAGCTCAACACCAACGGTTGAAATATCCATTCTCATTTCTGAGTTCTGTCACTGCTCGATTCATTCTGAAGGTCTAAGATGTTCTGAGGCTGAAGCGTCTTTAGATTGAGAGCTGGAAGCTTTTCTTCTCTGTAGACAGAAACATCACCATCAGATGAGAGAGAATGGAAGTGGAATGTGTGAGGATGTGAGGAGATCAACCACGTTTGAGAGAGAAGAAGCTCTGCTGCTGCTCCTGCTGCTCCTCCTGCTGCTGCTGCTCCTCCTGCTGCTGCTGCTCCTGCTGCTGCTCCTCCTGCTGCTCCTCCTGCTGCTCCTCCTCCTGCTCCTGCTGCTGCCGCTCCTCCTCCTGCTCCTGCTCCTCCTGCTGCTGCTGCTCCTCCTGCTGCTGCTGCTCCTGCTGCTGCTCCTCCTGCTGCTCCTCCTCCTGCTCCTGCTGCTGCTCCTCCTGCTGCTGCCGCTCCTCCTCCTGCTCCTCCTGCTGCTGCTCCTCCTCCTGCTCCTCCTGCTCTGCTTCTGCTCCTGCTGCTCCTCCTGCTTCTGCTCCTCCACCTCCCCGTGATGGATGAGGTGTCCGGACAGTTGTTCCAACACCCTTCCTGCCCTCATTGCTTCCCTCCCTGAGGACAAACCGGAGAGATGTTCAGGTGGAGAGTGGACGAAGAGGAAGAGGAACGCAGAGATGATGAAGATATTCAACATTTGAGGGAGGACGAGAAACCAGCTTATGACAAGAGAGAAAAATGAAAACACAACTGATGCTACACACTAGTACACACGGTCAGACTGTACACACTAGTACACAATCTCACTGTGTCAGACTGTAAACACAACCAAAACTACAAACACAGACTCACTTTCAGACTGAACTCAAACACACTTTAAATACACACATATGTATAAAAACATGCCACACATACTTACACACAAATACACACAAATACACTAATTTAGACTGTACACACACTGGTACACAAACAGACACATACACACTATTAAACAAGTACCTACTGATACATGTGAAGCTTTTTGTGCGTAAAAACACACAAAAACATACAATGAATCACTTACACAAACACACAAATGCAGACTGTACACACAATAACACACACAGAAACACACTGATACGACATCAAACTGTAGACACAAACTCACACACTGATACATAAATACATACAACTGAAAAAAAACTAGACACGCATAAGGATCAAAAACAGTATTAAGGGAAAATTTTTATGTAATTTTGGAATTTCACCGAGAAATAAATAAAACAAACTGTTTCATGAGACAGAATTACATCAAAGAAAAAGAAAGTCTTTTATTATTTTATTTATTCTAAGTTTGTGAAAAATAAAACAAAGTTCTTCTAGTCTAAAGGCAGCGCTAGCTTCAAGCTCGTTAGCTAACATCTACGATGATTGATTTGTTTTCCAGTCAGAACTAAACAAATGTTTTCTTCACAGGTTAAGTTCAGCTGGATTTGTTCTCATGATTCTACGTTTGTTAACTCTTCTAAATAATGGAGTAAACTGCAGTAAACTCTACCAAACAAACACAGAATTAGATTCAATTCTCTGAAAGTCTCATCCAACTCCAGCTAATTAAAACTCATTTGAATATTCTGTTCACTCATCAATAAATGATCAATTGCTTATAGAATAGAAATGCAGCGTTGAGGATGTGGTCAGCGCCGCCTCGGTTCAGAGTTTCCAATCAAATTCAATCAAACGTGAATTCATACTGATGCTAATCAAGAAGAAGAAAAACAAATTACACTTTGGTCGGAACAATAAATGAATTCTATTAAAAAAAAACAGATAAATTGAGATGATTTGATCGTCTGACAGGAGATCTCTCAGATTGACTTCCTTATTTACACGCCAGATCCGTGTGGTGCGTTCAAGAATACACGGTTTTATGGTGTTCACACCGGACCACTGTCAGTGGTGCAAATCCCTCAGATCTTGTTTACCCAGTTCTGTTACAACAGCTGGTATTTCCGTGTCCCGTCCCGAGTTCCTGATTGGTTACAGTGCCGCGTTCCTGCGATTAAGAGTAAAAAGTTCAGCCGGTTAAACTTTCAGATCACGATCCATGAACGGCTGATTTCTACGTAGAGCTCATGACTGGACTCACTAACTTGTGTGATGACGAATGATATGATGCTAAACTTCTGTTCTACGCATGTTTGAATAGAGTTTTTTTTAATAGAGTTAGGATCAGAGTGATCCAGATCTAACCTTTAACCTTAATGCTACATTCACAACAGCCTCAGAAACGAACGTTTGAGCAACCGCTTCTACTGGAAATTCAATGTAAACACGCATAAATGAGAGTTTGGGGTTTCTTCTTCTGGGGTTACAAAACACAGAGCTGTTGAACGGCCAATCGGAAGGCAAACCAGTTTGACTTTGACCTATCAGAGCGTGGATTCTATAGTGATGTATGTATGGCAACCTTCTCACTGTTGGTTGAAAAGTGATCATGAAGGAGAAATTATTTATTCCAGTTTGTGAATTCTACGACACAAAGTCTTTCATATATTGGAATAGAGCTGTCAAAGAAAAAGTCTAGAGCGAGATCCACTAGATTTATTCTGACATTTTGCTCCATTTTCCAAGCCGCCCGATACTATACTGGTATTTTAGTGTCTCCATCGACAGATGAACCCATTAAACAGTTCCGACCCGTTCCTCTCGAGGGTCCCCATCTGTTGTAGATCTATAGAACAACAGAACGGGTCCAAGACATTAGAAAAGCACCAATATAGTTGTTCAATCATCCATCTCTACCTCCATCCACCAGAGGGAGCTCTCACCAGAGTACTGATGCTCCCTGCTCCCTCCCATGATCCATCACTCTCTGGATACATTTCCCTCTCCAACCTCAGCTCAGTGCGAAGTCTTGTTCAGTTTTCTGACAGTCTGAGCATTCCGTCTCTCTCTGGCTCTCCGTGTCGTCCTGACTCGCTCTTCATGTTTGACCCTCGCCTGGACTCGGACTAGATTCATGTCTTGACGTTTTCACGTGGATCCAAACGTCTCAGTCTCTTCATCAAATTAGCGCTAAGCTAGCTATGCTATTGTCCTCCTCACTGTAGTATTCATCTTGGTCGCCCACATTCATCCTGTTGTACATTATGTACAAAAAGTGAAGCAAGAAGAAGACGATCTTCTGGATGACGTCTGTCGTTGTTGCTTTGCTAGTCAATGACATGCTAGCGGTCTACACCACGCAAACAAACCGCTCAGTGGAAGCGAGTCTGGACTGACTGGAAACTCTTGCCAGGATTAACTGGTTCGTACCGTACTACTCCTTACCGGATTAAAATATTAAAATTAAAATGTATACATTTTTATATTTCTGAAGGTTCTAGCTTGAAACCCAAACACTTTACCTGTTTTTCCAGCATTAAGCTGCAGACTTAGTCAAACTAAAGAAGCATTCAGTTCACCTCAGTCCAGGCCAGGTCACCCATCAGGTGAGTTTCATACCTGCTAAACCGAGAGGAATATCAGAAGAACATTAAAGGAACACCAGAGGAAGATCAGAGGAAGATCAGAAGATCAGAGCAACATCAGAGAAAGATCAGAGGAACATTAAAGGAACAATAGTGGAAGACCAGAAGATCAGAGGAACATCAGAGGAACACCACAGGAAGATCAGAAGATCAGAGGAACATCAGAGAAAGATCAGAAGATCAGAGGGATATCAAAGGAAGCTCAATAGAACATTAGAGAAAGATCAGAAGATCTGGGGAACATCAAAAGAAAGATCAGAGGATCAGGGGAACATCAAATGAAGATCAGAGGGACATCAGAGGGACATCAGAGAAAGATCAGAAGATCAGAGGAACATCAGAGAAAGATTAGAGGATGAGGAACATCAAAAGGAAGATCATAGGAACATAAAAAAAAGACCAGAATATCAGATGAACATTAAAAGGAAGATCAGAGGATTACGAGGAACATCAGAGGAACATGAGTTCTTCTGTAGACTTGTTTGGTCAAACATGTGATTTGAGAGCTGAAATATATTTATCTTCATGGAGATCCCTCTTATAATTCACTACAACTTCTGTCCTGTGACGGGATGGGACCTGATAGGATATCCTGGTTGATCTTTGATCTCTCCTGATCATGTGATCACCTCCTCACAGAACGTTTCTAATGCTTGGAAAAGTCGACAGATCTTGAAATTGTTCCTTTCTCCTCAGACGCAGTTTTTTTTCTATGTAACTAGAATGTTTCTTGATGCTTCTTTTCCTCTAAAAGTGACTTCTTCTTTCTGGGATCACGTTTGCAGATTCTCTCTTTCCTCGTCTCAGTCGTCACTCCTCTGAGCCGGATGATCCGGCGGGAACGTCCTTCTCCCGGATAAATGAGGAGCGTGCTGTCAGACCCGCGTCTGCGCGGGGGCGTCCTCGGATGAGACCTGATTAAAGTCCCCGTCAGAGTCAGACAACATCCCCTCGGCTGTTTGTTATCTATCGATTCAAATATTCCCATTGATCCGTAGAGGCAGCTGTTTGATCTCTGGAGGAATGTCGCCACAGGGTGACGCCCCCAACTGCTCAAACCGCCGGAACTTCATGGTTACTCATCAACCTTTTCCTCTCTCTCTTCATCAGGACAAACGGACGCTGCAGTCATTTGATTGGAGGATGTTCCTCTTCAAGTTTTTATCTTTTTATCTCATCTCCAGAGATTGATCCTTCCATTTCCAACCATACAGCTGGTTAGTTAGGATTAGGACTGCCACAAACGATTATTTTAATAGTCGACTAATCACCGATTATTTTTTCCGATTAGTCGACTAATCTGTTCATGGGCAAAGTGGATGTAAAGACGCTGAAGTTGATAATCAGCAAAAGTATTAGTTAAATGCCAAATTAGCTAAAAAATAAAAAGAGCCAAAGTTTGAAATATTAGCTAAACTCCAAATTAGCCTTAAAAAAACAGAAAAATCCTAAATTAGCCAAAACAGCTAGCATATAGCTGAAATATAAGCTAAACTCAAAAGTTACCTAAAAAACGTAAAAAAGCTAAAGTTAGCCGAAATAGCTAGTATGCTGCTGAAATATTAGCTAAACTCCAAAATAGCCTAAAAAAACTTAAAAAAGCGTAAGTTAACCAAAATAGCTAGCATGCTGCTGAAATATTAGCTAAATTCCAAATAAGCCTTAAAAAAACGGAAAAATCCTAAATTAGCCAAAACAGCTAGCATATAGCTGAAATATAAGCTAAACTCAAAAGTTGCCTAAAAAACGTAAAAAAGCTAAAGTTAGCCGAAATAGCTAGCATGCTGCTGAAATATTAGCTAAACTCCAAATTAGCCTTAAAAAAAACAGAAAAATCCTAAATTAGCCAAAACAGCTAGCATATAGCTGAAATATAAGATAAACTCAAAAGTTGCCTAAAAACGTAAAAAAGCTAAAGTTAGCCGAAATAGCTAGCATGCTGCTGAAATATTAGCTAAACTCCAAAATAGCCTAAAAAAACTTAAAAAAGCGTAAGTTAGCCTAAATAGCTAGCATGCTGCTGAAATATTAGCTAAATTCCAAATAAGCCTTAAAAAAACGGAAAAATCCTAAATTAGCCAAAACAGCTAGCATATAGCTGAAATATAAGATAAACTCAAAAGTTGCCTAAAAACGTAAAAAAGCTAAAGTTAGCCGAAATAGCTAGCATGCTGCTGAAATATTAGCTAAACTCCAAAATAGCCTAAAAAAACAGAAAAATCCTAAATTAGCCAAAACAGCTAGCATATAGCTGAAGTATAAGATAAACTCAAAAGTTGCCTAAAAACGTAAAAAAGCTAAAGTTAGCCGAAATAGCTAGCATGCTGCTGAAATATTAGCTAAACTCCAAAATAGCCTAAAAAAACTTAAAAAAGCGTAAGTTAGCCTAAATAGCTAGCATGCTGCTGAAATATTAGCTAAATTCCAAATAAGCCTTAAAAAAACGGAAAAATCCTAAATTAGCCAAAACAGCTAGCATATAGCTGAAATGTAAGCTAAAGTCAAAAATTGCCTAAAAAAGCTTAAGTTAGCCCAAACAGCTAGCTTTTAGATTAAGTATTAGCTAAAATCCAAAATAGCCTAAAAAAACCTTAATAAATGCCAAAATATTCCAAAAAGCTAGCAGAATGCTATTATAACTTTCAACTTTACTACAATATGACTTCATACAATATAAAGTAACGACTAATCGACTATTAAATTAGTCATCGATTATTTTAATAGTCGATTAGTCGTCGATTAGTCGACTAATCGACTATTAAATTAGTTGTCGATTATTTTAATAGTCGATTAGTCGACTAATCGTGACAGCCCTAGTGAGGATTGAGCTGAAGAGTGAAGTGGACTTCCAGAGTTTGGACTTCTGCTCTCCTGCTGATGTTCTCAGCCGGGTTCTTTTCTTCACAGAAGATCAAAGGGAATTTGAAACTTGGTTTCATGTCTTGACTCGTCCTTTTCCCGCAACCTCCTCCTCTCGGTCCTCAAACGTAAACATTTTTCTGCTCCTCAGAGATTCTGGATCTTCTAGATGTGCTTTGAAAGATCGTCACTCCTTATTAGATATTTTTAGTATAAAGCAGCTGTTGAAATCTCTTTATCTGAAAGGAAAAATAATAAATAAGAAGTTTTGGTTCATTTTATTAAGACCAACAGATGAGAGATACTTTAACCCCATTGGCAGATCGTTTTATTTAAATCTAATGTACTAAAGGCTTCTCATGGACAGATGTTGAGCAGGAACATGTCTGACTCCATCATTCTAATCTGCTGTCAGGTTTCAGCGTCTCCATGGCAACGGCAGATAACAGGTGTTCCGCTCACAGGTGAGCGTCCTCAGCTCCATTTGATGGTTTCTTCTCCGTCTTCATGCGTGTAATTGGATTCCCGGTATTTCTTAGTAACTTTCATACTTTAGACCAGCCTGACTGTCATTATTTCATCCATTCTCAGTGTGAAACTCCACAATTATCTCCGTCTGACTGTTCAGTCAACCTGCGAGGATGAAGAAGTCCTAAATAAACAACTGTTGAAAATGATTCAACCTTTATTTAAAAACTATATTTACGTTTTGTTTTTTGTGAGCAAAAACATTTGAAACTCAACTGTTGTTTTAAAAGTTTAAACTTTTTCTTTCATGATGTTGTTTTTTTTATTTCTCTCCTTCAAACATCTCAACAAACTTCCGCCTCTGGAGCTCGGCTCCAGCGCAGAATTCCAAACACACCTTCGCTCCTCAGAGCTTCACATCAAAGCTGAGATGAGAAGGAGAAATTACCGGCGCTCCACGCCGGCGGTTCGAGTCCCAGGACAACGCCTTTGATTCCTCCCCGTGACCCTGGAGGAGCGAAAAGAGGAGATCAGAGAAGACCCCCCCCTCCCAGAGAAGACCCCGGAGTTCTCCACCTTTTTAAGGCTTTAGAAACTTCTGAAGCGGTCAGGAAACCTCAAAGTCAGTCCTGTCTCCTTCAGGTGTGGTCAGTCCCAACACCACCACCGAAAGTTTGACGTAGCATCACTTGTGTACACTTTCACGCTGCAAACATCCGAAGAACAAACCAGGAGGAAACCCAAAAACCAGAGAAACGGTCCGTCTATCCGGTTCTTTGAGTCCATGATGAAGGTTGATGAATGTCTAAGAGGTCATAGACTTTCTGCTAACCTTCATGTGATCAAAACCTTGAAGGAGCCGCGTTGACTTACATTAGCCTTTAAGAAATTTGGATTTGCATTCATAAACTACTTTTTCTTTTTTTTTAATAAATGTGAATAATGTTTATTTTTGGCATGAAGAAAAGCAAAAAAATATTTAAAAAGAAACTAGCATCTCTCAAAAAGTTATTTTTTTTTTACATTTTTAACTTTAATAGCAAAAAGGCTAGCTTGTTGCTTAATTACTATCTGAACTTCAAATGAACACAACATTTCTCTGTAAATTAAATCAGCAAAAAATGTTAGCATGAAGGAAATAAAAACTAAACTCAAAATTAGCCTAAAACCCCCAGTAGATAACAAATTAGCTGAAAATGTTAGCATATTGCTAAAATATAAGATAAACTTCAAATTAGCATTAAAAACAAATTAGAGGCCAAATCTGCCAAAAAAAGCTAGCTTGTTGCTTAATTACTAGCTGAACTCCAAAATAGCCTAAAATTCTTTAGAAAACTAACAGCCAAAAACGTTAGCATGTTGCTAAAATAGAAGCTACATTCTAAATTATCCCAAAAAAATTTCAATAGATAATAAATTAGCTGAAAACATTAGCATTTTACTAAAATATTAACTAAACTCCAAATTAGCATAAAATTCCTCAGAAAACTTAGCCAAAAATGTTAGCATGTTGCTAAAACAGAAGCTAAAACTGTAAATTAGAGTAAAAACTCCAGTAGATAACAAATTAGCCAAAAACGTTAGCATGTTGCTAAAACAGAAGCTAAAACTGTAAATTACGGTAAAAACTCCAGTAGATAACAAATTAGCCAAAAACGTTAGCATGTCGCTAAAACAGAAGCTAAGACTGTAAATTAGCCTAAAAATCCCATTAGATAACAAATTAGCCAAAAACGTTAGCATGTTGCTAAAACAGAAGCTAAAACTGTAAATTAGCCTAAAAATCCCATTAGATAACAAATTAGCCAAAAACGTTAGCATGTTGCTAACAAATTAGCCAAAAACGTTAGCATGTTGCTAAAACAGAAGCTAAAACTGTAAATTAGCCTAAAAATCCCAGTAGATAACAAATTAGCCAAAAACGTTAGCATGTTGCTAAAACAGAAGCTAAAACTGTAAATTAGCCTAAAAATCCCATTAGATAACAAATTAGCCAAAGACGTTAGCATGTTGCTAACAAATTAGCCAAAAACGTTAGCATGTTGCCAAAATAAAAACTAAAACTGTAAATTAGCCTAAAAACTCCAGTAGATAACAAATTAGCCAAAAACGTTAGCATGTTGCTAAAACAGAAGCCAAAACTGTAAATTAGCCTAAAAACTCCAGTAGATAACAAATTAGCCAAAAACGTTAGCATGTCACTAAAACAGAAGCTAAAACTGTAAATTAGCCTAAAAACCCCAGTAGATAACAAATTAGCCAAAAACGTTAGCATGTTGCTAACAAATTAGCCCAAAACGTTAGCATGTAGCGAAAACGGAAGCTAAAACTGTAAATTAGCTTAAAAATCCCAGTAGATAACAAATTAGCCAAAAACGTTAGCATGTTGCTAACAAATTAGCCAAAAACGTTAGCATGTTGCTAAAACAGAAGCTAAAACTGTAAATTAGCCTAAAAATCCCATTAGATAACAAATTAGCCAAAGACGTTAGCATGTTGCTAACAAATTAGCCAAAAAACTTAGCATGTTGCCAAAATAAACAACTAAAACTGTAAATTAGCCTAAAAACTCCAGTAGATAACAAATTAGCCAAAAACGTTAGCATGTTGCTAAAACAGAAGCCAAAACTGTAAATTAGCCTAAAAACTCCAGTAGATAACAAATTAGCCAAAAACGTTAGCATGTCACTAAAACAGAAGCTAAAACTGTAAATTAGCCTAAAAACCCAGTAGATAACAAATTAAAGCCTAAAAAGAACGTTTAGCATGTTGCTAACAAATTAGCCCAAAACGTTAGCATGTTGCTAAAACGGAAGCTAAAACTGTAAATTAGCCCTAAAAACCAGTCATAATAACAAATAAAGCTCAAAAAACGTAAATGTTGCTAAAACAGAAGCTAAAACTGTAAATTAGCCTAAAAATCCCAGTAGAAACAAATTAACCAAAAACGTTAGCATGTCGCTAAAACAGAAGCTAAAACTGTAAATTAGCGTAAAAACTTTAGTAGATAACAAATTAGCCAAAAACGTTAGCATGTTGCTAAAACGGAAGCTAAAACTGTAAATTAGCCTAAAAACCCCAGTAGATAACAAATTAGCCAAAAACGTTAGCATGTCGCTAAAACAGAAGCTAAAACTGTAAATTAGCGTAAAAACTCCAGTAGATTTTTAGCAACGTTAGCATGTTGCTATAATAATAGCTAATCTCCAATTTTTTTCAAATGTACTACTATTTTATTTATCTTCATCCAGAGAGCCTCCATAGAGAGATGAAAGAGCCTCATGTGGATCTGCAGCCGCAGGTTGCTGACCTCTGATCTAGAGGATCCACTCTGGACTCCGGTGGGGTAAACTCTCACATTCAGAAGACGACTCCTCTGGCAGTAATCAAGTCATCAGAACATCGTCGGTTCTTTCATTGATCTAATGACGGCGTGATGAAGGTTTACTGTGACATCAGCGCTCCTCAGATGGATCTACAGGCACTTTTCCATATCAAGCCTTCACTCACTGAGGCGACTGAACCCACAGATATTTAATCAATCCCAGAATGCATCACACTGATGTGGAGAGAAGCTGTCAAGCACCATCTCATATCCACTACGAGACTGGATTTAATGAGCAGATTTATTAACTTAAATCAAGGAGACAGATTTACAGAGAGCTCATTTGAACGGTTTTTTCTTCAACTTTTACATAAGATCATGTTTTTTTTTATCATCTGATCCAGCTTTGCTAACATTTCTGTCTCATTGATTTCTGTCGTTCTTTCATGTTCTCGTCTTTGTACTTCAGAAACTACGTTCTGGTTTCTGAGCGGATCAAAAGGCCAAACAGTTAAAGGCTGAAAGTTCTGAATCATGAGTGTAAACCTGTTAACACTCATGGAACCGCGTGGTTCTGTCACAACGTGACCACGTTTTCCACAAGGTTGGTCAGACCTGCACGAAACATCAAGATCACCTGAACCTGCAGAGAGAAAATGAACGCACGGTTTTCCTATGGGTATGCTGCGGGCGACAGGTTGTGGTGAACACTTGTATAAGACGTCAGTGTAAGCGTCGGGTCATCTGGACCCATCACCGAATGTGTCTGAATACACCGTAACTGACGGATGTGGGACGGACCCCCCACTCAACAAGTCAGACCGGAGTCAATCCAGATTAAGGTTTACGATACAGGATCCAGGATGATAGATTAAAGGATGAAAAGAGAATCGATGTGTCTAGAAAACGTTCTGGAAACAAGCCCCGCCCACCAGCCCCGCCCACCAGAACCCCCCCATGCACACGTCCTTACGCCGGGGTCACACTGGACGCGGAAGCGCCGCGGAGCGGAGTTCCGCTCTATGGCAAGCCGATTTATCATTAAATACATATCCTTGATATCATGCTTTTTTAAGCCAACTAGTAATGCCAAAAGCACAACTAGTTCACTAGTGGAACATATTTTGGCTCACTAGTTAACTAGTGATGTCTAAAAATGTGCACTAGTTTACTAGTCGACCATATTTTTGCTTACTAGTTAACTAGTGACACTCTCAAAAGGCCACTAGTGAACTAGTCGCATGTAAATGTTCTACCAGTTCACTAGTAAGGCTCCTGTAAAGCTCACTAGTTAACTAGTGCGACCAAAATATCAAACTAGTTAACTAGTGACATGCAAAATGCGAACTAGTTGACTAGTGTGACGTATATAAGTCTTACTAGTTAACTAGTGACGGCTAAAAATGTCACTAGTTCACTAGTGCAGTGCAAAAAGCTTACTAGTTAACTAGTGAGCACTATATTTTCTTACTAGTTAACTAGTGCAACTTATAAATGTCACTAGTTAACTAGTGACAAACTTAATGTCAGCTAGTTAACTAGTGATTCGGTATGCTAATGTGGAGCAGTGATGTCATCCTGGAAAACTCCTCCTATTGGCTCTGCAGAACAGCTCCAACCCACTCAAAGCAGGGTTAACCCTTTCAGTCCCAGTGTGCTTTACTGTGGATAATTGCAGGCCTGAGAGCTTCATCATTCTTTCAGAATACAGAGAAATGTACTAATATTGCATTGTCAGTGTTTAAAAGTAAACATATTATATCAGTTTGATTTTACTTTTGACATTTTTAGGTTATTTTAGTTTTATTATCAATTTAGCAATAAAGTACATCATGTATTTATGCACTATTATGATTAAATTATTTTGAAAAATATTGACGATTGTGGGGTTTTATTTACTGAATAGAAGGGTACAAACAAAAGTGTCCACATCGCCAGACAGAGGATCTATTTAAAGAATATTTTTGATGCACTGAAGGGGTAAATTAAGTTCTGATTTAAGTTCTATTTGTGCATCAGCTTTGGTTCTCATATGTAATGGCTCACAAATGCTCAGTTTGTAATTCAACCTTTTTTCCCCAATTCTTCTCACCATTGTTGTTGGTAATGCAGTTTAGCTATTTGTCCTAAATTTTTGAGAAGGAAATGTGTAGGTTACTTAAATGCATTTAAAGACCTGTGTTGTTGACAATATGTATATAAGTCACAGACATCCAACACATTGTTCTTTTCCTCAAATCTGCTGCTTTATTTAATATACCAAAGTAACTTCTCTTACATCTTCACACGACATGGCCTTAAATAATTGAAATATAAATAGAATACCGTTTATTCCCTTTACAGGATGTTCTCCAGTATAAAAAAACATGGCTGACGTCTACCAATTCTAAGGAGCTGAAATAGTGGATCAAATACAACTTAAACCCAAAAAATTAACAGCCACTCTCATGCAGTGGCCCTGTGAATCTCCAATGTGGTTCATTTTGCCATGTGGCGCAGCTTTACTTTATGGAACACAAAAAAAACTATAAGTTAATAAAATTGTTTGTCATCCTGAACTCTGATCTGCTTCCTGGCTTAAAATACCTTCTGAACTAATTTCAGCTTGAACCAAAATATTGACCCTTCTCTTTAGAGTTCTGATGCACCACACATTCTGTTGTTCTGAAAACCCTCACTGTTCCCCTCCGAGGAGACCTCCAGCTCTCCACTGTTCTTCAGGTTCTTCAGCAGATGGTCGCTTGGATCCAAGGATGAAGGAACATCAGCTGTGACTTCACAGGACAGTTTAAGCATTTTTATGATTGTTACGGTTGGCTCCAAGCCGTAACAAAGAAAAGGGGAGACGACACCGGTGTCTTAACGTTTAGAAACGTTTTATTCTGCCCAGCGGACCAAAACAAAAAACAACCAGGAGAGAGGAGGAGGCGACGAAACAGCAGCAGCAACAGCAGCAGCAGAAACCGGAAGGAGGAAGCCCAGGAGGTGGAGCCACGGCAGGGCTTTTATTCCGGGCTCGAAACGATATGAAGCACTGCACCTGTGCCTGGAACAGAGAAACTGACAGGACAGAAAAAGGAGCCAAACCTAGACGGCCCAAGGCCGAAACAATGATAACCAATTCAGAAACGTAGAGAAGACTCTGCCTGCATGACCACCAAAACAGGCGGGCAGGTAGCTGTGGTCAAATGACTGCAGGAATACATGCAAATGGGGATGGGAGATCTTCCTCTGACATCCAAGCAGAGTGCATGTCTGCAGCTGACAGGGAGACAGTCATCTTGTGCAGAACGTTTCCTGATCCTCTTGGTGAGACACCACAGCAAACATCATACGGCGGAGAATCCCCTGGAACTGTCCTACGTGGGGTTGTGTAGCCTCCTAAAAACAGAAACACATTTACTCACATTGTATCATATTTCTACAGATCATTTAGGTTTAGATTGTGTTTTTACAGATGTAAATTCCTGTTGGCCACATGTAAGACGTGCAGCTGAGATGCACATGAATGCATTACCCGTGTGTATTGTTTTTCCTTTTGATATATACAATGACTACATATTCATGTTTAGATTGTATTTTTATTGATAATGTTCTGGTTTTGAGAAAGACTAATTCCTATCTGCTCATCAACAACAGATGAACTAATTTTCTATATTGTCTGGGTGTGTATTTGTTTCTGTCCTGCTGCGTATCATGTTTGGAGTTTTATCTTCTGCAGAGCTTTAATCTGCTGAAAACCTCTTTTAAACTGAGTCAGGCCAGATTGTTTAATCCTCTCCTGTTTATGAAATAATTGAATTTCATTGAACTGAAGGAAAAATATTTTTTTTGGCAGTTCTTATTGTCGTATTTCTACTTGGTGGTTTGACAAAGCTGAAGAAAAGCTCCGAATGGCTCTGATTGAAGCGGTGTCTGCAGACATGAAGCTCAACTTGTTCAGAAAACACTGCTAATAATGTCTCCTCATTGACGACAAAGCTGGTGACTGACAGAAGCACTTAAAAGAAAATGTTTTATCAATAGGATTATCAAAATGCCTAATAGCACAGAGTAATTTTATGTTACTTCAAAATTACTTCTAAATTAATTACTATTAATCAATATATTATAATACACAGAAACTGGTAGTAATTGAAAACATTTACTGTCAATTACTACATTAACACTTTGACTGATATATACTTCTAAAGACCCCACTCTAATTTTGGTGTTTTTAACATGTTCTTTTAGGTTTTTTCTCATGATGGAGGAAAAAAGAATTAAGGATTAAAACGGATATGAATGAAACGTACTTTTAAAGGACCACTCTAATGAAAAATCTAATTTTAGATGTTTTGAACATGTGCTCATTGCTTTTTTTTCATGATGGAGTAAAAAAGAAAAAAGAATTAAAATGATAAATACACAAACCTTTTGGAGATGTGATGGATTAAGACAGACAGGAACACAGTTTCCCTGGTTCAGTCAAAATCTTCTGGCTAGATGGCTTCTGCAGAGCATGGAGAACTCCGTCACAATCCTCCCTTCATTGTGTAGCTTCTCGTCACTTCTGTCATTCTATGTCACCGGAAAACCTTTGAAAGCAAATCACGAAAAAAAAAGATCAACAATATAGTGAAGGAGAAACTGTTTCTGTCGTTAGCATGTCTTTGTTAGCCATGTAGCTTTGTTTACTATCACACAAACTTACAAAAAAAAAGTTCTAATAACCAAAATATTGTCAGAACTTACTTGTGAAAGTTAATTCCATTTCATCGGAGCTCCGGTTGTTGCATCTGAAGGCAGAACAAACAAGCGGCCCGCCTGCAATTCTCCGGTGACTGTAGCTGCTTGTGGATCATGTAGCCTAGCTTAAAACCATCCTCCCCAGCACGGCGGCGCCGCTCGTTGACTCCGAAGCTCAGAATGAGGCTTCTATCCACATATAAAGTCTATCAACAGAGCTACATGGTTCACAACTTTAGCTTTAGCAATATTTCCCCCCAATCCAGCGGCGAAGACGCCGCGTGAACGTCGACTTCCAGCCGAGACGGCGCTCGGTCGCGGCGGGATCGTTACCAATCTTTTACCGGGACACAGCATGTGTTCATATCGTGAAAGCTTAAGTTATACTATCACTTTTGACTGTAATTATCAGCTAAATACCTGGTAAAATGACGAAAACCGGCCGTTCCTCTGTAGAAAAAAATCCCCGCACTGCTCCTTCGTGAGCCTCAAACGCAGGCTTTGGAACAGACCAATCAGGATTCAGTCCCGCCCCTTCATTTGCATGCAAAGTCCAACACGTTGACTAGTTGACAATTGTGTGCCCACTAGTTAACTAGTTGGCTTTGGAAATGGTCACTAGTTAACTAGCTGAGCCTAAAATGCCCACACGTTAACATGCTTGAGCCAGAATGGCAACTAGCTTACTAGTGAGCCTTAAAAATCGCCACTAGTTAACTAGGAACGCCTAAAAAGCCTACTAGTGAACATGTAACAATACAAAATTGCTTACTAGTTAACTAGTTACACCTAAAAATGTAACATGTTAACTAGTCATTTGTAAAATGTCCACTAGTTTACTAGTAAAAGCATTTAGAGCCTCACATGTGAACTAGTAAGGCTTAAAAAAGCTCACTAGTTAACATGTCACTGCAAAATTGCGCACTAGTCAACTAGCTGACACATTTTTAGCCTTACATGTTAACTAGTGAAGTGAAATTTGACCCACTAGTCGATGTCTGAATTGAACTAGTAAACTAGTTGCCTTAATTAATGTTTTACTAGACAACATGTAAGCCTTTCAGCAGCCACCTAGTTTACTAGTTCAATTCAGACATCGACTAGTGGGTCAAATTTCACTTCACTAGTTAACATGTAAGGCTAAAAATGTGTCAGCTAGTTGACTAGTGCGCAATTTTGCAGTGACATGTTAACTAGTGAGCTTTTTTAAGCCTTACTAGTTCACATGTGAGGCTCTAAATGCTTTTACTAGTAAACTAGTGGACATTTTACAAATGACTAGTTAACATGTTACATTTTTAGGTGTAACTAGTTAACTAGTAAGCAATTTTGTATTGTTACATGTTCAAGACTAGTAGGCTTTTTAGGCGTTCCTAGTTAACTAGTGGCGATTTTTAAGGCTCACTAGTAAGCTAGTTGCCATTCTGGCTCAAGCATGTTAACGTGTGGGCATTTTAGGCTCAGCTAGTTAACTAGTGACCATTTCCAAAGCCAACTAGTTAACTAGTGGGCACACAATTGTCAACTAGTCAACGTGTTGGACTTTGCATGCAAATGAAGGGGCGGGACTGAATCCTGATTGGTCTGTTCCAAAGCCTGCGTTTGAGGCTCACGAAGGAGCAGTGCGGGGATTTTTTTCTACAGAGGAACGGCCGGTTTTCGTCATTTTACCAGGTATTTAGCTGATAATTACAGTCAAAAGTGATAGTATAACTTAAGCTTTCACGATATGAACACATGCTGTGTCCCGGTAAAAGATTGGTAACGATCCCCGCCGCGACCGAGCGCCGTCTCGGCTGGAAGTCGACGTTCACGCGGCGTCTTCGCCGCTGGATTGGGGGGAAATATTGCTAAAGCTAAAGTTGTGAACCATGTAGCTCTGTTGATAGACTTTATATGTGGATAGAAGCCTCATTCTGAGCTTCGGAGTCAACGAGCGGCGCCGCCGTGCTGGGGAGGATGGTTTTAAGCTAGGCTACATGATCCACAAGCAGCTACAGTCACCGGAGAATTGCAGGCGGGCCGCTTGTTTGTTCTGCCTTCAGATGCAACAACCGGAGCTCCGATGAAATGGAATTAACTTTCACAAGTAAGTTCTGACAATATTTTGGTTATTAGAACTTTTTTTTTGTAAGTTTGTGTGATAGTAAACAAAGCTACATGGCTAACAAAGACATGCTAACGACAGAAACAGTTTCTCCTTCACTATATTGTTGATCTTTTTTTTCGTGATTTGCTTTCAAAGGTTTTCCGGTGACATAGAATGACAGAAGTGACGAGAAGCTACACAATGAAGGGAGGATTGTGACGGAGTTCTCCATGCTCTGCAGAAGCCATCTAGCCAGAAGATTTTGACTGAACCAGGGAAACTGTGTTCCTGTCTGTCTTAATCCATCACATCTCCAAAAGGTTTGTGTATTTATCATTTTAATTCTTTTTTCTTTTTTACTCCATCATGAAAAAAAAGCAATGAGCACATGTTCAAAACATCTAAAATTAGATTTTTCATTAGAGTGGTCCTTTAAAAGTACGTTTCATTCATATCCGTTTTAATCCTTAATTCTTTTTTCCTCCATCATGAGAAAAAACCTAAAAGAACATGTTAAAAACACCAAAATTAGAGTGGGGTCTTTAGAAGTATATATCAGTCAAAGTGTTAATGTAGTAATTGACAGTAAATGTTTTCAATTACTACCAGTTTCTGTGTATTATAATATATTGATTAATAGTAATTAATTTAGAAGTAATTTTGAAGTAACATAAAATTACTCTGTGCTATTAGGCATTTTGATAATCCTATTGATAAAACATTTTCTTTTAAGTGCTTCTGTCAGTCACCAGCTTTGTCGTCAATGAGGAGACATTATTAGCAGTGTTTTCTGAACAAGTTGAGCTTCATGTCTGCAGACACCGCTTCAATCAGAGCCATTCGGAGCTTTTCTTCAGCTTTGTCAAACCACCAATGTAACAGCCCCAAATATTTATACATTTATTTTTATGTTTTTATTTCTATTTAACATGCGCCATCTAGTGGCGAAAGGATGTGGAACAACTTATATTAAAAAAGTTCCGCCCGGACTCATTTTAAGTGCGCACACCACCTGCTCGGCGCGCACATCTTGCCAGAGGCGCGCTGCCGCAGACACATAAAGCTCTCGGTAAGATCTGTATTAATCAGATGAAAAATGTCACAGAATTATCAGTGAAACTATTTGTTTATTGTGTTTATTTATTTTGTAAAGGAAAGAAAGAAAGACATTTCAAGCCGAACAGTTATTAGCCCCTCGTGGATGCCAGCCCACGAGGTTTGTGTGCTTTTATTTTGTATTTACGTTTTTGTATATTGTAAGCTGAATAATTGATTTTAATGTCTTTTTTATTGTGTTTCTTTGCTGTCAGTTCTCACGGGTTGTGAAGACCAAATAAACCCTGTATTAAAAATCATCGTGCTCATGCTAGTTCCTCGAGGGTGCTACAGTGAGAACTCTTCTGCTCCGCATGGGTAGATGAGACGGTGCCGTCGCCAGGCTCGAGAGGGACAACAGCGCCACCACTCGGCACGGCCATTGCACAACACCCAACATCTTCAGGTTCCCCAAGATGAATGTAAAATCAAGGACTCTCATTAATATTATTTGATATGAAAATATGACAATTAAGAAAAGACTGCAATAAGAGAAAATATATTTTTTGTTTCCATTTAAAGCAAAAGGACTGAGATAATTTTAGTTTTTCTGTTCTTGTTCAAGTTGAAGTGAATTATATATATATAAATTTGACGTTTATGTTTTGCTAAGTTACTTGCATACTGTTCATAGTGTTTTGCAGTAACAATATGTTATATTGGTTTATTTAAGACATTTGATGGTTGCTTAATGCACAAAGGGACTTAAGTTCACATTTTTAATTACATTAGAAAAAGAATATTAAGGCAGTCTTAAGTTAAAGGTGTGGTAACCTAAACCAACATTAAGCTATTCCTTCACCACAAAATACTAAAGGCTATATCAGTACTTTAAATCTTTAAGCTTATACCTAAACCAAAGATGTCAAGACTAGATGTTTTGTCTGAAAATGGTGATGTGACATTCAAGCTAAATGAGCCACCATCGCAAGCAGAATGCACTGAAGATGATATCCCCACTACCTCACAAGATGCACAAAGGAGCCAAAGAGTCCGTAAGCTAACGGAAAAAGGGCAAGAGTTGCATGATGAGCAGGTAAAGAAGGCCACTCATCGTTTCAGCGCGTGCTACGAGAAGTGGAGGGCTGTCATTAAAGAGGCAAAGAAAGCTATAGATGAACAATGCTCTAAAGATCTTCTGGATGAACACATCACCAAGGTAACAAGTGCTGCAACCACTGTTTGTGCTGCATATGATGATTTAAGACGCACTGATTCTCCTGATAATGACACAAGACGAAGGATGGATACTTGTGATGCAGTAACGAGGACCATCATGGAAACAGCTGAAAGGTCCCAAACATTAAGAGATAAAGACAGTCAAAGGGACGAAGAAGTTTGGAAAGACGTAGAGTCGCTGTTTAAGTCTGCTGCTTCCACAAGATCAAGTGTCAAGTCTCACCACAGTCCAAGAACTTCTTCCAGATGTTCAAGCCGGCACTCTAGTAAGAGACAAGAGGCAGCAGCTGAAGTTGCTGCAAATGAAGCTGCCCTGCAAGTTCTGCTGGAGCAAGAAAATAAAATAAGGGAAATAGAAAAACAAGAAGCAGAAATTGCACTGAAACAAAGAGAGCTGGAAGCAAAGCGCAGAGAAGTGGAGCGGCTGGAGACAATTAAAAAGCTTCAAGCTGCTAAGGCAAGACAACGGGTATATGAGCAGAGTGAAAGTTCAGATGACGACATTTGTGATCTGCTCCACCAGCACATATCTGGTAAGGAAAAAGAGGTTAAGCCAGAAAAGAATAATGTACCCATCAGACCCGCTTTCATTCCTCAAAATGCGAATCCCACTCAAGAAGTTAACACAATGGAGCTGGTTAGAGTCTTCGCAGAATCTCTCAATGCGAGCCGTCTCCCAGTCCCCGAACCAACTATTTTCAGCGGTGACCCACTAAGATACAATGACTGGAAGATTTCATTTCTGACTCTCATTGACAGGAAGGGTATACCAGCTGAAGAGAAGACATACTACTTACGAAAGTATGTGAGTGGATCTGCAAGGAAAGCCATAGAAAGCTACTTTTTGCTTGGCACAGAATCTGCCTACAATGCAGCATGGACAGTTCTTGAAGAGAGGTATGGCAATCCATTCCTCATTGCTAAAGCATTCAGAGACAAACTTGATGCATGGCCGAAGATCAGTTCCAAGGGCAGTGTGGAACTTCAAGAATATGCCGACTTTCTTTGCAGTTGTAATGCAGCCATGTCACAGATCAAAGGTCTTGAAGTACTTAATGACTGCAATGAAAACCAAAAAATGCTTGCAAAACTCCCTGACTGGCTCACATCAAGGTGGAACAGAAAGGTTACAGAGTTACAAGAACAGAGCCACATCTTTCCAAGTTTCAGCTGTTTTGTCGAGTTCATCTCACATGAAGCCAAAATTGCATGTAACCCCATAACGTCTCTTTATGCTCTTAAACCAAGCGAAGGTGAAAAAACAAAGATGCAAAGAACCAGGACTCATGGAGCAAAGGTCATGGCAACGAACTCCAATGAAAGAGCTGCCAATGTAAGCTGCGTGTACTGTGAGAAAACAGGTCATAGTCTGCAGAAATGTTTTAAATTTATGAATATGAGCATTGGAGAAAGACTGAAGTTTGCACAAGAAAAGAACTTGTGCTTTGGTTGCTTAAAATTAGGCCATCGCTCCAAAGATTGTCACAACAGAGAAACCTGTGACACGTGCAAGAAAAGACATCCAACATGTTTTCATGACACTCGAACTAAAGACGAACAAGCTCAGATAAAGGGCAATCAATCACAGAATGGTGGAAGGACAAGGAAACCACATTCAACTTCTCAAAACACAGATGTCACACAAATAACAAGTGAAGCAACTTCTAACAGAGTCATGCAGAACGTGAAAGACACTCACACATCCTCTATCGTTCCAGTGTGGGTTTCAGCTCAAAGTGAGCCAGAGCGTGAAGTTCTAGTGTATGCACTCCTTGATACACAGAGTGACACGACCTTCATCTTACAAGAAACTGCAAAAGCTCTTCACACCGTAAGTGAACCAGTTCACTTAAAGCTTACTACAATGTCATCAAGAAACACTGTCATTACCTGTCACAAGCTTTCTGGTTTACAAGTGAGAGGATTTCACTCAAATAAGATCATTCCCCTGCCAGTGACTTCATTCCAGCGAGTCGTGATCACATTCCAACACCAGAAACTGCTAAATCATGGCCCCATCTTGAACACATTGCAGACGAAATTGCTCCACTCCAAAGTTGTGATGTTGGCCTTTTGATTGGTTATAATTGTCCACAAGCACTTGTTCCCCGTCAGGTGGTGTCTGGCAAAGAAAATCAGCCCTTTGGACAAAGAACTGATCTGGGCTGGAGTATTGTCGGCTTTGGCAATCCATGTCTTGATTATGGAGATGCCTTTGGAGTAAGCCACCAAGTCATTGTGAAGCAAGTGGTTCCAAGTGTTCAACCATTTTCAAGGTTCACCAGTGAAGTGCATTACGTGTGCAGAACTCAAATAAAGGAAATGGTCTCGCCTGCTAATGTAATCAAGCTGCTGGAGTCTGATTTTGTGGAAAGAGCTGCAGAGGATGTTAAGATCTCCCAAGAAGATCTAAGGTTCCTGACTAAAATGAAGGAAGGCATTAGGCTCAAAGAGGATGGACATTTTGAGATGCCACTTCCGTTTAAGAGTGACAAGCCTAACCTACCTGACAACAAATCATGTGCCATACATCGACTCAAATGCTTGGAAAGAAAACTGAGAAGAAACAAGCAATACTACTTAGACTACAAAAGGTTCATGGAAGAAATCATCACTCACGGTGACGCTGAAAAGGTTCCTGAGCAAGACATCAACAAAACTCCAGCATGGTACATCCCGCACCACGGGGTGTACCATCCACAAAAACCAGGAAAGATTCGCATTGTCTTTGATGGCTCTGCTAAGTGTAAAGGAACATCCATTAATGACCATCTTTTGACCGGCCCAGAGCTTACAAACACCTTGCTTGGAGTCTTGTGTCGTTTCCGCAGAGGCCCGGTGGCTATAATGTGTGATATAGAACGCATGTTCCACCAGTTTCACGTGTGTGCTGCTGACCAAGACTACCTACGATTCTTATGGTGGGAGAATGGCGACCTCGATACCCCATTCACCATCTACAGGATGAAAGTTCACCTTTTTGGTGCGGCATCTTCCCCAGGCTGCGCCAACTATGGCCTTAAGCATCTGGCAACTGAAGGAGAAGGACGCTTCAGTGAGGAAACAGTTAAGTTTATAAAAAACTACTTCTATGTTGACGATGGATTAGCCAGTGTTGATACAGAAAAACAAGCAATGCAGCTCGTCAAAGAGGCACGTGAACTCTGCAGCACGGGCAGTCTTCGATTACACAAGTTCGTATCAAACAGCACCAAGGTCTTGGCTTCACTTCCAAAGGAAGAATGCACAGTCTCTGCCAAAAATATGGACATGGCGTTGAGTGAAATGCACATTGAGAGAGCACTAGGTGTACAATGGTGTGTGGAGTCAGACCAGTTCCAGTTCAGAGTGACTGTTAAGGAAAATCCACTCACTCGAAGAGGAGTTTTGTCCACAGTTGCCTCTGTGTTCGATCCACTTGGATTTGTGTCACCTTTCATTTTGCTAGGAAAACAGATCCTACAGCAGATGTGTCGAGATAAACTCAGCTGGGACGACACCTTACCTGAAGGTCTTCGACCTCAGTGGGAATCTTGGCTGCTTGATCTGAAGAATTTAGCAAAGGTGAGGATCCAAAGATGCTACTCTCCAAATGACTTCAAGGCAGAGCATTATGAACTCCACCATTTCTCTGATGCCAGTGCATCTGGATACGGCATGTGTACATACCTCAGAGCAGTCAGCACATCTGGTGAAGTCCACTGTTCTCTGGTGATGGGAAGATCAAGAGTTCCACCATCAAAGGTTACAACCATTCCACGACTTGAGTTGTCAGCTGCCGTAGTTGCTGTTCGCACCGGTGATATGCTGAAAAAGGAACTGGAAGTTAAGCTCTCACAAGAAACCTACTGGACAGATTCAAAGGTTGTCCTCGGATACATAGCAAATGAAGCCAGGAGGTTCCATGTGTTTGTTGCAAACAGAGTTGAACGCATCAAACAAAGCACAGAGTCTGCACAGTGGAGGTATGTTACATCTGAAGCGAACCCGGCAGACCATGCCTCCAGAGGTCTTACAGCTGAACAACTTACTACTTCAAACTGGTTTAAAGGCCCAGATCTTCTTTGGCAGAAAGTTGTGTCCAGCGGTGAAATCAAGGTGGGAGAGCTGTCGAGCAGTGATCCAGAAGTCAAGAAGATTCAAGTGCTAAAGACACAAGCAAAGGAAGAAAGATCACTTCTGGATCGCCTGCACAAGTTCTCAGACTGGTCAAAAATGATCAAAGCCATTGCAAGACTCAAGCGCTTTGCAAAAGAAGTGAAGGAATGCAAGAAAAGATCCTGTGAAGTCAGTAATCTTGAAGAAAGAAAAGAGGCAGAGCTGACAGTTATAAGAATGGTTCAAGATACTGCCTTCTCACATGAAATAAAGTCCCTTCAAAATCACACGGTAATCAAAACCAAAGACAGCAAGCTACACAAGCTGAGTACATTTCTGGATGACAAAGGCACACTTCGAGTTGGAGGACGTCTCACGCATGCTGCTTTACATTTTGATGTAAAACATCCAGTCATCCTGCCAAGAGACAGCCATGTGTCAATGTTACTTGTCAAACATTATCATGAGAAAACACACCATCAAGGACGAGGGATCACCATGAACGAGCTCCGTGCGAATGGATATTGGATCCTCGGGTGCAGCAAGGTTGTATCCTCTCATATCTACAGATGTGTCAAGTGCAGAAGGTTCAGGAGGTGCACAGAACAGCAGAAAATGGCAGGCCTCCCAGAAGATCGGATGGAGACCACCCCGCCATTCACCTACTGTGGGATGGACTGTTTTGGTCCTTTCTATGTCAAAGAAGGCAGAAAGGAGCTAAAGCGCTACGGCTTGTTAATCACTTGCATGTGCTCCAGAGCAGTACACATAGAAATGCTTGATGATTTAACCACTGATGCCTTCATCAACAGCCTGCGTGCATTCATCGCCATAAAAGAGGTCCAGCTCGACAGATAAGATGCGACCAAGGCACAAACTTTGGTTTCGCGCCAGAAATGAGTTGTCGGGCACTCAAGGAGATGAACCAAACAACTGGAAAGTCTGGAATGCGAGTTTCTCATGAACACCCCAGCCTCAAGTCATATGGGTGGTGTCTGGGAACGACAAATCCGCACCATAAGAAGTGTTCTAACATCAATTCTGGAACAATCAGCCAAACAACTTGACACTTCCTCCCTAAGAACTTTCCTTTATGAAGTCATGGCAGTGGTAAATAGTCGACCACTTACCACAGATCAGCTATGTGACCCATCAAGCCCAGAACCTCTAACGCCGAACCACATACTGACCATGAAGTCCACCATCATTTCTCCACCTCCAGGCAAGTTTGTAAAAGAAGATCTTTATCTTCAGAAGAGGTGGCGTCGTGTTCAACTCCTTGCCAATACTTTTTGGACAAGATGGAAGAAGGAGTATTTGTTGAATCTTCAGAGTAGACAAAAATGGACTAAACAACACAGAAACGCAAAGATCAATGATGTTGTGCTTTTGAAAGATGAAATACCCCAAGAAACCAATGGAAGTTGGCAAAAATCGTTGATGTGTACCCCAGTAAGGATGAAAGAGTGAGAAAGGTGAAGTTACTGATGAGTGATCCGACTCTGGATGGAAAAGGAAGACGCATTTCCAAAGCTGTTTACCTGGAAAGGCCCATTCAGAAGACAGTTGTCCTGTTAGAAGCAAGTTAAAGACACTTAAGACTATAAATAATAGAATAATAAATTAAAAATCCATCAAGTTCATAAAACATTGCATGTTAAAATAACTAGTTCATTAGTTTAAAAACAATATTTAGTTCTATAAATCACAAGTGATTGGTGGGAGTGTAACAGCCCCAAATATTTATACATTTATTTTTATGTTTTTATTTCTATTTAACATGCGCCATCTAGTGGCGAAAGGATGTGGAACAACTTATATTAAAAAAGTTCCGCCCGGACTCATTTTAAGTGCGCACACCACCTGCTCGGCGCGCACATCTTGCCAGAGGCGCGCTGCCGCAGACACATAAAGCTCTCGGTAAGATCTGTATTAATCAGATGAAAAATGTCACAGAATTATCAGTGAAACTATTTGTTTATTGTGTTTATTTATTTTGTAAAGGAAAGAAAGAAAGACATTTCAAGCCGAACAGTTATTAGCCCCTCGTGGATGCCAGCCCACGAGGTTTGTGTGCTTTTATTTTGTATTTACGTTTTTGTATATTGTAAGCTGAATAATTGATTTTAATGTCTTTTTTATTGTGTTTCTTTGCTGTCAGTTCTCACGGGTTGTGAAGACCAAATAAACCCTGTATTAAAAATCATCGTGCTCATGCTAGTTCCTCGAGGGTGCTACAACCAAGTAGAAATACGACAATAAGAACTGCCAAAAAAAATATTTTTCATTCAGTTCAATGAAATTCAATTATTTCATAAACAGGAGAGGATTAAACAATCTGGCCTGACTCAGTTTAAAAGAGGTTTTCAGCAGATTAAAGCTCTGCAGAAGATAAAACTCCAAACATGATACGCAGCAGGACAGAAACAAATACACACCCAGACAATATAGAAAATTAGTTCATCTGTTGTTGATGAGCAGATAGGAATTAGTCTTTCTCAAAACCAGAACATTATCAATAAAAATACAATCTAAACATGAATATGTAGTCATTGTATATATCAAAAGGAAAAACAATACACACGGGTAATGCATTCATGTGCATCTCAGCTGCACGTCTTACATGTGGCCAACAGGAATTTGCATCTGTAAAAACACAATCTAAACCTAAATGATCTGTAGAAATATGATACAATGTGAGTAAATGTGTTTCTGTTTTAGGAGGCTACACAACCCCACGTAGGACAGTTCCAGGGGATTCTCCGCCGTATGATGTTTGCTGTGGTGTCTCACAAGAGGATCAGGAAACGTTCTGCACAAGATGACTGTCTCCCTGTCAGCTGCAGACATGCACTCTGCTTGGATGTCAGAGGAAGATCTCCCATCCCCATTTGCATGTATTCCTGCAGTCATTTGACCACAGCTACCTGCCCGCCTGTTTTGGTGGTCATGCAGGCAGAGTCTTCTCTACGTTTCTGAATTGGTTATCATTGTTTCGGCCTTGGGCCGTCTAGGTTTGGCTCCTTTTTCTGTCCTGTCAGTTTCTCTGTTCCAGGCACAGGTGCAGTGCTTCATATCGTTTCGAGCCCGGAATAAAAGCCCTGCCGTGGCTCCACCTCCTGGGCTTCCTCCTTCCGGTTTCTGCTGCTGCTGTTGCTGCTGCTGTTTCGTCGCCTCCTCCTCTCTCCTGGTTGTTTTTTGTTTTGGTCCGCTGGGCAGAATAAAACGTTTCTAAACGTTAAGACACCGGTGTCGTCTCCTTTTCTTTGTTACGGCTTGAGCCAACCGTTAACAATCATTAAAATGCTTAAACTATGTCCTTGAAGTCACAGCTGATGTTCCTTCATCCTTGGATCCAAGCGACCATCTGCTGAAGAACCTGAAGAACAGTGGAGAGCTGGAGGTCTCCTCGGAGGGGAACAGTGAGGGTTTTCAGAACAACAGAATGTGTGGTGCATCAGAACTCTAAAGAGAAGGGTCAATATTTTGGTTCAAGCTGAAATTAGTTCAGAAGGTATTTTAAGCCAGGAAGCAGATCAGAGTTCAGGATGACAAACACAATTTTATTAACTTATAGTTTTTTTTGTGTTCCATAAAGTAAAGCTGCGCCACATGGCAAAATGAACCACATTGGAGATTCACAGGGCCACTGCATGAGAGTGGCTGTTAATTTTTTGGGTTTAAGTTGTGATATTTTGATCATATTTCAGCTCCGTTAGATTGGTAGACGTCAGCCATGTTTTTTTTATACTGGAGAACATCCTGTAAAGGGAATAAAGGTATTCTATTTATATTTCAATTATTTAAGGCCATGTCGTGTGAAGATGTAAGAGAAGTTACTTTGGTATATTAAATAAAGCAGCAGATTTGAGGAAAAGAACAATGTGTTGGATGTCTGTGACTTATATACATATTGTCAACAACACAGGTCTTTAAATGCATTTAAGTAACCTACACATTTCCTTCTCAAAAATTTAGGACAAATAGCTAAACTGCATTACCAACAACAATGGTGAGAAGAATTGGGGAAAAAAAAGGTTGAATTACAAACTGAGCATTTGTGAGCCATTACATATGAGAACCAAAGCTGATGCACAAATAGAACTTAAATCAGAACTTAAATTTACCCCTTCAGTGCATCAAAATATTCTTTAAATAGATCCTCTGTCTGGCGATGTGGACACTTTTGTTTGTACCCTTCTATTCAGTAAATAAAACCCCACAATCGTCAATATTTTTCAAAATAATTTAATCATAATAGTGCATAAATACATGATGTACTTTATTGCTAAATTGATAATAAAACTAAAATAACCTAAAAATGTCAAAAGTAAAATCAAACTGATATAATATGTTTACTTTTAAACACTGACAATGCAATATTAGTACATTTCTCTGTATTCTGAAAGAATGATGAAGCTCTCAGGCCTGCAATTATCCACAGTAAAGCACACTGGGACTGAAAGGGTTAACCCTGCTTTGAGTGGGTTGGAGCTGTTCTGCAGAGCCAATAGGAGGAGTTTTCCAGGATGACATCACTGCTCCACATTAGCATACCGAATCACTAGTTAACTAGCTGACATTAAGTTTGTCACTAGTTAACTAGTGACATTTATAAGTTGCACTAGTTAACTAGTAAGAAAATATAGTGCTCACTAGTTAACTAGTAAGCTTTTTGCACTGCACTAGTGAACTAGTGACATTTTTAGCCGTCACTAGTTAACTAGTAAGACTTATATACGTCACACTAGTCAACTAGTTCGCATTTTGCATGTCACTAGTTAACTAGTTTGATATTTTGGTCGCACTAGTTAACTAGTGAGCTTTACAGGAGCCTTACTAGTGAACTGGTAGAACATTTACATGCGACTAGTTCACTAGTGGCCTTTTGAGAGTGTCACTAGTTAACTAGTAAGCAAAAATATGGTCGACTAGTAAACTAGTGCACATTTTTAGACATCACTAGTTAACTAGTGAGCCAAAATATGTTCCACTAGTGAACTAGTTGTGCTTTTGGCATTACTAGTTGGCTTAAAAAAGCATGATATCAAGGAGATGTATTTAATGATAAATCGGCTTGCCATACCGCTCTGTAGTTCACACCAGACGGGCATTTTTCCGCGGCGGTCCACAGGCGCTTCTGCTAGAGCTTTAAATAATAATTTCATAACCTACAGACATTAACCCATGTTCCTGCTAAGAAAAACTGCTCTCTCAAAACCCCTCCACCCGCTCTGTCGGCCCACTGTACTGATCTGTGCACGCGCGTGTGCATCTCTGTTGTGTGTGTCTGTGCGCACGCGCTTGCAGGTGTCTGTGTGTGGGTAAATTAATAAACTACAATTATTAACCCATATTTCTGCTAAGATGAGCTGCTCTCTGCCTCTCTGTTGTCGTTTTACTAACTCCTGAAACTCCTCACCCCGCACTGGAGTCTATCCACGTTGATCTGCGTGTGTGCGTGTCTGTGAAAAAAGAAAAAAAAAAAGTGTGCGTGTCTGTCTGTTTTGTGTGTCTCTGTGCTCGCGCGCGCACGTTTGTGATGTGATTGTATGTTTATATCCGTGTCTACCACCTGTTAAGATACAAAAACATGATCACATTTGTCAATCGCGGCATTTTATTGTGAAAAACTGGTTATATTTTGAAAAGAAACCGGATTTTCTCATGTATCTTGATGCAACTTCCGGCCAGAATTGACGCGGAACGCTCGCGGCTCGCGCACAAAATAGGTCAGACGCGGAAACGATCCACTGCACCGCGCGGGCCCTCCGCGCCGCTCCGCTCCCCTCCGCGCCGCTCCGCTCCGCGCCTTGTGTGAACGACGCCATAGGATAACAAGTGCGCCGAATGGAAGCAGACTCCGTTCCGCGCCGCTTTCGCGTCCAGTGTAAATGGGGTGTTAGACTAGCAGTCACAGCTAACGTGTTAAGGAGGACTTTCAAATGTCTTCTGGTATCAGTCGATGTGTTTTTTAAGCTTTTGAGTTTTATTTATCTCTTTTATATATAAATTACCCACAATTCCTTGTACATTTAATATATTCTATATTCCAGTTGTTCGTTTTGTGGCAAACAAAAACAATTTCCTCGTCCATGGTGGTAATTTTTCTTTCAAAGCTTGTAGTTTTCTCTTGAATACAAATGAGAAATTTCAGATAATGAATTGTTTCACTCAATTAAAATAAATAAAAACATTGACAAACGTGCAGGAAGTGGCTCCAGATGAGGATGAAGGTTCAACATCATCAAGCAGCAGCAGCAGAGAACAGAGGGATCAGAGCTGACAATAATTAGTCGCAGCATCACACAGACACCACCGTTACCATGACAACACATAGGAACTCCAGGCCTACCGTGAAACGGGGACAAAGAGAATCCGTTATAGTTTTAAACCCTCACAAACACGAGCTCATACACTATTTACATCCAGCTGAGGGTAAAGGAAGAGTTAGACTTCATTCGACAAATCCTCGGGTCAGAACCAACCAGGAGATTTGCAGGTTAAAAGCGGATAAATCCCAACAACCCTTGAGGGACGGCGCTCGTCTACGTCTTCCGGCGTCCGTCCACCGGCTGAAACGGTTCCATCCATTAAAGTCCGCCTTAAAAGCCCCGACAGCAGCGGCACGCCGTCGCCCCAGAGTTTTGGCGTTCAGGCGCAGCACGATCCAGCCGTTAATCTTCAATTAGCGCGGCGCTCCAAAGGACGGCGAGCGGGCAGGCGGGCGCCGCGGGAAACAATGAGGCCACCGTGTTTGATGCTGGAGAGTTCATCAGCAGATTGGATCCAGGAGGGGAGAGGTTCAAACATTTAAAATCGTTTAATGAAATCCTAACAACGTTTTAATCAGAGGAAGACGAAGCAGCACGAAGATTTGATTCATGAAAGACTGAAACCACAGAAAGAAAACGAGACGAGAGAGACGACTAGACGACTGCATCAAAGAACGTCATGTGACTTCATCCACGAGACGGTATCCAGAGTTAAAGATACGGACGAGAACAAACAATGAAAGTAGAGATTTAATGATAGAAACTTGATTTAAAATAGCATGTTTCATCACCCTTTAATCCTTTAGCTTCACTACTGTAAAGTGAACTATGGTTTTGTGTACTAGTGTAAAATGTGCAGCTGTAAAGTAGTGTTCTAGTGTAAAGTATTGCTTGTGCTTTGACTGAATTTGTTCTGTTAAATTGCATTTTGTTGAGCGGAAGTGTCGTGTCTGTATGAGTTTGTGAATGTGGATTTGTATGTTGGTTATATACTTTATATGTTTAGTAATTGTACTTTTGTTTGTTGATTACACTTTACTCCGTCCTTATTTAAGTTATCTGTTGTATGGAGGAACCCCTCGAAAAGGAGATGTGACATCTCAAGGGGCTGATCCTCTTATTGTTTTCGACATGTTAAATAAATAAATATATAAAGTGAATTACTGTAAAATAGTACACACGATGATGTGTAATACGATGGTGTGATCATATTACTGTAAAGTGCACTACTGTCATGTATAGTCGACAACTGTGTAGTGTACTGTGGTAAAGTGTATTACTGTGAAGTGTAATACTGTAAAAAGTACTATCAATGTAAGGTGTACGACTGTATAACATATTACTGTAAAGTGTACTAATATATAGTGTTTTACTGTAAAATGTATTACTGACAGATACATTACTGTAAAGTGTAATTCTGTTGCGTGTACTACTGTGAAGAGTGTAACTGTATGGTGTACTACTGCAAGAAGTATTACTGTAAAGTGCGTTACTTAAAGTGTACTATTAAACAATGGACTACCGTGAAGTATACTAGTTTAAAGTGTACAACTATAAAATGTATTAAAGTTCAATACTGTAAAGTGTACTATTGTACAGTGTACTAGCATAAAGTATAAGAGTGAAAGTGTAAAACTATAAAGTCCAATACTGTAAAATTCATTATTGTAAAATTCATTACTTTATAGTGTTTTACTGTATAGTGTACTACTGGAAAGTGTATTATTGTAAAGTATTACACTTGATGATGTGTAATATGATGACATCATCATATTACTTTAAACTACTACTGTCAAGTTTTTGTTCCGTAAAGTTTCCTACCGTGTAGTGGACAATAGTAAAGTTTAGTACCATGAACTGTAATAGTGTAAAATGTACTACTGTTTAGTGTATTCATGTAAAGTATAAAAATGTAGTGTTTTTTTTGGGTTGACCAGGTGTGTGGAAGCTCGTAGAGAGGAGCGCCTGCACCTGACGGGGAGCACAGGTGCGTCTTGGAGCTCCCTCGAAGCTTTGTATGACCACCTCAAGAGACATCATGAAAATGGAACGTACCATTGTCGAGCATGTGTGAGTGTGAAGTATTTATACGGCTAATAACAGAAGCTACACACATGTATGATGATGAGGTCATACAGTGTCTTTTCATGAGGTGAGAGTCCTGACCCCTCCGTGACCGTGTATGTGGTCCGTAGGTGTCCTCACTGCTAACAGCACACGTAACACATGAACACACCAACTAATGAAATATTTATACAATCCATTGTATGACAGTTAAATGTTGGGCGCAGCATGCCCATAGAAAAACATTTTCTCTGTTAGAAACTTTCCTCAGTCACATGTACAAGTTTGAACGTTTCTTCCCCTCAGAGATTCTGTATCCGCCTGTCAGGACGGTCGGACGACAGTTTAAACTGTTCATCGAACGGTTTCTCTGTGTTTTCCCTCCACTAATAGTTCTGCTTTTCTTTTATCCCTCTTTCTCTCTTCTGACAGATTCACGACACAATCGAGCGTTCACTCGACAGCCGATCATCTCTTGAAACTGCAGAATGAAAAGACCAAACGCCCGGAACCACAAAGGTCATCCACACTTCCTGCCGCTCCTCCGGAGGCTCCTGGTGGCCTTTTACCTCTCCGTCGCTCTGCAGCGAGGAGCAGTAGAACGTTCATCCTCTCAGCGGGAATCAGACGCTTTTCAGCTTCACAAAGGCTTCAAAATGTGGTTTCCTTCTCCCCTCAGGACACTTATCGGGTGAACGTTTGTCTCAAGAGAGGAGCAGACTCCTGGTTTTCAGAACATTTTAAGATACTCGACTAATCAGCAATGGTTGTTGATTTTCACCTGCATGATTAGATCATTGCTAGATCATTTTAAGAAAAAAGAATCATTGAAATGGTTTAATTCCTGCGTTAAGATCCCTCAGGAACCTGGAAGTCACTGACCTTTACATCAGATATCAATCCTTCTTGAGGAAGTCTTGTGAAAAAGTGAAAAGTTTATGTAAAGGTTATAACGAAAACATCCAGCGTGCGATGGGGAAGCATCAGCTGAGTCTTCAAGAGATCCTGCCCCCTTTTAATACAACCTCGGGCGACCGACGCGGCCAGGAATGAGACCGTCGACCGCGTTCCGCCCTGTCCAAGGAAGATACAGAGCCGTTCGACCGCGAGCGCGTTCCGCCCTGTCCCAACATCAACATAGGGTTACACAGTTTTGACCCAGACCTCTTGAGGCCCCAATCCTCCAGGCTTATAGAAAAATAGAACGGATCGCTGTAGCCACTCATTGATTGGCAGAAAGTGATGACGACATTACAAAGCGCTAACTAGCAGTTGTGTTTTGCTCTTCTTTTAAACAACATAAAATTCCTGTAAAACACGATGTACAGAAAGCAAAACAAAAGACGAGCTGAAGAAGACCGCTCCGCTTTTAACTTGGACTATATTACACCACCGCTGTTCTACACTCCCGCATGCACAGTACAAACCGACACTGTGTCTCCGTTTACCACCACAGAAACTAACGCTGTGCGCGTAATGCGTTCGCTTCTCGAAATGCGTTCGCTTCCGTTTTTATATGGCAGTTCTTTGACTCACTGGATTGTGGGAAAGGCTCCCATAAGTCCTGTGAAGATTGAAAACCGTCGTCTCAACGGCTAACTGGTGTGGCTTCCACTCTACTGTCACGCTCTGAGCGTTCCACGCTTTGTTGCTTCTTAAAGGGGCGGTGCACACACAGTTTGCAATAGCCAATAGTCTTACAAGGGAAGTGCAAACAACAAATCGTTTGGCATCAACCTGCCCATCATTGGACTGTCACTGCACAACCTCCAACTGTGCCTGGTTTGCGAAGTATTGTCTTACCCGGCAATCCCGAGCGATTCTCGGATACTTTTACCTTGCCGTGTTTTGACCTTCACCTGTTTTTCTCGCCCCACGTTTTTGACTCCTGCCTGGCTTTTGATTACATCTTGTGCTTCCTGCCATCGCCTCCTCGTCCTCGTTACACCTAGACAGTCACTGACCGTCAACTTTTAGAGAAAAAACGTCCAGTTACGGTAAAAAAAACTTTGCAACCCCCGCGCGGCGTGTAAAAATGCAACTACCTCCTAACTCGCTCTTGAATTGCAAATGACGACCTGCTAAATTTGCTGAAAACTCGCATTTAATTTGCCGTGCGGTGGCATTTTGGAAAAGGTGACCATAGCCTTACTGGTTAGAACGTCAGTTTAGTCCTGTTTAGCCCATTTGGGCTCGTTTTCTCCTGATCAAAACCTAGAAGGATTTACTTTAGCCTTTAAGAAATTTGGATTTGCATTCATAACCTTTTTTTTTTTTTTTTAAATAATGTCTATTTTTTGGCAAGAACAAAACCAAAAATATAAAACTAAATTAGCATTTCTAAAAATGTGATTCTTTTTCATGTTTTTACCAGATGCCAAATTAGCCCAAAAAGCTAGCTAGTTGTTTAATTACTAGCTAAGCTTCAAAATAGCCTAGAATTCCTCAGTAAACTAAATTAATAAAAAATGTTAGCCTGTTGCTAAAATGTTAGCGTAAAAATCACAGTATATAACAAATTAGCATGTTGCTAAGATATTAGCTGAACTCCAGATTTTTTGAAAATGACTATAAAAGATGAAAACATAATCCATGAATTCATTTAAAGGTTTGTTGTTAATCTAGTTAAAATGTTGAAATTTGAAGACATTTATTTCCCATGGGGCATATTCTGCTCAATGTTTGAAAAACTGTAAAGTTTATGAATACCAGCAGTAAAGTCCTGAACGAGCTGAACGATTGCAAAAAATTGCTGAAAGTCTGATAGAGTTTTCACATCCTAAAGACCACACAGACAGGAGCACGAGAATGCTGTAAATGTAAATGCTAATGAATTCATCTTTACTGTTATTTTATTTTCCTCCAGCCAGAGATCCGCCTCTGGAGCCGCAGGTTGCAGACCGAAACCGACCTTCGGCAGAAGTTGTTTTAGAAAAACAGAGTCATAAAACATTAGTTTGACATCAATCCTTAAGATAAAGTTTATAATAACAAAACTGTGACCTTAATCCTGAAGGAGAAGTTTGTTAGCAGGTGAGTTACTGTCCGGCTCAGCCTTCCTCCGATTACATTTTCATTAAAACCTCCTAAAGTTGACGAGGTGATCACGACGCCATAACCTGGATTTACAGGCCCGTGTGTTGGCGTTCATGGACAGTCAGAACGCCGTCGGCGGGATCATAAACTGCTGTTTACTACACGGCCGTTTGATTGGATCCGTTCCTCCGCGCCGCCGGGATGTGGCGCCCCCCCCCGGGGCGTCCGCAGACTTTATGACGGGCCGCCGGGTTTTTAATCTGCAGCAAGGATCGATGTCCCTGAGGACGGACCCCAGGCATTGATCTCCCAGAGCAGAGGTGATGATGATGGTTAGAGGAAGGAGCAGGAGGATCAATGCTCAAATTAAAGGTGCAGGTAGTCCGAGCGAACAATCCAATAAAAAATCAGCAATACCTCTGCTTTTATTAAATATTATTCAGCTAATTGGAAGACTTTCTCTCTAACTACTGTCAGGCTTCAGTCCTTAATGCACTGCAGGTATATAGAAAAGTCAATTAATGTTTCAGCACAGCTGGATGTCGGCCGCAGCTCATCCACTCATAAAAATGCATGAACCTTTAAGCTCGATTAATATTCATTTGCAGTTTAGGCTGATGAATATGGAACAGGCCGCATTCATGCGGTCAGAAGAGTCAAAATCAGCTCTGACCTTATCTATACCGCTCTCGTGCGCATGTGAATGCACGCCGCCCCACCGTCTGGTCGCCATAGTAGCTGACCTTCATCCCCGGCAACGGCCCGTCACCGGCCGCCGTTCGGTTTCGGGTGACCTTTGCTTCACGGGGGTATTTACATAGTGACACAAAAGCAATTACGAGCCGTCACTGAAGCCGCGGAGCAGATCACGCCGCAAACATATGACAAGTGTTTGAGGAGCGGACCCTAATGAAGGTCAAACGCTTAAATCTGAGCGGCGGCGGTGGAACAGGACGGTCCTGAGGACACTCAGAGTTTAGGACGCCTCGTTTTCTCCTGAGAGGGAAAGAACTTCAGGTAACATCAAACTGAAACAATCTATAAAAATTTAGGAGAAGTAAGGACGCCGTTTGACGGCATCACTTCTATTATCTATAGAATACTTCCAGACGCATTGACAGTATATAGAGGTGGATAAGGCGCATGAAGGACAATATCTCACCTCTGGTTCCGGTCAATACAGCCGCCATTTTCCCATGAGACGGACACGTTGGAGTCGAGTCGGTCTGAGTCAGCGTTTCTATGACTCTTGGAAAGCCACACCCCTTCCACTGAAGGCGGGCTCGGGAGAATCTGTCAATCAAATGTTTCAAATGTTGGGGGTGGGGCCAATTGACCAGTTTATAACTTTACTATAGTAAAGAAAACGTAACATGAATTTAAAAACTGGATTAGCAGAAACACGTTAAGAAAAGATTTCAGATCAAGAACGGTTATTCTGACCAATAAAACCAGAACTGTTATTTTTGCTGAAAATTGTGACACAATTTACTTTATTTGCTGAGAATGCAAAAGCTATTGGCAAAATGTTAAATTTGCTGAAAGACTTACTAAAATATCTATGAAAGAGCGTTGAAGTTGACATAAATTTCTGAAAAATTCGTATAAAATTTCTTAAAAATCCCTAATATATGCCAATTTTGCAAAAAATATTTTGTGTGTTACTTTAATACTTGCTAAACTTCAAATTAGCCCAAAAAACCTCATTAAATTCCAAATTAAACAAATAAGCTAGCATGTTGCTTAAATACAAGCTAAACACTAACTTAGCCCAGTAGATAAAAAATAGCCAAAAATGTTAGCATGTTTCTAAAATATTAGCTAAGCTACAAATTAGCAATGAAAACCTTAGTAGATGAAAGATTAGCACAAAAAAGCTAACTCATTTGTTAAATACTAGCTAAACTTAAAAACTGCATCAAATTCCTTAGTAAAGTCAATTAATCAAAACCATTAGCATGTTGCTAAAATACAAGCTAAGCTCTAAATTAACCTAAAAACCTCAGGTAGCATTAAATATTATTTTAACTCCAATTTAAGAAAAAAATAGTTTAAAATATGAAAACATAGTCCATGAATATAGTTAATTTTTCGCCAAATTTTCTCCTTAATGTACAAACAATTTTTTATTCTCAATTAAGTTATTTTTATTGTTATTATTATAAATAATACACTGGATTTTTCTGTTTTCTGTTGAACATTAAAGGGTATTCAGTCATTGGCCGACTTCTCAATTACAAAAGTAATTTACAAATATAATGTTCAAGACATTAGAAAAGTGAAAAGTTGAGAAGTTATTGCAGTGAAAACAAACTCATTCGTTAGCTAAGCTAGGCTAACGTCAACATGGACATCCGAATGACTCAGATAGAAGAAATTAGCGGAAAAAAAGATTGACATTTAAAAGTCTTTCTTCCTAGAATGTATCAGCGCAAAAATAAGTGTCTATATAGAGAAAGATATTTTTATACATATTTTCCTATTTTTTTTTCTCTGTCTTTTGATGTCACCAACATCGGTCTTATTCGACGTCTCCGGGCCATGACGGAACTCCTCACATCCATCCACCGTTTTTACCTGCAGCTGGGAAACTCTCTAAAAACTGATTTTTGTAGCAGAAAACTGTTGGAGTTCATTTTATCTTAAACTTATTCTAATGGATAACTAAACACGTTTATTTGTTCCAACTACAAATGTTTTTACAAGAAACATAAACAGTTTAGTGGATTTCATAGAGATTTAGCCGATGTTAGCAAGTGCTAGCTTAAAATAAGGAGATGTTTGTCACCTTTTTCCTGCAAAACACATATTTCTTCGAGGCTATTGCTTTTTTATAGTAATATTTCTGTATAATAACAGTAACAATGCCAACCATATACAAAAATCATATTTTTCCAGAATAGAAAAGTTTCAGTTTATCTCTTTAACGCTTCCTTTATTATTTTTGATGCTAATGCTAATGTTAGCTAGCACGAAGCAGGAATGTTAGCATGCTTCAAGCTAAAATATGAAGATTTTTGTGTAATTTGGGCAAATATTGGAGGAAATGTTGCTGTTTTAAAATCAACAAAGAACAATAAAATGCAAAACACAAAAGTGTTTGTTTTATTTTAAACTAAAACTTTCATTTTATTGAAAAATATCAAGTTATTTGCTGAATATTTAGACTAGTTTTACATGGAAAACATAGACTTTTCATTTTAATTCTTGATTGTTGAATATAAATCTGTGATCTCCACTCCAAATTGTTTAGATTTTTTGGTCTTTGCAACACTTGCTTTCAAAACAGACATTCCAAAAGGGAAAGTTGTGATTTCTGAGGAATAAAATCTGAGGATAAACCTGAGAAAAGCAAAGACACGAGCGGTGCATCTTCTCTCGACACACCTTGATATGTTGCAGTTAACAAAGGTTAACCAGCGAGTGTTGCCACGGCGATGCAGGTGGAAGGAAGACGAGGACGAGCGCCGGTGGCGCTGACGTCACGGCTGGATTCTGACCCCCGGGCCGGGCCCAGAGTCGTGCCATCACTCATTAGTTTTCCTGTTTATCTGCTGCTGACGAGATATTCCAGGTAGGAAAGGTTTGAGGGTCATCGGCAGGAACTCGCCTGAACGTTCTACATGAAATACGTTTGGAGCGCCGAGGTGACTTGAATTAAACGTGGAAACGGCCCCCAGCTTCACCTCTTTAAATCAGTTTAGCTCCTTTTAATGGTTTATTAGATTCCGATCAGATAGCGGCCGTGTTCCTCCTGCAGAACTTCCCGATGAGCGCGTGATTTACCGCAGCTATTAAAACGTGATGCGTATCTGCCGCCGTTAGCGTGAGCCGCTTAAGCGGCCGTGATGGGATCTGCCGGGATGTCAGGCTTAAAGTTACAGCCGTAAGTGATTACAAAGAGAACGGAGGAAGGTCTTCGCAGATTGACACGCCTTTATCGCTCTTTGAGCCTTTTTATGATTCCGCAGTCAATAAATGTGAAATATTTAATTTATTATCAAATTAAATCCCAGAAAAGTTTGGAGAGGACAAACTTTCCTGAGCGGAAACTGTGATTCAGCCTGAGAGATCATCTCCCCGACACCGCCGCCGCCGCCGTTTGGAAAGCCGCTGAGGAAGCAGCTCCGCGGACTGACGGACGTGAGGTTCCTTCACCTCACAGGGTTCAGAGCGGAGCTGAACCCGAACGGCAAACCAACAAATACGCAGCGTTCTCTGACTGATACAAACGACGGGAGCGGGAAGACGCGGCAGATACAAGCCTCCGTCTGCACGGAAGGAACCAGAACGGATGCCATTTATCCCCGATAGGAGCTGTCAAGATAAGGCTGAACGGATGACAGAGCCAGGTAGGACGAGGCCGAGGAGATGAGACACGACTGTCAGGAATGATGAGGCGCTGAGTCATATCAAGGAGCTGTTAATGCGGAGACTCGGCAGACGCGATTTATTACATCCTTTAATCAGGTTTAACACGAAAGACGTGGACCGAACAACAGTCAGAGACTCTAAAAACCTTTAGAAGATTGTCATAGGAAGTCATAAAATGTAAAAAAATGATTCAATGAGGACTTAAAACATAAGAAATGGCGAAAAAGAAAAAAAAAAAGAATATCTACACATAAAAGTATTTAAAAAGAGGCACCAAAGATTTAGTCTTCCATGATGGGGGTTGACTCGGATAGGTAGGAATTTTTAGGTTGTCCGTATCCGTGGAGGGCCACCTCATGAAAATGGAATGTACCATTATCGTATGTGTGGTCAGTGTATCGTGAAGTATTCATAAGGATAATGGAAGTTCCATGCACAGTTAGTAGACTGATCACCTTTGGTCCAATTAAAGTGAACCAGAGTTCATTTCACATGATGATCTGGAACACAGTCTTAGTCTGGATACACCCAAGTGGATCCTGGTCCAGAACCAGGAACCGCTCTCTGACCCATCTCATGAGGTGGTTTCTCATTGGAGTAAGCTTTGAATTGCTCTGAGTTTCCTCAGTCTGAATAGACTCAGTGCTCAAAGTGGAACAACTGGACCAAAACAGCCACCGTAGCCCGGCGTTATTGGAAGGTTGGATGTATGCAAACCCATTTGGGGTCCAGGTGACCCCAGCCTTACGTGTTATCCATCCCATTACAAACGTAGATGAAGGTGGACAGGATTTGATCACCAGTGAATCAAAAATGGCCACTCCCAACGCCAACATACCTAGGATAGCACAAGGGTAACAAAAACGTTTAGCGTGATACACATAGATTCTTACAGTTTTCCTGACAATCTAAATGTCATAAACTCTTATCACCGTACTCTCTCAGCCGTCGTCTCCTCGGTAACCGTCTAGCGGCGTCTTGTGACGCTGATCCAGACCTTCAAATCGGTCTGTGAAATATAAAGTTTGAATCAATTAACTATCCCAACAGAGACAGAAACGCTTACGACTTCCTTATTCTTTGTTTTGCTGCTTTTGCCCCGCCCTCAAAATTCCTGACAAATGACTGAAGAGATCTTGCAAGCCTCACAAGTCTAAAATGATTCAATAAAACTCAATTCAGTTGTTCTTTCTTTGCATTTATCAAAAAACAAATATAAAACCATCAGTTTGTTCCTCTTATATCTTCTGGTATCTACTTGGTTGTTCTGGTTGTTGACACTGCTGTTCATCAGGAGTTTTCATGATGTTATCGGTCTGTCCGGTTCTCTTAAATCTGCCTCCAGATTTGATCACACAGGCTCACAAGCAGCAGCCAATCAGGTGTCAGTCGGGGGTATCAGATCCAGGGGTGTTGGACTTCAGCATCCTCCTGGAATTTTTTTCACAAACCCAGCTCTACCTGCTGCCGATCATCTGGATCAGGTGTGTTTTTCAAACAGGGAGAGACTATCAGTTGGACAACATGTTGGACTCTGGTTCTGGAGGCCTGCAGTTTGACCCCTGTTGGATCAGAACCCTGAACTGGATCGGATTACTCTGGAGCAGCTCCATACTGCAGCCTGTTCATAAAAAATGTTCACATTAGCCTGAAGAACCAACAGAAAATAAGCAGCTTATGGAAACACGGATGAAGTGAACAGATTTCAGCTGGAGGAGGAGGAGTTGTACCTTCAAAGGAGGAGATCCGTGTTTGAGAGCGGAGACTTTCATCTGTAATGTTGTAAAGACACGCGGTCGACGCGTGTTTCAGCTGCCGAATGTCTGGTTTGTTCACACTTTGCTAACACGGTTACGCCGCTTCAGGTCACATGACACAGAGAGAGCGATCTGAGGCTGCAGATTTCCCTCTGAGGATTCTGGGTTCAACCCTGGAGAACCCGAAATCTGATTTATTCTGGGCTTAAAACCAAGTTTGATCTTTTTTTGTTTGTTTATGTTGGGTCCGAGCAATTAACAGTAGTAAAACAAAATATAATCAAGAAAAAATGTAAAAAAACAAAAGAAAAACTTTACAATACAATAAGACAAAATAAATACAAGCATACAAAAACAAAATAACATACAATAAGGCAGAATAAAATTGAAACAAAAATGAAACAAAGTGAACAGTTAAAACAAGACAACCTGCGACAAGATAAGATGCGCCGCAACAAGACAAAGCACGACGAGAAGCACTGCGACAAGACGCGCCACCACAGGATGTGCTGTGACAAGGCGCAAAAAAGACGCGCTGCAATAAGACGCGCCGCAACCAGATCCACAGCAACAAAGTGCGACAAGTGCAAACAAGACGAGACGCCACAAGATGTGTTGTGACAAGGCGCAAAATAGGTGCGCTGCAACAAGATCTACGGCGACAAAGTGCGAAAAGGTGCAAACAAGACATGCCGGACAAGATGCGCCGCGAAAAAGATAAGACGCGACAAGACGCGCTGCGATCAAGACAAGACGCGCTACGAACAAGATAAGACGCAATAAAACAAGACGCCGCAAGACGCAGCGCGTCAAGACGAGACGTGTAAAGGTGCGAATAAGACAAGACGCGACAAGACGAGACGTGACAAGACAAGACCCGCCATGTCAAGGTGCAAACAAGACCAGGCACAACAAGATGCATGTGAAAAGACACGCTGCGCTGCAACAAGTCACGAACAAGGCGAGACGTGACAAGATGCGCTGGGACAAGACACGCTGCGAAGAAGACGCACCTCGTCAAGCTGCGAACAAGACAAGACGCCACAAGACGAGACGTGACGTGACGCTCCGCGACAAGATGCGAACAAGACAGGACGCGATAAAAATGCGCTGCGACAAGTCGTGAATAAGGTGCGCTGCAACAAGATGTGCTATGACGAGATGTGAAAAGGCAAAACAAGACGTGACAAGATGCCTCGTGACAAAGTGCGACAAGATTTTCTCAAGGTGATTATTTTCTTATTTTAGAAAAAAAATGATTTGAGAGTTTATTTAAACTGCTGCAAAAATATTTATTTAATATCATGTTTTTTAGATCCTTTTTTTTATAATAAATAACAAAAGAACAAAATCCACATCATGACCAAGTTCATGTTTTTTATGTAAACAGATCTGAGAACATTCAAGAACTGAAGAGATCTTTGATGAAGAGGAGGCCCTGCTCCTCCTGGAAACAGTGTCAGCGCAGAACCAGAACAAACTGTAAATGTGACCTTTTTGTTTTCAGCGAATCCCATTAATAAAATGAATCAGCCATGAACCACCCCCACCCCCACCCCACAGCCCGGTCTCCGCCGGTTACAGCTTCATTAGGCAAATGTGGTGATAACAGGCCGCCGTATCTGATGTTCTCACTGAGGAGTCAGCAACAGTCCCTGCAGGAGCGGAGCGCTTTTGTTCCCCGGAAACACACTCAATCTCTGTCTTCAAGTCTGCCGAGCACATGTGAAAGACATTCACAAGCTCCGCCCCCAAGGACGACGGATGAAGAGCCGCTCCAAGAAACTCCAAAGAAGTCTGAGATCAAGGCCTTAAACGCAACATAATCAACCTGCATTTGAGGATTTCACCTCAAACAACACATTTAAACCCCTTCAAAATAAAAGCCTCTTCAGGACTGAAAGGACTAATAAATAAAAGACAGCTGGGAAGCCTGATGCTGAAGCGTCTCTTTAGAGATGGAGATTAAAGAGGCAATCGTCTCTAAAAGGAGCGGCGCTTCAAACGCTGGGATTGATGCCCTGCTCAAAGGCCCCTGCCCCGCAGACAGCTCTCAAACCTCAAAGTGAAGGTCAGGACGCTCCCCAGGACGCCTGATCCAACATTTAACGCTCATGCAGGACTGAGGAGAAACGATTCTTCAAGACGAAAGCGCTGTTGTACATCCGTGTTTACATGTCCACAAAGAAATGAAGATCAGAGGTCAGAGGTCGTAGGTACGGTTGTAGCGCTAGCTCAGGTGTTGTTGGTTTCTCCACCTGACAGCATCTGATAGGAGGCCCCACCAGGTGTCCTGCGCCCTTAAGGCTCTGGGCTATAAATAGGGAGCTGTCAGAGTGTGTGGGCGACGCCAGTTTCCTGTGAATGTTTTATCGTCCTGATGAATGTTTTCTATGTTTTATGACCGGCTCTAATGAGCCGCGAACCAAACGCTGGAGATATATGGTCCGGACGGGGGGGTGTTGACAAGGATGAAATGTTTTAACTATGACAGCTGCGGGATGATGGGATTTTCATCATCCAATCACGTTTTGCAATAATCCCTTTTGGAGGTCCCTGGAGTCGCTGTAAGGCAAAAGCGAGTACATCCTGGACCACACAGAGATCCTTTACAATACTTTATTCATCCCAGATGGAAACTCCACAATCACACCTAAAGACAACAATTTAAAGTCACTAAAAACCTATAAGACGTGTTTTCTCTGTAAGGCGAAGGTCCAAACAGCTCAATCTGGACCTTTTCCCTGTTATATTTTCTGTTTGTGTTTTCCTTCAGACACACTGCAAACAAAGGACTGATTTATAGAAGCAGAGAAAGCCTCTGTTTGCTGGTTTTTATCTCTCGGAGGTCACTTCTTGAAGCAATCGATCCTCCACGTTGTAACCAGGTTCTTGTCAGCTTGTTGCTCCTGTGACTGACTTGTGTTTACTGTTGCTGGGATTTATCGCTGGCACTCGGTTTGTGACCCTTAAAGAAAGTAGTCCTTCGCGCAGGTGTTTGACAGACCTGATGGACGGTCAGGAACGGAGGACCTTGGCTTTAGGGCTTCATAAATGTCATGAACTTTATTGCCGAGTCTGTCATTCTGTTGGTTCTGTCTCCATCTCTGGCCCGTCTACGTCTAGATTACGGGACTTCCTTGTTTTGTTTTGGGTTTCTTTCCGCAAAATCTACAAAATAAATCAGACATCTGCCAGAAAGTATCGGCTTCTTGGAGAGAAACTCTCATCATCAGAAAAAGGATCGTGCATTGTCTACGTTGGTGAGTAGAAAGGTCGGCTCAGAGGGATAGAGTCATCCAGTTATCAGTTCACACTGCAACCATGAGGACAGATTACTGTAGTGTGAAAAACCTTTTGCTAAAATGTTTTTGAACTCAGAACTTTCGCTTTAAAAAAGTTACACCATCGGATACAGGATACAGTTTACCCAATAACAAGTATTTCTCAAATAGATCCTAAAAACACGTTTGAAAAATGACGAATTTGATAAAAAAAATCCTAAAAAAATAAATAATGGTAGTAGAGACTTTGGTCCACCCAATCCTGAGACGTGTGAGACTTCAATCAGGGATCATGACACTCAGAAAAAAATATAATTATTATAATAACATAATTAAGCTAAATAAATATCTTCCAGATCTCGACAAAACCAAGAAAGAGAAACCCAATTTCAACTGAAAGTAACCGAAAGAAGTGAAACAAAATGAAGAACCTAAACTTCCAATCACACCAAATTATTTTAGTTTGGAGCAGGTTTGAGGAGAACTACATCATGCAGGAGACTTCCAGAAGTTTGAAGGAGATTCTTCTTCATCTTCCTCCTCATCTCTGCAAACCTTCACAGTCTAATCTGCTCACGTCTCCACGCTTTCATCCGCTCAGCCCAGCCCCGATAAAGAAACGGGAAAGTGCTGCACAGACAGAAGCTGCAGGTTTAAACAAACAGAATGATGGAAATCTCAACAGCCAGCATCTCGTCTTCAGATTCTCCAGAGTTCAAACGCCTAACTCCGACCAGTCACTGCCCACGTTTAATCCGAGACACTTCGTGTCAGGAGGAGGCCTTTTAATAATTGATCAGAAGTTTGAATCTGTTCGACGGTGGAGCCGTGCGGACGAGAGGCTGAGCGGGAACGCCGGCCGCTCTGAGCCAGCCAGAGGCCCGAATATCTGCAGATGTCTTCAGAAAACGTGAAGATCCTTTGAAGTTTCATGGAGTGTCAGTCACAGGAAGTTCACGGTTCTCTCAGCAGCTTTCGGTTTGTTTGTGGGTCGGTGGATAACTGACCCGTCGCTGGTGACGCTTAAACACTAAATCCTTGGCACAAACTGGTGAATCTACTGGAATTAACGTGTTAACGGTTGAAAAGTTACAATAAATCAAAGAACAAAAACAGATGATCGTGGTCATCAGAAAACGCCACCTCACCCTTTATGATTGGGAAGGACTTTAAAGTTCTGAAAAACCCAGAATGTGTTGCTTTGGATGAAGAACCAACACTTTCTCAATCCCAACTCGCCACATATTAACGTTTGGTCACTGACCTCTCCACATCAAAAATTGTCGTTTTGGTTGTCCCCAACTTGTCGTTTTTTGACGTTCTGGTAGTTCATGACATCAACGGTCCTCAGTCCTTGAACCTTGAACCATTTCTGACCCGCCTTGCCAAAGGATGACTTCAAAACGTAACAGGACAAAATCCATTGGTCCAACCGAACAGCATCCTCCATGCTGGACCACTGGCTCCAGCATTTAAACCATGGGTGTCCAAAGTGGGGCCAAATTTATCCCGCCAAGTCGTGGTTGCAGAAGCTGTGGAGTGTTTAGTTAAAACCCCTCACTGAAACAGTCCTCCAAGAACCATCGAGTCAGTCGGTTGTTGGTTCAAATCCAAGATTCTCTCATACCAAAGACTTTAAAGATTGGATTGGAGGGTTGAACACCAAATGGTTCCAGAGGACACCAGGAGATGATGTTTCAAATACAAGTTATGTCTTTGTTCAGAATAAAAAAACAAGACAAAATGTTTTAGTTTATGATTCAAGTTAGTTCAAATGAAGGTGAACTGTATCCAGAATCCCTGAATGAGTATCTTTTATATTTAGAATAAAAAGATGAGCTTTAACTTCTGGAACCATCAGAGCAGTTCCTGAAGAATGATGGGAGTTTAGTGGCCTCATTATCCACATGACCCTCTTTGTTGTGGAGGAACTCTTTTAGTGGACCTGCAGCTTGCGGCCGGCGGCTCTCTGCCGGTGTTTTGACTCGCCGGTGCGTCCTCGGCAGGAGGTCTGGTCATTATTTAGTTGTTTTTCCTGGTGAGGCTCGGTGTCAGGCTTCCTGCTGTTTGGTATTCAGGCGGCCGCCTCCGCACAGCTCCTCAGGGGACGGCTGTTGAGCTGTGTCAGGGAGTGTGGCTTTCCAGGAAAATGAGGCAGATGAAGAGAAAGTTTCCACAACAGAATGGAGACGCTGGCTCTGAGGCTGCAGGAGACCAGAAGGATCTGTCTGTAGCTGTGTTCATCTCTGTTGTGAATCTGTGATCTGGGTCCATGTTGTGTGTCTCTGTGCTGCTTTTATTTCGAGTCTGTTATGTCTGTATTGTGAGTATTGTACGCCTGTGTTTTATGTGCTGTCTATGTTTTGACTCTGCGTTGTGTGTCTCTGTTGTGAGTCTATTTTGTGAATCGGTCGTTTGTGAGTCTGTGTTATTTGTGTTGTGGGTCAGCGTTGTCTGTCTACTGAGTCTGCATTGTGGAACTGTTTCTTGTGTTGTTTGTGTTAATTGTGTTATCTGGCAGCAGAGCGTTTTGGGCATTGTGGTGAGAGTTCAAAAATCTGGAATTTGGGAAACAAGACACTTTGTGTCAACCAATCAAGGACTCCGTTTTGTCCCCTGATCTGTTGATGTCATCAGTGGGTGGAGTCTAGAACCGATGTAGAAGAGAATCTGATGGTTCTCCTCCCGAACTGTGTTAATATTTTTCATTTTTCCATCAAGTCAACAATAAAAAAAATCTTCTAATTTTATTCTTATTTTTATTTTTTCTCCTCTCGTACTAAAGCAGGACAGAAAGTCGTCAAATTGGGCCACAGAGAGATGGAAGTACCGCTGAAAGCGCCGTCATTCAGAAGCTACAGTTGATGCTGAGGAGAGTCTCTGAATGATCTCATGAACCCAGACATGGAGTCTTCCATGCGTTGTAAATGAGATACAGTATAGTCCAGGGGTCTGCAACCTAATTGAGAACTAAACATTTTGATAAATTTCAGTGTCTCAAATGAGCCTCATGGTTAAAAAAAAGTACAGTTGATTAGCTCTGTATTAATTTTAGAAAGTTATATTTATGAATTTCTGGTTAAGAAGCACCAGGAATGTTTAAATAAAAGTTCTTTTTCATAGCATTACACTACCTACCACTAGATTTCCTCCATCGAGATGATCTATGTGACACAGGAAGTCTTTTACTTTGAAAGGGTATCTTGTCAACCTCTGTTAAAAGTTATTGACTGTTTCAGATTTGGGGGAAATAAATCTCATTCAAAACACAATAACGTAAATACAAAGTCTTATTTTTGTGAAGGTGTGGCTCCTACTGGGTGGTGGCCAGTGAGAAATCGGACCAAATGACTCTTTAGTTGTAAAAGGTTGCCGACCTCTGGTATAGTCAATGTTTTTTTTCATGAACCAATGAGGCTACAAATATTACACAGTAGCTCCTCCCACATGCAAGCTCATCAAAACATTTTTAACAAGTGTTGATCAAAGACAACCAAAACTCTGAAACCTGATCCACTTCACGATCTCTTTTCAGAACAGAACTTGTTCTACGCTAAATTCCAAAGTTTGTAGTATTTGATTGATCCTCGACTTACCTTAAGCACAGGAAGCGAAGCGTTCAGGAAACACATCCGATCATTCCAGCAGCACAAATGTCGTCGTTCAATCTTCAGAACTGACATTGAGACCAGAGTTCAGTTGGGAAACCGGTGATGGAGGGCTTGAATTCAGAAGCCCAGCTCAAACATCTGAGATGTTTTGGTCGTTGAGAGGAGAACAGAAGCTAAACAATTATCCGTCCTGTCAGTCACGGCTGATAAAGCCTCCCTACAGGGTTTGAGCGGACGCTCTCCCAACATCTGAAGTTATGTTCCGCTGTCTTAGAGCGGCTGTTTATTAAGGCTGCTGTCTGTTATAATGATGGAGAGCGTCAGCTTCACCCTGAAGAGGTTGGAGAGTTTCTGCCGCTGCAGCTTCTTTTCAGGATAAAACGAGCAGCCGGCAGGAATCCGTTTTCCCGGCAGCAGCCATAAAAACCTGGGCCGCCATCTCTCACTTCCGGCCGCGGCGGCGGTTTATTGCAGCATCAATCACAAAAACTCTGCCGCATCAAACCACTTTTTCTCCAGTTCAGCACTTCTGTCAGACGTGATGGATCATAATGACCTCATCAAAGCGGGATGCAAATCTAAGGAGATGAAAATCCAGCTGAGACCTGCAGCCGGGGAGGTTGGAAGTTCCTTCAACCAGAACTCTACTCAACGGAGAAGACAACTTTAGTCAACAGAGCTTTCCAGAACCGTTATGTTATTAGAGTGTGGACCACAGCGGTGATGAATGACCACCGTCCACCGACGGGTCATTCAAACAACTTATAATGACAAAAGTTTCCTTTAGTTTGTATTTATCCTTTGTACTTTCACTTGTGTTGATTGGGAAAAAGTTTGTGGAGTAAAAGTTCCATCTTTAGTCGTAACAACGATCCGTTAGCCACTGTGGACCAAAGCATTTTCTAAACGCTGTAACGATGTCCTCCACATCAGGTCAGAGTTAACCTCCAGCCAGGTGCGTCTCTGTGATCATTAAGAAACCGTCCTTCTTCACCTGCCTGACCCTGTTGATCCGCCTCCTCCTCAAGAAACACAGAAACATGAAGGTCCTCTTGGAGGAAGACAAAGTTTGAAGAAAACAAGTTCCAAGACTCCTAATTATGTTTAAATGTGGGCCTCTTCAGCCACCGTCTTTGAACGACAGATGGTCAACAGAAAAACTGTTTTATTCTCTGCAGGAATGTCTCCTGCGCATCGACTTAAAACTTGAGGGCGAGTTCCAACAACTGCCAGACTTGTTCGTACCGTCTAGTCGCTGTGGTTTGGTGACATAATAGGAAGCCGTGATATCACTGACCAAAACGGCTAAAACGTCGGTCACAACTGTCCTTACCGGTGGATACGAACACCTATGTATCACATGCATGAAAGTGGTATTTGTGGACGTCAGTAAGGGGCCAGTACTTGCACCCTAAAACCCACACTTTATAAGTGCTTCTAACTTGGATCATCCTTATGAATACTTCATACACATGAACGACGAAGGTATTTTCCATTTTTATGACGTTCTTTGAGGCGGCCGATTGTCAAGACATACCTGCACTCCACTTAAGATGCATCCGCTTCTGTCGACAACCCTCCACAGAACTGGATGACCTTATACCCTGTATGGGTCAAAGTTTTTGGGTTGCCCGGTAAAATGGTTTTGGGGTTGTAAGGGTCAACCCTACACAGGGTTGCCAGTACCGGAATTCACAGTGGCGCAGTGGTTAGCTCTCTTGCCTTCCAGCAAGAAAGTCTCGGTTGGGGGACCTGAAACAAAATTATTAACGGGAGACCTTGCTGTGTGGCATTTGCATGTTCTCCTTGTGCATTTATGGGGACTCTGGCTTCCTCCAACTGTTAATTAGTTACTCTAGATTGTCCCTAGGCCCTGTGACAGACTGGCGACCAGTCCAGGGTGTATCCTGCCTTCGCTCAGGAGTGGCCAGCTTAAGCTCCATCAGCCCTGTGACCCCGAAAGGGACAAAACGGGTTTAGGAAATGGATGGATGGGTGACCCCCTGTATAGGGGGAATGTGACTAAGGCTTTAAAATGGTTTCAAATTGTCCCAATACAAACACAGGGGTCATGTGACCCAAATTCTATCATAAACCCGTTTTATGGTAAAGTATGGACCAACCCTGTTCCTCGAGGGGAACCGACTGAACACCTGATCAAGGTGAGCATCAATTACTGAGGTGGGGTTACTGCAATAGAAGCAGGGCATTAGCCCTCGAGGAACAGGGTTGGGGACCCCTAGAATGGACCATAAGCAAGAACTTTAACTCATCGCTGTGACTATAGTCTCACAGTAATGGCGCGTTCACACTTTCACATTTGATCCGTACTCAGTCGGCTTCAGTTTATCTCTTTTGCTACCCTAGGTATGTTGACGTTGGGAGTGGGGTCATCTGGACTCCACAAGACAATGATTTTGTATTTTCACTGGTGTCTGTGGCAGACATGAAACCCTGTCCACCCTGTCCACAGTAGTCATGGGATGGATAAGAAGTCAATGTAGGGGTGGGGGTCATCTGGACCCTACAAGGGTTAAAAGTTTCGGCATGAATCCACAACTTCAACCCTGTTCTGAACTCGGGGTCTCGGTTTACTCTGATGCAGTCCACTTCAGTGGGAACGCCTGAACCAAACAACAGAAGCAAAGCGGAGTAAACGGCCGAAGCACTGAGCAAGGTAAAAGAACCATGAGATAAATCTAAAGATTTTAGAGGATTTCTGGGAAAAGACTGTTTTCAGGTTTCAGGTCTGTTCCTCAGTCTGAAAGTAAATCGTGTACTTCAACACTTTGGCTTGTACTTATGCGTGTTTAAAAATGAATACCAGGAATCCAGTGAATGGACTGCAGATTGTTTGAAAAAGTGAAAGCAGGTTAATCTTGACAGATTTGATAGCTTGTCTTTGTTGGAAACTGAAGTGAAACAGTTTGAACAGTGGAGCTTACTCACATTTTTAGTTAAAGCCTTAAAGTGGGATCTCGTTAGAGTCGAGCGCTTTTGTGTTTTTATCCTCTCCATCGCCTCGTTTTAAGTCGAATGAAGCAGAATTGTCCGTCAGCATGTAGAAATACTTGGAAGTGCGGCGCTGGAAATCAATGACGGCGCGGAGTCATTACTGTTCAGGTTTACGCTGGGCAGTAAATCCGGCCTGAGCAGCTGTCCTGCTGCAGAGACGCCGCTCTCTGCAGAGATTACGCAGGCCGTTTAGCAGCTGCCGCGGCGTTTTCATTAAGTGTAATGAGTCTCAGTGTTTTGAGAGGGAGCTTTGCCGCGGGGCAGATGAGGATGCACAAACAGGGCGGCAGCGCGGAGAAGAGCGCATTCCTGACAAACCTGAACAACTGCAGCTCAGGAGGGAGATTATTCATGAGTTTAAGATCATCCAACAGCTCAGTGATTCATCTGAAGACAACACAACATTTGCTTAAGCTAGAAAGACGTTATAAAGACGCTAAACTTGGCTGTAAACAAAGTTTAGTCATTTACATCAACTGTAAATGTACTTGAGGATGGGTTGATGAAAGTCCTGTATAAATTCAGGAAAAAACAGATATTTTTCCCCATCAAACAGAAATATTCAGAACATCATTCTTGATCACTTGTCTGAGCTGAATCTTCTCCGGTAACACCGGTCAACGTCTTTGAACAGGTACGTAAACAACTTGTTGATTCAATTATTGCATAAATAATGACAAGACGAAAAGAGAGTTCCTGCTGGATCTGCTATATGATGATGCTCTGGTTTCAGAAGTTCTATCTATTTGAAGAACTTCGTATGATGGTAAGACTCATACTGAAGGCCAGCCGCTAACCAAGAACTAGTCTTGTTAGAGATTCTATCAGATTGTGAAAAAAATATGAGGCAAGAAAAAAAATCTCCTTTTTAAAGTTTTATGGATGAGAATATCTTTTATCCAAGAGTTTACAAAAACCAAGTTCAACAGAGAGATCTGAACAAGCTGGACCTCCTCGTCTTAGTACAAACTGAAGTTCTGGTGTCATCTCATCAAAATCTCAGGTCACAGAACATTTCACGATCTTTCCAATTATCTAGTAAATCAAAGTATCTCCCTGAAGACTTAGTATGAGGATGACAAGACACAGTGAGATAGTATTTAATCCTTTTGTAGATTATTTTCCTGGCTTGATGGTGTTGAACTTAAGTTGAATATCTCCAAAAATGCTTTGATGAACTATTTTTTATCCCTAAAAACTTTAAGAGAGTTTATTCTTTAATATATGGGGGGTTCTGTCTTTTACAACTTGAAGTCCCAAGTTTTTGTTTGACTTTTTTTTCTTCTGTGGTTGGAATTTAAAACTCTCTTAGCGGTGCCTGAATCTAAAGCCTCGTTTCCACTGAGCGGTCTGGTACAGTATGGTCCGGTTCAATCCGGCATTTTGAGCGCTTCCATTATTAAAGGGACCCATTGAACTGTTCCGACGTGTGCCTCTTGAGAGCCCCCATCTGCTGTAGATCCATAGAAAAATAGAATGGGCAGAAAGTGATGACGACATTAGAAACCACCAGTTTAGCGCTAAGGTAGAGATTCTGTGTTCCTCTTTACAGCTGTATTTTTCTTAGCCGCCTGCAATCTTCCTTCAAATACTAGCCAGATTAACTAGACCATCCTATTCTAGTCCTAGACAGCTCAGACCAATAGAGTCCAGTCCGGTATTTTGAGTGTTTCCATTAAAAAATTCACCCATAAGGCTGGACTGAACCATTTTGGGGCCATCAGTGGTTGTAGGTCCATAGAAAAATGGAACGGACCGGTTAGCACAGAGCTACTGTTGAAACCTGTTGATTGGTGGAAGGTCATTTCAACAAAAGAACTATTCCTCTCCACCGCCAGCAGACTTCTCTGAATCAACATCAAAAGCTTTGTAGATATGAAGTACCAAAAGTGGGGAAAAAAAGGAGCTTTTGGACGACGTCCATTGTTGTTGCTAGCTTCACCTCACAAATGCCATGACAGTCCACCTTTGAGAAAACTGTCAGAACCATTCTAAACTGGACCCACACATTCTCATTCCTGAATCATCTCATATTGACGGATGGTTATGGGCCTTTCACATCACATTTACGTTTTGGGTGTCCCCAACTCATAGTTCTTGGTGTGCTGGCTGTTCTAGTTAAATAAAGACTCTCCAACCTCCGGGCCGCGAACTGGTCCCGGGACGTGGACCGCACCTGTATCCTCTGATGGGGGGTAGGGTCCGAACGCTTGTGTTCCTTGACCCGAAACGATTTTGAATTTGATGAAAATTACTTTTTACAAATTAAGGGGACGGCAATGGGGAAACGGTTCGCTCCGGCATATGCCGACATTTTTATGGCCGAATGGGAGACAGAGGCATTGGAAAAATGCTCCAAAAAGCCATTGCACTACTACAGGTATTTGGATGATATCTGGGGGGTTTGGACCTATACAGAGCAGGAATTTAAAAGGTTCATAGAAACATTAAATAATCACAACCCCTCAATTAAATTAAAATCCGCCACCAATGAAGAATCTGTTAATTTTTTGGACACCACAACATTTAAAGGACCCAAATTTAGCACACACAACATCCTGGACACTAAAGTTTATTTTAAAGACACGGACACGCATGCACTCTTACACAAGGATAGTTACCACCCCAAACATACCTTTGCTGGCCTGGTGAAGTCCCAACTGCTCAGGTTCCACAGAATCTGCACGCAGAGGGAGGATTTCAAGCAGGCGACAGTAACGCTCTTTTCGGCCCTGTCCAGCAGAGGGTACACCCGGACCTTCCTTAGGGGCGTCTTTAAAACTTATCTGCAACCCAAACCCATCCAGATATCACCTGTCATCCCATTCGTGACTACTTATTCGGAATCCACAGTCAAATTAGTCCAAAAAATTAAAACTAATTTCAAAACCACTATAGATACTCACCTTGGACAGGACCTCAGACTTATTGCTGCATTTCGAAAAAACAAAAACCTTAAGGACCACCTGGTGAGGGCAAAACTCCCCTCTAATGAGAATCTGGAATCAAAAATGAAAACCCCTTATTTTAAACAATTACATTGGATCCAAAATGAGAAAACAAAACAAGTATTTAACTTACCCATCAGAGCACCGGCCCACTCCTCCAACTGTGTGTATGTCATCACCTGTAAGAAATGCAGCAAAAAGTATGTGGGTGAAACGGGGAGAACATTATATGAGCGCTTCTACGGCCACAAACAAAACATTGTGACCAAGCAAAGGATACACCAGGTGCTGGTCCAGCACTTTTTGGCCCATGGTTGGGAGTCGGTCCAGGCCTCGGTGTTGGAATGCAATCCACACTGGATCCAGGCCCAGAGGAGGAGGGCCGAGAAGAGCTGGATCACCAGGCTGGACACGCTGTCCCCACAGGGCCTCAACGAGCGCCTGCCCCTTGCTCCTGGATCACCATCCCCAGGGGGGGATCTTCTAACCCTAACCCGGTCCAGAACCCCTAAACTTAACCCCAGGGGGGTGGGCCCTAACCTTAACCACTCCCCCCTGTGGACATAAATTAATTTCAATTTTAGGAGGAGCTCCTCACTGTCCATGTGCAAAAATTATAAAATTTACTCACCTTCTTGGGACGGGGTGCTCCTGGGACCCTGCTCCTGGGGGGACAGTATGGAGCGTGCACTGGTCCCGCCCTCTGATAGGAGGGTAGGATCCGAACGCCTGTTCTCTTAACCCAATACCGGATGTGGATCGATATGCAGATACAGTACCGGGTCTGCTACGCGGTACCAGATGCGAACCAGGCTATGGTTAGGGAACTGTTACCGGCCGGGTCCTGAGGTTCGGTCCGCACCCGCTACCACGTCTGACAAAATGACCAGACCCCTGATTTAGCCAGCCAGGATGTCAAAAAATGATTAGTTGGAGATCCTCAAAACATCAATTTATTGACATGGAGGGTCCTTAACCGAAAGTCAATACGAGAATGTGTTGACTGGACCGGGACCGGACCGCTCAGGGGAAACGAGGCTTCAGTTTTAAGTGTGGTTTGCTTCCTTCAATCTCTTCGTTCCTTTAATTCATAACTTTGCTAAATGTCATCAGAGCCGTTTGTCTCGTCAGCTGGTCTGCAGATGAAGACCGGGGGCTGTGAGGCGCCACTGAGCTGTAATCCTGACAGATTCATGACCACGTCCGTCAAGGGCGCTGGGGTCACTTCAGGCCACTCGCTCCGGCCAAACGGAGTGGAAACGGCGTCCAGCCGAGTGATCGGATGAGCCGGCCGTCAAGTCGCTGGATCAATGTGAGAGTGTCAGCTCGGATGACATCAGGTGGGTGGGGGTGGGGTGGGGGGGATGTTTGTTCTGGGAGATAAATGCTTCTGTTTTTCTATGAAAACCTCGTTTAACCTCAGAACCTTCTCACTTCAGAGCCTCGTCAGGGCCAACAGTTTTATTATGATGTATGATTTACGACGCTTGAAGAAGAAGAAGAACTGAAAGGAAAATTAAGACAAACGCTGGGAAGGGAATCAGCCGAGGAATTTAGATTCAGACAAACCAAAAAAAGAGAGGAAGAAAGAAGGAAATCTACTCAGTCCTTCAGCCAGTCTCAAACGGAAGAAAGGTTAATCTAGTTTTCTGATGCAGACGATGGATCAAACAGATGTAGCAACACATTCTCATCTTAAAGTCGTCACATACTGACGTTTGATTGAGGACCCCAAAACGTCAAGTCATCCTTTTTCAACTTACTGGCTGTTTCTATTAAATCAGGGGTCCCCAACCTCCGGGGCACGAACCAGAACTGGTCCAATATAGTGACAAGTAGCGCACCGGTACACAAACCTGATACCGGTACCTTAACACTAACATAAAACCGGACCAAACCCGGTACCGGACCCGAACCCATATCAGACTAAGGCTGTGGTACCGGTACTGCCCAGCCAGCAAGGCCAAGTGGACCCCATATGGTTTAAAAGTGGGCAGAAAATGTGGGCCCAGATTGGGTTGGTCCACACTGGCGTTGGTAGGGACTCAGTGGGTTACCATGCTATGCTAGCCAGCCCCCCAGTGGACACCATAGCATGCTAGCAAGCTCCGCTGAAGCGATCTTCACTGTAGCGAGCTCCGCTGTGTTGAAACTGTGGACAAACCCAATTGGTGCCCAGTTTTTCTGCCCACTTTTAAACGATATGGGGCTCATTTGGCCTTGCTGGCTGGGTGGGGTACCAGATGCGCACTGGTCTGGTACCTCATCTAGTACCGCGTCCTGAGGGTTGCGGACCCTTGATTAAAATGTCAAAAAGTGACGCAGAGGGGTCTTTAACCAAACATAAATATGTGACGACTTGGGGGTGAGATGCGTTGGATGTAGGGGTGTTCACGTGTTTCGGTTCTTGGACAGTTCTGTTCTTTTAAACAGTTTCACCTGGCCACACACAGCTCACAGGAACATTGTGAGATTTACTTTCCATCCCTCCCTCTGGGTTCTGTGTTTTTCTACATACCTGCCCCTGACAAGAATAGGAGTCCTGAACTGGAAAAACAGCTAAAACTTTCTATCAGCGCAGTAGGAAGAAAAACCCAACATCCTTCACAAAATTCAGTCGTTGGAATTTGGAACATGAGAAAAATCCTGGGTGCTCATACCTTTATTTTGGAGGAACTCTCTACCTGGAAAGTCAGGAAAGTTACAGAAAAAAAGAACATCTCAATAACAGAATGAGTTGTGTTTGTATTTTTTTCTCATCTGTTGGTGTTGGTTCACTTGCTAATGAAACCTGGTGCTCTTCATCACCAGACGAACAACAGAACACAACGCGACCACCGATAGAACGAGGTGTTCGAGATAGATTCAAAGACCGCCCACTGATGTACAGATAAAGAAAAAGAAGGAAAACATCTGGTGGATGACAATCAGAAGACTAATAGGAGTATCCAGTTCCTTCTTCGAGTCATTTGCCCATTTAGTCAAAGCTAATTGTCGCCCCCAAATAGGGCTGGGCGATATGGCAAAAAAAGAAAATCACGATTTTTTCAATTTTATTTCACGATTTCGAATCTATCACGATTTTTTTTTAAATAAATTCACATTGTTGAATTATTTTAGTTGTAGTAAACAAATGTTGATATTTAGATTTTTTTTAAATTTATTCAAATGCAGCATATATATATTTCTGGATTGGCCCTTGCCTACATGCCTATAGACGGAGACGTGCGCGCTCAGGCGCCATCATCATGCATTGATTCATGGCAGCAGAACACAGCTGTTTCAATGGAGGACAGGCAGACATCAATCGCAAAAATCGGACAAGCTCCTTCATTTCTCAACTGATTTTTTAAAAATATGGCTCAAATTAAAGCTTAGAAAATAATGAGATTTGTATGCTGCTGTAAACAATATTATCTATTAAGATCAAGCTGTAAATAGAGCAAGAATTGTGCATTCTACTGCTACAGAAAAGGCATTGATGTCAAATGAACAGCTTCTTAATACTCATGATTTTTTATTTAGCCTCTGTGCTAAAATCCATAAAACAGATTGTAAATGCTTTTCACCCAAGACCAGAAATGAGGGAGATTGATGAAGTTTAATAGCATGAATGACTGATACAGTTTAGTAAAAACACCATTTTACCATATTTTCAAATGAAACTACAACTTTTATTATTTTTGTATTACATATATGGTAAATAAATCTCAATTGCTTCAGGATTTACGTTCAAATAGACGATTTCATTGTACTTTGAGAAAAAGGCTCCAGCTAGCATCTTTAACTGATACAAATAATAATAATAATAACTTTGATCATAACATCAAATACATCTACCAAACTGTTCAGATTCCAAACACAGTGATGATAGCAGTAAACAGTGTTTCAGGTTACAGTTTACGGTCTCAGCTCCTTCTCTAACACATCTTCTCTCTGCTGTTTATGTCACTGAGCAGAAAGCTAGCGTTAGCATTAGCGCTGTATCTTCCGGCCGGGATTTCTCCGGTCTGTTGACCAAGAAAAAAGATCAATCGTGACGGCACGGATTAAAAAATTATGTGCGAACTCACTTATACTTCTTACAAAGACAAAACAAAGAAAGTGCGACTGACAATAAGATATAGGCTCTTAAAGTTGCTATCTACGAGCTAGCAAAACAATGCAGCAACGTTCATCTTGACCGCACATTTTACGTGTTTCCAACATGAATTTCCATCCGTTTTTGTGCAGGTTGAACGTAAATACGAGCGATTAACATCCGCCATGTTTTTAAACATGAAACAGTAATAAAAAACATACGTCGAAGAACCAAGCTAGCATGCTATCTGTGAGTTGCTAGCACCCACTTTAGCACACAGTTCAGCCTAATTTCTCTCTACTAAAATGTGATTGCTGTCATGTGATGATTCCTCTCCATCGGATTATTTGAGGTTTTTGAAGTCGATTGCAAAACACCGTTGCCTTTGTGCTTCTTTTCGTATTTTTTTCGGACCTCCGCCATTTATTTACTCTAGAAGACTCAACGCAAACTGACGCCGGCGCCGCACGTCTGTCACGCCGTATGTCACGTGACTTACAAGAAAAAACACGGGGGAGGAGGAGGAAGAGCTCGGATTTAAAGTCACAGACAGTCAACAAGCTTTTGCCTTCTCGCTCTTGGAACTTTCGTAGAAGATCGTGATAAAACGATCTCTCAAAAATGACAGATCGTCAGCTTTGGAGATCGTATCGCGGTTTTATATCGTCATATCGCCCACCCCTACCCCCAAAGATGTAACTCCATGGTCCATGGTCAACAAAAACCAAACCAGAGGTTGAAGTGAAACGAGCCAGGAGATCGTCCTGAAGTGAAATTATCTAAAAGGCTTAGAGAATGGGACCTCCTGTTTCTCCTTTCTTTAACTGTTCAGCCTGAAGTGTGACAGCAGACTTGTTCTGAGGAGCAGTGAATCATCCACAGATAAAAGTGGATAAACAAATGCAGCAGAGGAGGGAGGGGGAGTTTGAATTCCTCTGTTTTCATTGGAAAAGCCTTTAAAATCTCATTCTGTAGTGAAAGGACGAGCCTGAATAAACCAGGTTTCAGCAGAATCAATACTGTGTAGCACCACTCTGATGGATTTGGACTCTTGTTCTTTTTTTTTTAAGTGTAATGTTTGGATCCAGTGTGTTCAGGAATGAACCTGGACTATCATTTATTTAAAAGAAGTGGTTGTTTAAAAGAGGCTGAGTGAAGGAAAGAAGCAGAACCAATGTTAAACCAAGAAGAACTTGGAGCAAACTAAACGTGGAGAAGAAGAGAGAAGACACAAACGGCATAAAGAGCAACTATTGATGAAACCTGTCAGGATTGTTGAGGTGAAGCAGCAGAGACGCACTAACTTTATATTCAACAAATGTTCGTTTGGGATGAATTACTGGACTACAAATTTCTATCAAAAAAATCTGTAATGATGTAAACTTTTCTATCGTCTTGAGTTGTCCAAGTTGTCTTCAACTCGACTCCAACTCGTCTAAAACTTACTCAACACAAATTTGATTAAAACTCGCTCTTGAACGAGTCTAAAACTAAACAAAAACTCGTCTCAAATTCATCTCTACCAAGAAAGAGGGTTTAAAGGAAGGGGTGCCCAGTTTATCTGTTAAGTTTAGTAACCAGCTATTGTTTATATTTTGTTACTGGCTTTAGGATTTTGTATAATTATTGGTGAGAAGCCCATTGAGACAACTGTGATGGTGGGCTATATAAATAAAATTGAATTAAATTGAATCTCAAATCTGTCTCACACTAATCTCAAACCTCTCTTAAACTCATCTTGAACTGTCTGAAATTCATTTCAAACTGGACTCAAATTTGTCTTGAACTCTAATTTAACTTAAATCAATCTCAAACTTGACCCAAATTCATCTTAGTTTTGTCTCAAGCTAGTCTTAAACTTATGTCATACTCAACATAAATTTGACTAGAAATCAGTCTTAAACAAGTCTCAAACTTGACTCAACTGGACTTGAACTTGTCTTGAACTCGACTTAAACTCGACACACTCATCTTAATTTTGTCACAAACTTGTCTTAAACTCTTCTAAAACTTGTCTCAAATGAATCCCAGACCCCTTATGGACTCATTTCAAATGTGTCTCGAACTCTTCTCAAACTGTCCCAAATTCGTCTCAAACTGGAATCAAACTTACTTCATACTCATCTCAAACTGGACTCTAAACTCTCTCTGAACTTTTAGTGAACCTCTATTCGACTCAGCTCAAATGTCTTTAATTTGATTTAAACTAATCTAAAACTTGACCCAGTATCATCTTAATTTCATCTAAAACTAGTCTGAACTTAGTCTTAAAATTCTCTCAAACTTGCATCGTACTCAACACAAATTTGGCTAAAGCCCGTCTTGAACAAATCTCAAAATCAACAAACTTTTCTCAAACTCAACTAGAACTAGTCTCAAATGAATCTCGCACTGATCTCAAACTTGTCTTAAACTCCTCTCAAGCTGTCATCATTTTGTCTCAAACTTGACTCAAACTCATCTCTACCCAAAATTGTCTGAAACTCGTCTCAGACTTGACTCAAAGTTGTGCTAAATTTGACTTAAACTGATCAACTTGACCTACACTCATCTAAATTTTGTCTCTAACTAGTCTAAGATTCATCTCAAACTTGTTTTTTACGAAACACAAATTTGAATAAAACCTATCTTGATAAAAGTTTAAAAATTGACTCAATCTTGTCCCAAACTTAACTAAAACTCTTCTAAAATTGATCTCAAATTCTTCTCGAATAAACTCAATCTTATCTCAAACTCATATTTTACTAAACTTAAACTTGTGTCATATTTGACCTAAACTAATCTCAAACTTGACTGCTTTAAATTACACTCTACGTTAGGAAGAGCATAAAAAACATTAAAATAAATATCAGAAACCTGTGTATGAACAGCTTTTAATTTTACACAAAAGTGACTTTTTAATAAATGCAGAACTTGTTTTCAGGTACACAAAAACTGTGTTCATTCTTTGATTTCCTGGATAAACAAATTATTTGATCAACAAGTTTTTTAAGTCTGTACAGGGGCTCTAAAATGTTTTATTTACTATTTAAGTGTCCCACAAATCTTTTACTTTTAAAACTTAAACTACATTTTTTTTCAAATGTCGAAGAAGTCCAGATATATAAATGACATTGACTTCCATCATTGTGTGAAAGCATAGGGATGTATGGGACTGTGATGGTAAAGCACATTGGCCTTCTAAGACGGTAGTAGCTGTTTACTATTTACATTACTAGGATAATGTAAGAGGTTCACCTTCTGCTATAACTCTGTGAAATATGATTGAAGGAAAAGAAGCAAGCGCTTTAGGAGAAGCAATTTTACATAATTTTTCTAGGAAATATGCATTAGATAAAAGAAAATGTGTTCTTTGATGAGTAGTATTTTATTTATTTAATTTAGATTGTAGAAAATATTTCTAAACCCCTTTTTTAACCAAGTACATGATTTAAAAAAGGGGGCAGGTCAGATGAGAGTGAGTGACAGAAGTGTTTCAGACTGAATGTGAAGGTCGGAAAGGAAAACAATTTGAAGACAGGATGAAGTAAAATGAGGTGAGTGTCCAGCAGAGAAAGCATAACGCTTTGGGGGGAGTTGGACGGACTACCAGCGTAAAGGCGGGGGCTGCTGGTCTGCGGGGCGGCGTGCCGAGGGACCGTCTTCCCAGAGACAGCTGTCAGAGCCGGCGCCGCCGCCCTGTCGCTCTGCAGAGGACTTCCTGCTCGGATGATGATGAGGCTTGTCAAAGCGTCTGTCAGTCAAAGCGGCGGCGCGTCTCCCTGCACTGAAGCCGCCGCCCCCTCGGCTCTGAAACATGCATTTAAAGTGAAAAATTAAAGCTCTGCTATTGATCCCATCAGGAGCAGCAGGTCCGTTTGAAACAAGGCTTCTTTGGTTCTCACAAACATGTTTACTCGTGATAAATGCTCCTCCTCTGCGCCGGCGGTCACGCCGCGTCCTTCATCCATCTGCCTGCGCGCTTCCACTCATTTGTATTTTCAACTGAGAAATGTTGAAGCGACTGAAGGAAAAGGTGGATCGATGCTTTTTCCATCCAAACATGTCTCTCTGAACCTGAAGATGAAGATGACAGGACTTCCTGTCAGGTGAAGGTAATGTTTTTCTCCAAACACGCAGAAAAAACAAGAATCTTTTTAATAAAGAAATGAAAGTAGAAGAAAATAATTAGAACTTTAAATAAAAGAATTTCATGACGAACATTCTAAAGAAACTAGAGTAAAAGAAAAAAAGTCCTCCAAATGATTCAAACTGAACATTTCTTTTTCTTCTGTCTCCAGGTCAGAACATCAGCTTCACCATAACAGCTGGATCTTGAGGAAGTGAAAAGAACCTTGTTCAGGAAAAAATTACTAATTTTCTGTTTTATAAGAAACATAATCTTTCAAAGTCAGTTGTTCAACAGCAAAAAAAAAAGAAAGATTTTTTAAAAGAAAACATGTCGAAGTGTCTCATTCCTAAAATAAGAATTCTTACTAGATTTTTATACTCCCTTTGGCAGAATTTTATATATTTATTTATACATTTTAAGACTTTTTGACTAATTTCTAAACACTTAATGGTTCCTCCTCACTGCTATTAGCAATAGCCTCTTTGCAGTTTTCATTCTGTCACTCAGCAATCCTGGACCGCATCATCACACCCCTGAGCGTGCTGCTAGTTCCTGGTAAAAATAAATGTTTGGTAGTGAAACATCACCTTAAAAATGACGACGTCTCAACAGAAGAACTGCCAAATATTGAAAGGAAATCTAACTCCAATCTTTCTACCAAAACAAAACACGGTAATATCTAAAAGAAGTTTTGAATTATTATGGGATGGCCACAGGATGAATGGTTTTTTGTCGCAAAATGTGAAATTTGGGCTATGTCCGAATTCACCAACTATTGAAAAGCTCAATATTGCGGGACCGCTAGGACCCTGGATTTAAAAGCAATTTGACATCATGGTCACTATTTTTCTTTTGTTTTCGTAAATGCCGGACATGATGTCACTGTAGTGAAAATCGTTTACATAGAAAAAAAACATCTAATTATGTCTCCAGTGTGTTCTGGAGTAGAGCTGCCACGATTAGTCCACTAATCGACGACTAATCAACTATTAAAATAGTCGACGACTAATTTAATAGTCGATTAGTCGTTACTTTATATTATATGGAGTCAGAGTATAGTAAAGTTGAAAGTTATAAAGGCATTATGCTAGCTTTTTGGACTATTTTTGGTATTTATTAAGGTTTTTAGGCTATTTTGGAGTTTAGCTAATAGCTAATATTTCAGCTACATCCTAACTATTCTGGCTAATTGAGGATTTTTTTCAGTTTTTTTAGGCTAAATTTGAGATTAGCTAATATTTCAGCTACATGCTAGCTCGTTTGTCTAATTTAGGACTTTTTAGTTTTTTAGGCTAATTTGGAGTTTAGCTTTTATTTACATCCAGTTTGCGTATGACCCGATTAGTCGACTAATCGGAAAAATAATCGATGATTAGTCGACTATTAAAATAATCGTTTGTGGTCTATATTCGTTAATGTAGAGAGCAATAATGTACGCTAGTTTTTTGCAAAGACTTCTGGGAAATTTCTAGTGAACTGGAGTTTGGAATAGTAGATTCGGACTGTACTAGAAAATGGCAAACTCTGTGAGGAGGGAAGGAATTCTGATGTCATTTTCACGTTTTTACAAAAACGGAAAAGAAAACTTTGATCGTCACAAGATTTCACACTCGCCACCAGGTTAAATCTACAACCACAACCATTGACGTTTGACCTCTGGATGGTTAGAATTTAAAAAAAGAAACATCTTTAGAACCAGCTACAAACTCCACCTACAGATTTTGATTGATTACCTGCTAACTCCTCAAACATCGTTGGGGAAGATACTTGGAAAAAAAAAAGTTTGTTTTAATGTTAGCATTAGCATGGCTAACTCACAAAAGTAGCGTTTTCCTGTTGCTAGCACGTATTTACTGGAATATTGTAAAAATGTATTACATGAATCGTTGGTTCAAGCTGAATGAAACGATACAACATACAATATGAACATGTTAGGAATGTGGGCGTGGTTACCAAAAAACCTCAGTTGCCTTAGAAATCCAAAAGCTCACTTTTGCAGATTCTTGTAAAAATTGCATAGATCTATTCTTCACCCTCCAGGGACCAACAAATAAAACGGTTGCAATAGAGATAAACCAAAAAAAATTTGAAAAGTATTATTTAAAAAGAAGAATATATAACATGTGAGGGTGTCAAGAGGAGGGGGAGGGGCCTGTAGCAGCTGTTCAGTCAGTGAGGGCGGGGCTAAAGAGTGTGTGGGCAGCACCTGTGGACTATAAACTACAGCTTTATCATTAAACTCTATTTTCCATGGAACATGTCTGTGAACTAACTAAATATAAATGTAGACGTTGGTTTACGGGCTTTTTTAAATCCTTTTTTTTTCTTCTGGTCATTCTAAAATCATTTTTGGGAGTAAAAAAAGAATATTTAGTGAAAACGTAACCAAATAAAGTTCTTGTAAAGAAGCACAGAGACAGAAGAGACTCCCACATCAATGGAAACCAGTACTAAGATCAGTAAATGATCAGGTGATTCAGTTTAAACGTACTTTCTCAGATAAACATCTATGAACAGTGAAACTTTACTTACTTGTTCCTGTAGCTTCCTCACCGTAGATCTAAAGACACTAGAGCTGATGGTGGATGGATTAGACGTTGGTGTCGTTCATGGTTGATCCATAGAATTCTTCACTAACGTGATAACAGGGAGAAGCTGATCGTTTTGGCTCATCTCTGTCAGAAAGCCAAAGGCTGTCCATGTTAATCTCCGCACAGCTGAGACGACCTGGACAGACGCCACACAGGGTCCCAGCGCCAACGTGAGCGAACGAGTCAGTGCTCTCCAGGTCACGATCCATGACTCGGATGAGGAGGTGACGCACGCTTCCAGATGCAAAAGCCTTCAGAGAATCTGCCGTTGTTTCCAGGAGATTAGAGCAGCGAGTGAGCTGATCAGAATTTGGATGGAGAATAACAAGAAGGATGGAGTCCACCAGAACGCTGGAAACTCAAAGCTTTCACAAGACAGAAGCAACAAAAACTCTTTTGAAACACAAAATGAAGAGATGAAGTAACTTAATTACTTTGAGCAGCATCACTGAGATTTTATATCACGAGAATAGAGACTCCTTTTATAAAACATTAGTCACATACAAATGTAAAGCTCTATAGAAGTATCCCTCCATGTCTGGGTTCATGAGATCATTCAGAGACTCTCCCAGAGCAGTGAGCTTCGCTTCAGAACGACAGCTGCTTTTATAGAAGATCCACCATGTTGGATTAGCGCTCTCTCTACTGATCCAAGCACTGAGAACTTCATGGGAACGAAACAGAGTCCCGGATTGGCTGACGTCTCACGACAACCTTGCCAAAGTTCAGATGGCGTGCATGAATTTATCCTGGGAAGCGATCAACCCAATGTAACAGAGAAATATCAGAGAAGAAGAGGTGGATATGGGCTGTCTGCAGGTAAAGAAATGGTCAAACCTCCATCAAGGTGGTAGACTGCTTATTGAAGTTCATGCACACGTCGTCTATGGGTATGCTGTGAATGGTAGGTGACACGCAGGTGTGTCAGACAGATTTTTTTTTACTCGTACCTTACCAACGACAAGAGAGTGGCGTAAAGACGCCGTACGCCATCATCTCCCGTTGGTCCAAAGTGTGTTTTGTCTCTTAGGGTGGTTATACGGGCCTCAAAGGAACTGTAAGACACACCTGAGCGCCTCGACAGACCGGAGAACACAAAAACCTGAAGGAACAACCTCATACGGGTGTATGTGACAAAGAGTTTACCTTGTGTGTTGTACTTCTTCACTAAGACCCGTCACCCGCAGCATACCCATAGAAAAAACCTGCATGAACATTTCCTCTTCACTGGTTCACTGAACGGTCTGAGACTTCGATACTTCCTGTAGCCACCTCCGTTCCACGTCCAACTTTGACCATTCTTCCCTTGCCAACAGCCAAGAACACCGTTTGGACTGAAGTATTAATTTTCCAGCGGATCAGTGAGTGTGAGTCAGTGTCATTGTTTGTTTGAAAACACACAACAAACGAGTAAACAACCAAACCAGTTTATCTCCATCTGCTGAACATTTAATAATCAAAGCTCGAGTTAAAGATTCTTGAATAAATAATCACTTTTATCTAAACTAATTCTCTACTTTTGTTGATTCGACTTTAGTCTTTTTAATAAATATGGCGGATTTTTACAGTTTTGATCGTCAATTTGAAAGTTGCACCAAAAAAAAAAGTTTGAGGACAGAAGAAAAAAAGTGTTGGTGAAAGATGAACAGATGAGTTGATGAAAAGAACGTCCATCAGCAGACAGAAGAACAATAAACATGTGATCGATCGATCAACCAAACAGGAATCATCTAAATCAAACGACAAGAACAAAACCGTCAGTAAAACCGCAGAACTCTCATTCGATCTAAAAAACTTGGAACTATTTTAAAGCTCCTCCTCCTCCTCCTCTGATGAAGACGGTCATCAATCAATGTCAGAAGAAAGTTTGAGAAACGTTTCCTTCAGAAACTCAAAGATTACTTCAAATAAATGGGTCTTGGATTTAAACTATTTTGTAAAATAAATAAAAAACTAACAATCAAATATAAATAAATAGGAATTTATTTTAAAGAATTGAAATAAAATGTCTATTTTTGTCAACATTTTTACTGAATATAAATGTGATTATCGAGTTTTGTTTGTCAATAATTTGTAGATAGTCCCTGAAACTGAACCCGAACGGATCTTTCTGAGCGCAGGTGGAGCTACAGGTGAAACCGGAGGAGGAGGAGGAGCTTCTGAAACGAGATAAACGTGCGTTTGTTTCCTGTTGGGAGGACTTTCCCTCTCTTTGTTAATATGGACACCAGGAAGTCCCGCCTCTTCTTCTCCCGAACTCACCGTCAGTAAAACAGAGACTGGGAGTTCATGAAGAGCCTCTGAGGCAGGGGGTTGGAGGAGAAGGTGGAGATGGGGGGAAACGGCGAAAGGGGCGGCGGGGGCGGAGACAGGCAGGAGGGGAGGGCCTGGGCGCCGCAGGGCGGGACGCCGGAGTCCGGCATGGACAGGGTGGAGGAGGAGGAGCTGCTGGAGGACTTGCAGGAGGCTCTGCTGAGGTAGGGGTCTGCAGAGAAGGAGGCGAGACGGGAGGCGTCAGGAACGAAGCTGCGGAGCACGGTGGAGGGGGTGTGATGATGTGGGCCTGAGACTTTAGACTGCAGGTCATGTGAGTCTGCAGGGTTTTCAGAAAAATACAAGCTAATGGAGTCCAGCTGGAGATCGTCTGGATCCTGGATGTTCTTCCTGTCACTCTGAACAGAGACAAACCAGTAGCAGGCTCCAAGGGAGCTGCAGGAGGTTCAGGTTCAGGTTAGGCAGCAACAGCTTTTTCAGCGTTTCCTTGAGAACGTGGCCTGAAAGCATCCAGAACTCAAATCAAAGTCAAAGACGGGATTTTAGATCTTTCGCTGACGTTTTAGAGAATGTTCTTCATATTTTTGCTGCTGTGAGAAATCTGTGACCTTTGACAAAAGTGAAGTTAAATAAATTCTTCTTTTATATAACAGAATTTCACGATGACCTTAAAGTTCCTTCCAGGTCAAATGTATTATTTATGGTTTATTTTCATCCTTTCATCTCCTCCATCCATCAAATCCGTGTTTTGTGTTTTTGTTCCGTCTAATAAACAGGTGAGATTCTTTTGACGACTGTAACTCTACAGAACCTGTGAAGCATTCATGTTGGTGATAAAAAGTCTGTTATTTTTGTGTCAGAATCATCCGATTCATGTTGAAAACATAAAATTAAAGTTTATCAAAGAGTGCGTGTGATTTAGACGACATCTGTCATGTTAAAAGGTTACTTTTTATCCTTAATTGTTTGCACTTATAGCTCACATGTCGAGGCCAGTCAAGCTAATTCTGTCCAGATCATTGTGTTTATATATCTATAGTTGATGTTATCTTGCGGCTACTTCTTTATTATTTTGACAATATATTTTGGTGGAGAGCAAAAGATTGAAAGTTGTTTAAGTCGATTTATTCTGGGATAAAATTCCTGCCTGTTTTTATTTATAGTAATGTAAAAACGTTGTTGTTTTAAGGCATCATGTATATATAGTTTATATAGTTTATATAGTATAAATAGTTTTAGTCTGTGGTCAATAATTGTCCTTTCTGACCTTTGTACTCCACATTTTTTCCATTTATTACATAAAACATTTGAAATAGTTGTTAAAATGAGTGAATTAGTAAATTTGACTTCAGATCAAGACTTTAGGAGGGATTTCAGATGACAAAAGTCTGTCTGAAAAGCGTTTGCATATAGAGGTAACATGTTGATGACCTTTGAACCACGAGGGTCAAAGGTCATCAACATGTTACTTTTTATCATGTAAACCAATTCCTGCGACTGAGTGAAAGTTCAGCGTTTCGTCTTCATAAACCAAAACGTTTCTGTTAACGTTACAGCATATGATTGTGGGCGGAGCCAGAATTTCTGAAGCGTTGCTCAGAAACGTGTCCAACGTTTGTTTACGAGATCACAGCTGTTTGTTTATGAAACAAAAAGAAAAGTAGAAGTTTTAAAGAGGTTTTTGTGTGTGTGTCTACGTGTGTACGAGCTTGTGTGTGTATTTATCTTTGTGTGTATCTGTCTGTTTGTACATTGACATGTGCGTGTCTATTTTGCTTGCATGCATTTGTGTGTTCTAGTGTGCGTGTGTGTGCATGTGCGTGTATATAAGTGTACATGTGCATAGATTTGTGCAAGTGTGCATTCATGTGCATATATGTGCGTGTTTCTGCATATGTGTTGTATGTAAGTGTTTGTGTGTCCATGTTTCGTATGTTTGTGTGTATATAGTGTGCATGCATGTGTACGTGTGTACCCAGGTTCCAGAGGGCGTTGTGAGCGGCGAGCTCCTTGGCGTCCTCCAGCAGCAGACACAGTTTGTCGGGGATGAAGGACCCCAGCGCAGACGGCATCACCACCTGCGCAGACAGAGACGGGCTTTTATTCTGAAAAGGGGGGTCTGATGGGGAATGAAAGCGGCGCTCGCGCTCTCTGTTGTGCGTATGAGGAGGCGGACGGCTTCTCCAGAGAAGCTCTTGGAACAGAAGAGGAAAGATCAAGCTGCGGAGTTCACGAGGAGCATCTGCGCTGGCATTTACAGAGACGCACAAAGGTTGTGGCGCCCGCGCCGAGCCACAAAGCATCAGAACGCAAACGCCATGAGAAATGTCAGCGGAGCGGGTTGTGCAACGGATCGGCGCGGACACCTTGTAGAGCAGCAGCAGGTTCCCGTCCCGGTCCGGCGTGGAGTACAGGTGGTACTCGGGCGGGGGCCAGCAGTTCCGGCGGCAGTGGTACTCCAGCAGGGCGACGGCCGACCGGATCTGGCTGGGCTTCACCGACAGCAGGCTGGTGGGGGCCAGGGGGGTGCAGGGGAGCAGGGGCAGCTTGAAGCGCCTTGGTTCCTCTAGAGCCCCGCCCACAAAGATGGAGAACTTCATTAGAATTAAAGGTGTGTTCTCCTGAGCTGTGGAGCACCTCAGGGTTTTGTACTAGGACTCACTAGATTTTACATTTCTATGCAGATGACACACTAGCTAAACTGAGATGATGAGGGACACCAAACAACTAAACTTCTCAAACTTTCTACAGTTAAAAATAAAAAAAACTTTTTAACCAGATACCTGCGATAATTCTAGTGCAAATGCTGTAAACTGAATGCTAGTGCAGATAGCTGAAGATGCACTCGTTAGCTAACAAAAACCCTGAAGCTGATAGCTGAAAATGCTAAAGTTGATAGCTGATATCGCTGAAGGTAAATCCTGAAAGCGGTAAAGCTAAGGGAATGCTAAAGTATTAGCTAAATGCTAAATCAGCCTAAAAAAACTGGTAAAATGTCTTATTCAGCCAAAACAGCTAGCATGTAGCTGAAAGATTAGCTAAACTCCAAAATATACAAGAACTGAAAAATGCCAAAATTACCCCAAAAAGTTACCATGTTTTTAAAATATTATCTTAACTATAAGATAGCCTAAAAAAACTGAAAAAAGCATAAATTAGTCAAAAAAGTTAGCATCTTGTTGAAACATTAGCTAAATTACAAAATATTTAAAAAAAACTTCTAAAAAAGCCTAAATTAGCCAAAACAGCTAGCATATGGCAGAAATATTAGCTAAACTTCAAATTATTAAAAGAATTGAAAAATGCCAAAATAGTTAGCATCTTGTTGAAATATTAGTTTCATTCCAAAATATTCAAAAAAGAACTTTTAAAAACAGCTAAATTAGCCAAAACAGCTAGAACGTAGCTGAAATATTACCTAAACTCCAAAATATTAAAAGAACTGAAAAATGCCAGAATTAGCCAAAATAATTAGCATCTTGTTGAAATATTAGCTTAACTTCCAACATTCTAAAAAACAGAAAAAGCCAAAATTGGCTAAAACAGCTAGCATGCAGCTGAAAATACTAGCTAAACTCCAAAACATTAAAAGAACAGAGAAACACTAAAATTAACCAAAAAAAAAAAGTTAGTATGTTGGTATAATGTTAGTTTAACTCTTAAAAAGCCTAAAAAATAAAATAAAATAAAAAAAATTAGCCAAAACAGCTAGCATGTAGCTGAAATATTAGCTAACCTCCAAAACAGCCATAGCAATCTTGGTAAAGGGCAAAACACCAGTAAAACAGCTTTGATATTAGAATTTAATATATTATAATTTATAAAGATCATACAAGTTACAGGTTCCCAAATTCTGCTGAATAGTTTAAAATTTGAAGTTTTTTTTTAGCTGAAAGTTTACTGAACTGAAAGCTTTTAGCTGAAAGAGGCTCGATTCTGGAAGCCATTTTCAATACGGTTAAAAAAGCAGTAGTTGGTTGAATAGTTTAGAGTTGAGGAGTTATGGAGCATGAAAACTTTCATTGTGTATAAAATGATAAAGAAAATTCAGATTTACAACAGCGAAAACAGAAAAAAAAGATCTTTTCAAAGTAAAAGCCTCCATTTTCCCGAACAGAAACTCTTTAGATCCAAACTGTTCATTTCCGTTTAATGCCGTCTGATAAATGATCAATCATCTGGAATCCATCCTGATCACTGAATGGTTTGAAAGAGAAAAACAATGGTTGCCGCGGCGACCTGCGACGTGAAGCGATGCGTCTCCTGGTTGGTGGTAATGAACTAACGAGGCTCCTTGTTAACCCGCGCGTTGGGTGCCAGACACCTGATTGAAGGCGGCGGCGCTGCTTCATTAATTAACCGCCGTCTTCACGCCTCGCTTCCCCCTCGCTCTGTTTCCCGTCAGCCCCTCCCCTCATGAACAGGAGCCTCATCAGTCTGACATCCTGATTACACCTTCATTTATGATGCTGGATTTCATTTATGGAAATGATTGAAGTTCAGGTTGTTGTTCAGTAGAATAAAAACTTTTCATCGTTTACAGACGATGGGACGAACGAGGAGCAGATTAAAGATCTCAGATTAACAAACTCCACGGTAATCTGGGTTAGGATTAATCCCAGAGAAGAAGCAGGCGGACGATCTGGACCTCTGTCCAGCACGAATCTGTCATTGATTCTTCAGAGTTTAAAAAGGATCATTCTGTTTCTCTCCTGTGACAGAGAAACGGTTCTACTGAGTCTGGATCTGTTTCACTAGAAAGTTCTGCAAAAAGGAAAAAAAAAACAGACAGATTCCACCAGTAAAGACACAACAACTGCTAACCTGGTAACAACGTGTTAAAAAACAGAATTCTGTAAAGACAAACACAACTGTGACGACACTAACTCCTAACTTTGATACTAATGTGTAAAAAACAAAGAAAAGACCAATTCTGCTAACACAAACACAACGGTGTTGATGCTAACTTGTAACATAATCAGTAACTTCTAACTTTGTTAGTAACTTAAAAAAACAAACAAACAAACGGACCGATATGAGCAATAAAAACACAAGTATGCTAACGTTAATATTAAGATTAAAAAAACACGTAAACTGACTGATTGCTTCAATAACAGACACGACCATGTAAACTTCAAACATTGTAAGCAACACAAAAAACAAACAGACTGACTCTGCCAATAAAAACATGACTACGCTTCTGAAATAAATAAAATAAAAAGACTAATTGCACTAAAACAAACGCAACAGTGACTATACTAACTCCTAACTTGGTAATGTAATAAAAACAAGACAAAACAAAAAAAAAGAATACAGGTTGGATATCCCACCAATAAAGTAACGTATAAAATAAAACAAACAGACTAATTCCACTGAAACAGACATAACTGTGATGATGCTAACTTCCAACTTTATTAGGAACATTTAAAAAGAAAGAATTATTCCACCAATATAAACACGACTACGCTAATTTCCAACTTTGTAACTAAACAAACACAACTGTGACTATGTTAACTCCTATGTTAGCTCCTACGTTAGCTCCTACGTTAGCTCCTACGTTAGCTCCTACGTTAGCTCCTACGTTAGCTCCTAGCCTAGCAACGCTGGATTTCACCGATAAAAATGTGACAACACAAACTTCACAAGCTTCATTAGTAACATCAAAAACAGTCTAGTTCCGCTAAAACGAAGATAACTACGACTATGCTAACTTCTAACCTTGATGAAAACAGACAGGAGAAACCAGTCTGACACCGCTACACTTTTTTTTTTTTTTTTTTAACTTGTCCTGTCCAACAGCTGAGCAAGCAGATACGGGCTGAGAGCCTCTAATGTTGGACAGATTTTAATGTCCCGACAGGGGTTTATTAAGTATAAACCCCTGTTGTATTTCATACTAAACTTTATTTATTTTAATTATGTTGTATCTTTTTCTTTTTTTGTTGGACAAAGAGGGGGGGGTAAAAGAGTGGGGTTAAGAGAACAAAGAAGGTAACAGAGTAGTAACATCTTATAACAACCAGGTCTAAATAACAATCTGGAATGGGCGGGGCCTGTCTACACACCGCTACACATTAACTCATCATCATGTTTACAACAACAGCTCATTTTGTTTACAACTTCAGAGAAACCAGACCGACAGAGCTGCAAACCTCTCCAAGTAGTTTCCATCAGAAAACAGAATTCAGTTTTATTTAAACATCCTGAACAATTGTCTCATTGGGCCTCATGATGAATCCATATAGACGGCGTTCAGGAATATAATGTTGTTTTTCTTTTCAGTGAACCTTACAGTCCAGAAAATACAGAAAGTGAAACACATTTGAATATTTTCCTGCAGGTTTGACACCAGACCCGCTCCATTCATCAACCTGAAAAACAGACTCACCTCCTCCACCTCCAGGACCGTAGAAGGGGTTTCCCATGCGAGAGTGCAGGGGCAGGCTTTTGAACGAAGAGCGTCTGTCCATCATTTCTCCGTTGCGCCGAAAAGAAAACATCTCCTCTCCTCCTCCTCCTCCTGCTCCTCCCAAGGACCCCCTACCGCTCCTCCTCCCCCCCACTGGCTCTTTGGTCCCAGTGGGTTTGGCCAGCGACACCTCCACGGTGGCGCCGTCGATCTGGGCGCCGTTCATCGCGCCCAGCGTGGCGAGCGCCTCGGTGCGGCTGCGGAAGTGGACGAAGGCGTAATCGGTCAGCTTCTTGACCCGCTCCACGCTGCCGGGCTTGAAGCGCGAGAACTCCTGCCGCAGGGTCTCCTCCGAGGTGTCCGGCATCAGGTTCCGCACCTGCAGACCAACGGAGAGGCTCCACTGAAGAACCCGGCCAGAACTCTGGAGAACGTCTTCTTCTAAACATCACAATCCACAGACTTTTACTGAGTCTTCTGATTGGTCCGTTTATAACAGGAGAGTCAATCGCACAAAAGACCAAAATCCAGAACACACCTTAGATCGTGGGACGAACAGGACAAACATTTGTTGAACTCTAAAACAAAATGTTTAAAACTGTCACTTTTAAACATAATTAAGAACTAGATAAATAACATTACCTGCAATAATGGTAGCATGAATGCTGTAAGATGAATCTGGCTGCTGAAGATGCTGAAATTGATAGTTAAAAACGCTGAATCTGATCTCAAATGTTAGCTAAATACCAAATTAGCCTAGCATGTAGCTGAAAAAATAGCTAAACTCCAAAACAGCCTAAAAAATATCAAAAGAAAAGTCTAAATAAGTCAAAACAGCTAAAATGTAGCTGAAATAATAGCTAAACATCAAACCAGCCTGAAAAACAACAAAAAACAAATTAGGTGGAACCGCTAGCATGTAGCTGAAATATTAGCTAAACTCTAAAATAGCCTAAAAAAAAATCAAAAGAAAAGTCTTAATAAGTTAAAACAGCTAAAATGTAGCTGAAATAATAGCTAAACATCAAAATAGCCTGAAAAACAACAACAAACAAATTAGATGGAACCGCTAGCATGTAGCTGAAAAATTAGCTAAACTCTAAAATAGCCTAAAAGATTTTAGTAAATGTCAAAATAGTCCAAACAGCTAGCAGAATGCTAATTTTTAAAACTTTAAAACTGTAACTTTTTAACATAATTATGAACTAGATAAATAACATTACCTACAATAATGCTAGAGTGAATGATGTAAGATGAATCTGGCTGCTGAAGATGCTGAAATTGATAGTTAAAAACGCTGAATCTGATCTCAAATGTTAGCTAAATACCAAATTAGCCTAAAAAACAAAAAACTAGCCAAAGCAGCTAGCATGTAGCTGAAAAAATAGCTAAACTCCAAAACAGCCTAAAAAATATCAAAAGAAAAGTCTAAATAAGTCAAAACAGCTAAAATGTAGCTGAAATATTAGCTAAACATCAAAACAGCCTTAAAAACAAAAACAACAAAGAAATTAGATGGAACCGCTAGCGTGTAGCTGAAATATTAGCTAAACTCTAAAATAGCCTAAAAGATTTTAATAAATGTCAAAATAGTCCAAACAGCTAGCAGAATGCTCATTTTTAAAACTTTAAAACCGTAACTTTTTAACATAATTATGAATAAAAAAAAGCAGGAATATTATTCCAGAATAAATCAACTTAAACCGTAAATAACTTTCAATATTTTACTCTCTACAAAAATATATTTTGTCAACATTATACAAGTTAGAAATGAGCGTTTAGGTAATATTAATAACAGTAAAATAAAATGATCTGGAGGGCCGGATCCGGCCCCCGGGCCTTGACTTTGACACGTTTGATTCATAAGTTCAATAACTTGAACTAAAGAAGATTTTCATGGAGGGAACATCAGAGTCAGTAAAGCTCCAGAGATGAGTCTTTCTGATACGCAGCTCGACCCGGATCCAGACTCGATCCAGACTCACATAGAGGACTCGGACGCGCTGCATGGCCTCCTCCTCCACGTCCTTCTCCGGCTCCGCCCAGTCCACCTGGATGGGATGCCCCCACAGCTGGAAGGTTCCTGCGTTCACACAGGAGAGCAGGAGATCCTGAAGCTGGAGAGAAGCTTCAGCATCCGGCTGACTAACAGAACTGAAGGAAGCTGCTGCACCACAATGACATGCTTTAAAATATACATCTAACAAAACAACAAATACTTTATGTGGTGGAAAAAAATACATAAGGGGAGGAAAAAGTAAAATATTGAAGATTAATTTTCTACATCAAACCTTCATTCTGACTCAGTTCTATACGTTCTGTCATCTTAAATGAAGAAAGTTTACTTCAGAGAAGTTTATTCTGACAATCTGAACCACTGCAGGATAGCTGTGTTTAGTGCTCTGGCGCCCTCTGCTGGAAACAGACAGAAACTCATCCAGAATACTGAAGAACGAGATCTTCTGAACACCTGAAAGAAATACTTAGAAAACCAGTAAAAAGAGAACATCTAGAAAGCCTGAGAGAACAGGAGAAACCAGAACTTCAAAAAGAACACCTGAAGGACAGGTTGAAGACTTAAATCAGAAGGAGAACACCTGTGAAGGCTGACGTCATCTCATGAGAACCCCTGGAAGGGCGAGAGCGTTCCTGCTCACCTGGAATCAGCTTCCTCCTGGCCATGGCAGCAGCTTTGTGGGACTCGTACTCCACGAAGGCGAAGCCGCGGTTTCTGCTTCTGTCTGAGGAGCTCGGGTACATGACCACGTCCACCACGCCGTCCGTCACCTAACGCACAAACAGGAAGTGAAGCACGTGCGGCGCCCCCTGCAGCTGCTCTCCTTCCAGAACCTCCCACCTTCTTCATCTCCTCCAGGATCTCCTCCTTCCTCCGGTCTTTGGGGATGGAGCCGATGAAGAGCCGGCAGTTGTCCAGACTCACGCACACTCCCACGAACCTCCCGGGTCGGACCTCGTACCCGTCCAGCATCTGGATGGCCCTGGCGGCCTCCTCCCTGAAAGAGCACGGGAGTCTCTGCTCGGTTCTGGCCCGGCGGCTCGCGGCTCGGTTCTGAGCGGGTCACCTGTGGGTGTACATGACGAAGGCGTAGCCGCGGTTCTCGCCGCTGAACTCCATCATGAGCCGGAACTCGTAGATCCTGCCGGCGCTCTCGAACAGCGGCACCAGCTCGTCCTCGTACATGTCTCGGGGAACCTTCCCCACGAAGACCTCGCAGCCCCGCGGCGGCGCCGGCCCCTCCCACCCTGAACAGCGCAGCGTCGGTCAGGGAAGCGGCTCAACGGGACGGGCCGGGTCCGAACCTGCGGGGCGTGTCGTACCGGGCGGCGGGCCGCCGTACTTCCTCTGGCCGTTCTCCTGCACCATGTTGTAGCCGGTCTTCTCCAGCAGCGCCAGCAGAGCCATCTCCTTGGCGCACGACACCTTCAGGTCCTCCCTGCCGCTCAGCAGGTCCGAGTCCTCGGAGCCCGACTCCGAGTCGGACGCTCTGCTGTCTGACGATCAAACACAGACTTCTATTTCTAGTCATTTAAGACGTCAGTTTCAGGGTAAAAAGCTGGAACTCCAGAAACAAAATAAGAATTACATGATTTAATTTTGCTTTACAGTAACATTAGTGTTTCACAAATGATTATTTTAATAGTTCACTAATCACGGATTATTTTTTTAATTAGTCGACTAACCAAGTCAATCACAAAGTGGATGTAAAACACACATCTTAACCATGTTTAGCTTTAAACTAACTAAAACTAGATGTATGGCATTACCTGTAATAATGCTAGTGTGAATTCTGTAAGCTGAATTTGACCGCTGAAGATGCTAGTGCTGAGAGCTAAAGATGCTGAAATAAATCGCTAAAAACGCTGAAGCTAATAGTTAAAAATACCTACGATAGACAGTTAAAATATTAGCTAAATGTCAAATTAGCCTAAAAAACTGGAAAAAAATGTCTAAATTAGCCAAAACAGCTAGCATGAGGCTAAAATATTTGCTAAAGTCCAACTTAGCCAAAAGAAAACCTGAAAAAAATTCTAAATTTTGTCAAAATTTTAGCATATTGCTAAAATGCTAGCTAAACTTCAAATTAGCCAAGAAAAAACCCTGGAAAAATGTCTAATTTAGCCAAAACAGCTAGCACAAAGCTAAAATATTTGCTAAAGTCCAAAATATCTTTTAAAAAAAATGAAAAAAAAATGTCTAATTTCCCCAAATTTTAGCATATTGTTAAAAAGTTAGCTAAACTCAAAATTTGCCTAAAAAATTGGAAAAAAATGCCTAAATTAGCCAAAACAGCTAGCATGAGGCTAAAATATTTGCTAAAGTCCAACTTAGCCAAAAGAAAACCTGAAAAAAATTCAAAATTTTGTCAAAATTTTAGCATATTGCTAAAATGCTAGCTAAACTCCAAATTAGCCAAAAAAAAAAAAAACCCTGGAAAATGTCTAAATTAGCCAAAACAGCTAGCACACGGCTAAAATATTTACTAAAGTCCAAAATATCTCTTAAAAAAATGAAAAAAATTTCTAATTTCCCCAAATTTTAGCATATTGTTAAAAAGTTAGCTAAACTCAAAATTTGCCTAAAAAATTGGAAAAAAATGTCTAAATTAGCCAAAACAGCTAGCATGAGGCTAAAATATTTGCTAAAGTCCAAAATATATTTAAAAAAATGAAAAAAAAACTCTAATTTCCCCAGTTTTTTGCATATTGTTAAAAAGTTAGCTAAACTCAAAATTAGCCTAAAAAGATTAGAAAAAATGTCTAAATTAGCCAAAACAGCTAGCATGAGGCTAAAATATTTGCTAAAGTCCAACTTAGCCAAAAGAAAACCTGAAAAAAATTCAAAATTTTGTCAAAATTTTAGCATATTGCTAAAATGCTAGCTAAACTCCAAATTAGCCACAAAAAAAAAAACCCTGGAAAATGTCTAAATTAGCCAAAACAGCTAGCACACGGCTAAAATATTTACTAAAGTCCAAAATATCTTTTAAAAAAATGAAAAAAATTTCTAATTTCCCCAAATTTTAGCATATTGTTAAAAAGTTAGCTAAACTCAAAATTTGCCTAAAAAATTGGAAAAAAATGTCTAAATTAGCCAAAACAGCTAGCATGAGGCTAAAATATTTGCTAAAGTCCAACTTAGCCAAAAGAAAACCTGAAAAAAATTCAAAATTTTGTCAAAATTTTAGCATATTGCTAAAATGCTAGCTAAACTCCAAAGTAGCCAAGAAAAAACCCTGGAAAATGTCTAAATTAGCCAAAACAGCTAGCACAAGGCTAAAATATTTGCTAAAGTCCAAAATATCTTTTTAAAAAAAATGAAAAAAATGTCTAATTTCCCCAAATTTTAGCATATTGTTAAAAAGTTAGCTAAACTCAAAATTTGCCTAAAAAATTGGAAAAAATGTCTAAATTAGCCAAAACAGCTAGCATGTTGCTAAAAATATAAGCTAAACTCCAAATTACCCAAAAAAACAACTAATTGACTATTAAATTAGTCGTCTACTATTTTAATAGTCGATTAGTCACCGATTAGTCGACTAGTTGTGGCGGCTCTTAGTAACATGCTAACTCAATAATGCACATTTAATTGTGAAGGTCCAAAACATGACATGCGCTACTCAAAATGCCCGGTTCTGGTGGCTGTTTTGGCCCAGCTGTTGCTCTACGAGCGCGGGGTCTATTCAGACTGAGGAAACTCAGAGCGAACCGGAACTCATTCTGACTGGAAACTAACCGAGACCACCTCTAAAGATGAGTCTGAGACCGGTTTGTGGTCCAGAACCAGGGTCCATTTGGGTGTATTCAAACAGAGAATGTGTTCTGGATTATCGAGGAAAACAAACTTCGGTTCACTTAAACCAATCAGAATGTGTCCAGTCTGAATACACCCAGAGGAAGAGCACCCGAGACTGTTGGCAAGGAAGTAAGCCTCCACCATTTCCCCAACATCCCTTTGTTTACACTCTCCTGCTAGCTTACTACCCCAACCTAACAGTAGCGGTCCCACAAAATTGGCGAGCAAAATTGTTCTGATCCAGATTCCAGCTCAGACCAGGACGACAAAGACGTTCATGGATCTCTTGGTCAGCAGGTGAACGCCTCAGAATGGGGCGGAGCTCATTTCAGTCTCTACGTCACGACTGAGAGGTTTTTCAGACAGCATTTTGTTCGTCATCTCCTTAATCATCACAATTTGAATAATGAAATACTCTTAAATTCCATTTAAACCTTAATTTATCTTAATCTATGTCCTCCATCAAGACATAAATGCTACAAGAACATTTGAAAAATACAATTTTTATCCAACTGGGTATTTAAAGTCAAACAGTCACAATCTTTTATCACCATAGAAATGTCAGCAGTGAGTTTTTTTTTTTTTTTTTTAAATCTGATGGAACTTTTGGGGGAAAACTTTAACACAGTTGGAGTTTTTGCCTAAAGCTGCTTTTATTGTTTTAATTGAATTATGATTGAGCTTCTTCTGTTGTTTTTACTATTTATGGTTTATTATTACTGTTAAACGTTGTATTGTCAGAAAGAAAAACTTGACTTTCTGGATTTAAAACTGTAAATTGTTTTTTTTGTCCCAAACTTGAGATGTAATTTCTGTTTTAAACGGAAACTGACAATTCTCGTAATTTATTGTGAATCTGCTTTTATCCGTTTCTTATTCAGAATCATTTCTGGCGTTTAAATTAAACAAGCTGGCGGAAATAAAGTTTAATTCTGAAAATCCACAAAGATGCAAAATATAGATGAATATCATTTTTTTTAAAAGAGACAAATATGTGAGAAATATTTAAGACTGCATAAGGATTCTAGGTGGAAATGTGAAGTATGTTTATATTAATAAATAGCATAATAATTAAATAAGCTTAATGGAAGATTTTAAGCGAAGATTTATTAAAACCAAATGGAATTTAATTAAAACTTTTTTTTTTTTAACCAACATTTCTAATCTTTCAATTGTTTGGTTTTTTTTCATGTTTAAATGTATTTTAACGCCATAATTACTGTCACGTGATCAACTAAGTTAAAGCGGCTCCTCTTTAGTCTTTGACTTTTTAAGAGTTTTAAGACTAAGTTAGCTAGTTTAGCTAATAACTTCCACACTTTAAATAAACTAAAAAGACTTGGTCGCAACATTTTTTTTTACTTTAAAGACGTAAACCATCGAGGCTGGTAACTTTTAAGCTAGCGGTGCTTTGATGTGAGCACTAGCTAGCGCCGTTAGCATCCGCTAGCTAGTCCGGCTAACTCTTACCGTCGGTCGGCTTCATCGCTTCTCCTTCGAAAATCCTCCGTGACGATTTAAACTGAATCCCGTGAAGTCGATCCAAGCCGAGCCGGGAAAAAGACCGATCTGTTACCCGGCAACAGGATGATTATTGACAGGAAGCTGACGGGATTCTGACCAATTAGCGCGCTCGGAGCAGGAAGGAAGGCGGGAACGTACCAACATAAAATAAAATAAAATAAAATAAATAAATAAAAAAATAAAATAAAATAAAATAAAATAAAATAAAATAAAATAAAATAAAATAAAATAAAATAAAATGAAATAAAATAAAATAAAACTCCAAAAAGATGAAAGGAAAATAAAAATTAAATATTAAACCAGAAAAAAATTGAAATAAAATATATTTTCCATTTCAGTCATTCATTAAATAAAATAGCCTGTTTACCGTCTGGTTAAAAAAAACAATGTTATTAAATTTAATTAATAATCTAAACAAAACATGATCTTTTTCAGTGAATAATTTAATTTATTTATCAGAAAAAATAATAATATATGTAATTATTGTAAGATAATGTGTTAATATTTCTAAAATAAACAGTTAAAAATTAAAATCAATAATCTGAGATCTTTTCTGAATCAAATCTGGGTTTCAGATTCCTTCTGAGGGAGTTTTTAAGTCTCTTTGGTGACTGAGAGTTTTTCTTTTTTTTCCTCTCCAGATGTGAGTTCAGGAGGCCATCCAGATGAGGAACGGCACCAGGACGGCCAGCAGGACGCTCCAGGTGTTCACCGTTTTCAGGTACAGCAGAAGACACGCCCCCAGCACTGCCGTCGCCTTAGCAACGGCCCGACTCAGCAGCAGAGACCTGAGAGTTTTACAGAACTGATGGAGAGAGAAAAAAAAGACACGTTTGTAAATTTAAATATCTCTGTTTTTGTTTCTGCTGTTCTATATTTTTAGAAAAAAGTTATTATTAACAATGCTGTTATGCTTTTATTTGTTATTATCTTGTTTTTTTGTATTTTTTTAGTTGTCCTGAGGTAAAAAGGTGTCACATTTCATTGGTATTGATGAAGGTTTTTCCAGTGCGTAAACCGCGCCTCACGTCGCTTTAATCGGCCTTCTCTGCAGAAACAAAGGAGCTTTGACTGCAGCTCTGATCCTGGATCAGCCTCAGGAAACATTTCTTACAGCTTTAGGAACAAGTTCTTTCTGTTCTGTTCTTCTCGGTTCTATATTCAGCCTGTAGGAACACTTTCTCTCTTTAATCCCAACAGAAACGGGTTGAAGACAAAACTTCATTTCTTAGACAACTTTTAGTTTATTAACCCTTTTGTGACTCCCCAAGGACGGCATTTAGAAAACTCTACGGTCGAGAGTTTAGCCCGAGTCTTTGTTCAAGTCTTTAATCCAAGTCTATGGTTCCAATTTCTAGTCTGAGTCAATGATCTAAGGCTTTAGCCTGGGTCTATGTCCAAGTCATTAATCTAAGTCTTTAATTCAAGTCTATAGTTTGAGTCTTCAGCCTGAGTCTATGTTCAAGTCTTTAATCCAAGTCTATGGTTCCAATTTTTAGTCTGGGTCTATGATCCAAGATTTTAGCTCAATTCTATAGTTTGAGTCTTTAGCCTATATTCAAGTCTTTAATCCAAGTCTCTGGTTTGACTCTTTAGTATGAGTGTATGGTCCAAAGCTTTAGCCCAAATTTATGTTCAAGTCTTTACCTCTATGGTCCAAGCCTTTAGCCCAAGTCTACAGTGGATTCTTTAGATGGTGTCTTTGATTCAAGTCTTCAATACAAGTCTATGCTTCAGGTCTTTAGCCTGAGTCTATGTTCAAGTTTTTATTCCAAGTCTATGGTTCCAATTTTTAGTCTGGGTCTATGATCCAAGATTTTAGCTCAATTCTATAGTTTGAGTCTTTAGCCTATATTCAAGTCTTTAATCCAAGTCTCTGGTTTGACTCTTTAGTATGAGTGTATGGTCCAAAGCTTTAGCCCAAATTTATGTTCAAGTCTTTACCTCTATGGTCCAAGCCTTTAGCCCAAGTCTACGGTGGATTCTTTAGATGGTGTCTTTGATTCAAGTCTTCAATACAAGTCTATGCTTCAGGTCTTTAGCCTGAGTCTATGTTCAAGTTTTTATTCCAGGTCTATGTTTTTAATTTTTAGTCTGGGTCTATGATCCAAGGCTTTAGCCCCAGTCTACGTCCAAGTCTTTAGCCTGAGTCTATAGTTTGAGTCTTTAGGCTGGGTCTTTGTCCAAGACTTAACCCAGAGTCTACGGTTCGAGGCCTCAGCCCGAGTCTCGAGTCTTATCCTTTAACTCGAGTCTATGCTCCGAGTTTTTAGCAGGAGTCTGTAGTTTGGGTCTTAAGCCCAAGTCTTTAGTTGAGTCTATAGCCTGAATTTATGGTGCGAGACTTTAGCTTGAGTCTATGATTAGACTCTACAGTTTGAGTTTTAAACACAAGTCTGTAGTTCAAGTCTTTCTCCTGAGTCTATAGTCCAAGTCTTTATCTCAAGTCTTTATCCAAAATGTGTAGTGTAAGTCTTTAGCTCAAGTCTTTATCCTGAGTCATTAGTTCTAGTCTTTCTCTCAAGTCTTTCTCCAGAATCTATAGTCCAAGTCTTTATCTCAAGTCTATCTCCTGAGTCTGTAGTCCAAGTCTTTAACCTGTGTCTATAGTCCAAGTCTTATCTCAAGTCTTTAACCTGAGTCTGAAGTCCAAGTCTTTATCTCAAGTCTTTAACCTGAGTCTGAAGTCCAAGTCTTTATCTCAAGTCTTTCTCCAGAGTCTATAGTCTATAGTCCTTCTCTCATACTCCAGTCTTTAGCTCAAGTCTTTATCCTGAGTCTATAGTCCTAGTCTTTCTCTCAAGTCTTTCTCTATCTCTTCAAGTCTTTCTCTCAATCTTTCTCCAGTTGTCTATCAGTCCAAGTCTTTATCTCAATAGTCTGAGTCTATAGTCAATTCTGAGTCTTCTAGTCCAAGTCTTTTCTCAGTCTTTCTGACACTGACAGACGCTCTTCATTCTCTCTGTCTCGTCTTCACTGGAAGGTCTAATCCAAATGGCTTATTCTCTCAGTACATGACGTATTTAGTTTTCCGAATGGCTTAAGGGCATTTCCCTTGCAGCTTCTGCCCTCTGCGCCATCTCCTTGCCCCAGCAGGCTGCTCTGCACTCTCTGCGCAGCCCGTCAGCGACAAATCTCGACGGCAGCGCCGTGGATAAAGGATCACCTGAGATGCGGTTGTTCTGTAATCGGAGTCTCTGAGGTGTTTGCTGGGTTGTTAATTTGTTCCTTCTGTACTGCACCAAGTCCATGGGGCAGGCACCAACTCTCCTCCACATCTCCACTCTCACGCTGCCACACTGAAAGTCCCAAAACATTTGACATCAATCAAATCTCTGCCTCCTGCTGGTCAAACATGGAACTGCAACAGAAACCAGAACCAACCGGATCTTCTGGTTTACCTTGGCCAGAACTCCCAGGATGAGTCTGGTGTTCGTGACCATCTGCTTGATCTGGAAATGGTCGCTGGAGACGACGGGCATGATGTCCGGGATGAAGTGAGCCACCCTGAGGATCAAAGGAGGATCAAAGGAGATCAAAGCAAAAAAGACCAGATTATAGGGCAACAAACACAAGCATCAGACTCACCTTCCTCCTCCCAGGTAGATCCCAAAGTGCGTGAAGAGGGTCCGCGGGACCTCCAGCAGATCTCCTCTCTGGAACGTGGAGTCGTGCTTGCTCTTCCTCCCCTCCTCCTCCTCTTTCTTCTCCTTCCTCCTCTGCTGAGGAGCGGTGGAGGAGATGAAGAGCAGCGCCAGGAGCTGCAGAGGGAACATGGCGAGGAGGCGCGGAGCCGCCGCCTCCTGCAGCTCTTATTGACCAGGAGGTGGGAGGAGCTCAGACGGGAGCAGAACCAGAACTTCAGGCGGACTGCAGGAGAACTGAGAGGATTAAAGCACAAGTGCTGCTCCACGGCTACACAACCAGAAGACTCTACACAACAACAAAATACACAAATATGTCACCTTTTTAAATAGAAAATAGTAAAAAAAAAGGAAAAACAAAACATACAAATTTTGAAAGACAAAGTAGAGTGTCAACGTTCAAATATTAAAACTTTTAAAGTAAAAAAAACAATACGACTTTAGACATTAAGATTGAAATATTGATTTTGATTATGAAATATTTAGCCACGATAAGAAACCTCATATAAACGAGTTATCTATACAAGTTTTAAATTACTTATTTGTTTAAAATCTGACATTAAATCATTCATAACTAATTTGAATTTGTTTATTCAGTTTATTTGGTTTGAGTTCAGATTATTTATTTATTTGGTGTGTTATTCTGTTGTGGTGTCAACATCCCACGATACAAATGATGAAGATGGATAAAAAATAAAAAATAAATAACTTCACCAAGTTAAAGTTGTGGGCATCACTGTATTGCCCCCACTGGCTGAGCGGATGCTACCTGCCCCTCACTCTCCCCTTCTGCCTCTGCAGACCTCGTCATAAAACACTTTTTTTTCAAAATGGCGGCTTTTCTGTTGCCATTATCTCCATAGCAACCATATTATTTTTTGGTCGCCTGGGGGTGGCGAACAGGTCGATGTAATTTTTAAAAGAATCAGCAAAAGTAAATCTCTCGATTTCCTTGGCAACTGAGGTGTTCTGTTAACCACGCCCACATTCCTAATACGGTCATATTGTGTTGCATATCATTTCGTTCAGCTCGATCCAGGGATTCACGTATGATATTTACTCAATAAGAATATTGTAAAAATAAGCGAACAACAGCAAAACTTCCCTTTTGCTAGCTCGCCATGCTAACGCCATCGACAGCTTTTGATTCCAATGTTGTTTCTCAAGTCGCTTCCCATTGATGCTCAAGGGGTTAGAAGGACATAGATTGAAATCCTAAGGAATTAGAATTTATAGCTGGTGCTAAAAGTGTTTTTTTGTTTTTTAATCTAAGATGGCGATCTACTCGTGTGGTCAAAGGTCAACAAAACTTCAGTTGTGGTTGTAGACTCAACCTAGTGGCATTCGTGAATGTTTGTGAAAAACTCTATCACCAATTTCACATTTTGTTACAAGATGGCCACCAAATCGTGTGACCGTCGCAGAATACTTTCACATTTTTAATTTTTTTTTAACCCTCATCTCACTTGTTGGATGGTTTCTCCCGTTGTGATGTCATCATTTTTTAGGGGGTGATCTCTAAAGCCAAATTTCATCTCACGTGGTACTAGGTGTGTGCAAACTCTGGGATATTTGGAACACAAGAATTGTGAAAAGAATGTAGTCCTTTAGTCTATGACAGCTGCAGGGCAAAAATGTTTCCAGAAAAGTGAGATAAGAATATATATAATATATAATATTTCATGAATTACTTTTTTCAATCAGCTGGTGGAGCAAATTGATGTTTTTATTTTTCTAAGTTTGTGTTTAAAATGAAGATTCAGTATTTTTGCTTGAACCTGCAGTTTCTACAAACCCCCAACAGAGGGCGACAGAGTAACTCAATGGTGCAGCTTGCAGTCCTGCAATCTCCCTGCAGAGGGCGACAAAGAGCGTCGCCTTTAGGTGAATGAGTTCAGTTGTGAGGCTCCAAACAGAAGAATGTGAGGTTTTTAAAAATAAAACAAAACATCATATTTTTGTTTATTTATTTACATAAAAAACAGAATGTAACCATGGAAACCGATTCTGTACACACACACACACAAAAACAAAACCAGACATGCAGAAACATTCACACCAGAGCTTAAGCAGGCAGCGGCTCTGAAACAAACCATTGGATGGATGTCTCCAACCATTCTCCTTCAGGAAGTTCTCATCAAAGCAGTGAAGAACATGTTGTCCCTCAGACTGGATCTTCAGGAGAATTCTGCTCCTCAGAGTCTCAGCAGATCATAGAAACACTTCCAAATGGAGCTTTTTATTCTTCTTCTGCATCTTACTTTGTAACTCCTCCAGAATTAAACATTCTTGTTAAACTCCTCCTCCCTGAAACCCTCTCTCCTGATTGGTCACTTTCAGGGAACCCAGATAAACCAGAGCAGCTTCTGACTGGACCACATTCTGTGTTCTTAGAACTGAATAACGTATAACTTCTGTATAAAACATGTAAAAGTGGCTGTGGTAACAGACCCGACCCAAACGGACCTGCTGGAACCGGGTCTTTGGTCCGTCGTGTTGAAGCTGGTATAAATAATGGAGGGAGATAGATTCTGACACACGAGGAGTGAGTTCTCTGTCAGGAACCTACAGAGGTCCAAACGGTTCCGGTCCTCAGGAGAACCGGAGCGGCTCCATCCGGTCTTAGCTGGCCATCCACAGGGTGAAGGGGACGAGGAGGGCGGGCAGGGCCGTGCCATAGGACACGCCCAAACACGCCACGGAGAGCAGGCCCAGCAGCGCCGTCACCGCCACGGTTCTGCGGTCCCGGATCAGAGACTTCAGCCACTCGCAGAACTACAAGAGAGCAGGAGACGGGCGTCAGAGAGGTTCTGGTCAGGTCCAGATTCTGTTGTTTCTTAGTGTTACAGGGACGTTTTGAATGAATTGAATTGTGCTCAGAAACAATAAAACTTTCAATAAAGTTCAGCATTAAATAGAGGAAAAGTTACAAACAAAAAACATAAATAGAACTTTTTAATTTTTATTTAACTATTTAATTATAATTTAACTCTCAGTGTAATCAAACTACTCTCATAAGTACCACTAAAGTAATACTTTAGTAACTAACTGAACTTTCAGGGGTAAATCCGTCCTCCTGCTCGCTCCTGTTTGCCCTCAGTCACCCTTTAATGAGCCGGGGGGGGGGGGGGGGGGGGGGCACCTGGATGTGATGAAGGAGGAGGAGGAGGAGGAGGAGGAGAACCTCCATCTGCTCCTCATTACTGCTCCACTTAGGAGTTCGGCTGAGTGACAGCTCGTTTGAAGAAGCATTTACAGCTTCTTTATTTCTTTGTAGTAGAAAGAAAAACATATTCTAAATAAAGGAAAACATTTAAATATATCAACATTATTAACACTTCCTGTTTGGCAAAGTAATAAACTTTAAGGATATAAAAATCATCTGCCAACGATCAAAAGTCTGATAAAGTCAACATGAGTGAAGATGAAAGTGTCGTCTGCAAATGTGTTGAGTTTTCAGGAGAATCCAAAAACATTTAAGATGAACAAACTCATTATTAGAAAATGTTTGGATTGATTTAATCATGAACTCTGCCAACATTTCAACAACCGAAAGTCTTCAGTAGCAAATGCTAACAGGGAAGCTAACCAACCAGAACAGAGATTTAATATTATCAACACAGTAATGGGAGAAGAAATTCATAACAAAAATCTGTAAAATGTTTCATCTTTCTGTCAGATTATCTTTAACAGTTAGTTAGTTAGTTAGTTAGTTAGTTAGTTAGTTAGTTAGTTAGTTAGTTAGTTAGTTAGTTGCTGGCATATTCCGTCTTTATCCATGTATGGGGGGGGGGTCTATTGACTATCCATGCAACACATTCTCACTCCCAACTTGCTATATCTGGACGTATGGTTGGGGCCACCTCTGTGCCACTTTTTGGGCACCCCCCACCTCGTCGTTTTTTGACGTGTTGGCTGTTTCCCATTAAATCAGGGGTCCCCAACCTCGGGGCTACAAACCCGTAACAGTCCAAGGGCCACTTGGTAGCGGGCCACAGATAGAGATAAAAAAAAAAGCATATGTTGATCAGGGGTCCCCAACCGTTGGGACACGGATCTAGATTAGGGTTTTGTACCGGTAGGTTAACCCTAACCCAGTACCGGTTCCGCGTCCGGTACCATGTCCTGAGAGTTGGATACCCCGTATTTAATGGTAACCCCCAGCACGTCACAAAAACAACAAGTTGGAGAAACCCAAAAAGTGATGGGGAGCGGGCCCCAACCATACATCCAGGTTGGGAGTAACGTTAAGTATGTCTGTATGAACTGGACCGAGTGAGTGTGACATCATCCATAGAAAATCATTTACTTCCAGCTCCAATCAAATGAAGTCAATTCAGTCGCCATTTTCTCCCAATACGGACGCCGCCATGTTGGAACCTGGCGAGTCCATCTGAGTTGCTATGGGAACCAATCTCACGATACAGGAGGTTTTTGGAAGGCCACGCCCCTACCACTTGAAAGCAGCTACACAAAATCTGTCAAAGGTTTTGAGCGTCGAGGCAGCAGGCTCCACCTACTTTTTTTGAGGCACCTGATTGGTCAGTTTATAACTTGAACTACAGGAAAAAAATTAAAAAGAGTATTATTATTAAGAAGATGTTAAAAAAGGTTATCAGATCAAGAATGTTTATTCTGACCAATAGAATGACAGCGTAACAGCTGTTTACCTGGGATTTCGGCGTACTTCCTGTTTGGAACGCCAAACAGAATAAATAAATAGATAAATAAATAAGATGGGGTGTGGACTTCTTTGAAGCTCACTCTTGATTGGTTACAATAGTTGGCATAGAAACACTAACTCAGACCGACTTGGACCAATCACTGATTACTGTTCAGGTTGGCTCCAACATGGCGGCGTTGATATAAACCATTCACTCTCACTCAGTCCTGTTCTCTGATACAGTCAACGGCACTGCCATCTCATCCTAATGAAACAAGTACTATAGAACTACAAAGATCCCGGACAAGCCCCCAATCCTGCTGAAACTCCGGCTTTTCTAGAGAAGTTCATTAAAGATGAAAGTCTCCGCACGGCCAAACCAGTAAAGGTGAAGACGTCATAGTGGGGCCCGAGGCCCCGCCCTGCTGCCTGTGTGTGGGTCTGAACACAAACCCCAAAGCAAACTAAGGGGCAGCTTTGTGGACTGGCCCGCTCCTTCATCCTCCTCCTCCTCCTCCTCTTCCTGCACTAACTGCTGCTGTCTGCTTCCTGGCAGGCGTCTCCGCTCTGAATGCCGCTCTTGTTCTCAGCGCTCCTCCAAGGACTGACCCAGATTTGTTTTGGGTAAAAGCGTGTCGTCAGAGAGGAGAGCTCAGCGCTTTCTGCTCGTCTGGTGGTGGCAGGACCATGATGACTCAGCAGACAAACTGCATCCTGATGGGGGTTTGCTGAGTCATCGCAAATACTTTTTAGCATTTTATGCTTCAGATCTTCATCTTCAGAGTTAGACGTAGAAGTTGTGGTGAAGCTCTGAGGTTCTGCAGGACGGACCGCTCCACCCTGAACAAACTGTGGGGGTTTGAGGTGAAATCCTCGGATGGATCTTCTCATTTTCTAGAAACATTTAATTAAAATTTTCATGAATCTTCTTTCTTAATGAAACTTTTCTGAGAAGATCCAGTTGGGTTCCTCGGTTTGATCCTCTCATTTTTAGTGGACATTTTTCCATGAAGCTTAATGAATATTTTGGATTTTAAGTGAAGCTTCATGAAGCCTGTGAATCGCAGCATTTTGATGTCAAAATTGGACAATTACGGTAAAAGACGTTTTGTGTCTAGATGGTTGGAAAGTTACCTTAGATCAGGGGTGGGCAATTGTTTTGACCCGTGGGCCACATAGGGTTCTAAAATTTGGCATAAGGGCCGTACAAGGAGCAGATGGAAGGAGAGATTGGGTAATCAACCTCATAAACTAAAAAAATAATATGGAATTTAGAGAAAAACGCTTTAATTTGGATTCAAATTCACATATATTAATTTAAAAACAGAAAATTTGGGAGTTTTAATTTCTAAATTTTGATTTTTGTTCTCTTTTGGGTGATTCAATGGGTTGATGTTCTTCAGAGGAAAATGTGAACTCAAAGAAATGCTGCATTTATGTGGTGTAGGAATAATCCGAAAGATCACCATCTGACTCAGAAAGGAACACACACGAACGTCAGAGAAACAACATCATTCATGAGAAGAAACCAGAAATACAATGAAAATAAAACAATCATTAGGATTTTTGATTCAATGTATTTTAATTTGGAGGGCCACATTAAGTAGCTTAAGGGGCCGCATGTGGCCCCCGGGCCGTAGTTTGCCCACCCCTGTGTTAGATTAATCGTTCAAAATGTGAAACAGAATCGTCTGGGATTCCTCAGGGTTCTGTAATTGGGCCTAAACTCTTCATATTTTTTTATTAATGGCATTCATTCGTTCTGTTATTTGCTGATGATACGACTGTTTATAGTTCTGGGAATAATTTAGAATCTGTCGTTACAAACATGGGAAATGAGCTGGTTGTGTTACAAAGATGGTTTGATGTAAATAAATTGGTCTTAAATTGTGAAGAAAAACTGAATGGATGAATTTTGGAACAAGAAATTATAGTGAAAACTGAGAAATATTAAAATTGAAGAAGTTTTCATTTAAAAAATTTCTGAAATAAAATGTTTAGGAGTTGAACTTGATAATAAACTTAGTTGGAAACTCCATATTGATTATATAAGTATAAACATTTGTGATCTGGATGAAGAATGAGGCGTGGTCTTCATCACGCTCCTCTTCATTCATGTGTTCCGTTGTTTCTGTTTCTTTCATGGCGTTTTTGATCTTCTGTTTACTGTGGATCATGATGGATCACGAGACGAAGAAAGAAATGAAATGAAAATGTTCAGGACATGATGAAAGGATCCAGGTGGGTGGAGTTTCTCAGCCGGATCTTCTTTCTTTTATTTTTAATCAAAATTCTTCCAAAAAGCTTCATAACTGTATTTTTTGTGAGGCTTCATGAGGCTTCACTAAAAATGAGAAGATCCATGAGGCTCAGAGTCCATGAAAAGGTGAGGAGATCCAGATGGGTGGAGGTTTTGTGGAGTTCCTGACCCAGATCTTCTCTCTTTTTGAGATTCTCCTATGAAGCCTCATGAATCTTCATTTTTAGTGGAAAAATGACCATGAACCTCTGAGAAGATCCGGCTGGATGGTTGTTTCTGTTGAGTTTCTCATATTTTCATTGAAATTCTCCTGAAGCTTCATGAATCTCCTCAGTCTTTTTAGGCTTCATGAAGCTTTTCTGTGAAGATCCAGATGTTTTTTTGAACGTTTCATTGAAATCTTTACTCGTCAGATTCGGGTGTTCCGGGTGCGCGCCCCACCCTCCCTCCCTCCCACACCTGTGCGCGCGCGCAGCTCACCTGGTCCGTCTGCAGGCTCTGCGCGCTCCCGTAGCGGCAGAAGGTGACGTAGTGCTCGCAGTTGTTCCACAGCAGGCTGTAGCGCACGCCGCCCAGCAGCCGCTCCGCCCGCCGGGCCACCTCCTCGGCGGGCAGCGGGCCGCGGCGCGCGGCGCCGTCCATGGCGTTCCGCAGGATGCGCGCGCCGTACGCGAAGTCCTCCACGGAGTCCACGCGCACGCTGGCGCGCTTGGAGAGCACGCCGAGCAGCAGGCGCGTGTTGGTCACCATCTCCTGGATCTGGCGCGCGTCGGCGGTGAGCGCGGGAAGCGCGTCCGGGATCAGGTGCGCCACCCGGTTCTCCCCCAGGTAGATGCCGAAGTGGGTGAAGAGCGTCCGCGGGACCTCCAGCAGGTCCCCGCGCTGGAGGCGCTGCTGCGCGCCCGCGGCGGGGGGGTCCTCGCGCTCGCAGCGCGCGCTGCCCTCGGCCGGGGGGGGCAGCAGGCTGGAGAGCTTGACGTGCGCGAGGAGGAAGAGCCTCTCCAGGAGGAAGATGAGCGTGTCCAGCATGATGGAGGAGAGAGGAGGTCTGAGGCGCGCGCGCCGCGCTCCGCGGGGTTTTGATGCTGGGGGGGGGGCTGTCCCGCACGCGGGGGGGTTGGGGTGTTAATCACAACCATTCACGGATTCTTACAAAGTAAACAAACAAAATTAACTTAATAGAATGTTTGAAATAATAAAAAAAAAATAGAAAAATCAAATTACAAAACAAAATCCACAAGAAAACTTTTGTTTTTATAAGAAAGTTTTAACAATATAAAATAAAAATATCCTCAATTGTAATAGTTCATAACTTTGACTCAAATAACTAAATAAACTTTTATTAAATGTACCAATAGAAAGTGAATATTCACCTCATTTTCTAAATACATTTGATCAGAAAACTTTCATTTCTCTTCCAGTGTTCTGGTTCTTTGAAAATCCTCTGATAAAAATTATGTTTTTAACAAAGTTCTTTTAACGATTTTCATATAATGGAGGAAATAAGAAGGAAATTGAAGTGAGAATTTCTTTATTAAAATTGTTGGGAGTCAGGAGCAGACACAAAAATTAACCTTAAAAAAAAAAAGTGTATTTGTGACGTTGAAAACACTGTGGGCGGGGCCACAAGCTCCCCCACTGCAAAAAGAGAAAGTTTCTTTCAGTAAACAAAAGTTCTGTAATTTCTTTTAAAAACATTATTTTAAATCAAATTACATTTCTAAGTTCAACTTAAACATTAAAGTTCTTTGATTTACTGTAACTTTTCAACCGTTAACATGATCATTTATTTTGAATTATCATGTTAACGGTTGAAAAGTTAAGGAATAAACCTTCAAACAAACTAATTTGACTGGCGACCTTTGACCTTCACATACCATCAAGATGACGTTTAATATAAAATGATTTTTCCTCATTTTTATTCCTCGTCTCTCTCAGTATATTAAAGAGTTTAAAAATAAAAAAAGTGTTTGAATCTGAAGAAATCTTCCTTTTTTTTGCCGAAACTTTTTCCATAAAGGCCATTTTCCTTTGATCCTTCCAAAAGATCAAAGGAAAACAGAATTTCCCAAAATGTTTGGGCTTCAATGGGCTTTTATTTTGGTAAATGAGTCACTTTTTCTTTGTCCAAATGCCAGAAGAAACTTTGTGAGCCAGAAATGATTTCTTCAAATAAATAAAGAAATCCGATCCCGGTGAAGCTCGAGGATGTTCTCTGGTTTCTGGCTGGCTGCAGGACTCTCACTTTCACAGGGAAACTTTCCCCTGGACCTCCAGAAACCTCCCACTCAGCAAACGCCGCTCGCTCGCTCGCTCATTCATCACCCGCGCCGCCGCGGTGGGGTCGCCCCGCTCCCAAACGCCAACAAATGGCCTGGTGTACACAGACGGGGCCGAGTCCAGACACACAAGACGTTTTATGACAAACGGTCTTCTGTTTCCTGCTGAAAGAGTTCGTGAGTAAATTTACAATCGTGGAGCAGAAACGAGGAGCGAAGCTGGTGGAAATGCACATTAAAGACGTTAAAAAGGAGTTTTTTTTATTAAAAAAAAAAGCTAAATTATAACCAAAAATATCTTTTTGTTTCGTCATAAAAGTGTGGAAAACTTTTGGCTCCAAAAGCTAATAAGACACATTTTCTCATCGTTAAAGAAATAAAAATTTTAAAAAATACAGCGTTTCCTGAACTGAACATCTGTGGGAGGAGCTAAGAGGAAATCTTCAGACTTTAGAGAGAATTCTTTGATTAGCTGCAACTCTTTTCTGGGTGAAGAAAAGCGTCTTTTCATGTTTTTTAGTCATTTCTTTTTCATGCAGTTCTCCGTGTTTTCCGTTTGGTGCAGTGCGATTCACGTGTTGTTCTTCCGGAGGATCCCAGATGGATCGTCTGTGCTCCCGTTCTGGGCCGTGGACCTCGGCTCTGGCTCGACCCGTTGTAACGTTCACAGGTTGTGCAAAGTCCCCGGAACTCAGCAGAGAGGGGAAAAAAAAGGGAAGATGGCAACAAAAACTCACAAAATCCGGGGCTCCAACAGTGTTCGTCTTTTTATTAATCGTAGTCCTCAACCTTATAAAGCCCGGTTGGACGGCTAATTTCTCAAATATACATATATAAAAACAAAAGCGGCACAACCTGAGGGTTACGATAACAGGAAGGAAAAAAAGAAGAAAAAGGTCTGGTCCCAGCGCGGCTATATATAATGACATCATCATCAGTGGACATATGAAAGTCCTAAAAGAGCCAGTCCAACCCAATGATTATTACACAGCGTCCCCAGATGTTTGTATTTTTAGGAGTTTCTGCAGGCTTTAGTTTAGCAATCAGCTTTTGTTTTTATGTTTTTGGATAATGTTGTCATAATTAGGGCTGCCACAAACGATTATTTTAATAGTCGACTAATCACCGATTATTTTTTCCGATTAGTCGACTAATCTGTTCATGGCCAAAGTGGATGTAAAGATGCTGAAGTTGATAACCAGCTAAAATATTAGTTAAATGCCAAATTTACCAAAAAATAAAAAGAGCCAAAGTTAGCCTAAATAGCTAGCATGCTGCTGAAATATTAGCTAAATTCCAAATTAGCCTTAAAAAAACGGAAAAATCCTATATTAGCCAAAACAGCTAGCACATAGCTGAAATATAAGCTAAACTCAAAAATTGCCTAAAAAAACTTTAAAAAGTTTAAGTTAACCAAAATAGCTAGCATGCTGCTGAAATATTAGCTAAATTCCAAATTAGCCTTAAAAAAACGGAAAAATCCTATATTAGCCAAAACAGCTAGCACATAGCTGAAATATAAGCTAAACTCAAAAATTGCCTAAAAAAACTTAAAAAAGCTTAAGTTAACCAAAATAGCTATCATGCTGCTGAAATATTAGCTAAATTCCAAATTAGCCTTAAAAAAACGGAAAAATCCTATATTAGCCAAAACAGCTAGCACATAGCTGAAATATAAGCTAAACTCAAAAATTGCCTAAAAAAACTTAAAAAAGCTTAAGTTAACCAAAATAGCTAGCATGCTGCTGAAATATTTGCTAAACTCCAAATTAGCCTTAAAAAATGGAAAAATCCTATATTAGCCAAAACAGCTAGCATATAGCTGAAATATAAGCTAAACTCAAAAATTGCCTAAAAAAACTTAAAAAAGCTTAAGTTAACCAAAATAGCTAGCATGCTGCTGAAATATTAGCTAAATTCCAAAATAGCCTTAAAAAAATGGAAAAATCCTATATTAGCCAAAACAGCTAGCATATAGCTGAAATATAAGTTAAACTCAAAAGTTGCCTAAAAAACGTAAAAAAGCTAAAGTTAGCCGAAATAGCTAGCATGCTGCTGAAATATTAGCTAAACTCCAAAATAACCTAAAAAACCTTAATAAATGCCAAAATATTCCAAAAAGCTAGCAGAATGCTATTATAACTTTCAACTTTACTACAATCTGACTTCATACAATATAAAGTAACGACTAATCGACTATTAAATTAGTCGTCGATTATTTTAATAGTCGATTAGTCGTCGATTAGTCGACTAATCGTGGCAGCCCTAGTCATAATCCACGACATCAGAGGTGTCAAACATGCGGCCCGCGGGCCGTATCTGGCCCCCCAGATGGTTTAATCTGGCTCAGTTATGAAGAGAAAAATATATAAGAATTTCCAAAAAAAGAAAGCAAGTTTCTAGCTCATTCCTGCGGCGAGTCATTGTTCTTTAAAGAAAAGACCGCAATGCGCAATTCCACCACTAGGGGAGCAAAGGAAACTCAAGAGATCGAAAAATAAACACGATGAAAGGCAAACCATGCCGAGTTTTGGGAGAAAATGCAAGATTAACACCAAAATGTTTGCAAGTTTAATTTAGTTTAATTTTTCATTGATTAACACATTTATATTTTTTTTGTTGCCTCCTCTTGAAATTACTATCAAGACTGCTGTAATAATGTCAAATGACATGATTATGGCGTCATCTACAGTCTGTATTAAACTGAATAAACCTTTTTTTTTTCTTTTTTTTTAGGGAAATCCATTTTATTTGAAATGCATTGGACTCTGTGAATGAAAGTGTAATCATACGTGATTAGACTACTGGGTTGTTTGAAGCATTTTTCCAACTAAGAAAAAAAACTAGCTACAGATAATAAGTTGAACAAAGGTTATTTTGCTGTTATCTTATTGGTCCGGCTCACTTGAGATCAGATGGGTTGAATGCGGCCCCCGAACCAAAATGAGTTACATCAATCAAACTGAACTGAATAATGCTGGAGAGCCACTTTTCTCCATGGTAACGCTGTGTTTATCTCCGCCTCAGACTCCATTGGAATTATGTTAATTACATAAACGGTTGAAGAGTTTCGGTGATTCAAAAACCTCAAACTGGAGATTAAAAGGTTAATAAACCTACGACAACTTTAACATTCTAGGATATTACCCATAATTCTATCATCTGCCACAACGTACATTTGTGTCCAGCTGGACACGCCCCCTTGAACAGGTACGGGCGGACGCGGACTAAAACCGAAGCCCCTCCCCTCGTATTTCAAACCTGCTGTGATTCGTCACGCGAGGCGACAAAAGAAACGAGGATGATGAAGGAGCGTGATGAAGAGGCAGTCCCGGACGGGAACAAAAGAGGAAGAAAAATGAGCGACGAGATGCGATTTATCTCCTTTTATCAGCGGCGACAGCGCGGCGGACGGGATTCAAGACAAAGACGGCGGTCCTTTCAACAGCCGGACGTTGATGGAGCGAATCTTTGGATTTCTGTGAAACAGATTCTCATCCCAGAGAACAGACGCTAAAGAGCGAGATCCGCTGCTTTTATAAACATCTAAATAAATATCAAGATCTGAGAAACTTTGTTCTTTCTGCAGTTCATCTCTCTGCAGATGTTACAGATTAAATGTGTTTACTTCAGCGCTCTGACTCGGATTTCACTCAAATGTTTTCAAATGCAGACGGATACATGATGGACGACAGAAACATCAATACATCCTGCCTAAAAGCTAATACTTCCATTAAAGTCTCTTATTTTACACACATTACCCATTACGGCTGGTTTATTATCGATGAAATAAATCATATTTTAGAAACTCTCGATTTAATAAAAAAAAGAGCAGAATTTAGTGTTTGGAAATTCAGTTTTCTTTTTCAATATTTATGTTTTTATGTAACATTACAAACTATTTTACCAAACATGTTTCGTTTTTAATGGAATTATCTGGACTAAACTGGATTCTAACAGAGTTTAATCTTTTTTTTCTCAGTTTGATGAGTGTGTTTTGTGTGTTTCACCTTAAAAATAAAGCAAAATAATTAATATTTTGTGGGTTTTTTACATGTTCTGCTAGCATTTTTCAAAAAAATAAATATATATATAAAGAAAATTATTCAATTGTTGTGTCAAATGAAAAAATGCTGTTGGAAAAAGATTGTATTTGTGATGTAGAAAATATGGTGGGCGGGGCCTCAAGCTTGCGGCTCCGCCCCATTCTGATGCATCCACTTACAGACAAATAGATCCATGAACATCTTTGTTTTCCTCGTCTGTGCTGGAATCTGGATCCAAACTGTACAACTGGATAGAAATGATATTGCTTAGCGCCGCTAATGTTAGCTTAGAGTTGTGAGGTGTTGTAAGCTAGCGGGAGAGCACGTAAACAAATGGATGATGGGAAATATTAGAGAGAATTTCTCCCAGATAAGTTTCTAATGAACTCAGCAGAAACTATGTCCTTCGTAGATTTTTCTTTTTTTAGATTTTAGCTAAAAACGTCACAATTGTAATTGAAAAATCACGACAAACGCTTTGAAAATAAATCAAAAGATGATCGGAGTGGGTCTAACGCTAACAGAGTTTTAGCTCCACTGTTGACGTTTTTTGAATTATCGTAACTCTCCCATCGTTTTTGAAGGTAGCGGCGGAAAGCAGCTCGGCACCGATATGCAACAGCTAGCAAGTAGGGCTGCCACGATTAGTCGACTAATCGATGACTAATCGACTATTAAAATAGTCGAGAACTAATTTAATAGTCGATTAGTCATTATTTTATAATATATGGAGTCAGGCTGTAGTAAAGTTGAAAGTTATGACATTCTGCTAGCTTTTTAGACTATTTTGGCATTTATTAAGGATTTTCAGGCTATTTTGGAGTTTAGCTAATATTTTAGCTTCATGCTAGCTATTTTGGCTAATTTAGGCTTTTTCAGTTTTTTAAGATAATTTGGAATTAAGATAATATTTCAGCTACATATTAGCTCTTTTGGCTAATTTAGGATTTTTGCAGATTTTCAGGCTAATTTGGAGTTTAGCTAATATTTTAGCTTCATGCTAGCTATTTTGGCTAATTTAGGCTTTTTCAGTTTTTTGGGTTAATTTGAAATTAAGATAATATTTCAGCTACATATTAGCTCTTTTGGCTAATTTAGGATTTTTGCAGATTTTTAGGCTAATTTGGAGTTTAGCTAATATTTCATTTACATGTTAGCTAGCTAATTCTAAATGTTTACAGTTTTTTAGGCTAATTTTGAGTTTTTCTATTATTCCAGCTACTATTTGGAATTTTTACATTTTTTAGGGCTAATTTGGAGTTTAGATAATATTTCAGCTACATGTTAGCTTGCTAATTGTAAATGTTTACAGTTTATTAGGCTAATTTGAAGTTTTGCTATTATTTCAGCTACATGCTAGCTATTTTTGGCTAATTTGGGTTTTTTACAGTTTTTTAGGCTAATTTGGAGTTTAGCTGATATTTCAGCTACATGTTAGCTTGCTAATTGTAAATATTAACAGTTTATTAGGCTAATTTTGAGTTTTGCTATTATTTCAGCTACATGCTAGCTATTTTAGCTAATTTGGAATTTTTACAATTTTTAGGCTAATTTGGAGTTTAGCTAATATTTCAGCTATATGCTAGCGATTTTAGCTTATTTAGGATTTTTTTTAGTTTTAAAGCTAATCATATTTCTGATTTTCTTTACATCAACTTTGTCCATGATCCGATTAGTCGACTAATCGGAAAAATTAATCGATGATTAGTCGACTATTAAAATAATCGTTTGTGGCAGCTCTACTAGCAAGTCATTATTTTTGTTTGTTTCAAACGCAAAATGAAAATAAGAATTAAAAAACATACAAATATAAGGTTTCAAAGACACAAATATACGAGTAAAGCTAACAATATGTTTAAACAGGAGTGTGTGCGAGAGGTCTTGTGTGGTCCCGCCCCTTTTTAGAACACGTTTTGTTACGTATATCTATGTACAGTTTTTTTGTCATTCTTCTCTGCATAAATTCCACGAACAGTTAAAGTTTGAATGTTGTGCATTATTTTGTGTCACCGGAACATTTTCTGTATTAAAGAGTCAAAAACAAAAATAAAAGATATAAGTGTAAACATGTCTTTTTTTTTTTTTTCTCAATCATCTGATGAAACTTAACCAAATAAACTGATGCAAACAAAAGCCTGAAATGAACCTGAGAAGTTAAAGTTGTCGTTCTTTGAAAGTGTTAGCAGTCCCCGGACTGACACGAGTACAGGAACACACACACAGCCGTCTTTCAGCTCCATTCATCATTTGCCATCACCAGCTTCTTTCAGAGCTTCTGTCCTTCTCTCTGCAGGCATTCAGGTCCGGTCTGGTTCCATCAGTGGGGGGGCGGGGGGGTCAGTGTGTTTCTGTTAGCAAACGTCTCCAAATCTTCTTTTGTCCACAGAAAACAGAGAAAACGCCGAGAGACGAACCAGCTTCAGTTTGATTCAAATGTCCCATCATGCTCGGCGTCCAGCCCTCCTCCGTGAATGTAAATAAAAACTTTTAAGGTCGTTCACGTTTCTACAGTAAAGATTTTTATTTTTTCTTCATAAAAGTTTCTCAGACAAATTGTGACAAAATTATTGTAGAAATAAAGAAAAATATGATCAAACATTATGGCAGAAAAAGAAACTCTGGTTGAATCAAACCTTCATTATAAATCTGCTATAAAGGCAGCAGTGAATATTTTACATTAAATATTTATTAAACAATTTAATAACTAACTAAACAAGGAAACATTCAAAGCAATTCACACATATGATTAAACTTTCAATTAATCTAATCATTCGTTAATATATTTGTCTTAAAAATGATTAAAAAACATTTTAAAATGTCTCATTAAATGAGTTTTAGATCAATCACAAAAATGTTTTGTTGCTATTTCTTGATCCTCAAACAAAAATCAACATAATCAGGTTGTTTAACTATAATAACAGGTTCATAAACACTGACAGAAACATGACAGGTGTTTTCAGGTGTTATAAGTGTAAAAAAATTAAAATCAATTTGATGTTAAAAACCTGGAAATCTTTGGGGTTGAAGTCGCAAATTTGCTAATGAAATATAACAATTTTGGTGATTATTTTTTTTAAAAAAAGAGTCACAAAAACTCCCATCAAAACAAAAAGTTTCATGATAAAGAAAAAAAAAACACAAGTGGTGTTCCACAAGGCACAATTCTAGGACTTCTTTTCATCTTTATAATTTTTTTTAGTAAAACTTCAAACAGACAATAAATCTCAAATGTTAACAACTTTGTTTTTTTTTCAAATTAATGTATATCTTAGATTTCTGCTTCCTTTAATCAAAGCAAAATGTGACATTTCAGACGTTTTCCTTCAGTTTAGCTGCATCCATATTTTTCCATTTTTCCTCAAATGTAAACTTTCTAAATATTGACGTTCTCATTTTTTTAACCAGATTTAAATCAGTTCTGCTTTGGAACAACAACAAATGACTTCCTTAAACAGGAAAACCAGAAAACCTAAAACAAAAGTTTCATGATAAAAATAAAAAAACATGAGCGGAGTTCCACATGGCTCAATTCTAGGACTTCTTTTCAACTTTATGATTTTTTTGGCAACGGGCATCAACTAAAAGTTTCCTTAATTTATTCAAATTAACGTATTTGATTTTTTTTCTCTTTTTAATCAAAGTTAAAGAAGAAAGTTTCAGACGTTTTCCCTCAGTTTACATCCATATTTTCTCATTTTTGCTAAAATGTAAACATTTGAAACAATAAGCGAGTTAATTTTAAACAGATTTCATCATTTCTGCTTTGGCACAATAACAAAGAAATTCCTTAAACAAGAAACCCAGAAAGCCCCAAATAAAATCGTCTGTAATGAGAAAGCGTTCACCTCAGAACTCGGGGTGAGAACGTCCTTCATAAAAGCCAAACGAGATGCCAGAACGGAGCTGCACCGGCCTGGAATGCTGCTCTGGAGCCGGCGTGTTGGACAGATGTGGATCTGCGGCTCATTCATGCAAATCAGGCTTTTATTTTGACGGGTCGCTCTGACTTTGACTTCCCCCGTCGCTGCGGTGATTAATGCTCCGCTTTCGATCGGAGGAATTTGTCTTCCTGACGTTTATTCTGGTTTTAATCTAAATGTTGATTTCTGGCGTGGACGGCTGAAACGGCGCCGGAGGGAAAAGTTTAACACGGCGAGCGAGGTCAGCTTTGATTGTGGAACACGAGAGGTCAGAGCTCCTGGAAAACAAACATGAAAGAGGAGCCGGAGGAGAACCCCAGACGCTTCGGGAGGGTTTGGATTCGCGATGAAAAGGTCGGAAGCGGCGGCGGCGGCGGTGGCGGCGACTCCGGCTTCAGGTCCGGTCTGTTTGCAATTAGGATGGGCCGAGCGGGAAGCACCAAGTAGACGCACATTCCTGCGATATCTAAACGGGGGCAGAGGAGCCCAAACTGCACTCCAGTCCTGGGGGGTCAAAGGTCACCACTCGGGCCTACGCGGTCTGAATGTTTGCAGCAGCTTTGATCAGCTGCGGGCGGCGACAGACGCCGTCACTCCTCAGCTTTTAGAGGTTCCTCCCCCCCGTCTCTCAAAAATAATCCTCTGAACTCACGTGATCCTGTTGAATTGACCCAGATAAAGAGCTACACCTGTCACCGTTCATGTCGTCAGTCCACCAGGGACTTGAGGTCCGGCAGGCCCGTCAGCTTCAGGTCCAGCAGCATCTGTCCGTAGGCCTTCCCCTGAAACAGACAAACGCTGCGTTCGGTTGCGGTTTTACGGCTCCGTAAAGCCGGACTCTTTGAAGTTCTTCACACCTGGATGTCATTTCATTGCTAGAACCTCCCTCTCCCCCCACAGCTTTAGGGGCTCAGGCGGCGGCGGCGGTTACCTGGGGGTCGCTGCGCAGAGACGCCACCCCTCCCCCGCCCAGCGATCGCTGCAGGACGAAGTTGAGCGCGTGGATCCCCGGCAGCGTGTACCTGGAAACACAACGACCGTGAGAAACCTCCACAGATCTGCTAGCATAGCGTGCTAGCAGGATGTTTTTCTGCTTACTCCACATTGTGAGAGAACAAAACCGTCTCCAAACTTGGAAGTTTGCACCGTCTGGAAGTATTTAAGACTCGGCGTGAGAGCGCGCACCTCCTGCGGGGTTAACGAGAGGAGGAGGCGCACCGACGAGGTGTCGGAGGCAGCGGGGAGGCCAATCAAGGTGGGGGAGGAGATCCAGGTCGGTGAGCTTTACGAGCTCCAGCTCCTCGTTATGCTGAGTCATGGTCCAAACCAGCGCGGTCCTCAGCTGCTGCTACAGTTATACATATTAAATCTACACAATCTACAATTACAAACTCCAGTGCCCTAGACATTTCCCAGAAGTCTTTGCAACAAACTAGAGTGCATCGATGTTCGCTACATTAGCGAATCTAGACCATTTAGAACATTTTTGCTAAAGAAAAACGTGTTCAAATGTAGATTTTTAATAAATTGTTCATTTTCACCATCAGAACACGAAAGAGACACAATTAGACGTCGTAAAATTTTTGTATTGATTCAATTTTCTAATTTTTTCTAAATTTTCTCGCCTCTGGCTCATTTTGACCGTGGACCTCACCTCTGGCTCATTTTGACCGTAGACCTCGCCTCTGGCTCATTTTGACCGTAGACCTCGCCTCTGGCTCATTTTGACCGTAGACCTCGCCTCTGGCTCATCTTGACCGTAGACCTCGCCTCTGGCTCATTTTGACCGTGGACCTCACCTCTGGCTCATTTTGACCGTAGACCTCGCCTCTGGCTCATTTTGACCGTAGACCTCGCCTCTGGCTCATCTTGACCGTAGACCTCGCCTCTGGCTCATTTTGACCGTGGACCTCTCCTCTGGCTCATTTTGACCGTGGACCTCACCTCTGGCTCATTTTGACCGTGGACCTCGCCTCTGGCTCATTTTGACCGTGGACCTCGCCTCTGGCTCATTTTGACTTTGGACCTCGCCTCTGGCTCATCTTTACCGTGGACCTCGCCTCTGGCTCATTTTGACCGTGGACCTCGCCTCTGGCTCATCTTTACCTTGAACCTCGCCTCTGGCTCATTTTACCGTGGACCACGCCTCTGGCTCATTTTGACCGTGGACCTCGACTCTGGCTCATTTTGACCGTGGACCTCGACTCTGGCTCATTTTGACTTTGGACCTCGCCTCTGGCTCATCTTTACCGTGGACCTCGCCTCTGGCTCATTTTGACCGTGGACCTCGCCTCTGGCTCATCTTTACCTTGAACCTCGACTCTGGCTCATTTTGACCGTGGACCTCGCTTTTGGCTCATTTTGACCGTGGACCTCGCCTCTGGCTCATTTTGACCGTGGACCTCGCCTCTGGCTCATTTTGACCATGGACCTCGACTCTGGCTCATTTTGACCGTGGACCTCGCCTTTGGCTCATTTTGACTTTGGACCTCGCCTCTGGCTCATTTTGACCGTGGACCTCGCCTCTGGCTCATTTTGACTTTGGACCTCGACTCTGGCTCATTTTGACCGTGGACCTCGCCTCTGGCTCATTTTGACCATGGACCTCGACTCTGGCTCATTTTGACCGTGGACCTCGCCTTTGGCTCATTTTGACTTTGGACCTCGCCTCTGGCTCATTTTGACCGTGGACCTCGCCTCTGGCTCATTTTGACTTTGGACCTCGCCTCTGGCTCATCTTGACCGTGGACCTCGCCTTTGGCTCATCTTTACCGTGAACCTCGCCTCTGGCTCATTTTGACCGTGGACCTCGCCTTTGGCTCATTTTGACCGTGGACCTCGCCTCTGGCTCATTTTGACCGTGGACCTCGCCTCTGGCTCATTTTGACCGTGGACCTCGCCTCTGGCTCATTTTGACCATGGACCTCGACTCTGGCTCATTTTGACCGCGGACCTCGCCTTTGGCTCATTTTGACTTTGGACCTCGCCTCTGGCTCATCTTGACCGTGGACCTCGCCTCTGGCTCATCTTGACCGTGGACCTCGCCTCTGGCTCATCTTGACCGTGGACCTCGCCTTTGGCTCATCTTTACCGTGAACCTCGCCTCTGGCTCATTTTGACCGTGGACCTCGCCTTTGGCTCATTTTGACCGTGGACCTCGCCTCTGGCTCATTTTGACCGTGGACCTCGCCTCTGGCTCATTTTGACCGTGGACCTCGCCTTTGGCTCATTTTGACCGTGGACCTCGCCTCTGGCTCATTTTGACCGTGGACCTCGTCTCTGGCTCATTTTGACCGTGGACCTCGCCTCTGGCTCATTTTGACTGTAGACCTCGCCTCTGGCTCATTTTGATCGTGGACCTCGCCTCTGGCTCATTTTGACCGTGGACCTCGCCTTTGGCTCAATTTGACCGTAGACCTCGCCTCTGGCTCATTTTGACAGTGGACCTCGCCTTTGGCTCAATTTGACCGTAGACCTGGCCTCTGGCTCATTTTGACCGTGGACCTCGCCTCTGGCTCATTTTGACTGTGGACCTCGCCTTTGGCTCAATTTGACCGTAGACCTCGCCTCTGGCTCATTTTGACCGTGGACCTCGCCTCTGGCTCATCTTGACCGTGGACCTCGCCTTTGGCTCATTTTGACCATTGACCTCGCCTCTGGCTCATCTTGACCGTGGACCTCGCCTCTGGCTCATTTTGACTGTGGACCTCGCCTCTGGCTCATTTTGACCGTGGACCTCGCCTTTGGCTCAATTTGACCGTGGACCTCACCTCTGGCTCATTTTGACCGTGGACCTCGCCTCTGGCTCATTTTGACCGTGGACCTCGACTCTGGCTCATTTTGACCGTGGACCTCGCCTCTGGCTCATTTTGACCGTGGACCTCGCCTCTGGCTCATTTTGACCGTGGACCTCGCCTCTGGCTCATTTTGACCGTGGACCTCGACTCTGGCTCATTTTGACCGTGGACCTCGCTTTTGACTCATTTTGACCGTGGACCTCGCCTCTGGCTCATTTTGACCGTGGACCTCGCCTCTTGCTCATCCTGGCCGTGGACCTCGCCTCTGGCTCATCATATTTGGGTCCTTCTGACTGAGTTTGAATGTTGTCCCGCATTAACCCAAGAGTGTAAATTTAGGGTATCTTTTTTTTATTATTGTCTGGAGGAAAATAAATAAAAGATCACAGTTCAGGGAGGGTGGGGGAGGCGGCAGCGGTGTGACAGAACAAAATTAACATTCTACCCGCTGATCGAGTCATTGCGGTCGCTGTGAATGCACCTTTAGGGTTCTACTGACTCTAAGGTCCATCAGTCCGATACTGAGTGTCTACAGACACATTGTGTCTTTAGACAGATGCTGAGGAACCTCTTGTCTGGGGCGAGGGGGTGTCCCGGTCTGACCACCAGCTACAATCTTGTTGGTAAAGTGTTAAATTAAACCAAACTGACATGACTCCGACTCCAACCTCTCGAAGCAGAGTCATGTTCTACACAGACTAAAGGAGGCATTTGGATTTGATTTACTAATAAAAAGCCTCTGGATGTAATGAGGAACATAACCAGGGAGATTCCTCTGGAGTGCGGTCATGCGTGTTATTGATGCATCACCAAAACATGAGAAGTTCTTGTTCTTAGTGTCTGTAATTAGTCCAACCGCAACCGTTGCCTGTTCCACATTTATTTCCCAGCAGAAACCGATGAAAGCTGAAGTCATAGACGGCCCTCACATTTTCCTCTGATTCTGACTGGATTCTATGATCAAAAACTTCAAAGTTTGATTACGTTACACGTAAAGCACTGATTGGCTCACCGTGTGACCGCGTCGGCCTGACCCGGTTCAATGAGGTGTGAGAAGTACTCCTGGACAACAGCGGTGGTCAGGTGTTTCTTCAGGTACGGGAAGAAGAGAGGATGACGGGCTACAACCCCTACAGAGGAAGACGGAAGGATTAGAGATGAAGAAGACCCTTCTAAACTACAACTAAGCGCACAAACGGTTTATCGTAAATCTAAGAACGTCAACATTGAAGCTACACTGGCTTTTTTAATTGTAAATTCTTTCATATAGGTCCTCTACTTTAAGGAAAATGTTACAAGAACATGTAAAAAAAAAAAGATGATTTATATTGGAGTGGGTCTATAAAGGATTAAAAAGACTTGAAACCAGACCAGGGTCCACCAAATATCCTACAAATATCCCTCAGCTGACAATAAAATGTGTCATTTCAGAATGACCTAAATAATAATAAACTAAAATCTGTCCTCAAATCCATAGAACCTTATAAAGAAGAGTGTTTTTGAACAACTAATATAGGTTTGTGAGAACAAAGACTAAACTTCTGAATGTTTAAGGCTTTAAAGTTTGTGAACAGAGACGTTCAGCTAAAGCGCATGGGTCTGGTTCTGACGGGGTTAAGTCTGAATCCGTCTCACCGATGTTAGCCGAGTCTCCTTTGTCGCCGCTCCTGGTGAACGCCAGCTCCTCCAGTCGGTAGTTGTGTGGTCCGCTGGGCAGCTCTGAACAGAAAACAAGAAGAAACACTCTCATTTGGCTCAGACGGGCCTGTTGAAGTCCTGGTTTCTCAGGCTTTCAGTTCAGGTTTCAGCCCCTCACAAGGAAAAGTTCAAAGGACGTTTGTGTCCCAACAAACTCTGAAAAGACTCCAACAGGCTTTTGAGGGGTTGGGAACTCCCAGCAAACAACCTCTCTTTTAGTCCTGGAAGGGTTAAGCGGGTGACTCTGAGGGTGTCCACCATAGACCCCCTGTCGTGTTCTACCCTTCCTTCTGGACGTCTGTCTGTAAACAGACTCCTCTTTTATTCCTTTGAGTCTTTTCAGTTTGTTCAGCAGAATCCAGAACAGAGCTGAGTCATCAGCGAAGAGTGAAGACCAAGAAATGAGCCAAGCTGGAGGACTAAACCACTGAGAAACCAAACTCTGACAAACACCATCAAGTATTAATGCTTTAGTTCTATTTTGGACCAGAAAAAGAAACCCAATAAAAAAATAGAGTTTCCGGTTTAGTGAGATATATATTTGGCAGTATTTCCTGATATTTCATTTGGCGATAATTATATTAATTTAAAACAATATTTATTTTACACCCGTTCATGTTACTGAACCGTTTAAATGCTAGTCTTGCAATTACACTATAATAAACGTACTAATTAAGGCACATTCATTCAATTTTTTCTTATACTGAAAAGTATTCTGTGATGGAAATCAGACAATATTGATTTTATCCATTAAACAAATATTTCATAATTTATAAAAAGAAAAGCAGCATGAATTTCTGGGTAAAAGCAACTTGTTAATGAGGTACAGTCGATGTGCATCATTAAGTAAAATTAATTTTATCATTTTATTACAATGAAAGACATTAAAATTCATGCTGATTCAATTTAAGTCATACTCTTAAAAAAAGTTAAAAATTGTTCTGATACAGTCTTGAGATATATCGCGATACGTATCATATCGTGAGACGTGTATCGGGATTAGGGCTGCCACAAACGATTATTTTAACAGTCGACTAATCACCGATTATTTTTTCCGATTAGTCGACTAATCGGGTCATGCACAAACTGAATGTAAAGATGCTGAAGTTGATAACCAGCTGAAATATTAATTAAATGCCAAATTAGCCTAAAAAATAAAAAGAGCCAAATTTAACCAAAATAGCTAGCATGCTGCTGAAATATTAGCTAAACTCAAAATTAGCCTAAAAAAAACAGAAAAATCCTAAATTAACCAAAATAGCTATGTCGCTGAAATATTAGTTAAACTTAAAAATAGCTTAAAAAACTTAAAAAAGAAACCTTAAGTTAGCCAAAACAGCTAGCATGTAGATTAAATATTAGCTAAACTCCATAAAAGGCCAAAGAAACTTAATAAATGCCAAAATAGTCCAAAAAGTTGGCAGAATGCTATTATAACTTTTAACTTTACTACACTCTGACTTCATACAATATAAAGTAACGATTAATCGACTATTAAATTAGTTGTCGATTATTTTAATAGTCGATTAGTCATCGATTAGTCGACTAATCGTGGCAGCCCTAATCGGGATACGTATCGTATCTCCAGATGCTTGAAAATACACACCCCTAATATACATATATACATAAATACACACATATATATGTTTATGTGTGTGTGTGTGAGTATGTATTTATCCTTTGAAGTTCTTTATTCATGTTTAATTTTCAAATTAATTACTTTTGTTTTTTTTTCTTCTGATAAATGACCTTAAAATCGTGACATGATCAGAACTGTAAGTTTTGAGATCTGTGTGTGTCGTTGATCACCTGTGTCAGGCGGGTCGTCTGCTGAGGTGGGCGGGGCTTCGTCCTTCCCCTGTGTGTCTGGCTCCGCCTCCGTGAGAGACTCCACCAGCTCTCCGCCCAGATGAATGTCCACCTTAAACGGCATCAGGGTCTTTGGTTTGGTGACTGAACTAGAAAGTATTCATGTACTTTTCTACTGAACGTCATTTTCAGACTAGAAGGTCAAAGTGAGAGGCGTGTGGGTGTGGTCTGGGTCAGACTGACCGTCAGCTCAGATTTGGGCTGTAAGAAGAAAAACGGCTTCAGAACCGGAGACCTGTCGGACATAGAGCAGGTTTATAGAGGACGGATGTTTTTAGGGTTCTGGTTTCACTTCTCACTCACACTCGGGGTCGTCCTCCAACGATGCCGGTGAGCCCGGGAGCTAAACCGAGAAGAAGACAGTCTCAGCTCTCCTGCAGGTGTGTGACTGAATGAATCTGTTCACTACGACATGAAGCCGTCACTAAAAACCAAAACGTGAACGTTCTGGTTATCTGGAATCCAGAGCCGCAAACATCAGAGGAACAGAGTTCAGCTCTGTGTGAAGAACCAAACCACCACCAGAGAGAATCCATTCATTCCTTCATTTCATCTACAGAAGACGGAGGACTTTTGATTCGTTTGATCACTCTGGAACAGTTATTGACCTTTCAGGGGTCAACTCAGTGACCTTCCTGATAAGACGTTTACATTCCAGTTCAGGTTCCAACGACCACTTCTAATGAAAAGACTATGAATTCAAAACTCTTGTGTTCACTCTCTACACAAGTTTTCAGGTTCTACATCCAGACATTGAAAGTCAAACCAGTTCAACCAATCAGAGACATGGATTTGATGTATTGGTGGTTTCCTTTTATTTCATGGACGTTCCGACCGTTTGGAAATTGATCACGAAGGAAAAATGTATCATTTTGGAATTCTACAACAGCAAGTCCTTTATTTGTCAGAATAGATATTCTATGGGTGTTACAGGGTTTTAGATCGAAAAAAACACTAAATATCAGTTTTAACATCGTGTTACACTTCAAAGTGAGATATAAGGACTTGTTTTAAGACAAAAATGTCTTGAAAACATCTCGTTTTCAAGACATTTCTGTTGAAACAGGATTTTTTTAAAATTTAAAAATGATCTTTAAGCTGAAACGATAAATCCTCTTATTTTTGAAAAACTGTGTCGCTTGACTTTGGAATACTGGTAATTTAACTCATGATTTACATATAATTTTTTAAGACAAATATGTGATGTTAGTTTGATTTTCAAGATAATTATAGTCTATGGTGCAGAGGGAATAAAAGCATGAACATGTATGTAACAGATTTGTTTATATAATAATATATAATATTTCCAATTATTAAGCAAATTACCTAAATATGAATATTTTTGTAGTTAAAGAGCAGGACATCACAACTCAATTGAAGATATTATACTGAGACAGTGTACTAGTACTACAAGCAGACTTCTTCATGTGTTAGAAGTAGAAACATCTAATATTCTTCATTATTTTACTTACTTATATTTTCAAGCAACTTTCTGCTTTTTGTACAATTACTGCTTTGAAGGGAAAAAAACTTCTGAGGAATCATCTGACTGAGCAGAAAATGGGGATGAAATTCATCTCAGATGAAGATTAGCGGTCGTTCACAGCAAAAGGTCAAACAGAGGTTAGAGTTTAACGGTTGGTAAAGTTCCTGAAAACCCTGCAGTGACGGGACTCGGCGTGACGCACCCATGCCGGTTCCCGCCGAGGCGATCTCTCTGGAGAAGATTTCCAGAGCTTTCTTCTGCTGGTGGTGGACGGACATCCAGATCACCGCCTCCCTGGAGCCCTGCAAGAGGAGGAAGTTTCTGGAGATCTGCTTCCAGCATGCAGGGAACCAAGCAGAGAGGAAATCCCAACGTCCTCAGCAGACACAATAAGATGGTTCTCTTCTGTCTGACTGCTATTGTTCAAACTTTGTTATCTTCTGTGAATGGTCGACCAGAACAATGAACAGCAAACGGAAGAGTTTCTGTTTGAAACACGGAGCTAAAAATGCAACATTTGAATTAATAAACAAATTAAAGAAGTTAAATCCCAAAACTGAAACATTTTTACATGTTTAATATTCAAAATATGGTGTAAAGTTGTAAAGAAAATGATAATTAAATAATTTTTTTCATGAGAAAGCTGCAATTTAAAAAAAAATGAAGATGAGCAGAAAAGCTGTTTATGCCTGAAAAAACACAAGAAATTGTTGAAAGTTAAAACAGATTTATTGATTTAATCTGTTGTTTGTTGTTTTTTTTGTTGACTTTTTAAACTCAAGTTTCCTTTAAAATAAAAGTGTTAGAGTTAAATATGAGAAAATCTCAACATCTAACAAATCCAAAAATAAAGCAACCTAAATGCAAGTTGTTGTTTTTTTTCAGCAAATTCAGCAGGTGATCACGCAGCAGTATTTGTAATTGTGAGGAGACGGTCGCGTTTTTTCACACCACACGGCATTCACCGAGGTTTTAGGAAAAAGTTCAAATTAAACAGCGAGCAGATAATTTATGCTCATTTCGAGCGGTGGCAGTCTGGTGGCAGACCAGTGGCAGTCCAGTGGCAGTCCAGTGGCAGTCCAGTGGCAGTCTAGTGGCAGTCTGGTGGCAGTCTGGTGGCAGTCTGGTGGCAGTCCGGTGGCAGTCCGGTGGCAGTCCGGTGGCAGTCCAGTGGCAGTCTAATGGCAGTCTAGTGGCAGTCTGGTGGCAGTCTGGTGGCAGTCCGGTGACAGTCCAGTGGCAGTCTGATGGCAGTCTAGTGGCAGTCTAGTGGCAGTCTGGTGGCAGTCCGGTGACAGTCCAGTGGCAGTCCGGTGACAGTCCAGTGGCAGTCCAGTGGCAGTCTAATGGCAGTCCGGTGGCAGTCCAGTGGCAGTCCAGTGGCAGTCCAGTGGCAGTCTAATGGCAGTCTAGTGGCAGTCTAGTGGCAGTCTGGTGGCAGTCCCGTGACAGTCCAATGGCAGTCTGGTGACAGTCCAGTGACAGTCCAGTGGCAGTCTGGTGACAGTCCGGTGGCAGTCCAGTGGCAGTCTGATGGCAGTCTGGTGACAGTCCAGTGGCAGTCTGATGGAGGTCTGGTGGCAGTCCAGTGGCAGTCTGATGGCAGTCCAGTGGCAGTCTGGTGACAGTCCAGTGGCAGTCTAATGGCAGTCCGGTGGCAGTCCAGTGGCAGTCCAGTGGCAGTCCAGTTGCAGTCCAGTGGCTGTCTGGTGACAGTCCAGTGGCAGTCTAATGGCAGTCTAGTGGCAGTCCAGTGGCAGTCTGGTGGCAGTCCCGTGACAGTCCAGTGGCAGTCTGGTGACAGTCCAGTGGCAGTCTGATGGCAGTCCGGTGGCAGTCCAGTGGCAGTCTGATGGCAGTCTAGTGGCAGTCTGGTGACAGTCCAGTGGCAGTCTGGTGGCAGTCCAGTGGCAGTCTAGTGGCAGTCCAGTGGCAGTCTGATGGCAGTCTAGTGGCAGTCTGGTGACAGTCCAGTGGCAGTCTGGTGACAGTCCGGTGGCAGTCTGGTGACAGTCCAGTGGCAGTCTGATGGCAGTCTGGTGACAGTCCAGTGGCAGTCTGGTGGCAGTCTAGTGGCAGTCTGGTGACAGTCCAGTGGCAGTCTAATGGCAGTCTAGTGGCAGTCTAGTGGCAGTCCAGTGGCAGTCTGGTGGCAGTCTGGTGGCAGTCTAGTGGCAGTCTGGTGACAGTCCAGTGGCAGTCTAATGGCAGTCTAGTGGCAGTCTAGTGGCAGTCCAGTGGCAGTCTGGTGGCAGTCCAGTGGCAGTCCAGTGGCAGTCTGGTGGCAGTCTGGTGGCAGTCCAGTGACAGTCCAGTGGCGAGAAGGCAGAACAATTGACTGGTAGGAGGGTCTTTGAGGTTCCCAAAATACTCTGCTGATTGAATGATTTCAGACTGCCACCCCCCTGCAGAGATTAGCTGATCAGAGCAGATTAAATAAAAACCCAAGAACTGACTGGAAACACTGGTAGCCGCGATTAGTCGACTACGCTGATTATTAAAATCATCTAAGAGTAATTTAGTAGTCAACGCGTCCATTTATTGTTTTTTTTAATCTCAAACTGGGAAAAAAAGCATCCTTTTTTAAAATATATATATATTTTTAAGAGACAATGTCTCTGAGTATTTTGTTTTCATGGGCATCCTGATGTTTTTTTACGTAAAGGAATATCTTGAGTTTAAAGATATTATTAATGTTTTCTTGTATAAATAGGTCTCAGTGAGTAAATATTTTGAATCTGTTTATATTTTAGAATACTTTACATATGTTTTATTAAATATATGTCTCGAAGCTTCTAAAAATAATGAATTGTAGGCTTTTATTTTGTTATTTCCTGTTTATACAGATGCAGACCTCATTTGATTGAAGTCTTGTTTAAATTGAAGAAACAGATAAAGGAAAGAGCTGGAGGATTCATCAACTATCATCTTCATTTATCTTCATATAACTGAAACACTTTAAATTCAAAGCTAATGATGGTTAAGTTGTGTGTTTTACATGCAGCTTATGCGTGACCCGATTAGTTGACAAATTGAGAAAAATAACGGGTAATTATTGATCAACTTTTAAAATAATCGTCTGTGGCAGAACTTCTGGACTCACTGGCTGGTTTTGGACAAAAATCATCAAATCAATCTTTCCCATCAGTTTTAGGGTAAAAGTTTCGGCGTCACCTTGTTGCGAGCGTTGTGGCCGTACGTGTCCTCGGCTCCCAGGATCTGGATGTTGACGGCGCTGAAGTCGTCCAGACTCAGCAGCTGGAACAGACGTCTGGTTCTGCGGCGGAGACGCGGACCCTCATCACTCTGATCGGACCGGACCGGACCGGACCGCTCGCGTTCTCCTCACCGTTTGACCAGGCTCTCTGCCGTCCGCCTGGCCTTCTCTGCCGCCCTCGGACCTCCGACCGGACAGACCGCCGTGGCTCTGAAGCCGTCCAGGTAAGTGGCGCACACCTGCTCAACAGGACGGGAACGTCAGAGCCGCTCAAACGGAGGAGGACCCGAGAGGGAAGAGCGTCACCTTGTAGTGGTGCGGTGGAGGGAAACCTCTGGCGCCGCTGACGCTGACGGCTCCGCCCTCTGCTCCTGAACAAACACGGGTCATCAGCCGAACTGACTGACATGCACCGCCAACAACAGCCTGAACCAGAACCTTCTATCAGCTCAGAGACTAACAGATTTACCAAGAAGTTCTGTTAGAACTTTCAATCTGAAGCTGCAAACCGGCCCACACCTTCACACCACCACCACCATGCTGAACCACGAGGCTCTTCATCTCCATGCAGATCCTCAGGTCTGCTCTGAACTTCTGGACCCGCGTTGGTCCAGTGGTTCTGACTGCTGGATCCTGAACCCAGTCCAGAGAGGCCTGCGGGTCGTGACCTCCTGGAGGAGTCCAGCTGGTGTTGGCTTCAACGTTTACAGTCTTCAGTTTGAAGCTTTTACTTTTAAAGATCATTTTAAAATGAATTTTCTGTTTATGGGTGGAATTTATGTAAAAAAATAAAATAAAGTCAAACAATCAGCAACAGAAGTTCTGAACATTTTATTTTTGTCTTTTGTTGAAAACTATTTGATCTTAACAAAGATTTAAAATCTTATTTTTAAGACTTTATGGAAGGATTGAAGTAGTTTTAACTTCTCTTGCTTTACACATTTCTAAGCTTTTCTTTAAATCTTTTTTGTCTCATTTAAAACTGGGATCTAGAAATAAGAAATCTATTGATAATAAAGTTCAGTTCAATTTAATTAGAATTATTATTTAAAATAATGAATTAAACTGAAATAAATGTATTAATCAAGATCAGTTTGTAATGTCCCCCACTGTGGGACTAATAAAGGTTTCCTCATCTTATCTTAAATCCTTTTGATCCAAACTCTTAATAATAGAAAAACTTGATTTAAGACTTAAAAAAAGTTATTTTAAAGCTCAATAAAAGTTAGACCTACTTTCATGATGTTATTTTAGAAACAAATAAATAGATTTATGTTCTAAAAATCAGTGCTTGTTTTAGGTTTTATGAGGATTAAACAAATATAGACAAACTAATTTTGTTCTAAAATGATTCATATCCACTTATTACATTAGGTTTTTGTCATAATCAAAAATAACTGATATAAGGTTTATAAAAACTCAAAAAATACAAAGATTTTCTTAAAACTAACAGTAAATAACATTGAATTTGAAGTAATTACATCTAAAAGTTGATTTTTAGTGTATTTGTTCTTGTTTTGAACACTTGTGTGGGACTCTGTTTACAGATTTGGATTTATTTTTTAATTTCTTTAGTAAAAATTAAGTAAAAGAGGATTTTTTAGCGTTTGTTTTTTCCTGTTTCTAGGCTTCTTCCTCTTCAGGAAGTGTTTCCGTTCCATGACTTCTTACTGTTTTAACCTGCTTTAAGGACTTCTGTCATGCACATGTTGTTCTGTGAAGATAATCTACACATATGATTGATGGAAATAATGAAAAAAAAGGGAATAATTTAATATTTTGTTATAAACAAACAGAGTCCCAGAATTCAACCCTGAGGAACACCATGTCTCTTCCTGTTGGGATAACATGGAATTGTGATAAATATCATAAAAACTCATCGAGGAATTAACAGAAACACTTCTCTTCTACTGAATTGTCAGATTAAACCTTAAAATTGTTTATATCTATTTTTTGTAAAACCTTTTAAATCCTGGAGAAATCAGAGTTCAGTTCCTGAATCTAAAGAAACATTTTTTTTTTCCTACAGACTTGAATCTTTCTCTGTTTCTGATCTATGAGTGGAAATGAAAAGTTCTTTATAAAAATAATTAACTGAAATAACTAAATAAATGTAAAGAATTAGATATTTTGTTATGAAGAAACGGAGTCCCAGAATCCATCCCTGAGGAACACCACTGCTCTTCCTGTTTTGACTGAAATTATAATAAATCATCGAGGAATTAAAAAACCTAAAGAAAAACTTCTGTTTTACTGATTTTTTTTAAATTAAACTTTAAATATATTTAGATTTATTTCCTATAAACCTGTAATTCCTGATGTTTTTTTTTCCCTCCAGACTTGAATTTCTCTCTTTTTTCCTCTTTTCCTCTCTGGACTCTCAGAGCAGAGAGAGGGTGGAGTGGTTTCTGCCCCCGTCCCCTCCCGACACCGTCCTCCACCTCGCCGTACGTGCTGTAACCGCCGCGCTCCCTCACCTCTGCGTGAACCGGACCCAGAACTCCCGCCCGGCCGGGTTTAAAGATAAACTGCCGAGCGCAGAGTCGGGTCGGGCGGCGGTCAGAGCGAGCTCCGGGAGTTCAACCGGACTCAATTAGAAGAAAATATTTACATCTTTAGCAACAACTTGCACAGTTCACGTCGGCTGGGTGTCGTCACAGTTCTGCGCCGTCGTCTCCGGGTCAGAACTCTGCCGCCGTTTGATAAACGGTTTGTTTGAACCGTTTCTGATGGATGTGGGAGCTGGAAAGTTTTCAGCAGCGAGTCGGTTTATGAGTAAAAACATCTGAAGAATTTACCAACACTGAAAAAACCAGGTAAAACTTGGATCCTTCAGTGCTGGAAATTACTGCAGTAAATCTCTGTCGGGTGATACTGATCTGACAAAAGATGAAAAATATTTCTTACACGACCAAAAGAAAAGCAGTTTGTTCATAAATTTGCTTGGTTAAAAGCAAACAACATGCTTAATGTTCTATTATTTTACAATCCTATTCATGTGAAAGATGTATTAATATTTAGATCAAGTTTTTCTAAATCATAGACTCATATTTATCCCTGGAGAACCTAAGATCGGTTTTCTTCAGGACTTTGAGAGTTAATTTGATATTTTGGTCGGTCTATTTTGGGTGGCAGCATTTAGTAGCAACTAAAATAATAAATAGATGAAATGAATATGAATTTTTTAAAAACAGCTGCTAAATTTGACCCCAAAAAAAAGAATTATTGTCTCTGCTATTTTGTAAAATATCGGGACATCACATGTATCACGATAAGTATCGTATCGCGACTCGTGTATCGGGATCTGCATCGCCTTGACACACCTGTATTGTGATATGTACTAAATAGTAACACGTGTATCAGGATTTGTATTGTATAGTGACACGTGTATCAGGATACGTATTCCACACGTGTTTCGGAAACATATAATATCACGATTCGTGTATCGGGATCTGTATCACGACCCGCGTATTTGGATATGTATTGCATCGCAAAACTGAAAAAAGTTTAAAAACTGAAAAAAAAGTTTTGAAACTGAAAAAAAGTTTAAAACTGAAAAAAAAGTTTTGAAACTGAAAAAAGTTTTGAAACTGAAAAAAAGTTTTAAAACTGAAAAAAGTTTTGAAACTGAAAAAAAGTTTTGAAACTGAAAAAAGATTTGAAACTGAAAAAAAGTTTTAAAACTGAAAAAAAGTTTTAAAACTGAAAAAAAAGTTTTGAAACTGAAAAAAGTTTTAAAACTGAAAAAAGTTTTGAAACTGAAAAAAGTTTTAAAACTGAAAAAAGTTTTGAAACTGAAAAAAGTTTTGAAACTGAAAAAAGATTTGAAACTGAAAAAAAAGTTTTGAAACTGAAAAAAGATTTGAAACTGAAAAAAGTTTTAAAACTGAAAAAAAGTTTTGAAACTGAAAAAAAGTTTTAAACTGAAAAAAGTTTTGAAACTGAAAAAAGTTTTGAAACTGAAAAAAGTTTTAAAACTGAAAAAAAAGTTTTGAAACTGAAAAAAGTTTTAAAACTGAAAAAAAGTTTTAAAACTGAAAAAGTTTTGAAACTGAAAAAAGTTTTAAAACTGAAAAAAAAAGTTTTGAAACTGAAAAAAAAGTTTTGAAACTGAAAAAAGTTTTAAAACTGAAAAAAAAAGTTTTGAAACTGAAAAAAAGTTTTGAAATTGAAATTTTGAGTTTTTAAACCTATTTTTTAAGCCAAACTTTAATATGTATATATTTTTTAAATATTTTATTTCGGTTTCAAATATTATTGGCCCCAATTTAGCCCCATGGAAAATCCCAAGTCGCCTTGGATGAAGTTAAACGAGGAATCTGAGGTCCGTTCCTGACAGCAGCAGTCATCCTGTCCAGAACAGTTATATCCGTGTCCGTTTGGGTCTACACAGCAGCTGGTTCTGTGGCAGACATCATTTTTAAAGGTCTTACATGACAGAAGTGTCTGTACGCTGACATGGAGGCGTTTCCAGAGTTTTTCTGTCCTATTTTTTTACAGAAAATGTTCCCTGAGGTTCTGAAATCTGGTCCGTTTTTGGAAAAGAACACTGTTGTTTGTCAAACTGTGGGACACAAACACCTCAGATGGAGAGTTTATTTGAGGAGCGTGAACTGTTGATTCTTGAACCAATGGGAACCGAGCAGGAGGCGGACCAGCAGGTTTGGAGAGTGGTGTCAAATATTTGGGATATTTCCAGCGTTTATACACAACACGAGTGATTTGTGGCGTTATTTACTCAAACGCCGATGGGAGGACGGAATCTGGAGCGTTCCACATCGCCTGGCGAATCCCGAAGTGGGGGATTAATTGCCGGTAGGAGCAGAAGCGAAGCGTCTTATCGGAGCGCGGCGGTTCAGCGGCGGGTCACAGGACGCTTTCGGGGGTTCGTCCGGAGGTCAGGAGCTCTGGACGGGTTCAGGCCGGGACAGTGTTTAGTTTGGTGGAGCAGCCAGTAGCAGCTGATAGGGAGCTTCATGGAGGAGGGTGACGGGTTCAGTCAGGGGCCAAAACCAGCTCCAGATTGAAGTCAAGGCCCGGGGGCCGGATCCGGCCCTCAGGGTAATTCTATCCGGCCCTCCACATCATTTTATTCTATTTTTACTAATGATCTGATGTTATCTTGTGCTTATTTCCAATTTATATAGTTTTGACAAAAGATATTTTTATGGAGAGTAAAATATTGAAAGTTTTAATTTGATTTATTTTGGAATAATATTCCTGACTTTTATTATTCATGATTATATTAAAAAGTTACAGTTTTAAAAATTGACATTCTGCAGCTTTTTGGACTATTTTGGAATTTACTAAGATTTTTGAAGCTACTTTTAGTTTTAGCCAATAAAGTTTTAGCTACATGCTAGCACTTTTTAATAGCTTTTTAGGCTACTTTTGAGTTTAGATAATAATTCAGCTACATGCTAGTTATCTTGACAAATTTAGACTTTTTTTTAGGCTGTTTTGGAGTTATGCTAATATTAACATGCTAGCTGTTTTGGCTAATTTAGGCTTTTTTAGAGTTTTAAAGGCTATTTTGAAGTTTAGCTAATATTTCAGCTACATGCTAACTGTTATAGCTAATTTCTTTATTTTTTGCTTTTTAGGCTATTTTTGAGTTTAGCTAATAATTCAGCTACATGCTAGTTATCCTGACAAATTTAGACTTTTTTTTAGGCTGTTTTGGAGTTTTGCTAATATTAACATGCTAGCTGTTTTGGCTAATTTAGGCTTTTTTGAAGATTTAAAGGCTATTTTGAAGTTTAGATAATATTTCAGCTACATGCTAACTGTTATAGCTAACTTATTTATTTTTTAGGCTATTTTTGAGTTTAGCTAATAATTCAACTACATGCTAGTTATCTTGGCAAATTAAGACTTTTTTTTAGGCTGCTTTGGAGTTATGCTAATATTAACATGCTAGCTGTTTTGGCTAATTTAGGCTTTTTTAGAGTTTTAAAGGCTATTTTGAAGTCTAGCTAATATTTCAGCTACATGCTAACTGTTATAGCTAATTTATTTATTTTTTGCTTTTTAGGCTATTTTTGAGTTTAGATAATATTTTAGCTACAAGCTAACTTTTACAGCTAACCTAGGTTTTATTTTTTTTATTTGTTAGGCTAATTTAGCATTTAATATTTATTATTATTATTCAGCTTCAGTGATTTCAGCTACAATCTTCAGCGACCAAATTCAGTTTCCAGCATTCACACAAGCATTATCACAGGTAATGCTATATATCTACTTCATAATTATGTTAAAAAGTTACGGTTTTAAAAGTGTAGTTTTAGAGTGAGGGGCGGTACCGGGTAGTTCCTGGAGGACCACCTGGCTGAAGTCGCAGGTGACGTCAGGCAGCAGGTACCGGCGCGGGTCGCCGATCTCGTACACCAGCTGCTCCGCCACCGTCCCGAAGGAGACCAGGCCGCCGGTTTTTGGAGGCTTAGAGAGAACGAAGGAGCCGTCGGGCGAACACTCGACCACCGGGAAGCCCATCACGTCCCTGAGGGAGGAGCACAGCTCACCTGAGACCTCAGGTAGAGCTCACTTTGAGCTCCATCCAACACGTGACTAAAAACTGGAAATTCATTTGATTTGTTCTCAGAAGCTGCTTTGATCAGCTGTGGTGGCAGCATCATGATATGGGCTATCACTATGTTGACTCGGGTTTATGGGGGAGGTATTATGGTCTGGGCCGACTTCCTGTTGGCTCCTCCTTCTACAGAACGACAGAAACAAAGACCGTAACCCACCAGTCAGGGACTTTGTGCCAGTCGGTGAAGATGCCTCCCGTGCTCTGGGCGCCGCACTCGATCAGGTGACCTGCCAGACTGACACGACAGCAACAGCTACAACAACAGCCGGTAAAATTCCATCATCCAATGAGCTTTTACAGATAAAAAAAACATTTAAATAAATTACAGCTGTAAAATACTGTAACTAGATAATAATAATAATAATTTCAATAAATTTTTCCAGATTTGCAAATATTTTTTAAAATTTTTTAATCAATTTTTAATCACTTTTTAGCAGCTAAAATGTCCAGAGGAAATCTTTAGCTCAAAAGGAAAGCGAAACCAGCCCAGTTACTGATCTTAAAATATATATCCATCTTTCTGTTTTCTCTGAAAAGTCACTTTACATTTTTGTAATAAATAATTAATATTTTAGGAGCTTAAATAAACTGTAATGAGTCGACATCTTAAATTTAAACATTTGAGTCTTGAAAAGTGAGAAAGTTGTTCATTAATATTTTATTTGAATAATTTATTTCACAATACTAAAGTAAAGGGAACATCATCAAACATCATATTATGCAAAATTTTTTTTTTTTTTATTCTGTTTCTTCTTAAACTGAAAATACTGAAAGGTGTACCACAGGGCTCTGTACTGGTGTCCATTATTTTTTAGTTAGCACATTTACTTCTATAAAGCAGATTGATAGTAGTTTGTGTTTGTACAAACACTATGAGTTTAAGGTTAAAAATATTTTTGTTCCAGCTGGAGGTTGAAACGTTCAATTTGGAGCTAAAAATGCTACAAAAAAAGCAGAGAATTGCCAGAATTTACCAAAAAAAAGTAAGTTTGGCCAAAACTTTACGATGTAGAAATATTGGAATTTAATAAAAAGGTAATTTTTATTTAAAAAATAAATGTTCCTTCAGGTGTTCCAACTTCCAACTGTCTGTCTAACATTGTTGTTCAGTTGTGTGTCAAAAAAACTAATTTAGACAGAACATCAATAACCAGAGAAAGGTCCGTTTGATCGGTGAAGATCTGGATCTTCAGGAGAACTGGACGAGTTTTTGTTAGGATGTTAGAATAATAATAAGAAGAAGCTCATCTGGACCACCAAAGACTGGAAGAATCTGTTATGAACCAACATTTGAAACTTTTGCTTAATTTATGCCAAAAAGAAGAAAGAAAGCTCCAGAGTGTCAAACATGGAGGAGGAAGTGTGATGGTTTGGGGCTTCATCTGTACAAACAGCAACTTTCAGACACTGGCTTCAGCTCTAAAATGAGGAAACTTTGAAAGATTTTAAGCTTAAGACAAGATTTTAAGCAAAAAAGATTCATTTTTATAGTGAAATTTCATAGAATATGTATTAAAATCTGAAGCGTTTTGACAACTTTTGACCACAAAGGAACATTTGAGACCCAATAGGAGGAGCGGGTGTGTTTGTACCTTCCTGCTGCCAGAAGATCGTAGTCGCTGCTTCTCCACCCGAACTGCAACAAACACAAAAACCTCTCTTAATTCTGGACCAGATGTTTGCAGGTCTGACTTTAGAGCAGAGCTAACGTTCTCTGTAAACTCTGACGTAGAGAGAAACGATGTGATCTTCTCTGGACTGTCTGAGGCTCTGAAGGACTTAAGGACAGAAATCCATCCTGCTCCATTCCAGACTCTAGAACACTGAGACAAAACTGAACACGAGTACCTTAGAGTTCATGTTTACAGGTCCAACTGTATGAGCAGAACAGTTCTATTTAGATCTTCTGTTGGATGGAATCAACTTTCTGGGAGATAAGACTCATTAAAAACAAATATTACTTCAAAAATCATTTAAAACTAACATAAAAAAATCCAATATGGCCTCTCAATGCAACAGCTAAGCTAGCAGGGTCGGTGGAGCCAGCGCTGCTACTATGAAGTCCAGAATAATGTTGGTGGTTGCTCCATGGCCTGCGCGTCCAGGAAGTCATTTTTTTAGCAGGCCTTTAGTGGTAAATTTGATGCTAAATTTGCGTCGGGTGTGAACTAGGGGTGTGCCAAAATATCGATATTGCGATATATCGCGATATTTAGTCCCACGGTTGATTCTCGATGGGTTCTCACCAAGTATCGATGTTATATTTTCATTTGAAGAGGTTGTTGCGTCTGAGTCGCGGGGCGGAACTATTGCGCAGCTACTCGCGCTGCGTAGGACACATTTTCCCGACGCACGGACCACATTCAGGAAAAAACACCGGCAGGATTCTGGCTCGGTACCGCGTGTATAAATCATGTCTACCTGTTCTCAATTATCATCCATCTGTAGAAGAGTCAGCTGGTAAGAAGTGAGTTTGTCTGAGCGCTAGAATGACCGCCATCGGTTATTTCCTGTTTGAACGAGGCGCGTGCTTCGTAGCTGTTTGTGTGTACTTCAGGGACCAGTCGGAATTTTCACTTTCATGCACTGATATTTACCCTGCTGGTGTAACTTTGGTAAATTTATGGTGTAAGGTTTTCAAATGAACGTAATAACTTTTTGCTAATGTTAATTTAAAGTCATTCTTAGATTAAAAAAAAATGCAGATTTGATGTATGAACTTAAAAAAATGTAATTAAAATAAAGTACACAAATTCACGGTAAAATAAAGAAGTTGCTAGTTAATTGAAGAACTTAAAATTGTATAAATTATTATAGATTAAAGTTGTTTATTGCTAATTTATAATAGAATTCGAATTTTTAAATATTTATTGCCATTATTATGAGTGTTTTACCTGTTTTTACCTTTTTACCTGACAATTGACATACCAAAGATTGGAGAAATAATCTCAGTGTCAGTCTGAGTAAATCAGCCTTCAATTTTGAATGCTCATCCCTTTTCAAATGTGGAAAAAGTGCACAAAAAATTATGTAACACTTGACAGAGGCTGTAAAACGTTATATTCCTCATCCTTTGATGAGCAATTAGAGAGATCACGCTTTTGGAGTGTTTTAAAAAAGAATTGTTCCTCCATTACAGACTTTTAGCATCAGCCTAGCCTTTTATTTTATGGTGGTTTTATCTCTGTTTTAAAATTGTTTTATTGTTTATATCATTGTTTTTAAAATTGTTTTACTTGGTTTTATGTCTTTTATCCTTTTTTATGTTTTACTATTGCACAGTGCTCGGTTTTTTGTTTTTCCTTGTGTACAGCACTTTGGGCCTCCTTGACTGGTGGTGGAAGGTGCTTTATAAATCAATAAATCAAAAATCAAAAATCAAATCCTTTGATGTGACGTTTCTTTGGAGGTAGATAACTGTCACCAATTTGAATTATTAAATTTTTGTTCTGTTGCTAACAGTATTTCTGTGACATTGCTGATCATGTTTACGATTGTTAACATGGAATTTTACAAATAATTCCAATTCAATTGGTGGTAAGTTATAGTATTAGTGATTTTAGACAACATTAAACAAAAGTGTCTATAATTTGTTGCACAAAATAAGTCATAAGTTGTTTATTATGATTGTGTTTAAGCTAAAAAAAAATAAAATGAGGACATATTTCTCCCCAAAAAAAGTGTTCTTCTATATAATATTAGTTATTAGAGAGGATTTTTACCAACTATCGCAGTATCGCGATATTATCGATATCGTGAGCCATGTATCGCGTATCGTATCGTATCGTGAGGTACCCAGTGATTCCCAGCCCTAGTGTGCTCCAATGATGACCAGATGTGGTGACATCCGGACAAACCTACAGCGTGCATGAGCGGCCCCAGCGCCACGGCGCTGTCCACGCAGCGTCCCGTCACCACCACGTCGGCGCCCAGGTCCAGGCAGCGGCGGACGGGCTCGGCCCTGGAACACACAAAGGCGCGTCAGCGGCAGTCCGGGCTGCAGACCGACTCTGCGCTCGGCCGCCGTACCCCAGGTAAGCGTTCATGCTGTGCAGCGTCCGCGGCAGCGGCCGCACGCCGTCGCCGTCCGCCATCTTGACCTCTGACATTTTGCCCCTCTGAGGAAGGAGCGCACGAAACCATCAGGAACGAACCCGCCACTCGGCCGTGAAGCGCGCAGATGATGTCACACCCGCGGCATGAGGTCGTCCCCCGTCACCACGGCGACCTTAAGCTCAAGCCCCGCCTTTTTGACCGCCTCCCGTATGGCCTCGGCGCAGGCCAGAGGGTTCACCCCGCCGGCGTTACTGACGACACGGATACCTGACGGGAAGAGCGGGGGCGTCGTTAACCGTTACCATGGAAACGAGACCCCCCTGCAGCCGCGCTCACCTTTCCTGTGGATGTCGTTGATGAACGGCGCCAGAGCGGCGTGGACAAAGTCCGGAGCGTAGCCCAGGTTCTGCAGGGGGGGACAGATGACAGACAGGATTCAGACGCCCCCAGCTGGTAGAGACCCGCTCTGCAGCAGTACTGAAGTACTTCAGAAACTAACAATACTACAGTATTTTAGCTTAAATCAAGAATCTGAAGACTAAAATCTGAGGAAAATGAAATGGAAAAGATGTCAGGAGTTACCAAAATAAAAGTCTAAATAAACAATTTGAAGTTTATTTTACTTTTAAGGTACTTTTCAAAACACAGTCCAATAAAAATGATGTTTTTAACATGTTCTTGTAGTTTTTCTCTGATGATAGAGGAACACAAAATAAGACAAAAATTACATTTCTGTGAATTAGGAGAAAATAATGTTTGAAAATTAGTGTATTTTTTCATATGGAAACTGTACTGGGCGGGGCCACAAGCTCCCAGCTCCGCCCCTTTCTGATTCATCCACTTCTACACAAATAGATCCATGAACGTCTTTGTTTTCCTCATCTGGATCTAAACTGTACGTCACTTTGCTTAACCGCTGATGTTAGGTTGAAGTGAGACTTAAAACCGAGGCCCCGCCCCCTGTAGAGTGGACTCACGGGCGCCTTGGTTCTGGCGGCGGTGAGCAGAGACATGGTGATCTCACTGAGGTAGTCGAAGACCAGGAAGTCCAGCTTCCCGCCGAAGATCAGCTGAGGCACTGAAACACACACGTGCACGCACACAAACACACGTGCACACTTCAGAGCGGTGATGGACCGGTCCACATCCGTGATCCACATCCGTGATCCACATCTGTTCTCACTGCAGATCCGGATTTAATGAATCCAGATTCAACAAACCAAAACTACGAAGACCTCCATATTTGAGGATTTAATCCATTAAAAAAAAAGCTTGTTTTATGTTTTTAAAATAAAAGTGAAGAATTATTGTGTTTTAAACTGATTTTTATACATTTTTGAATCACATTTTTCCAAGATTTCAAAATAAATCCATTTAAATCAAAAATATTTAAACAGTTAATTTTTTGTTTTAAATCAATACTAATATTTAAAGTCATTTAAATACAAAAAAAGTTTTAAAAAAATCTCAAAAACCGTTTTTTTTTTTCCTTTTTTAACGGGAACTCATACACACGCTCGCGCCCGGATCCTCTTCTTTATTTACTTTTTTTTGGTTGTAAATATATTATAAATATTTTAAAAAATATATAATGAATACATGTAAATATTTGATGTTCTGAGGCTGTTGGACCCTCACAGCGGGTACGGAGCCCGAACCGAACCGGACCACAACCCAGCTCCGGTACCTGAGGTGGCCGTGTCCCCCCAGAACCCGGAGGCGCAGCCGATCCGGACCGTTCCGGACCCGGCAGACCCGGAACGGTCTCTTCTGTGTGAGCCAGTCAGAGGGGGCGGAACCGAAGCCGAACTCCGGTGTAAAAAGTTCGTTTTCAGACTCCAAATGAGGCGTTTTTCAGCGCGGACGGCGCGTGACTCCCGCCCGCCGGCGGGGCGCGCGGCCCGGAGCAGCCGCGCGAGGCTAGACATCCTTCATTAGCGGGCGAAAAGAGAGGAGAAGACGGGAAAGTTCAAGGTGCGCGTGTGCACCCACAAATACAGTCCGGCAGGAAACATCGCGAGAGCGGTCCGGAGTCTGACGTCATCCTGCGGAAGAAGACAAAAACATAATTAATATTATTTATTATATTATTATAAGTATTATGTATAAGTATTATGACTTTTAATATTTACAAGAGAATTACGTTTATAACAGAAGTATGCTGACAAAAACTGAGACAAATGTGACGTTTCAGCTTTGGGTTTTCCTAATGTTAAGTTAATATAGGTGATAATTAGGTAACTTTTCTGTAAAGGGTTAAATTTTACCAACTGATAGTGACAACCTCTAAGTTCTCTGTTAGATAAAATAAAAAAAGAAAGATCTGTGAAGTAAATTTAACTAAGAAAAGAAGTTTTACTGATTTGAAAAAAATTCTTAAAGACTTACTCCAGTGAAAAGTTTTTTTTTTTGGTGTTTTTAGCGTGTTTTGATGCATTTTTGTGATAATAGAGATCACATTTAAAGAAAATTCATCTTAATCTTTATGTGTCAAATCAATCTTAGTTTTTCTTCATGCAAATTGTTGTGGATCAGAAGCGGATGAAAAAATTAAAAATAGAAAACCACTAATAACGCTTTTAAATTAGACACTTTACTTCTCCCATTCTCTCTGATTTGCCTCACATTGCTCTTTGGTGTTGGTTATTAGAAAAAAGTTGATATAATTAATTAAAAAGGATTAAATAAGACATATTTTTTTACTTTTTACCTCAAATAAAAAATAAAAATCCGCACTGCAATTGACGTTAAAAAATGTTAACTAACATTGTTAAGAATTTTAATAATATTTTAAATAAATTAAATTAATATCATCATTTTATTAACTTTAATAATATATTATTTTAATTAAAATATATTATTATATTATTATTGTATGATTTCTATTCAAAGAAATAATGCATTTCCATCAAAAGAGTATAAAAAGAGCTTTAGATTAATATAAAAAATATATTTTTTTCAAGTAAAGTTGGTTGGTGTTTGCAAAGTAAACTAAACACCTAATATTTTTAAGAATTAAAATTTTCATGTTAGTGTATTTATTAAGCTGTATAATTACAAATTATACTTAATATATAATAATAATATAATTAAAATAACTTTAGCAATAAATAAAAATGTGAACAACATGCTAACTGCACAAAGAAAGGTTCAAGACCAGATCTGGACCTTTAACAGTGAGTGCCGACCACTACACCACTATGCAGCTCTTGGTCTCCTTGTCATGTAAAACATGTTTTAGTATGCGGTTTTAGCAGGATTTGTGTGAGTAAAAGTGTGGCAGAATTTATTTTTTTTTTTTTGTATTCTCGAAACGTTATTTTGAGAAAAATATTTTTTTTCTATTTCCTTTTTTTTTTTACTGTAAATGTAACAGAAATAAATTTACTTTTTAACATGAACAAAATATTGCAGTAAATTAGTCAAATGAATGGATTATCCATCATAACTCACATATGGTACATGTGATGATTTAATCTGAACTCTTCAGATCTGCATCCATGACGGAGTATTTATTTATTTTAGTTACATCTATTTTTATCTTTTCTTTGACAGTAAAGGGAAAAACTATTATGAAAGTTGATTTATTGGTGAATTATTTACATAGATGTACACCTGTCAAAACCATACACACACACGTGAAAACCGACACAACAATAATAATAGAGGATTTGCATCATGCAAACATTCTGTTCTGTCCGGCACTTCCTGCCGTCTCTGCATTACTCTGAAATGGGAAGTCCTTAAAGACAAGACGCTGAATGCCTAAATAAGTACAAGTAAGTACAGTTTATTTATTTAAAAAAGGAGGAGTTTAGTAAACAATGTTTTAATGTGTTTCTTTAAAAAATAGTTCATTGAATATTTTTATTTTTTTTTTTTTGTATTTAAATATCCTCTTTTGGAAAAATCTATATGAACTATTTTCATCTTTTAAACCTACAAGCTTTAGTCTAGTACTTTATTATATTTATTAATTATTGTCTTATGTAAACTGTTTGCTTTTAGGAAAATACATTTTAGTTTCATAAAAGGATTTGAATATTTGTCTTCTGAAGATGTAAATAAGTTGTACTTTGGGTGGACTTCTGACTGAATAGTCTTTTATTGTGAAGGGTTCTTAATAAAAGTAATGAAATTATGTCACGTTAGTCATTCATTAAATAATCTGGGTGAAAATGTTGGTGAACCAGAGTTTGTTTCTTCCAATAATCCAGAACTCATGTTCAGTCTGAATACATCCAGGCGGACGCCGTTCCAGGACCAGGAACCGCCAACAGATTAAATAAATGACAATTTTACCTGAAATGTCTCCAAACACTCATAGAAATTCTTGCACCATCTCACTTCAGCCTGAGGACTTTAATTATTTCAAAAAACATCGCCCCTCTTTGAAAACATCCATGTTGTCTCAAACTCGTCTCAGATTAGTTTCTATGGCACAAAAAGGACAGTTTTAAAACTGGGTACACAGTTGTAACATTTTTGAGATAAAAATCTGTTGACCCCTCCCCTGTGGGAGCGGGGAACTGCAGACACAGCCGCGCCCTGGAACCATTTGGTGGTTCAACCCCCCAATCCATCCTCGGAAAGCTGAGTGTCAAGAAGGGAGCCATTGAGTCCAAGTCTTTGCTATGTCCTGAGTTTGGACTTGAACCCACTAATTTCCAGTCTTAGGGCAGATAGTCTTCTACTAGGCCAGCTTCATAGAGTCTTTGGTTTGTCTTGACTGAGGATTTGAACCTTCCAGTCTCACTCTAGTCTCCACTAGGAAAGTTTATAGACCGACTTTGGTATGACTTGACCATGGATGGACCAGAGCTTTAGCCCCGGTTTTGACAGTCTTAGAATTACCGTCACTCAAGACCAAGTGGACCCCATATGGTTACAGCCTGGCTAGCTATCGCGCTCTGCTGTCCACCGGGTGGCTGGCTAGCGTAGCAAGTCAGCCCACTGAACGCCCACTTAAGTCAATGTGGGCAAACATAAATGGGGCCACCACGGAAACTGCGACCAAACCCAATCGGACCCCACATTTGGCCTTGCTGGCTGGGTCCACAATTGTTTACCCGAGTAACGTGATTCCAAAAGATTTGGAAGATTTGCACTGACATGTAACACTTCACTCTAGTCAAGTGTATTTATGCAAACAAATTAGACCAACTGATTCCAACTCAAAAAGCGCAATTTGACCTGGACATACCAGTGTGTTTGTTCCACAATCTATCACAACAAAAAGATATTTGTACTTTGGTTTCTTTTCTCCGGATAGAATCAGTTTGAATTTAATTAAATAGGTAAACATTTGAAGAGTTCCAGAAGCGTGTCATTTTTCTGTTGAGAACTCTCCTGAGTGCAGTTTGTCTTCTAGTCCCTCCGAAAGACCCAACGACCAACCCTCTCTGGAGCGTAGGCATGATTGTTCCAGACTTTAGTCTCTGCGTCCCTTTGTAACCAACACTCAAACGTTCTCATGATATGCAGATGATACTTGTTTGTATCTGTTAGATGACTAACCATAAGTGAAGGTGCTTCTATGATGATAAATAACAATAAAAGCTTGTGTCTTCTTCTTCAGGCTTGAAAACATTCAAAATGCAGGTCAACTCCTCCTCCATCATCGTCCAGACGTCTCCGCCCACATGTTCCCTGAACTCCTCCCTTTTTCCTGTCCTTTTTTCATGCTTCGATGAAGAAACCTCCAGAAATCTGGTCACCGCCCTCACCTTCACCAACTTCCTGCTGAGTTTTCCTGTGAGCGTCCTCATCTTCTGGTTGGGTTTCAGACAGTGGATTAAGAGGAGCTCAGCTCCAGAGCCGACCAGCCACACTGATGTGTTCACCTACTGCATGGCAGCCGTGGACAACTGCTACACTTTGGGACTTTTGTCTTACTACTATGCCGTGCAGGTCTGTCATGAGACCTTAATGACTTTTGTTTATTACTGCTTCCTCTATGTTAACTGCGGACAGACGTTCTTTCACTTCCTGACCTGCGTAGAGCGCTACCTGGCCGTAGTTCACCCCATCACCTACATGAGGCTGAAAAAGGCTCAGGGGGTCCGGGTCAGGAACTCGGCCATCGCTTGTGTGTTCCTGCTGTCTTTTGGAGTGGTGGCCTTCGGAGCGCTGGTCTTCCCCGTCTTTCCTACCAAGTTGTTGTTGTTCGCGTTGGCCTCCGTCGTGGTCATCGTCTGTTTCTGCACCGGCGCTGTTTTCTGCGTGCTCAGACGGCCAGGTTTGGGGAATGACGAATCAAAGAGGAGGGCCTTCCACACTGTGGCGGCCATCACCGTGGCGCTGCTGTTAAGGTTTTTTGGCCAGTGCTTTTCCATCTCTCTGCTGGGTTCAGAGGAAAACTATGAATTAAATTACTGTGTGACTTTCTTTGCCGGATGCTGGATGTGTGTGCCGAGTGGTCTGGTTCTACCGGTGCTGTTCCTGCAGAGGAAAGGGCTGCTAAACCTGCCGGATTGCAGCTACAACAGGAAGGAAAAACCAAACCCAAACTATTCTTTAAAAACAGTCTCAAGTCAAAAATCAGAGAATTAATACCGATTGGTGAGATCAATAGTTAAAGCTTAAATTACCTCCATGAGTGTAGTTATACAATCCGCTGGTAAGCTCCATTGTGCTGATAGCTGAACCTGATAGCTAAAAACCAGCTGATAGCTGAAATCGCTGAAGCTAATAGCTAAAATGCTGAAGCTTCCAAACATATTAGCTTAATGTGAAATTAGCCTACAAGACTGGGAAAATGTCTAATTTAGCCAAAACAGCTAGCGTATAGCTGAAATATTAAATGAACTCCAAATTGGCCTAAAATTTTTTAAAAATGGCCTAAATTACCCAGCACAGCTAGCATGTAGCTATAATACAAGTTGAATTTCCAATAGGTTAAAAAAAAAATTTAAAATCCTAAATTATCCAAAACAGCTAGCATGTAGCTAAAATTTTAGCTAAACTCCAAAATAGCCTAAAAAAATGGAAAAAGTCCTGAATTATTCAAAACAGTTAGCGTGTAGCTAAAATTTTAGCTAAACTCCAGAATAGCCTAAAGAAAAGGGAAAAATTCTAAATTAGCCGAAACAGCTAGCATGTAGCTGACATTTTTGCTAAACTCCAAAAGAGCCTAAAGAAAAACCCCGAAAAGCCTGAATTATTAAAAACAGTTAGCATGTAGCTGAAATATGAGCTAAACTCTAAGTCTACAAGAATGAAAAAAGAGCCTAAGTTATGCAAAACAGCTAGCTCGTGGCTGAAATAGTATTTAAACTACAAAAAAACCTAAAAACGCCTAAATTATCCAAAACAGTTAGCATGTAGCTAAAATACAATTTTCAAATAGGTAAAAAAATTTTTTAAAAAAGCCTAAATTATCCAAAACAGCTAGCATCTAGCTGAAATTTTAGCTAAACTCCAAAATAGCTTAAAAAACAAGGGGAAAAAAGCCTGAATTATTCAAAACAGTTAGCATGTAGCTGAAATATGTGCTAAACTCTAAAATAGCCTACAAAATGAAAAAAAAAAAAGCCTAAATTATCCAAAACAGCTAGCTCGTTGCTGAAATATTAGCTAAACTACAAAAAACCTAAAAAGGCCTAAATCATCCAAAACAGTTAGCATGTTGCTAAAATATTAGCTCAACTCCAAAATAGCCTAAAAAACAGGGGGAAAAAAGTCAAAACTAGCCGAAACAGCTAGCATGTAGCTGAAATATGAGCTAAACTCTAAGTCTACAAAATGAAAAAAGAGCCTAAGTTATGCAAAACAGCTAGCTCGTGGCTGAAATAGTATTTAAACTACAAAAAAACCTAAAAACGCCTAAATTATCCAAAACAGTTAGCATGTAGCTAAAATACAATTTTCAAATAGGTAAAAATTTTTAAAAAAGCCTAAATTATCCAAAACAGCTAGCATCTAGCTGAAATTTTAGCAAACTCCAAAATAGCTTAAAACAAGGGGAAAAAGCCTGAATTATTCAAAACAGTTAGCATGTAGCTGAGAAATATGTGCTAAACTCTAAAATAGCCTACAAAATGAACAAAAGAGCCTAAATTATACAAAAACAGCCTAGCTCGTTGCTGGAAATATTAGCTCAACCAAAAACTACAAAAAAACCCGAAACAGCTAGAAAACAGTTAGCATGTTGCTAAAATATTAGCTCAACTCCAAAATAGCCTAAAAAACAGGGGAAAAAAAGTCAAGACTAGCCGAAACAGCTAGCATGTAGCTGAAATATTAGCTACAGGCTATTTTGGCGATAGCTAAAATTTTAGCTAATCTCCAAAATTGCCTAAAAAACAGGGGAAAAAAAGTCAAGACTAGCCGAAACAGCTAGCATGTAGCTGAAATATTAGCTAAACTCTAAGTCTACAAAATGAAAAAAGAGCCTAAGTTATGCAAAACAGCTAGCTCGTGGCTGAAATAGTATTTAAACTACAAAAAAACCTAAAAAAGCCTAAATCATCCAAAACAGTTAGCATGTAGCTAAAATACAATTTTCAAATAGGTAAAAAAAATTTTTAAAAAAGCCTAAATTATCCAAAACAGCTAGCATCTAGCTGAAATTTTAGCTAAACTCCAAAATAGCTTAAAAAACAAGGGGAAAAAAGCCTGGATTATTCAAAACAGTTAGCATGTAGCTGAAATATGTGCTAAACTCTAAAATAGCCTACAAAATGAAAAAAAGAGCCTAAATTATCCAAAACAGCTAGCTCGTTGCTGAAATATTAGCTAAACTACAAAAACCCTAAAAAAGCCTAAATCATCCAAAACAGCTAGCATCTAGCTGAAATTTTAGCTAAACTCCAAAATAGCTTAAAAAACAAGGGGAAAAAAGCCTGGATTATTCAAAACAGTTAGCATGTAGCTGAAATATGTGCTAAACTCTAAAATAGCCTACAAATGAAAAAAAGAGCCTAAATTATCCAAAACAGCTAGCTCGTTGCTGAAATATTAGCTAAACTACAAAAACCCTAAAAAAGCCTAAATCATCCAAAACAGTTAGCATGTAGCTAAAATATTAGCTCAACTCCAAAATAGCCTAAAAAAACAGGGGAAAAAAGTCAAAACTAGCCGAAACAGCTAGCATGTAGCTGAAATATGAGCTAAACTCGAAGTCTACAAAATGAAAAAAGAGCCTAAGTTATGCAAAACAGCTAGCTCGTGGCTGAAATAGTATGTAAACTACAAAAAAACCTAAAAAAGCCTAAATCATCCAAAACAGTTAGCATGTAGCTAAAATACAATTTTCAAATAGGTAAAAGAAATTTGAAAAAAAGCCTAAATTATCCAAAACAGCTAGCATCTAGCTGAAATTTTAGCTAAACTCCAAAATAGCTTAAAAAACAAGGGGAAAAAAGCCTGAATTATTCAAAACAGTTAGCATGTAGCTGAAATATGTGCTAAACTCTAAAATAGCCTACAAAATGAAAAAAAGAGCCTAAATTATCCAAAACAGCTAGCTCGTTGCTGAAATATTAGCTAAACTACAAAAACCCTAAAAAGGCCTAAGTCATCCAAAACAGTTAGCATGCTGCTAAAATATTAGCTCAACTCCAAAATAGCCTAAAAAAACAGGGGAAAAAAAGTCAAAACTAGCCGAAACAGCTAGCATGTAGCTGAAATATTAGCTACAGGCTATTTTGGCGATAGCTAAAATTTTAGCTAATCTCCAAAATTGCCTAAAAAAACAGGGGAAAAAAAGTCAAAACTAGCCGAAACAGCTAGCATGTAACTGAAATATTAGCTACAGGCTATTTTGACGATAGCTAAAATTTTAGCTAATCTCCAAAATTGCCTAAAAAACAGGGGGAAAAAGACTAGTCAAAAATAGCCTAAAACGACTCACAGAACAAGCCGCCTGAAGCTGTTTTTCAGGATGCATATATAATCCATAGGTCACAGAGGTGTTATATAACAGTTACAGGTTTCCTGTCACGGTCGTGCTGCAGCCTCACTCTGCATATCGGTTCATTTACATCAGCTGTAGGACCTCTTTTACATTCCTCTTCTGACTGGTCTCTGATGGTGAGTGGGTTCAACCACACTCACGTTGGACTTGCTGTGTTTGGATACATGACCTGACCTGGATCAGTTTAGGCCTTTATCTGGACCGGGTTCATTGGGCTTCAACCAGAACGTTTTAAAGGATTCATAACTGTATTGTAGTTTATGATTTCACTGTTTACGTTGTAGTTTTTGCAACACTCAACTCGTCATTTATGGACGTTGGTTCAAGCCCCCTCCACGTCACTTTTTAACGTTTGGAGTGTCCCCAACTTGGACCGGTACCAGTTTGTGGCCCATGTTTAATTTAATGGGAACGTTCAGCAAATCAGAAAACGACATATGGCTCAGTGGGCGTGACCCATTGAGAAGGAGTTTTTAACTTGTCCTTATAATAAACTGTGAAAAAATGTTATTTTTTTTGTATAAATTGTGTTCTACATTAAACCTGCCCTTCTTTACTGTTTTAGTGTATCTAAATACTAAATTAATATTATATTTTATTAACTTAGTTTGAGTGTTTTTGAATGTTTTCTCGTCAAACCAGAAATAAATTTACTTTCCAGTTTGTTTCTAAAGGCAGAGATTAAACCTTTGTGTTTTCTTCTTCTTCTGGACTTTATGAAAGTAGCTCCATAGTTAATAATAATAAAAGTTAATAATCTTCCTCTATTAAAATTAGCCTTCATTGTGATTCTATGGTGGCTTTCTTTAATTTAGCATTTGGTTCAGAACACTTGTGTCAAAGTCAAGGCCCGGGGGCCAGATCCGGCCCTCCAGGTAATTCTATTCGACCCTCCCGATCATTTTATTTTATTGTTATTAATGACCCGATGTTATCTCGCTCTCATTTCTAACTTGTATGATTTTCACAAAACATATTTTTATGGAGAGTCAAATTTTGAAAGTTATTTGAGGTTTGAGTTGATTTTTTCTGGAATAATATTCCCGCCTTTTTATTATTCCAAAACTATGTTAAAAAGTTATGGTTTTAAAGTTGTAAAAATTTGTATTCTGCTAGATTGTTGGACTATTTTGGCAATTACCATGATTTTTAAGCTATTTTAGAGTTTCGCTTATATTTTAGCTACATGCTAGCAGTTTTGGCTAAATTTGACTTTTTTAGATGTTTTGCAGTTTAGCTCTTATTTCATCTTAGTTTTTTCCGGCTAATTAGCATTAAGCTAATATTTTATCTGGCTATACACTTCAGTGTTTTCAGCTATCAGCTTCAGCGATTTTAGCGATCAGTTTCAGCATCTTCAGCTATCTTCACTAGCATCTTCAGCGGCCAAATTCAGCTTACAGCATTCCCACTTGCTTTTATAATCATGTTAAAAAAAAAATTTAATTTTTAAAGTTATAAAAGTTTAGTGTTAGAGTGTTCAATACACGTTTATCCTGTTCGGCCCGTGACCGAACATAATACGGATTTTGGCCCCCTGTGCTATTGAATTTGACACCCCGGTTTAGAGCGAAGGCTCAATTGATGAATGGCGTGCTGAGAGAGTGATGTCACAACCCAAAGTTAGGATGCCAAAGTTTGACTTTCTTTTTGGAAATTTGAAGAAAGCCAGCTCAAATGTGTTTATTTTTAGTCCTCCTGGTGAAACAATAAAACAACTTGGCTAGAATAAAGTTATTTCTGTGCAGATGTATTAAAAACATTAAGGCACATCAGAGGTTTTGCATGATGCAAAGCGGCTTCGGCTTTTTAGCCATTAGGCAAAACCAATGGGCAGAGTGGCAGCTTGTTTGAGAGGACCTGTCTGTCACAGAGAAGCTGATTCTGGACACAAAGACTGAAGTCCTACTTTGTGAGTTTCTGGTTTGAATTTATCATTTTTATTAAATCATATTTTTACTTGTTATGTAAATGATTAAGTAGATGATTAATATGTGCACTTCAAGTGCTACCTTTCTATTGGAAGGTCAATTTTGGATTTTATTGACTGATGTCGGATCAATATGATCCAAATGATGATATTTTCTCTCAGTTGTAAAGTAAAAACCACTACAGTGGATGTGTGGCTTCTATCTACAGGTTCTTCAAAACCTTTTTTTTCTTTAGGTTTCTGAAAAATCTTAGATAGAAAACCACAATGTCTGTAGAGTTGAGAACAATGGAAAACCAACGACTCACAATATGCAGATGATACTGTGTTTCTCTGTTAAGATGCGTACAGACCAGCATATGTCTTTAAATCTGATTCAATGCATGAAAGAGTTTGTGTCATTTCCTTCTGTCCAAGAAAATAACACAATTATTTCTACTTTGTGATCAATTTTCATATGATTGTGAATTTAAAAGGACGCTAGCCAGTACTTCTCTGAGCTTTTAGCCCCACACTCCTGATCTTCCAACCAACAACTCTTGCTCATGATCTTTTGAACTCCATTGTCCTTGTGTCAGATTGATTCTGTTAAGTGTTTTAAATCCCAGGTAAAGACATTTTTATTCAGGAGAACTTTTAGTTCATTTTATTGTATCAATGCTCAGTAAGCATTTATAGTGTGAATGCTTGTACTTATGGTATTCATAAACTTTATATTTTTTTTAATTTTGAGCAAAATAAGCCCCATTGGAAATGAATAAGAAAGTCTTCAAATTTCAACATTTTTGCAAGAAGCCTTTAAATCTATTATCATCTTTTAGAGTAATTAAAAAAAAAATGAGTTTATTTTAAATGGTATTTAATACCTAGTTTACCTAATTTAAGCCTGTTTTATAACTATTCATGCTAGCTTTTTTTGGCTAATTTGGCATCAGCTAAGGTTTGTTATGCTAATTTTAGCAACACGCTAATGTTTTTGACTAATTTAGTTTACTGAGGAATATTTAGGCTATTTTTGGAGTTAGCCAGAATTTAAGCAAAAAGCTAGCTTTTTTGGCTAATTTGGCATCTACTGGTGTTTTTAAGCTATTTAGGAGTTTAGCAAAAATTTTAGCAACATGCTAACGTTTTTGACTAATTTAGTTTAATGAGAAATTTTATGCTATTTTGGAGTTTAGCTAGTATTTAAGCAACAAACTAGCTTTTTTGGCTAATTTGGCATCTACTAAGGTTATTTATGCCAATTTGGAGTTTAACCAAAATTTTAGCGACATGCTAAACTTTATTTTTTTCTTTTTCCTCAAACTTGTCCTGTCCAACAGCTGAGCAAACAGATACGGGCTGAGAGCCTCTTGCGTTGGACGGATTTCAATGTCCCAACAGGGGTTTATTGAGTATAAACCCCTGTTTTAAGTATAAACCCCTGTTCTAAAATATTGAATAATTTAATTTACTGAGGAATTGTTGGCTATTTTGGAGTTTAGCAAGTATTTAAGCAGCTTTTTTGTGTAATTTATCATCTACTGAGGTTTTTTGGGATTATTTGGAGGTTAGCTAATATTTTAGCAACACGCTAACTATTTTTGCAAAGTGGCATGTGTTAGTAAAGTTTTTAAACAATTTTACTACAATTTTTTAATGAATTTAAGTCAACATCCAGACTCTTTTATAGTTCATTGAGAAAATTTTCAATCTTTTGGTAAGTTTTAAATTTGCAAATAGCTTTTATATTTTCAGCAAATCCCTTCAGCCATTAAAGTAAATTGCGTTGCCATTTTCTTAGCATCATTTAAAAGCGTCTTAAGCGAAAACTTTCAGAAAAAAGCGTTCACACCAGTATTATCGCAGGTAATACAACTTTTCTAGTTTAATTAGCTATTGTTGGACTATTGGACAGTTTGATTTGAATCTGTCTTTTTATATGGCACTTTGTTGTTATTTCTGTGATATAGAATCAAAGATATTCTATTGTATTCTACCCATACGTCTCTACTTTATTAGAGTACTCGAATGGTCAAAGTTTAGGGGGTTTAACTTGTAAGTCTCGTTCAATGGCTATACATTTTACAGATAGAGCCTGAAAACAGACTAGCGTAGCAACGCGTGACAGTGATAGCGTTGAACGTACATTTATTTCAGAAAGCAAACTAGCAGTGACAAACGTTTTCCTCTCATCTTTCAGGCTCGGCGTCCTTCAGAATGTTCGCCAACTCCTCCCTCAACGCCTTCTTGGCATCAGCGGCGTTGTGCACAGACAACTTCTCCCTCTATCCGGTCATTTTCCGGTGCATTGACGAGCACAGGACCTCCATGATCCTCATCACGCCGCTCATGCTCGTCAACGTCCTCCTCATCTTCCCGGTTTGCAGCTTCATCCTCTGGACGGGTTTCAGACAGAGGCCCGGCTCCGCCTCGGAACCAACGACCCACACGGACGTGTTCACCTACTGCATGGCGGCCGTGGACATCGGCTGCGTGTTGGGATTCTTCTTGTACTTCCTGAACTTGTACGTCTGTAAACTGATGATCACGTACTTTGTGTATTACAGTTTGATATTTTCGTTTACTGGACAGACGATTTTCCATGTCCTGACGTGTGTAGAGCGCTACCTGGCCGTCGTTCACCCCATCACCTACATGAGGCTGAAGAAGGCTCAGGGGGTCCGGATCAGAAACGTGGGCATCGCTTGTGTGTTCCTGCTTTGTTTTGCGATGGTGGGCTTCGGGGTGCAAATGTTTCCCGTGTTTCCGGGGGACGTGATGTTTTGCACCATGGCCTTTGTCGTGGTCGTCGTCTGTTACTGCACGGCCGCCGTTTTCTGCGTGCTCAGACGCCCCGGTTTGGGCAGTGATGACTCAAAGAGGAGGGCTTTCCACACCGTCACCGCCATCACCGTGGTGCTGCTGATCCGACTCGGAGGGCAATGCTTTTCTGTGACCCTGTTAAGCTCCGGGGGAAACGGGGATTTGGATTACTGTGTCAGTTTCCTTTCCGGATGCTGGCTGTGTTTGCCGAGTAACCTGGTTCTACCTGTGCTGTTCCTGCATAAAAGAGGGATCCTGAACCCGTTTAGTCGCAGAAACCGATCCCGAACCAGTTTTGTTGCCAAAACAGGAATCCTTAACCATGCTTAGCTGCAGAAACAGAATCCTGAAGTTGTTAAGATATATAAATAAGGATCCTGAACCAGTATAGTTGCTGAAATAGGGAACATGGACCAGTTTAGTAGCAGAAACGGATCCTGAACCGGTTTAGTTGCCAAAACAAGAATCTTGAGCCAGTTTTGTTGCAGAAACAGGGATAGTGAACCAGTTTAATAACATAAATAGGGATCCTAAACCAGTTTAATGGTTAAAGTAGAGATCATGAACCAGTATAGTTGCAGAAATTGGAATCCTGAACCAGTTCAGTTGCTGAAATAGGGATTATGAACCAGTTTAGTAGCAGAAACAGATCCTGAACCAGTTTCGTTGCAGAAACAAGGATTATGAACCAGTTTAATCACAGAAACAGGAATCATGAACTAGTTAAGTTGTACAAATAAGGATCCTGATCACGTTTTAGTTGTAAAAACAGGGATCATGAACCAGTTTAGTCACAGAAATAGGAATTTTAAATCAGTTTAGTAACAGAAATAGGAATCTTTAACCAGTTTAGTTGCTGAGATAGGGATCCTGAACTAGTTTAGTTGCAGAAACCAATCCCAAACCAGTTTTGTTGCCAAAACAGGAATCCTTAACCATGCTTAGTTGCAGAAACAGAATCCTGAAGTAGTTAAGATGTATAAATAAGGATCCTGAACCAGTATAGTCGCAGAAACAGGGATCATGAACCAGTTTAGTAGCAGAAACGGATCCTGAACCGGTTTAGTTGCCAAAACAAGAATCTTGAGCCAGCTTTGTTGCAGAAACAGGGATAGAGAACCAGTTTAATAACATAAATAGGGATCCTAAACCAGTTTAATGGTTAAAGTAGAGATCATGAACCAGTATAGTTGCAGAAATTGGAATCCTGAACCAGTTTAGTCATAGAAATAGGAATCCTGAACCAGTTCAGTTGCTGAAATAGGGAACATGGACCAGTTTAGTAGCAGAAAAAGATCCTGAACCGGTTTAGTTGCCAAAACAAGAATCTTGAGCCAGCTTTGTTGCAGAAACAGGGATAGAGAACCAGTTTAATAACATAAATAGGGATCCTAAACCAGTTTAATGGTTAAAGTAGAGATCATGAACCAGTATAGTTGCAGAAATAGGGATTATGAACCAGTTTAATCACAGAAACAGGAATCATGAACTAGTTAAGTCACAGAAATAGGAATCTTAAACCAGTTTAGTAACAGAAATAGGAATCTTTAACCAGTTTAGTTGCTGAGATAGGGATCCTGAACTAGTTTAGTAGCAGAAACAGATCCTGAACCAGTTTTGTTGCAGAAACAGGGGCAGTTATCCAGTTTAGCTCCATATCTATATTGAGAAACCATTTAAAGGAACTCAGTTATTGCTAGTAAATATATTAATAATTTAACTTTTTTTTTCTTAATCAACTTCCTGGTTCTTGGACATTTAAGACACTACTTGATATTTTCAGAAATCCTTGTTACTGTTGAAATAATCCTTTTTCTCTGCTGTCAAACATCACTGACGGGTTTGACTTGGACGATTCTGAGGGAATCTTGATGGACCTAAACCTCTAGAGCTGTAAAGTGGTACAAACCTGGTTTTCCTCTGTGATTCCTTCTAATGGAGATTGTTTTGCTCAATAAAGTATCAACCAATCCACAGTCAACTGTGTGTTGTTTGGTAAGAGCCCAAAACTACACCGACGACATCTATGATCCAGAGGATTCAAATGTGTTTGATGGTTCTTGTGGTCTTTAAGGTAGAGCTGTGAAGATCAATTAGAGAATTGATTTATATTCCTACGATTCAACCAGATCAAGCTGTTCATTGAGTCAATCTATACCATTAAAAAATTATTTAAAAAAGGAAATAAATCAATGAAGGTCAGTGAATCAGATCTTTCACAGTGAACCAATATTGAATCATTTCAGCAACAACACATTTAAGGATAAGAATCGAATAGTAGTTAATACTAAAGCACAGAATCTTAAATCCGGTTCTGAGTGAACGGGAGCATTAATGGGACCAAAACCGATTTCTGACACACTTCAAGTAAACATCAAACAGAAAATAGCAGACACAGATTTTTGTTTTGTTGCTTAAACCGGATGATTTGGGTCTCACAAACACGTTCCTGTGTACTTAAGTGATCTCCCATTTGTCTGAGCTGTCAGATCAGATTTAAATATTTGGTCATTGGTGGTTTCATGATATGCAAAGCCTGTTTTTTTCTGTTTATTGCAGACAGAATTTTGGTATAAATTCACGTGTCTTGTTAGTGTGGGAGTCTGAACTGCAGAGGGATTCGCCTTCATCTACCTGCTGGACAGGTATGACTCAATCGTTCTCTCATCCGTTGAAAAGGAGACAGAAATATTTGGAGAATCATTGTAGAGGTATATCGTAGAAAAATATGTTCTGTTGGGTCCCGTCATTCCATCATTTAGACATTTGATTCTAATCAACCAACCATTTGGGGGATTTTTCGGTTTCAGACTCAGAAAGTTTGTCCTTCGTTGTAGTGTTTTACTTAAATGTCTTCATGTTTTCCTCTTCTGCAGTAACAGCACGGCAGGACACCGCATTCACCCAAACCGACCCGGACCCCTGAGGGAACATCATGTAGGAGACTACCCAACAGACTGAAGTCTGAGCGTTGCATTCTGGGTCTTTGCTGATCAAATAGAGTCAAACTTCAATGTCAACAAACACGTTTTAGTCATTAGGAAATGGAGATTTGTTCTGAAAGATTCAGCGATTAAGAACAGAAACTCCAAACTGGAATGGTGGTTCTGGTTCACGGTCTCTGGTTGGCAGTTTTGGTATCCCAGCAGGAATGTCCACCATCCCGTCTCGCGTCTTTGCTCCGCCACTCAACGCCTCCGTCACCTACTTTTTCTCGGCATGCCACAGCTCCGTGGGCAGCATCGCCGTCTACACCACCTACACCCTGACCAACGTGCTGCTGCTCCCGCTCTACGTCTCCGTCCTCGCCATGGGCGTCCTCCGATGCCGGCGCCAGCGCCCCGAGACGACGAGCCACTCCGACTTCTTCACCTTCAACATGGCTGTGTTTGAGGTCGTCAACGTTTTCGGATCCATCCTGTTCACGTCGAGCAACTTCCTCCGAAACGAGGCGATGGCTTTGGCGGGAGTCTTTCTCTTCAGCGCCTGCTTTCCAGGTTCAGCTTTTTATCACGTGCTGGCCTGTGTGGACCGCTACCTGGCGGTAGTCTTCCCCATCAAGTACATGCATCTGAGCAGGAGATACGGAATCCGGATCAGGAACGTCTTCAACGTCATCGTCTGGATGAAGTCCTTGAGCTGGGTGGGGTTAATGAAACTGTATCTGCCGAACTTTCCCGTCGTCTTGTTCCTGTCCTCTTTAGGCCTCTCCATATTCGTCATTTTCTTCTGCTGCCTGTCGGCTCTTTGGGTTTTGACCCGGGAAGGACCGGGACAGACGGGCCGGAACCAGGGGAAGGTGGACCCGACCAAGCAAAGGGCTTTCAACATGATTCTGTTCATTCTGGTGTCGCTGATCCTGCGGTTCTTCGGCCTCGTGGTTTGTTTGGGGCTGGAGACCCTGATCTCGATCCGATCTGTTGACTTGTGCGTGTTGATGGACTCCTCCATCTGCCTGACCATTCCCAGCAGTCTGGTTCTGCCGCTGCTGCTTCTGCACAGAACCGGGAAACTGTCCGTCTGCAGGAAGAAGGCTGGATGAGGATGATACGACTTCCCCTGGAGCATTAAAACACTCACACAGTTTGTACGGAGTGAGGGATGATGTCCAAGGAGGTTTCCAACACAAACGGAGGACAGTTCAGAAGTCTATTAATCTCTGATAATGCACACCTTATAGAGCATTATCGCCCCCGAACCATGTTCATGGATGAAATAAATACATTTTAAACAATCATTAGTACTTTAATTGTGCTTTTATTTTAGGTTTCAAACGTTTTTCACCATGAAAAGCTGAACCTGTCTGCATGCACTGATGAGGAGCATCGACTGTGGTGTGAAGATCAGCTCCTGTCGGGTCATTCCTCCAAAAAGACTTTGGATTCTTCTTTTACCTTACTGTGTAGAGAACAGCTTCTGTGTTTAGTGATTGTTGTAACAAACCTGATAAATCACATCAAACTTTATTTATAAAGAACTTTTCATACACATGTTTGACCTTAGACCTTTCATTTATTGATTCATGTGCTGCTGCTGCTACATGCTAACAACACAATGGAACATGAAAGATTTACATATTAAAACTTGACAGACGAACATAATCATTAAAAGTGATTTTAAAAGATAAATACAAACAAAGTTAAGAACTAATCAAAGTATTGATATAAACGTATTGATCAAAGTACTACTATAAAAACTTAATTGTGCAAATCAAAGTACTGGTATAAAAAGTATGAAATAAAAGAAGTAATAATAATAGAAGTACTAATAAAAAAAAAGTCCTAAACAAAGTACTGGCATAAAAGTATAGCACTTACTGAAGTTTTAGTTTTAAAGTTTCAAAAAAAGTATAAAAATACTAATCAAATTACTAGGAGGAAAATATAAAAATGAAAACTACACTTAGTAATGCATTAACATAAAAATATTATTCAAAGTACTAATATGAAAGTACTAATCAAATAATAAAAATATAAAAGTACTTATCAAAGTACTAGAATAAAGTATAAAATTACTGATCAGAGAACTAGTATAAAAGTATAAAAAGTCTAAAAGTACTAATCAAAGTACTAGTATTAAGGTATAGTAAAGAGTATAGAAATACTACAAAACAATTTAATAAAAGTATCAAAATCAGTACTAAAGAAGTACTTATCCAAAACATTGTATTAGCATAAAAATTACTTTAGTACTTGTACTAAAGTATGAAAGTATTTATCAAAGCGCTAATATAAAAAGTACTAGATAAAGTACTACTATGAAAGGATTTATGAAAATACTAGTGTAAACAGTACTTATCAAAGTACTGATATAAAAGTATGTATCAAAATACTAGTATACACAGTACTAATCAAGTACTACTATAAAAGTATAAAGGTATTTATCAAAGTACTAGTATTTATTTATTTAAGTTTTAGTTAGCAGGTGAGTCTTTGCAGCCAGCGAGTCTTTGCAGCATGCGAGTCTTTGCAGCATGTGAGTCTTTGCAGCATGTGAGTCTTTGCAGCCAGCGAGTCTTTGCAGCAGGTGAGTCTTTGCAGCAGGTGAGTCTTTGCAGCAGGCGAGTCTTTGCAGCAGGTGAGTCTTTGCAGCATGTGAGTCTTTGCAGCATGTGAGTCTTTGCAGCCAGCAAGTCTTTGCAGCAGGTGAGTCTTTGCAGCATGTGAGTCTTTGCAGCAGGTGAGTCTTTGCAGCAGGAGAGTCTTTGCAGCCAGCGAGTCTTTGCAGCAGGCGAGTCTTTGCAGCCAGCGAGTCTTTGCAGCCAGCGAGTCTTTGCAGCCAGCGAGTCTTTGCAGCCAGCGAGTCTTTGCAGCAGGTGAGTCTTTGCAGCAGGTGAGTCTTTGCAGCAGGCGAGTCTTTGCAGCATGTGAGTCTTTGCAGCAGGTGAGTCTTTGCAGCAGGAGAGTCTTTGCAGCCAGCGAGTCTTTGCAGCAGGCGAGTCTTTGCAGCCAGCGAGTCTTTGCAGCCAGCGAGTCTTTGCAGCATGTGAGTCTTTGCAGCATGTGAGTCTTTGAAGCAGGCGAGTCTTTGCAGCGGGCGAGTCTTTGCAGCCAGCGAGTCTTTGCAGCAGGCGAGTCTTTGCAGCAGGCGAGTCTTTGCAGCATGCGAGTCTTTGCAGCATGCGAGTCTTTGCAGCAGGTGAGTCTTTGCAGCAGGTGAGTCTTTGCAGCATGCGAGTCTTTGCAGCATGTGAGTCTTTGAAGCAGGCGAGTCTTTGCAGCAGGCGAGTCTTTGCAGCCAGCGAGTCTTTGCAGCAGGCGAGTCTTTGCAGCATGCGAGTCTTTGCAGCAGGTGAGTCTTTGCAGCAGGCGAGTCTTTGCAGCAGGCGAGTCTTTGCAGCATGCGAGTCTTTGCAGCATGCGAGTCTTTGCAGCATGCGAGTCTTTGCAGCAGGTGAGTCTTTGCAGCAGGTGAGTCTTTGCAGCAGGCGAGTCTTTGCAGCCAGCGAGTCTTTGCAGCCAGCGAGTCTTTGCAGCAGGCGAGTCTTTGCAGCATGTGAGTCTTTGCAGCATGCGAGTCTTTGCAGCAGGTGAGTCTTTGCAGCAGGCGAGTCTTTGCAGCAGGTGAGTCTTTGCAGCAGGTGAGTCTTTGCAGCCAGCGAGTCTTTGCAGCCAGCGAGTCTTTGCAGCCAGCGAGTCTTTGCAGCAGGCATCTTTTAAACTTTACTGTGAAGCACTTTTGGATTTTTATATTTGTGCTATAGAAATAAAGATTATCATGAATAAAACTTGAAGTTCGGTTGGTAAAATGTTTGTTAACCTGACTGAAGTGAAGACCTCCTGTGAGGACATTCAAATATCTGTTGGTTTTGCGACATGCAAAGATCCTCACTTTGGTTCATTCATTCACGGCACACCTTCACCTCGGCGCTGAAACCGATGACAAGATGACAAGATGACAAAATAACAAGACACTGATGCTGCAGACGGGGGCGAGACAGAAGCGAGCGGCGCTTGGCGGGAAACGGGAGCTCAGGTGCGTTTGGACCGTTTGTCTCGAGTGAACCTGTGAGAGATTGGAGGAATGGAAAAGGTTTCTTTCTTTTCGTTTTTTGCAGGATTTGGACACTTTTACTTCAAATCTTTAGGTTCAGTTTCACTTTTTGCATGTAACTCATTTTAATACATTTTCTTTTATGTCATCAGAATATAAAGCCAAAAAGTAACTTTGAAAACAAAAAGGTTAAAAAGTAATACTTTCACCAATTTTGGTTTTATAACAGAAGTTTAAAAAAATAGATTGAAAAAACATGTTTATTATAATCATTAGATTAATATTTTTTCATTTTAAATTTAGTATTTCAAAACAAAATATATTTACGTATCTCCACTTTAATTCAAAATTGACCTTTTTTTAAAATATATTCGTAGAAAAAGTTTTGGAAACTTTGTTTCTTTTTTCTGTAATTCCAAAGGATTAAAAAAAAACATGTAAATATAACTCAACAAACTTCAGCCTTATTACCAACATCTGACTCATTATTACATCAATTATCTCCTGATCTTAAATTTCTCTCATGGAAATAAAACTATAAGAGTCAAATATATATTTAGACAACGAGGAATGTGAAGATTGTACTTAAAAATTAGAAATTGTGTTAGGTTTTTTTTCAGAAACTGTCTTTCACCATGAAAATGTTGACATATTTTTCTCAGGTGTTTCTGTGAAACTTCCAAAGGTGTGACTTTAGTCTGAAGGTATGTGAAGCGAGATGAAGCGAGATGAGGCGAGATGAAGCAAGATGAAGCTCTGACGGAGGTTGGAGGAAATCTAGGTCCACAGAGTCCAGATGTCTTCAAGTCATTTTCATTTTCTGAGATGTTTATTCCAATCAACCACACCACAGAGGCTCCGCCTCCTCAAGGTGATCAGAACATTAGCAAGCGTTGACTGTAAATGTTTTAGAGTTCTTTTCTTCTAGAATTGTTGAGTTGAACAGGAAGTTTGTTTGGTTCTTGAGGTGAGTCTCTGTGCTTCCTGAAGATCTACAGAGATGTTTTTTTGGAGATCCTCTGAGGTAAACATGAACCACATTTCTCTGGGTGTTGTCTTCTTCAGACCATGTCGGTTGACTCCGCCTCCTCCTCCAACTCTTCCTTCGTGGACTTCCTGCTGCTGTGTCGGACGTCTGTGGCCTCCACCGTCCTCTACACCGCTTACGTCTGCGTCAACGTCCTCCTCCTCCTCCCGCTCTTCATCCTCATCCTCTGACTCTGTTCCACCTCCTCACCTGTGTGGAGCGTTACCTGGCCGTGGTTCATCCCATCGCGTACATGCGGCACCGCGACACCGTCGGCCTCAAAGTCAGAAACGTGGTGACCGCCTGTGTGTGGGTGGTGTGCGTGGGGTGGACGGGGACCGTAGAATCTACTACTTTTCACCAGATTTCCTTTTTCTCCGGCTTGTCCGTCAGCATCAGTGTCGTGCTTTTCTGCTGCGCCTCCGTCCTCTCCGTCCTGGTTCGTCCAGGCCCGGGGGACGCCCGCGGGCCCAGAGGCCGGGTCGACCCGTCCAAGAGGAAGGCCTTCCAGATGACCGCCAGCATCACGGCGGCTCTGCTGCTGCGCTTCGTGGGCGTCATGTTTTGGTTTCGCGTCATACATGTGGACTCCACAGACAGCTGTGTGATAGTGGACTCGGGGATCTGGCTGATGGTCCCAGGAAGTCTGGTTCTGCCGGTTCTGTTTCTCCACCGAGCTGGAAAACTGTCTTGCAGGAAGCAGGCAGTTCCGTCTAAATGACGTGGCTTGACCTCATCCGTCTTCTAAACTCATTTACTCATGGGGTTGCTGGAGCCTATCCCTCCACTTTAGACAGCTACAGGCCAATTTACAATCATCAATCAACCAATCAGGAGCGACTAGAGTGTGTCCACAGAGGTCGCCAAACTCCACGCAGAACATTCCCAAACGGGATTTGAACCAGCGCCTTGTCACTGTGAGGTGAGAGTGCTAACCGCTATAGCATCGACCAACACTTTCTGGCTGCTGGAGACGTTGGCGGACACGTTCTGGTGGCCATTGGCGTCCAGAGAGTAGTCATCGGAGGCTTTGGTGGACACAGTCTATTTACTGGGGGTGTTGAAGGACACAGTCTAATTGCTGGAGGCATTACCAGTCATGGTCTGGTTGTTGGTGGACACAGTCAGACAGCTGCCGGTGTCGTCAGACAATCCGATTGCAGCGCTGACAGACAGTCTGGTTCATTTATAACTTATTTACAGTAAATATAAAGAGTTTGCTCTCTTCCAGTCAGTTTGGTTGAGTCAGTTCCAGACGTATTTCTCATGATTTATCTGTTTTTATTTTCATTTCTATTTTGACCCCACAGGTTTATAACCCGCCTCCACTCCTGTACGGAGCTTAGATTATTCTCCGTTTTGAGGTTCTTCAGGAGAGTTCCGCTCTGAATGGATCGATGGTTTTTCAGAACTCACACCTGCTGTTAGAAACTGCTGTCATTAAAGCAGAACTTGATGGACCAAACCTTGTTCTGGATCTTTTTCTCTATTAGACTGATCGCTGGCGTCCGGTTCAGCTGAACCTCTGTACTGGAGAAGAGCTCCTCCAAAAAGCATCACTGATGTGTTTGTTCAGGCTGAGGGGGAGATTTGACTTGATTCAAATGATCTGTGGGGCTCAGATGATGATGATTCAAATCAGGCGAAGCAGAAATGCTGCGGCTGTCAGACGAGGTTCTGCTCTGTCTGCAATAAAGCTGACTCAGCAGATTTCTATGAGCAGAAAAGAAAAACTTATGTGACGTTTGACAGTCTCAGAGTCTGAGAACTTGTTTCTGTCGATCATTGTTGGTCAAATGACATCAGTGGTTAAGACTCTATTAATCACGTTTCAAGCTGTTAATTCATTTAACTGAAAAATCTGAATAAAAATAAACACAAAGTTTCATCAAACCTCCAAACAGACAGAACTAAAGACCAGAACCAGACCAGACTGCACTGGGAAGCATGAAGGTTTATGCTTCTTCTGATCCATCTGAGCGTGTCGACGTGAACCTCAGGAGCATGAAACTGGATCGGACCGGACTCACATCATCATCAAGAACCGTCCCGGTTTCTGTGATGAGTCCACAGGCCTCATTAAAGACTCAGTTATGAAGAAACAGATTTCCTCATCAATCCAAATTAATCCATGGAGTTTGTTTGATGTTCTGTTTGTCCTACAAACGTTGGTGATACTTTATTAAGTCCACCTTGCTAGTACCAGGTTGGACCACTTTTACTGCCTTCATACTTCTGTATCTAGAAAATTACCAGCATGAAGCCAAATCCAAAAAGGTTCTATTGGGTTCTAGTGACCGTGGAGGTCATTAGAGTCCAGAGAACTGAGATGATTCCAGTTTTATGACGTGTAGCATCAGAAGATGGAACTCTGTGGTCACAAAGGGATGGACATGGTCATCAACGATACTCAGGTAGACTGTGGTGATGGAACCACGATCAACTGGTACTAAGGAGTCAAAGTATACCAAGAAAATGTCCCCACATCATGAAACCACCACCAACAACAACAACCTGAACCGTTTATATACGACATTAGAGCAGAAATAGAGACACATCAGACCAACAACGTTGTTCCATCAGTTTTGTTGATTCTGTGTGAATTGTATCCTCAGTTTCCTGTTCTTATCTGACTGCAGTGATACTCGTGTGTTCTTCTGCTGCTGTGGTCCATCTGCATCAAGGCCGTTGTCCAATCAGAGATGTTCTTCTGCAGATCTCGGTTTTAACCAGTGGTTCTGTGAGTTACTGCTGTCTTTCTATCAGCTGGATCCAGTTTCCACCCACAGAACTGCAGCTCACTGGATATTTTCTCTCATTCTGACCATTCTCTGTGAACTCTAAAGATGTTTGAGGGTCAGAATCCTCTTTGCAGCCTGTCCGGCTCCAACAACTATTCTGCATTCAGAGTCAATTGATCATATAAGGTTGTAAACAAACAAAGGACTAGGTAAATAAAGGATTTTTGCGGAGCCGAATTTGTGTTTAAGTATTGATTTACCAACATCAGAATAAAAACAGTTGACGGCTGATGTTACATCATGCAAACCGTCTGCTGTCGTCACCGTCATTAACCAAATAAAGAGCAGAGAAGCCGTCTGTCATCGTTCGTCTGACAGGACGTGTCCTCAGACCAACAAACTCACCCTGATCTGTAAGTATGTCCTTCATTTAGAAAGACCTACAGATGATGTTTGATTCCTGTCTTTAGCGAAACGAAGTTCCACTTATCGTTCGTTTTTTAATCACTTTTATTGAGTAATGTCAGAAAAAATGGCCTCAAAAAATGGTTGTTACTGTTGCCACGTCAACCCTGAATCCTTTTCATTTGAAATGTTTTCGTCTTATTATGAAGTGAAGTTAAAAGCGTTAACAAACTTAGTTTTTAAATCTGTTATGGAAAAAGTCTTATTTCTAAATGTAGCAGTCATTCATTTATTTAAGTAACAAAAAAAACAAACAAAACTCATCAGAAAATCAGTCCCTTTTCAGGATTGTTGTTGATCAAAAAGCTAAAAATTGTTATAAAAGTTTAATATATTTTATGCTAAAGGCAAACAAATTTTTCCTGGTTTATCGAAGGTCCTGGAATTGGTCCAATTGTTTTAAATGATAATTTCAGTTAAAAGGATTAATGATCGTTAATAAACAATTTCAAAATGGTTTGAAATTGAACATTTTCTTTACTATTGATTGCTCTTTTGGGAGCGTTATTGTTATCCTTTTGTCTCAGCGTTTGCAGATGATGAACCTGTATTTCTCTGTCAGGAAACGACGTGATGATGACTGGAATTCTTTGTCTCCCATCTCTCAGTTGCAGCTTTAAATCCATAAAAATGGCGGTCAACTCGACCGTCTTCCAGACGTCTCCGTTCAGCTGTACGCAGAACGCCTCCCTGTATCCCGCCATTTTCCTTTGTTTCCACGAAAGGCTCTCCGTCCTCATGATCCTCTCCCTCACCTTCACCAACTTCCTCTTTAGCTTCCCTCTGTGCGTCGTCATCTTCTGGCTGGGCTTCAGACAGTGGAGGAAGAAGAGCTCAGCTGCAGAACCCAGCAGCCACACGGACGTCTTCACCTACTACATGGCCGCTGTGGAGATGATCTACACTGTAGGCCTCTTTTGCTACTTTGGTAATGTGTATCTCTGCAGTCTGGCCTTAATGGAGTTCTCCTACTACTGTTGCTTTGTGACCACCTCTTTACAGACTTTATTCCACTTCCTGACCTGCATAGAGCGCTACCTGGCCGTAGTTCACCCCATCACCTACATGAGGCTGAAACGGGCTCAGGGGGTCCGGGTCAGGAACTCGGCCATCGCTTGTGTGTTCCTGCTGTCTTTCGGACTGTTGGGGGTCGGGGTTCGGATGTTTCCCTCCTTCCCCAGCGACTTCTACTTCTTCGCTCTGGCCTTTAACGTGGTGGTGGTCTGGTACTGCACCTTGGCCATCTTCTGCGTGCTCAGGCGTCCGGGTTTGGGCAGCGACAAATCGAAGAGGAGGGCCTTCCACACCGTCATGGCCATCACCATGGTGCTGCTGATTCGTTTTTTTGGACAAAGCTACTCCATCTCTCTGTTGGGTTCCCAGAAGAAAAGAGACTCCCAATACTGCGAGAGCTTCTTCTCTGCGTCCTGGCTGAGCGTACCCAGCAGTCTGGTTCTTCCTGTGCTCTTTCTACAGAGGAGAGAGAAGGTGACACAAAGGAAGAAGCGCAGCAACAACTAATCATAGACATATTTACACTAGATCTAAATGTCTAACTTCAATCATAAGAGAGAAAAAATTGGTTGCAACCATTTTGGTGGTAAATTAAAGTGAAGGTTTAAAAAAATCGGATACGCTTCACACAAATGAAAACTAAAGTTAAGAAATATAAACCAAACTATATATGAATGATTATTGGTGTAAATTTATTTTTATCTCGTAACATTCAATATCCTCAGATTTAATGTGAGGATTATTTCATTGTTTTACTGAGGAAACAACTTTCAAAATACTCATTAAAGTCAAATGTTTGTAGATTTATTTTAAATAGTTTTGATTTTTCTTATACTTTTCATTAGTGTCTGAAGCCGGAACTGACCTTTAAATGTTCTGGTTCTGATGTGGCTCAGCAGAGGACAGCATGAGATTAGAATCCATACACGATGACGTTAGTTGTGTGATTCCTTTTATTGCTGTGAGATAATCTTTGTTTGATACTGAGAAACTAAATTTGCTTTAATTAAACTATAATTTCTTGTTTATGTTCTATAATATTACAGGATGAATGTATATTTCCATATTTTGTGAGTAGCTTCTATAAAGACAAGTGTGAAACAAAATGTTTTGTAGATGTTATTGGGATGTAATCAGAAGTTGTTCAATAAATCTCAGAATGTAGAAAAATTCAATTTTTTTTCCCTACAAAAGAACGAAGAAACAAACAAACAGAACTTTTTTGGTTTTTATCATTCTTTCATATGATAAATTGATGTTTTTCATGGGCTACTTTAAAACAAACAAAGGGTCCACATTTACATACTGTACCTTTGTAAACATGGTTTATTTCACTTTCCTGTAGAACATTTGAGATGATAGTTTTCCTGATCTGATAACTTCAGTTCGGATCTTTCTGAGGACGAGACGAAACAAAAAAAGCCCCTGATCATGAATTTATCTGGTTTGATGATTTTGTGCGGTAATATTCTGGTTTTTGTAAAACTGGGGTTTGCCATCATGCATCCAATAACTTTGTCCATGAACTTTCACTGGGATCCAGAACCCATCCACAAGCCCAAAAGAACCCAGCCCAGTCTGAACCCATGTGGACCCATTCTCTGACAGGACCCATCCACCATCAGAACCCATCCACTCACAGGACCCATCCACAAACAGAACCCATCCACCTCCACAGAAACCACATGAACCCATCCACACAGAACCCATCCACCACAGAACGGGACCATCCATCCATCCTACAGAACCCCATCCACCACAGAACCGAACCCATCCACCAAGACCCATCCACATCCACCAACAGAACCCGTCCACCAACGGGACCCATCCACCAACAGAACCCATCCACCAATAGAACCCATCCACTCACAGGACCCATCCACCAACAGAACCCATCCACTCACAGGACCCATCCACCTACAGAACCCATCCACTCACAGGACCCATCCACAAACAGAACCCATCCACAAACAGAACCCATCCACCTACAGAACCCATCCACCAACAGAACCCATCAACAAACGGGACCCATCCACCTACAGAACCCATCCACCAACAGAACCCATCCACCAACAGAACCCATCCACCAACGGAACCCATCCACCAACGGAACCCGTCCACCAACGGAACCCATCCACCCACCAACAGAACCCATCCACCAACAGAACCCGTCCACCAACGGGACCCATCCACCAACAGAACCCATCCACCAATAGAACCCATCCACTCACAGGACCCATCCACCAACAGAACCCATCCACCCACAGGACCCATCCACCAACAGAACCCATCCACTCACAGGACCCATCCACCAACAGAACCCATCCACCAATAGAACCCATCCACCTACAGGACCCATCCACCAATAGAACCCATCCACTCACAGGACCCATCCACCAACAGAACCCATCCACTCACAGGACCCATCCACCAACAGAACCCATCCACCAATAGAACCCATCCACCTACAGGACCCATCCACCAATAGAACCCATCCACTCACAGGACCCATCCACCTACAGAACCCATCCACTCACAGGACCCATCCACCAACAGAACCCATCCACCAACAGAACCCATCCACCCACAGGACCCATCCTCTGAAAGAACCCAAACTCTGACAGGACCCATCCCTCGTCCATCCATCCATCCATCCATCTTTCAGATTAGAAAAAAACCTTGTGAATTTTTCAGATCATCTTCACTTTTCTCTGGATGTTACACAACTTCACCAAACAGCACAAGTAAACAAACACAACTGAGAGTGGGTTAGTCCATTTTTTATTATTAATTTCATGTACGGTCAAAAGCTTTAAACTCATTTTACATAAATTAGTTTTACTGTTCACACAGAATTCTTTATATTATTTAGATCAACATTTGGCTCCAACAATCAAACCTTCGTCTATCTGTGTATGAATCTTCTGGAGCTCATTCACACTGGAGTCTTTGGTCCAGACCAGAGTGGAGTGACATCGTCAGGTGTAAAAGCCAACCTGAACTCTGTTGTAGAGAAACCCCAGGATGAAGCTCTCAGTTTACTTTCAGATAATGAGAGACAACAGAATAATCTGCGGACAAACAGAGACCGTTCTAGAACTAGAATTAGACCCTTTGTTTCCTTCTATGTCGGGTTTTACTGCTATTCTTCATGTTGATTGGTTTCTCAGTGTCGTATTTTAAAGCCTAAGATATATCAAGGAAAGTAGTGAGGAGGTAAAGGTACTCACTACTACACATCAATCCTTAATCTAGCAGTGTTTGTCAGTTTTCTAGTTTTGTGTCCAGAACTCTTCTCAGGAAATCCTTCATTAATATAGCTGATGTTGTAACTTCAAGAGGGTTTTGATCTTCTGAAATGTCCAATCAGTTTGACCTGAACCTACAAGACTATCCAGTGTGAACATGCCCATCCCTACATATTAACTTAGATCAAACACATCAATTAGTTTAGAAATAACTGATTTATTTTCAAGACAAACATGTTTCAAAGCATTGAAACATAACATTGATTTCTCATAATTTCAGAACCACAACGTTTATATTTACAAAGTTAAAAACCACCAAAAACCAAAATCCTGAACTTTTAAATGGAGCTGTCGAGATGTTTTATTGATGATACTCTGCTGTTCGTATCCATAGCAACACAATGTTAGACTTCAAATGTATGTATCTGAGTGACAGTGGTATTTATTTATTCTAATAGATCTAGTGGTTGACAGGTCTTTGGTTTCTGGTTTTTGACTAGTTTCATAAAACACATAGAACTGACTTATGTAGAGCTGCAGTCTATCTCCTATATAAAGTCTTTAAAGACGCTTAGATCTACTTTCAAAGCTTCCCCAGTGGTCTTCAAACTATGATTCTGCCAATTTTAGTCAAAATCCAAAAGCCTGTGTCGTTTTTCAGAACATAGTTTCTGCAGAGCGGCAGGATTATCATTCGAAATTCACTTCTGAATTGTGGGCGGGGCTGTTGGGGCGGTGTAAGCCTGCCCACACTTCCCATCATTCCTTTGTTTAAGCACTCTACCACTAGTTTAAAGCCCCTCACACCCCCAACCATGTTGCCATTTTGTCTGACGTCACCATGAAATGCGGCAATTACAATCTTCCTCAAACTGTTTCTGATTCATAACAACTTGAATAAAGAAATACTCAAATGTTCAGGTATCGAAACAGGTGACACTTTCAGGAATGCATCCATCCGGGAAGAGTCTAGGTTTTCGTACTACAACTGAAATACTTTCCAGTTTCTACTGTGTTCACACTCTATTTGCTGTTCAGAAATTCACCAGATCTCTTTACAAACCTCCCTGGTGCTTTGCAATCATAAAAAGATAAATCAAGAAAAACCTTTATGTAATAAGGTAACAAAAGGTAGTAAAATATGTGACAAGAAAATAATAATAGGATTAAACAAATAGAAGAAACTAAGATAACATCAACTACTGACTATTAAAGTCTTTATCCTGAGAACAAGAGCAACTGAGTATGACGTCGACCACACAAAATGGTCCATCCAAAAGAAGTCAATCCAGTCGCCTTTTTTATATTTTTGTGAAAAGGACGCCGCCATGTCGGAACCAGACGTCAGTAAGCATTGATTGGTCCTTGTTGGTCTGAATCATCGTTTCTATGGCACCCACTCCTACCAATCAAGAGTGAACTTGTTGGAAGGCCAAACGTTTTGAACGTTGGACATGAGGTCCATATGGCTCCACCTACTTTTATTAGATAGATATCTGGGCCAGAGCTGTTATTCTGACCAATAGAGTGGCTGTGTAACAGCTCTCAATGTCTCTGTAGAAGTCTGTGGGATTTTGGCCTCTTGAAGCCACATCCTGTATGGAAAGAAGTTCCATATCCTGATGGATTGAAGATGCTAGATCAGGATCAATCAGGGAGCGATGGAAAACAAGGATCTAGCTCGAGAGGACCCAATACATGTTCATCCCGAAGTCCTCACATATGGACGTTTGGTTAAGGAACTCCTCCCCATCACTTTTTGAGGTTTTGGATGTCCCCAACTCGGCGTTTGCTGACATGCTGGCTGTTTGTCAAGTTGCAGTACCGGATGAGGACTGGTCCTCGAGACATGTCCAGAACCGGTACCCTAATCTGGCACTGGACGTGGTACCGAATTCAAGACCAGATGGGGTACCAGGCCCAAACCGGTACAGAGTTAGGAGACCAGTACCGAGTAAGGGTACTGGACTGGTTCCATTTTTTGGCCATTAGGGTGAGGACCTTTGATATTACAAACAGCAAGTACGTCGAAAAATGGCAAGTGGGGGGCACAAAAACATACATTTTTGAAGCAGAGCAGTCTTTAACCAAACGCCAATACTTGATGAATTAGGAGAGAGAATGCGCTGGAGGACCAGGGTTGGTACATCCGGCTCTGCAGGGAGTTCAGAGTACGGAGGATACATCTGAAACCCTTCGATGTCATCTGTTGGTCATTCGCATTTGAAACCAGCAAGCCTTAGGAGAAAGTTCTGGACTGTTTTCAACTTGATGTCCAGGGACTACTGGACCACAACAATCATGACTTATTTAGTTGTGTGATTGCTTAGTCAGCATTCACACTAGAGTGATAATCCTTTTAGCAACGTGCTAACAATTTTGGCTAATTTTTAATCTACGGGAATTTTTTAGGCTAATATAGATTTTAGCTAATAATTTAATAACAGGCTAACGTTTATGAGGAATTTTAGGCTATTTTGGAGTTTAGCTAGTATTCAAGCAATCTGCAAGCATTGCTGCTAATATGACATCTACTGTGGTTGTTTTATGCTAATTTGGAGTTTAGTTAATATGTTAGCATTGTGCTAACGTTTATGGCTAATTTGTTATCTACTGAGGTTTTTATAGGCTAATATAGTATTTAGCTTCTATATTAGCATCAGGATAACATTTTTGACTCATTATTTACTAAGGGGTTTTTTTAGGCTATTTTGGACTTTAGCTAGTATTTAAACAATGAGCTAGCTTTTTTGGCAACTTTGGCATCTACTTAAGTTTTTTGGGCTTATTTGGAGTTTGGGTCATATTTAAGCAACACACTAAATATGTTTGGAAAGTTATTATGTATTAAGGATTTTGAATCCATTTTACTACAATTTTTCAGAAATGTAGGTAAACTTCAGAGCTCTTTATATTTCTTTACTGAATTTTCTTGTCTTTCAGCAGATGTAACATTTACAAATAGCTTTGGCATTTTCAGTAAATCCCTTCAATTAAAGTAAATTGCATCTCCATTTTCAGTGACTACTTTCAGCAAAACACATTCACATTAGCATTAGTGCAGGTAATGGAACTTTTCTTGTTACTGTTGTTACTCTCTAAGATTTCTTTTTCTTATTTTACATTTTTAAAGTTGATGAACTATATGTTAGACAGCAAATCTTAAGGTTGGTCTTATGGTGGACTGGAAATCTGACTAGGTAAATGTTGATGGGAAATACTTCAGAGAGGCAGCCGAAGAGTCTGTAACCACAACTGGTAAAGATGTGAGACCAACCGCTGGATCTATGGGAATTCACTTCTTACAACATGACAGTTTTCCTGCTCGTTGGAAGAACAGCAGAGGCAGCAGCAAAGTGCTGGGCAGAGTCAGCCAGTATGTAAAGACTGAAGAGAAACACATACTCAGATCAATCAGTTCCAGCAACACCTCCATGCTAAAGAACACCAGCATTCCAACCAAACACAGCCAGATCACCATCATGATCTTCACGATGGTCCGGAACGCTCTCTGCTTGGAAGGGTCCACCTTGTCCTCGGCGTTCTCTCCAGGACCCGGACGCTTCAGCGTCCAGAGGACGGAGATGCAGCAGAAGGACACCACCACCAAGTCCGGCACCAGGAGGCAGAGACACAGAACCATGGTGACGGCGTTTGAGCACCAGTAAGAGACAACTCCACACAAAACACACAACAACCAAACCGCAGCCGCGCTGAGGCTCCGGATCCACGCAGAGCTCTTCAGCTTCAGGTAGACGACCGGATGGACCACCGCCAGGTGGAACTCCACACAGGTCAGCATCAGAAACTGAACCTTCACAGAGGAAATGATGTAAAACAGCTTTGAGAAAACATCACCGTCAAGATCTTGGTAGTACAGGGCTAAGAAGCAGGTGTTGACGAGAACCCCGGCCATCTCCATGGATATCATGTTGAAGGTAAAGGCGTCGGACTGACGGCCGTTTGCTGCTTCGGAGGAGGTGCGGCGCTGCTTCCACCATCGCTGAGCGGCCACGGCGAAGACCAGGGCGGACAGAAGAAGCACGAACAAGATGTTGGTGAAGACAAAAGCTTTGAAGAGATGGCCGTGAACATACAAAATGCTGCATTTGACGTAAAGATTGAAGAGCATATCGCGAATCGGTGACGTATCTGTCGAGGAGTTACTCGCCGGCTTTATGCCAAACAACATCTGAAAGGAACAGAAAAGATGCAGGAAAACATTTGATAATAAAAAAAACATTTTGTAGCGTAAACTGGTCTCCACAGAAAAACACTCACTGTTGGTCTGTTTTCTGTGGGATGGAGGAGTTCTCGCTGCTGTCGTCTCCAGTTGGGCTATCAGTGAAGCAGCAGATTTATCCTTAATTTTCTGGCGACACCCACCATGAAACTACAGGAAAATCAGATAAAAATGAAGAAATTTGAATATTGAAGTAGTTTTAAAGAGCCACTCTGATGAAAATGGTAACTTAACATCTTTCTGAGGCATTTTTCTGATGATAGAGGACATATATAAGACTAAAATTACATTTTTGAGTATTTCCTTATTCAAAACATTGTGTTTCAGAAGAAGATGGAAAAATTGTATTTATTAAACTGTACTGCTCCAATATTGCTCACGTTGCATTATAGGTTGCTAGTTGGAGAGCATATAAACTCAGTTATGGGTGACGGGGAGGGGGGCGGGAGTTGTTTCATGCCCACAGTCCTGTCTATAACTCAGTATCTCTGCAGAAACTATGTTCTAGAAAATTACGCTGTTTTAAAAAAATTGCTAAAAATAACTAGGAAATTAAATCAGAAAATAATAAGGACTGAAATCATGACTTTTTTACACTGTAGAACCCATCATGTCAATTTAAAAAAAGTCTCTGAAAAAATTTAAAATTTTCTTGTTGAAATGCATTATTCTGTGCTTTTGTTAATTACTCCTACCTGAAATAAACAAACAAAAAAAGTCAAATAAAGGTTTAAAGAAGAAAAGTGTTCCTGGATTCTTCAGGGTTCTTTATTTGACCTTTGCGTGAACTTTATCCTTTTTTTTTTTCTTCAATTGTATTAACCTTTTAGTAGTAGGTCTTTTTATATGTTTTGATTTTTTAGTGTACTTTCACTCGAGGTCACCATTTAAATAAACTGGTGTCGGATTCAGGAATTTGTTTGAAATTATGCAGTTTCTGTTCTTTTATTTGAATAATTTAATCACAAGTCAGACAAATATTACTCTATTAATGGTGGATTATCTGAAAAATAGTTAGAAAAACTAAACAAATATATTTTTATGTTTTTGTTGTAACTGTGCACAAATCCATAAATCTTTTTCAGATGGGGGAGGGACAGTGAGCCCTTCCCCCACCTGGGACACTAACGCCCCATTTACACTGGACGCGAAAGCGCCGCAAAGCGGCGCGGAACGGAGTCCGCTTCCATTCGGCGCCCTTGTTATCCTATGGCATCGTTCACACAAGGCGCGGAGCGGCGCGGAGCGGCGCGGCGCGGAGGGGCGTGGAGAGGCACGGAGCAGCGCGGAGGGCCCGCGCGGTGCAGCGGATTGTTTCCGCGTCTGACCTATTTTGTGCGCGAGCCGCGAGCGTTCCGCGTCAATTCTGGCCGGAAGTTGCATCAAGATACATGAGAAAATCCGGTTTCTTTTCAAAATATAACCAGTTTTTCACAATAAAATACCGCGATTGACAAATGTGATCATGTTTTTGTGTCTAAACAGGCGGTAGACACGGATATAAACATACAATCACAACAAACGTGCGCGCGCGAGCACAGAGACACACAAAACAGACAGACACGCACACTTTTTTTTTTCTTTTTTCACAGACACGTACACACGCAGATCAACGTGGATAGACTCCGGTGCGGGGTGAGGAGTTTCGGGAGTTAATAAAACGACAACAGAGAGGCAGAGAGCAGCTCATCTTAGCAGAAACAGGGGTAATATTTTTAACACACACAACACAGACAGACACGAGCGCGCACAGATCCATGCAGTGAGCAGACTCTGGAGCGAGTGGGCGGGGCTTCGGGATTTTGGGAGAGAAAAAAGAGATGCAGAGAGCTGCTCTGCTCCTCTTATCAGAAATATGGGTTAATAATTGTTGTTTATTAATTTACCTACACACACAGAGACACCTGCGAACGCGTGCGCACAGACACACACAAAACAGAGACGCACGCGCGCACACAGATCAGTACAGTGGACCGACAGAGCGGGTGGGCGGGGTTTTGAGAGAGCAGTTTTTCTTAGCAGGAACATGGGTTAATGTCTTTAGGTTATGAAATTATCAACCATGATGGCAAAAACAAAAAAAGCTCTAGCAGAAGCGCCTGTGGACCGCCGCGGAAAAATGCACGTCTGGTTTGAACTACAGAGCGGAGCGGAAGCGGCGCGAACTCCGCTCCGCTTCGCGGCCAGTGTGACCCCGGCGTAAAGCCTCGGAACGAAACCGCGGAAAAGCGGCAGAGCTCAGTTAGAACCTCCAGACGGTCCCGCTGGGCAGATTGATCCAAAAAAAAAATCAGCAGCAGAGAAAGAGCATCCATTCTTCACAGTATTTCCACTCCATTAAAGGCTGAGTTGTTTTTTACAAGTTACAAGTTTTTTTTTAAAGGCTAAGAAGTTACGAATTATTTATATTCCTACAAGTTTTTTTTTTAATCGCTACACACTGATTCATTTTTGTATCATAGTTACTTGTTTCTTTTGGTTTGTTGACTGTTTTGCATTTTGAATTTAATGTCAAGAAGTTTTGACATTATCTATTTTTTATTTAATTAAAAATATTGTCCCAGTTCTGTTTTAATGTTATCAAGTAATGGCAAGAAGGAAATGTACAAAAAAAAAAAAAAAAAAAAGACTTTGAGGTACATGTCACATCCACCGCATATATTAAAAATATCGGTATTAGTATTGATATCGATGATATTGAAACACAAGGACATAGAAAGACTCAGAACACATGGCGGAGCAGGGAGACTTAAAATGCAGTCCCGGCACCACCCAGTGGACTCTTTAAGCATTTATTCTAAGAGCCAAAACAGGAAATCTCATCATCATTTATTCAGTTTAACAACAAACATAAAAATAATTTGTTAAATTGCAGACAAAACTAAATAAAAGGAGCTTTGAATTGATTTATAAAAATGATAGAAAGAGAGGTTTTCTGACTTAAAAATGCTATTAAAACCTTTTACAGGGGAAAGGGATTTACTGATTTTAACAATTGTTTTAGTGTTCTCTCTCATGAGAGTTGAAGTCTATGAAGGAGGATTTTAGATGATTTTAAGGCTGTAAAACTTCTCATTACACTCTCTACTTAGACAAACATGAACATTTTCACACTTTTTTCTACTGTGTTTAAACTCTTAAAGTTCAAATCTTCTTGAAAAAAAATAATAAGTCCAGGATTATAGAATGAAAACAAAGATCTGAACGCAAGTTTTTACATGAAACTTCTGGTTCTCTCTGGAAACATAAGTTTTTGTGTCCAACTGCTGAAAGAAGCCCACCAAGAAAAGCATCTCTGAGAATCTTTAATAGTCTGGAACTAAAGAAATTCAAGGACGAACACAGACGGCGTTTTGCTCCTGCAGACATTAAGCACGACAGTAAACCAATCAGAACCAACTATTGAATCACTGGTGAACACTTACCGATCCTTCAGTCCGTCTGCTTCCTCTCCAAACGTGTTGTCCGTTGGCGTCTGACATCTGCACGACTTTTGTAGTAAAGCTGTATGTGTGGATGGTAACTGATGAGGGACATTTTTACAAGGACAGATGCTTTTTTGCATGATTGCCTCCAGCTGCTCGGGTCAATGCAGTCAATTAACGTCAATAAAGTAGTCTTTCAATCTTTTGGGTTTTATGATTCAATGATTCCTGTTTGAGTGTGAAGCTGCTCCGGTGGTTTTAAGGTACAGATACAGAGATAAAGTCAAAATAAAATGAGCTCTGAGGCCGAGAGAAGTCATCAGTTCATGACTGATGACTGATTTTATTAATCTGCAGCTGTAATTCTTGGATCATTTGAATCTTTATGCTCATTTACTTTAGTGAATTGATGAACTGAACATCGGCTGCTGCCCACACAGGAACACCGAGCTGTAAACAGAACAATTCATCTCTCAGTTAATTACGTAATAATATAATTTGAAATTTTGAAAGAAAAAAAAGTATCGACTTCTTTAACAGCAGTTCTAAGAATATTTGGTTTTTCTTTTTTTCGTAGCTGACTAACTACAAAAACCACACTAAATAGTTTCAGCTGCACCCGAGACACCTGTCTTTTTTTCTAACTCAGGTGTCTGGGGTTCAACAGTAAGGTTCAGATGCAAACCAAATAATTTTTTGGTGTACACCTGTTAGTTTCACATACACAGTAAGTTTCAGAAGCAAATCAAGTCACTTTCAGGTGCACACCTGTTGGTTTTTTACTCCGTTAGCATCCGTGCTAACATCAGTAGTCCCGAGGGTTTGAGTTGAAGTCCTGTGAGAACAACATCTGTACTTGGTGATCCACGTCGTGCATTCTTCTCTCCAGGAGATCTTGGGGATTATTTCGTTTGTTTGTTACTCATCTTTTCATGTCAAGAATCTCCCACGAGTTGTAGAGTGATAGCTTAGCTTCAAGCTCCATCAGTGTTGTTATCTTAGAATCTATGAGATGCATCAGCGACAACTAAGCTTGAGTATCTGCTAGCGTCATTTTGAGCTTTAATTCGGGTTGAAAATGTTTATTCCGCGCCGTGTTCAACTCTCCTCGTTTCTGTACATGTTTTGCAGTAGTTTGGGGATTAAAGTTGCTTGTGAGTAACTTTACAAGACTTTAAAAGCTGAAGAGTTGAGGAGACTTGAAGATACGAGTCTTCTGCTCGTGACCCAGAATTGGAAAATCTATCAATCTTTCAAGTACAAAGTAAGTTTCTGATGCAAACCAAATCATTTCAGGTGAGTATCCTGTTAATTTCAGGGGTGCAACAGTTTTGGTTCTCAGATGTGCACCGGTTGGTTTCAAGTATGCAGTTCTATTCAGATCTGAACCCTTTAGTTACAGGTATGCACCAGTAAACGTCACCCTTAGGTCACAGTATTAGTTTATCATAGAATTACTATAATACTAAATCTTAATATTTTATACCAATTTGGCACCAGTTTATGACTGATGTCTGAGTTTATTAATCTGCAGCTGTAATTCTTGGATCATTTGAATCTCGATGCCCATTTGCTTCAGTGAACTGATGAGCTAAACATCAGCAGCTGCCCACACGGTAGCACCGGGCTGTAAACAGAACTATTCATCACTTCAGTTAATTGAAGTCGTATGAAAAAGTTCCCTTCATTAATCATTGGTTGTTGGGATCAGAAATGTCAAAGAAACGCATGTTCATGTTTGAGAAGTGTAAAACGATTTACGGCGGGATTAAAGAGATTCTCCTAATATTCCTTCACCCGCCCAGAAGTGTCTTTAGCATTCGGCATTGACTACTTCCTGTCCCGAGCCGTTGAATGGTTTACCAGAGTTTCTTTGGTCTGATGGTCCTCCTCCATGTTGACTAGTTTAAACCAAGTTAAACTGAAGTGGATTAATATTTAAGAACTAAACCTGAATAAACCCAAACATGTTTTCATGTCCTACCAGGGCAAAAACACATGTGCCTAAACACTATTATGTCCTTTATTATCATGAAGTTACATCGTTTTCAATGACACTACTGCACACTCATCATCCATCTATTGTTATGTTTAGGATCTAATTCAAAAGTCACTTTTTATATCATGTTTACAGATAGAAGCAAACAAGAATCAAACGTGAAAACTGTAGAAACATTCACGATATGGAGTCTAGAGGAATAAAACAACTGCTGCTCATTCTATTAGTCAGAATAACCATTCTGGGTCTTATACCTCATGTTTGTTCGTAGTATTATTTTCTGTTGTTCAACTTAGTTATACAAGTTTTAAATGGACCAATCAGATGCCTCAATAAAAGTAGATGAAGCCTGCTGGCCCCCACGTTCAACAGTTTATATGTTCTATTGACAGATTTCATGAAGCCCACTTTAAAGGGATAGAGGTGCGGCCTTCCGACAGGACCCATCCCTCGAGAGAGTCTGTCCTCTAAGAGGGCCCATACCTCGACAGGAATGGTCCTCGGACAGGACTGTCCCCTGAGAGGGCTCCTCCTCTGAGAGGACCCCATCCCAAGACAGGAATGGTTCCCTTACAGGGCTCATGCCCCAAGAGCGACAGTCCTCTGACAGGGCCCCATCCCCGGACAGCAATGGTTCTCTGACAGGGTCCATCCCCTGGGAGGGCCCGTCCTCTGGTAAGGCCCCCTCCCCCGACAGATGTGGTCCTCGACAGGGCCCGTCCCCCGATACGGCTCATCCTCTAATGGGGCCCATCTTCTCACAGTTGAGACAAACAAACACTTCACAGCTTTCCCGTGATTTTCATATTTACATGATACTATCTTTAATTTCATGTTTCATGTGTGTCTTCAGGCTGTTGGATCATTTTCTCAGTAGAATCAAAAGTAAAACAGTCACTCAAAGGAAAGTGGGTTAGTCAATTTTTTATTATTATTTTCATGTAACTACAATCAAAAGATTTAAAGTCATTTTACATTCAATAGTTTTTATTGTACACACAGAATTCTCTATAGATCAACATTTCTAAAACATTTTGGCTCCAACAATCAAACCCTCTGCCTGTATGAATCTTCTGGAGCGCATTCACACTGGAGTCTTTGGTCCACACCTGAGGGGAGTGACATCATCAGGTGTAAAAGCCAACCTGAACTCTGTTGTAGAGAAACCCCAGGATGAAGCTCTCAGTTTACTTTCAGATAATGAGAGACAACACAATACTCTGTGGACAAACAGAGATGGTTCTAGAACTAGAATTAGACCCTTTGTTTACTTCTACATTGAGTTTTACTGCTATTCTTCATGTTGATTGGTTTCTCAGTGTTTTAGTTTGTATCTCAAGGCCTAAAATGTACTAATAAAAGTAATGAGGAAGTGAAGGTACTCACTAATACACATCAATCCTTAATCTAGCAGTGTTTGTCAGTTTTCTCGTTTTGTGTCCAGAACTCTTCTCAGGAAATCCTTCATTAATAGAGCTGATGTTGTAACTGCATGACATCCTGAGTGTTTTCATCTTCTCAAATGTGAAATTATACCAAACCAAAGCACCAGTTCGACCTGAAACCACAAGACTATCCCTGTGCGAACGCGCCCATACCTACATGTGAATCAACTAAGATCAAACACAATGATTAGTCTAAGAAAAACTAAAATTAGTTTCAAATCAAACATCTATGTTTGGCTAGCTGTGGAAAGCTAGCACTCCTTAGGCTCTGGGTTTTTTAACTTCTTTTTCACTAACTTCTAGATCACAACAATCGTATATTAAGGTCTATTTGATATTCTTGTCTAGTGTATTCAGCCCTGAGACAACCTTGATTGTATACTAACAATCTGAAAATGACTGGTAAAGATGGAACTCCGGATTCACTTCTTACAACATGACAGTTTTCCTGCTCGTTGGAAGAACAGCAGAGGCAGCAGCAAAGTGCTGGGCAGAGTCAGCCAGTATGTGAAGGCTGAAGAGAAACACAATCTGAGGTCAATCAGCTCCACCATCACGTCCATGCTAAAGAACAGCAGCATTCCAACCAAACACAGCCAGATCACCATCATGATCTTCACGATGGTCCGGAACGCTCTCTGCTTGGAAGGGTCCACCTTGTCCTCGGCGTTCTCTCCAGGACCCGGACGCTTCAGCGTCCAGAGGACGGAGATGCAGCAGAAGGACACCACCACCAAGTCCAGCACCAGGAGGCAGAGACACAGAACCATGGTGACGGCGTTTGAGCACCAGTAAGACACAACTCCACACAAAACACACAACAACCAAACCGCAGCCGCGCTGAGGCTCCGGATCCACGCAGAGCTCTTCAGCTTCAGGTAGACGACCGGATGGACCACCGCCAGGTGGAACTCCACACAGGTCAGCATCAGAAACTGAACCTTCACAGAGGAAATGATGTAAAACAGCTTTGAGAAAACATCACCGTCAAGTTTTTGGTAGTACAGAGCTAAGAAGCAGGTGTTGACGAGAACCCCGGCCATCTCCATGGATACCATGTTGAAGGTGAAGGCGTCGGACTGACGGCCGTTTGCTGCTTCGGAGGAGGTGCGGCGCTGCTTCCACCATCGCTGAGCGGCCACGGCGAAGACCAGGGCGGACAGAAGAAGCACGAACAGGATGTTGGTGAGGACAAAAGCTTGTAAGAGTTCGTTGCGGACATATGAAAGGCAGAATATCATATATTTGGAGAAGAGGAGATCCATAAAGCTTGACGTGTCTGTCGAGGAGTTACTCGGAGGCTCTATTCCAAACATCTGAAAGGAAGAGAAGAGATGCATGTGAAACACTTTGCCTTATTTTAGTAAAACTCTGGTGGAAGTTTATTGTATGTATTGAGAAAAGTGATATTTTACAGAAAAACACTCACTGTTTCAATAGGAGAGAGGATTTCTTGCTTCAGAGGAAGTAGATGATGGATGTTGTGATCAATGCAGCTTATGTACTGATGGTTGGAGTGGGCTGGAAAAAACCCACAAACAGTTTTGCTCAATAAAAAAACATCTTTGAGAATATTTTTAAGTGTGGAGTGAGAAAAGTTCAGATGCATTTTCAAAGACAATGTCTTACACTTCTCAGCAACAGTAAACCAATCAGAACCAACTATTGTATCACTGGTGAACACTTACCGATTCTTCAGTCCGTCTGCTTCCTCTCCAAACGTGTTGTCCGTTGGCGTCTGACATCTACACGACTTTTATAGTAAAGCTGTATGTGGGGATGGTAACTGATGAGGGACATTTTTACAAGGACAGATGCTTTTTTGCATGATTGCCTCAAACTGCTCGGGTCAATGCAGTCAATCAATGTCAACAAAGTAGTCTTTCAACTTTTACACAATCTTTTTGGTTTTATGATTCAATGATTCCTGTTTGAGTGTGAAGCTGCTCCGGTGGTTTTAAGGTACAGATACAGCAGATAACATCAATATGAAATGAGCTCTGAGGCCGAGAGACGTCATCAGTTCATGACTGATGACTGATTTTATTAATCTGCAGCTGTAATTCTTGGATCATTTGAATCTTTATGCTCATTTACTTTAGTGAATTGATGAACTAAACATCAGCTGCTGCCCACACAGGAACACCGAGCTGTAAACAGAACAATTCATCTCACAGTGAAATACTATTATCATCTTCAATTATTTATTCAACTTTTTAACAGCAGTAGTTACATTTGTTTGCTTGTTTTTTTCTTGTTTTTTTCTGCAAAGTAAGAGTTCCATTAATTTCTGGTGCACACCAGAATCCAATTAAGTCACAGGTGTGCACTAGTAAGGTTCAGGATTTGCACTAGTAAGGAGAGCTGATCATGGCACCGAAGAAAAATATTGAAGCCGATCTGGCTGAGCTGAAGACCGCCTTAGCCCACATTGAAGCGCAATTAGCTCCTGCTCTCCTACAGGAAGCTAAGCTAACAGCTGTGCTCCAGCTGGAGGCTAAACTAACGCCACTGCTGCATCTTGTTGAAGATTTCCGCCAAGAAAAGGCACGCAATGAAAAACGAGACAATAGCCAAGATCTGATGGAAAGAAGGATGCATGACTTGGACCAACAAGCACGGACGAATAATGTGATTCTCACGGGACTCCAACTACAGCCCAGGGCGCGGCCTGGTGCTACCGGCGCTAGCATGGATGCTAATGGAGCTGCTGATGCGACCGTGGAGGATCAAGTTCAAATGTTTTTATCGTCTAAAGGAATCTCCTTGGACCTGGAAACGGTCGAAGTTTGTCATCCGCTTCCCCGGAGAAAGACCACGGATAAACCAGCGATCCTGATCAGGTTTGTGAATCGAAAACATAAGACTGCTCTGATGGAACAACGTAAACAATTAAAAAATACAAAGACATTTCTTAATGATCATCTTTGCAAATATTACGCTGATCTGGCTAAACACGCGAGGGTCCTACGATCTAAACGACAGATCCAGTCAACCTGGGTCCAGAACTCCAGAATCTTTGTCAAACCACTCGGACCACCGGACCTGACGAATAAAATCCATAAAAGACTTTGAGAACTGTGGGATTACGCATGTTTGAACCTCTAATTCAAGCAAAATGTGAATTGTGGATTCATGAAACCGTCGGAACCGTTGAATACGAACTCTGACCAGATTCTGAAGAACTCGAGCACAATTCCCTTGAAATGAGACCTTCACAGTCTCTCAGTCAAAACAACGAAGATGGTTTACGTGGCCTTAAACCTGTTCCTAAACAAAGATGTAGCTCTGGTCTGAATACAATCTGCTCAAACTGTCTCTTAATGAGAATATTTTGAAGTTTTCCATTAATAAATCATGATTTTTTACTTGGCACTTTTTCATTATAATAATCGTTCTTTGATAAATGCAATCTGCTCAAATTGTCTTTTTTAATAAGAATATTTTGATATATTTTCCTGCAGTAACAAATGAAGTTGATTACTACTTGTTTTTTTTTTGAATTTTTAATGAGAATGTTTAGATTACTGTTGATGAATATTATAAATGATTTGTCTATGGATGTTTTTGAAATTCTATTACATCACTGATATTATTGATCTTTTATTACCTGAAACTATATTGATATTTGATTTTAAGTCCTGAACCGGATATTGATAATTCATGTAGAGAAAATGGTCGAGCCGGGGTGGGATTATATAAATTCGCTTCCTTCCACCCCCTTTCAAGCGATCTACTTGTGATTTATTATGTGATGTTATTCCATGTATTATAACCTGATTGCTTGAAATAAACCATTTCATTCATTCATTCACTTGCTTGTGGTCAGTAAGGAGCCAGTATTCACACCTTACTAACTATAGTGTTCTGTAGCCTTAAGAATACTTAGCAATACATTTATGATGTCCCTTGAATCGGTCGTATGAGCCTCGAGGGAACTGGAGCATCAGGGAGGATTTAGGGGGCCAACCAAAGGATGACGACCCAGGAGTACAAGCACTGGGGTAACTGAGGTGACTGGAGCGTGGTGGGAAGACTCATAGATGACGGGCAGTGAAAGGTGAGGGGAGGCGGGGAAAAGTCCACAACTCAGCACGGAGGCTTTGAAAAAATGTGATTCCTAGAAAGATCATTCAAGAACGACATCCAAAGATCCGGGATCCAGACCGGTTCCAGGATTCTTTCTGAGGTTCAGGATTTAACAAGGAGACAATGTCCAAAACTCTCGAGGTTCCTGCAGCCTGTCCGGGCCTGTCTCGTGCTGGGTACTGGTATTGCGTCCGGTGGCGGGTTGGGGTACAGGTACCAGCAACGTCCCGAGGACCAACCCTCGTGTGGTGGCGTATCCAGTACCGCATCCCGAGGGTTGATTAACCCTTGATTGCATTAACAGCGAGGTGGGGGACACCCAAAATGTCAAAAAGTGAGTCCTTAACCAAACGTCAACATGTGACGTCTTGGGAACGAGCATCTGTTGGTTCAGCAGTTCCCCATTTTGAATTTAGGGGCCAAATTTTGACTTAAAAACTTGGAAGCAACATGGAAGCCTGAAACAGAAACTTTTCTTTGGAAGCAATCACTGGAACATGCGTGTTGAAGGTGGTGTGAATGCAGATTAAGATGAGTCCTCTATGTGTCCAGACCACCAAAACTCATACAGGTATCTGACAGGTGTGTGACTGAGACTTTAATTATATACTTGAGTTTTTGCTGGTATTATCACAAAAACAGTCATTTCTAACCTTTTCAAGTAAATGTTTTCCTCTGGGATGGCCCCCTCCCCTGACAGATGTGGTCCTCGACAGGGCCCATGCCCCGGGAGGGTCCGACCTCTGAGAGGGCCCCTTCCCCCGATAGGAATGGTCCTCTGACAGGGCCTGTCCCCCGAGACGGCTCATCCTCTAATGGGGCCCATCCTCTCACAGTTGAGACAAACAAACACTTCACAGCTTTCCTGTGATTTTCATATTTATATGATATTATCTTTATTTCTTTTGATGTTTCCTGTGAGTCTTCGGGCTTTTGGATCATTTTCTCAGTAGAATCAAAAGTAAAACAGTAACTCAACAGAAAGTGGATTCGTCAATTTTTTATTATTATTTTCATGTAACCACAATCAAAAGATTTAAAGTCATTTTACATTCAATAGTTTTTCTTGTACACACAGAATTCTCTATAGTATTTAGATCAACATTTGGCTCCAACAATCAAACCCTCTTCTATCTGTGTATGAATCTTCTGGAGCGCATTCACACTGGAGTCTTTGGTCCACACCAGGGTGGAGTGACATCATCAGGAGTAAAAGCCAACCTGAACTCTGTTGTAGAGAAACCCCAGGATGAAGCTCTCAGTTTACTTTCAGATAATGAGAGACAACAGAATAATCTGTGGACAGAGATGGTTCTAGAACTAGAATTAGACCCTTTGTTTACTTCTACATTGAGTTTTACTGCTATTCTTCATGTTGATTGGTTTCTCAGTGTCTTAGTTTGTATCTCAAGGCCTAAAATGTACTAATAAAAGTAGTGAGGAAGTGAAGGTACTCAATACGACACATCAATCCTTAATCTAGCAGTGTTTGTCAGTTTTCTCGTTTTGTGTCCAGAACTCTTCTCAGGAAATCCTTCATTAATAGAGTTGATGTTGTAACTGCATGACATCCTGAGTGTTTTCATCTTCTCAAATGTGAAATTATACCAAACGAAAGCACCAGTTTGACCTGAAACCACAAGACTATCCCAGTGCAAACGCGCCCATACCTACATGTGAATCAACTAAGATCAAACACAATGATTAGTCTAAGAAAAACTAAAATTAGTTTCAAATCAAACATCTATGTTTGGCTAGCTGCGGAAAGCTAGCACTCCTGAGGCTCTGGGTTTTTTTGAACTTCTTTTTCACTAACTTCTAGATCACAACAATCGTATATTAAGGTCTATTTGATATTCTTGTCAGGTGTGTTCAGCCCTGAGACAACCTTGATTGTGAACTAACAATTTGAAAATGACTGGTAAAGATGGAACTCCGGATTCACTTCTTACAACATGACAGTTTTCCTGCTCGATGGAAGAACAGCAGAGGCAGCAGCAAAGTGCTGGGCAGAGTCAGCCAGTATGTGAAGGCTGAAGAGAAACACAATCTGAGGTCAATCACCTCAAGAATCACGTCCATGCTAAAGAACAGCAGCATTCCAACCAAACACAGCCAGATCACCATCATGATCTTCACGATGGTCCGGAACGCTCTCTGCTTGGAAGGGTCCACCTTGTCCTCGGCGTTCTCTCCAGGACCCGGACGCTTCAGCGTCCAGAGGACGGAGATGCAGCAGAAGGACACCACCACCAAGTCCAGCACCAGGAGGCAGAGACACAGAACCATGGTGACGGCGTTTGAGCACCAGTAAGACACAACTCCACACAAAACACACAACAACCAAACCGCAGCCGCGCTGAGGCTCCGGATCCACACCGAGCTCTTCAGCTTCAGGTAGACGACCGGATGGACCACCGCCAGGTGGAACTCCACACAGGTCAGCATCAGAAACTGAACCTTCACAGAGGAAATGATGTAAAACAGCTTTGAGAAAACATCACTGTCAAGTTTTTGGTAGTACAGAGCTAAGAAGCAGGTGTTGACGAGAACCCCGGCCATCTCCATGGATACCATGTTGAAGGTGAAGGCGTCGGACTGACGGCTGTTTGCTGCTTCGGAGGAGGTACGGCGCTGCTTCCACCATCGCTGAGCGGCCACGGCGAAGACCAGGGCGGACAGAAGAAGCACGAACAGGATGTTGGTGAGGACATAAGCTTGTAAGAGTTCGTTGCGGACATTTGAAAGGCAGAATATCATAAATTTGTAGATGAAGAAATCCATTGCACTTGACGTGTCTGTCGAGGAGTTCCTCGAGTAGATGAAGAAATCCATTAAACTTGACATGTCTGTCGAGGAGTTACTCGGAGGCTCTATGCCAAACATCTGAAAGGAAGAGAAGAGATGCATGTGAAACACTTTGCCTTACTTTAGTAAAACTCTGGTGGAAGTTTATTGTATGTATTGAGAAAAGTGATATTTTACAGAAAAACACTCACTGTTTCAATAGGAGAGAGGATTTCTTGCTTCAGAGGAAGTAGATGATGGATGTTGTGATCAATGCAGCTTATGTACTGATGGTTGGAGTGGGCTGGAAAAAACCCACAAACAGTTTTGCTCAATAAAAAAACATCTTTGAGAATATTATTAAGTGTGGAGTGAAAAAAGTTCAGATGCATTTTCAAAGACAATGTCTTACACTTCTCAGCAACAGTAAACCAATCAGAACCAACTATTGAATCACTGGTGAACACTTACCGATTCTTCAGTCCGTCTGCTTCCTCTCCAAACGTGTTGTCCGTTGGCGTCTGACATCTACACGACTTTTATAGTAAAGCTGTATGTGGGGATGGTAACTGATGAGGGACATTTTTACAAGGACAGATGCTTTTTTGCATGATTGCCTCAAACTGCTCGGGTCAATGGAGTCAATTAATGTCAACAAAGTAGTCTTTCAACCTTTACACAATCTTTTGGGTTTTATGATTCAATGATTCCTGTTTGAGTGTGAAGCTGCTCCGGTGGTTTTAAGGTACAGATACAGCAGATAATGTCAATATGAATGAGCTCTGAGGCCGAGAGAAGTCATCAGTTCATGACTGATGTCTGATTTTATTAATCTGCAGCTGTAATTCTTGGATCATTTGAATCTTTATGCAGATTTACTTCAGTGAATTGATGAACTAAACATCAGCTGCTGCCCACACAGGAACACCGAGCTGTAAACAGAACAATTCATCTCACAGTGAAATACTATTATCATCTTCAATTATTTATTCATCTTTTTAACAGCAGTAGTTACATTTGTTTGCTTGTTTTTTTCTTGTTTTTTTCTGCAAAGTAAGAGTTCCATTAATTTCTGGTGCACACCAGAATCCAATTAAGTCACAGGTGTGCACTAGTAAGTTTCAGGATTTGCACTACTAAGTGTTAGGTAGGGTTTGCAGTAGTTTCAGTGAGTTTCAGGTATGGACTATGAGTTTCGGGTATGCACTTGTAAGTTTCAGGGTTTTGCACTAGTGAGTTTCAGAATTTGCACTGGAAAGTTTCAGCTGTGCACTTATAAGTTTAAGGACTTCCACTAGTAAGTTTCAATTATACACTACTAAGTTTCAAGATTTGCACTAGTAAGTTTCAGGGTTTTTTCACTACTAAGTTTCAGGGTTTGCACTTGTTAATTTTTGGGTTTTTTCACTAGTAAGTTTCAGGGTTTGCTCTACTAAGTTTCAGGGTTTGCATTTGTTAGTTTCTGGGTTTTTTCACTTGTAAGTTTCAGGGTTTTTTCACTAGTAAGTTTCAGGATTTGCACTACTAAGTTTCAGGCAGCGTTTGCAGTAGTTTCAGTGAGTTTCAGGTATGGACTAGTGAGTTTCGGGTATGCACTTGTAAGTTTCAGGGTTTTGCACTAATGAGTTTCAGAATTTGCACTGGAAAGTTTCAGCTGTGCACTAATAAGTTTAAGGATTTCCACTACTAAGTTTCAAGATTTGCACTAGTAAGTTTCAGGGTTTTTTCACTAGTAAGTTTCAGTTTTTTTGCACTTAATTTTTGTTTTTTTTGCAGAGTTGTTAATTTTTTGGGTTTTTCACTAGTCTAGTTCAATTTTTGGCTTTTTACTAAGTTTTTCAGGTTTGGTTTCATTTGCTTGTTCACTTGTTAGTTCTGGGTTTTTTTTCACTTTCACATGTTTCAGTTTTGTTGCACTAGTAAGTTTCTGGGTTTTTTCACTAGTAAGTTTCAGGGTTTGCTCTACTAAGTTTCAGGGTTTGCACTTGTTCGTTTTTGGGTTTTTTCACTTGTAAGTTTCAGTGTTTGCTCTAGTAAGTTTCAGGGTTTGCTCTAGTAAGTTTCAGGGTTTGCACTTGTTCGTTTTTGGGTTTTTTCACTAGTAAGTTTCAGGGTTTGCTCTAGTAAGTTTCAGGGTTTGCACTTGTTCGTTTTTGGGTTTTTTCACTAGTAAGTTTCAGGGTTTTTTCACTACTAAGTTTCAGGGTTTGCACTTGTTAGTTTCTGGGTTTTTTCACTTGTAAGTTTCTTGTAGTACTAAGTTTCAGGGTTTTTTCACTTAAAGTTTCAGTTTTTGCTCTACTAAGTTTCAGGGTTTGCACTGTTAGTTTCTGGGTTTTTTCACTTGTATTCTTCTGGTTTGTTTCAGTGTTTGCACTAGTAAGTTTCAGGGTTTTTTTCACCAGTAAGTTTCTTTCAGTGTTTGCTCTAGTAAGTTTCAGGGTTTGCTCTAGTAAGTTTCAGGGTTTGCACTTGTTCGTTTTGGGGTTTTTTCACTAGTAAGTTTCAGGGTTTTTTCACTAGTAAGTTTCAGGGTTTGCTCTACTAAGTTTCAGGGTTTGCACTTGTTAGTTTCTGGGTTTTTTCACTTGTAAGTTTCAGTGTTTGCACTAGTAAGTTTCAGGGTTTGCACCTGTTAGTTTTTGGGTTTTTTCACTAGTAAGTTTCAGGTTTGCTCTACTAAGTTTCAGGGTTTGCACTTGTTAGTTTCTGGGTTTTTTCACTTGTAAGTTTCAGGGTTTGCACTAGTAAGTTTCAGGGTTTGCACTAGTAAGTTTCAGGGTTTGCACCTGTTAGTTTTTGGGTTTTTTCACTAGTAAGTTTCAGGTTTGCTCTACTAAGTTTCAGGGTTTGCACTTGTTAGTTTCTGGGTTTTTTCACTAGTAAGTTTCAGGTTTGGTCTACTAAGTTTCAGGGTTTGCACTTGTTAGTTTCTGGGTTTTTTCACTTGTAAGTTTCAGGGTTTGCACTAGTAAGTTTCAGGGTTTTTTCACTAGTAAGTTTCAGGGTTTGCTCTACTAAGTTTCAGGGTTTTTTCACTAGTAAGTTTCAGGGTTTTTTCACTTGTAAGTTTCAGCGTTTGCACTAATAAGTTTCAGGGTTTTTTCACTAGTAAGTTTCAGGGTTTGCTCTACTAAGTTTCAGGGTTTTTTCACTAATAAGTTTCAGGGTTTGCTCTACTAAGTTTCAGGGTTTGCACTTGCTAGTTTCAGGGTTTTTTCACTTGTAAGTTTCAGTGTTTGCACTAGTAAGTTTCAGGATTTGCACTAGTAAGTTTCAGATACTCATTAGTAAATAGGAAACCTCTCCAACTGCCACACACCATCATAAAAATGTATCATCCGAGACAGCCCTACAATGTCCAGAGAGTCGGGGTACTCAGATGGATCTCCTCCAGTCCTAGTTCCATCGAGGAACTTCTTGACTACCTTAGTGACCTTGTCCATCAGGTGATGGACCGGTCCAATTCTAGGTCCTCAGTGGAGACTTGAGCTCTCCAAGATATTCAGTCCCAGTAGAGTCAACGCTGAGATCAACATCTCACCAAACAAACTTTTCTTTTTTTGTTTTTCCACACATTTTTCCCACAAAAAATACATTCTTAAAGACTATTATGTCTTTTTTTAACTTTTATTCTATTATGTCCTTTATTGACATGAAATAACAGCATATTTCACTAACTCTACTGTGTTTACATTATCCATCTGTGGCTATGTTTCGGGTTTAATTCAAAAGTCACTTTTGTTATATCATGTATAGAAAGAAGCAAACAAGAATAAAAGCATAAACTGCGTGAAAACGATGATGAAATGCAATGAAAATAGTCCTGATCAGAAACAAACTTCCAGAGTGAAACAGGATTGAGTTGAGCTGGTATTTGAACAAGCTCACTCCTTATTGGTTAGAGTCGTTAGTATTCAAACGTTGACCAATCACTGCTTACTGACTATGTCCATTTCTAACATGCTGCTTTCCCTATTGAGAAAAAAATGGCGACTGAATTAACTTGAAAGCCACTTCATATGGGGGAGATCACTTTATGGTTTTCGTGTTTTCTCGGTACTTCAAGTTCCTCTCCTGTTTCTCATTGTATTGTTTGGATTTCCTCCAAACCCCAGAACTTCAATAAATATGAACGTTTGTGCAATGAGAGACTCCAAAGACATCGCTGGAGTTTCTCAAGGCTCCACTCCTGGTCTGCATTGGCTTCCTGTTTGCAGATGACACATAGGTTTATCTGCTAGTTATAAAATGACCAATCAGAGTCCTCTGGCTCCTACGTCTAAAGTTCAAAATGTTTGATTGATAGATTTTGTGTAGAGTGTGGACTTCCAAGAAGCTCACTCCTCATTGGCGAAAGGGATGGCAATAGAAACCATGACTCAGACTAATCACTGCTACTCGTTCCTACAGGAAAATTGTGATGGAATTGACTTCATTTGTTTGAATGGAAGTAAACCATTTTCTATGGGTGGCGTCACATTCAGTCAATACTGTGGTACAGACCATGATCAGAATCACCAGGTAGAACGACCCTAGAAGGGACTGATCCAGTCAGTCCTACAGTTTATCAGTAGAGGAGTTAAAAAACACAGACATGAACTGAAACTGTTAAAGAATCAAGTCCAGCATGGCTCCACTTCATGCCCTACGGCATGGCAGTCTTCCTGCTCGTTGCAAGAACAACAGAGGCAACAAGAAACTACTGGGAAGAGTCAACCAAAACGTTATCGATGCGGTTATACAGAAATATCCTACAATCTGAGACTGTAAGACTTCCACAATGTAGAAAACCAACTGTCCAGCCAAACACAGCCAGATCACCATCATGATCTTCACGATGGTCCGGAACGCTCTCTGCTTGGAAGGGTCCACCTTGTCCTCGGCGTTCTCTCCAGGACCCGGACGCTTCAGCGTCCAGAGGACGGAGATGCAGAAGAAGGACACCACGACCCAGTCCGACCCCAGGAGGCAGAGACACAGAAACACAGTGACGGGGTTTTGGCACAGATAAGACAAAACTATACACAAAACACATAACAGCCAAGCCACAGCCGCGCTGAGGCTCCGGATCCACACCGAGCTCTTCAGCCTCAGGTAGACGACCGGATGGACCACCGCCAGGTAGAACTCCACACAGGTCAGCAGCAGAAACTTAACCTTCACACAGCAGAAGGTGTAGATCCACTTTAAGAATTCTTCTGCGAATTCATAAGTAAAAGGACAGAGCAAAAATCTGACAACAATCACGACTGTACACATTTCCATGGCAACCATGTGGTAGGTGAAGACGTCCGAGTGACCGGCATTCGCGGCATCTGAGGAGCCCCGGCGGTTCCTCATCCAGCGCTGGACGCTGAGGAAGATGACGAGGATGAGCAGCGGAAGGAGGAGCAGCAAGTTGGTGATCAGAAAAGCTCTGAAGCCCACTTGATCCAGATAACGACGGCTGCATTGCTCCAGTACGACGGAGATAATGCCATGAGTAAACGTGCTGTTTGGGGAGAAGATTCCAAACATGGTCGAGTCCTGAGAACAAGGAAAGACACTTTGGGTCACAGTTGGCTTCCTTTAACCCTTGAACACCTGAGACAACATTATTTTTCGGAGAAAGTTTACCTTAAATGGTTTCCCTCCTTATTTGAGCACTGCAGACTAAGATGTTTCCTGAAGATCTCCTGCAGTCGTAAAGACGAGATCTTTTTTGAGCATCAACTTATCCATGACAATTTGAGAAAAAGAAAAAGACCAAAATCTGGGCAGGAAGCTTTAACTGCCCCAAAAACAAGGAAATCAAGAGTAAAAAAAAACCAAAACAACAGCAAATAAGTAAAGTCAATACAAACCTATAATTATCTATCTATCAAAAGAAACACTATCTTTTGGTCCAACACTGGGCGCTGGTAAATATCCATGAAAAAAACGTTCTGACCTTAGTCCCTACTATTCTTATGCATGGGCACGGACTGTCTGTGGGCCAAAAACTGTCTAACCATTATGGATCACATACGTGACCCACAGAAGTTATTATTATCAATAATAAAAGATATCTTTGAGCCCAAGGTCTTAAAACCCAAGAGTCTTGGAGAACTGTGGGAGAGAACCAAAGTTTTGGAGGTCAAGAGGAAGGGGGGAATATCTGGTCGTAGAGAGAAAATGTTCATGTTTTTCTATGGGTATGCTGCGGGCGACAGGTCGTAGTGAATCTCACATGTAAGGGAAAGTCAAAGGAAGGAGGTGAGACACAGCATATGGATTTTGTAGATTTTTAACCCTTTTAAATACCATGAACGGAGCTTGTTTGCGCTGTTTAGATGTCAGAAATGTGGAATTAATTAGAATATAGTTTGTATGGACATTCTACACTTATGTATCACGTCCACACCCAGTAACACTTGCTTGTGGTCAGTAAGGAGCCAGTATTCACACCTTACTAACTATAGTGTTCTGTAGTCTTAAGAATACTTAGCAATACATTTATGATGTCCCTTGAATCGGTCGTATGAGCCTCGAGGGAACTGGAGCGTCAGGGAGGATTTAGGAGACCAACCAAAGGATGACGACCCAGGAGTACAAGCACTGGGGTAACTGAGGTGACTGGAGCGTGGTGGGAAGACTCATAGATGGCGGGCAGTGAAAGGTGAGAGGAGGCGGGGAAAAGTCCACAACTCAGCACGGAGGCTTTGAAAAAATGTGATTCCTAGAAAGATCATTCAAGAACAACAGGATCAGAACAGATCCAGGATCCAGACCGGTTCCAGGATTCTTTCTGAGGTTCAGGTTCAGGATTTAACAAGGAGACTATGTCCAAAACTCTCGAGGTTTCTTCAGCCTGTCCGGGCCTGTCTCGTGCTGGGTACTGGTATTGCGTCCGGTGGCGGGTTGGGGTACAGGTACCAGCAACGTCTCGAGGACCAACCCTCGTGTGGTGGCGTATCCAGTACCGCATCCCGAGGGTTGATTAACCCTTGATTGCATTAACAGCGAGGTGGGGGACACCCAAAATGTCAAAAAGTGAGTCCTTAACCAAACGTCAACATGTGACGTCTTGGGAACGAGCATCTGTTGGTTCAGCAGTTCCCCATTTTGAATTTAGGGGCCAAATTTTGACTTAAAAACTTGGAAGCAACATGGAAGGCTGAAACAGAAACTTTTCTTTGGAAGCAATCGCTGGAACATGCGTGTTGAAGGCGGTGTGAATGCAGATTAAGATGAATCCTCTATGTGTCCAGACCACCAAAACTCATACAGGTATCTGACAGGTGTGTGACTGAGACTTTAATTATATACTTGAGTTTTTGCTGGTATTATCACAAAAACAGTCATTTCTAACCTTTTCAAGTTAATGTTTTTTCCTGAAACATTTTTTAAAACACTTATTCCAGAAACAGCAAATTTAAAGACTGAATGTCTGATCTGAAAATCTGATCATTAATTCAGATTTCTGTGCTGATAAACAGCTGCAGTGACTGAACACAGAAATGAATGCAAAATAAAAGCTGATAAAACAAGTCAGCCTTACTCAATCTCAATGATTCAGATGTTCTGGTTCAGAAAAAAACAACAGAGGAACCTCATCAATTATCCAACACTCATTCATTTTAGTAAACAAATGTTTTGGTTGATTCAACAATAAATCCCTCCAAGAGAGCTAAACTCTAGCAAAATGGAGAATAAGACAAAGCTGTCAGAGGCTGAAGTTGTGTCAGAATTCTGGTCAGACACCCACCTCCTCACGAGCGTCTCCTCTCCCAGCAGATGAGTGGACTCTCCTCCGACGGTTCTCTGATGCGTTTTGCATGCGTACAGAAAAATGACGGCAGGCAAATGTGCTCCAGCCGAGCAGAGCCGTCCTTCATGGCGTCGGCGGTGACAGCGGCCGCGCTCATGGTGGACGTTTCTCATATTTGAATCCGGTCGTCCATCACCGGAGTGAGGGAGGGGGGGACGCAAACGTCAGCTGGTTCCATGAAACCATCAGATCAGAGTTTTTAGAAACAACTCATCAGAAACTTAAAGTCCTCTAAAGCAGGGGTGGGCAATTGTTTTGACTCGTGGGCCACAAAGGGTTTTAAAATTTGGCATAAGGGCCGGACAAGGAGCAGATGGAAGGAGAGATTGGATAATCAACCTCATAAACTAAAAAAATAATATGGAATTTAGAGAAAAACATGCTTTAATTTGGATTCAAATTCACATATATTAATTTAAAAACAGAAAATTTGGGAGTTTTAATTTCTAAATTTAGATTTTTGTTCTCTTTTGGGTGATCCAATGGGTTGATGTTCTTCAGAGGAAAATGTGAACTCAAAGAAATGCTGCATTTATGTGGTGTAGGAATAATCCGAAAGATCACCATCTGACTCAGAAAGGAACACACACGAACGTCAGAGAAACAACACCATTCATGGGAAGAAACCAGAAATACAATGAAAATAAAACAATAATTAGGATTTTTGATTCAATGTATTTTAATTTGGAGGGCCACATTAAGTAGCTTAAGGGGCCGCATGTGGCCCCCGGGCCGTAGTTTGCCCACCCCTGCTCTAAAGTCTCATTTAGAAAGAAAATAAAGCACAACTTTGAATTATTTATTCAAATTATTGTGAATAAGAAGCTGACAAAAAAATACTGCTTGATAAAGATCGCATTTGTGAAGTAAAAAACTACGCTGGGCGGGGCCACAAACTCCAAGCTCCGCCCCTTTCTGATCCACAAAGGTTTTTGTTGTCCTGGTTTGATCTGATCTAAACTCTACGACAGGTCAGCTTCGATGTTGCGCGACACTTTTGTAGCATCGCTAATGCTAGCTTGGGGGTGTGAGAGGCTGTAAGTATGTAAACAGAGAGCTCTCGATGTTGCTGTGCACCAACAGTTCTGCCCTCAACTCAGAGGTACTCAATCATGGCGGTTGATGGTTCAGCTCCCTCCATGGTGGAGACGAGGAGTAGATCATTTCCTTCATGAAAGTTATGAATCTTCTGAACACCGTCGACAGGAGGACCACGAAGACCATCTGCAGTAGACATCCCTCCATCTACGTCTTTCAGAACGCGACCTCAGCGTCGGCAGCATGGCAGTTTGGCGTCCCGCTGCAGAAGCAGCAGAGGCAGCACCAGACTGCTGGGCAGCGTGAACCAGAAGGCAAACGCCGACATCACGCACAGGTTGTTCTCCAACACCACCGCGGCGTCGAGAACGTACAGGATGACCATTCCCACCAGGCACGCCCAAATGGCCGTCATGATCGTCACGATGGTGCAGAAGGCCCGCCTCTTCGAGGGGTCCCCGACCTTCTGTCCCGGCGCCGGACGCCTCAGCGTCCAGAGAACAGAGACGCAGCAGACGGACACGACCGCCAACGCCGATCCAGCCAGGCAGAAGAACAGGATCAAGTTGATGGTGAAACTGCATAAATAGGTCAAAGCCGCCCACAGGGCGAACAGCAGCCAGACCAGAGCCACGCCGAGGCCCCTGATCCGGACCCCCGCCGAGTTCTTCAGCCGCAGGTAGGTGAGCGGGTGGACCACGGCCAGGTGGAGGTCCACACAGGTCAGCATGAGGAACAGGATCTTCACGCAGGAAGTGATGTAGAACATCTCCGAGCTGACCGCGCAGACCTGCCGGTGACCCACGTGCACGCCCACGAAGAAGCAGGCCCCGGCCAGGACGCCGATCATCTCCATGGCAACCATGTGGTGGGTGAAGACGTCGGAGGGGTTCGGTGCTTCGGAGGGAACCCGGCGCCGCTTCATCCGTCCACGGCAGCCCGCGAGGAAGACGAGGACGGACAGAGGAAGGAGGAGGAACATGTGGCTGAGCAGAAACGCCACGAAAACCTGAGTGTCCTTCAATTGGTTGTTACACTGAGACACGTTCAGAGTGGGAGGGGCCTCCAGAGTGGCATTCTCTGCTTTCATGGGTATTGATGTCTGGAAAACATTAACAGACACATGAAGGAAGAGTTTCTGATAGTAAAAACATCCTTTCATGATAGTTTGGAAGTTTACCTCCATGTTTACCTCCATGTGGCTGCAGCTTCTTCAGGTGGATGAGATGTTCGACATCTTTCCTTGAAGTCTTCAACTGTGATTGGAGAAGTTGTGTCAGACAGTTTAGCCTCGCTAATGCTCACATTTTAGTCCTGAACTTTAAGCTTTCAGACTTCTGAAATGTCGCGGGTCTATCACCAGTCGACCAATCACAAAATTCAACTATAATACCTCGTTTCAACCCGTAGGGGGTAAAAAAAGTCAGAAACAGACGATACTTTAACAGCCCCATTTATAGAGGTCAACACCCAAAAAATATTACATTTATCCTTTAAATCAGGGGTGGGCAAACTACGGCCCGGGGGCCACATACGGCCCCTTAGGCTACTTAATCTGGCCCTCCAAATTAAAATACATTTAATCAAAATCCTAATTATTGTTTTATTTTCATTGTATTTCTGGTTTCTTCTCATGAATGGTGTTGTGTCCGTGTGTTTTTTTCTGAGTCAGAAGGTGATTTTTAGGATTTCTTTGAGTTTGCATTTTCCTCTGAAGAACATCAACCCAAAAAGAGAACAAAAATCAAAATTTTGAAATTAAAATTCCCAAATTTTCTGTTTTAAATGAATATATGTGAATTTTAGTCCAAATTAAAGCATGTTTTTCTCTAAATTCCATATTATCTTTTTAGTTTATGAGGTTCATTACCAAATCACTCCTTCCATCTGCTCCTTGTCCGGCCCTTATGCCAAATTTTAGAACCCTTTCTGGCCCACAAATCAAAAAGTTTGCCCACCCCTGCTTTAAATGAACCAGATTCTCCAGGTTTTAGGTCATCTGGGTCCATGGAGCGCTGCAGAAAGGAGTACAGGTAAGTCTTTCAGTTCTCTTGATGCTCGTTCGGTCACCAGAGACATCATGACAATGGATCGTACCATTGTTGAGGTACTTCTCCTTCAAAAGCTCCCCTCTACAACCCTCCAGCCCGTGGCGGAGGCTTTATCAGAATAAAATAAGGTTTACTTACAGTTTCTGCAGACTGGAGTTGCCGTGTTGGCAGTGCTGATCCCATCTGTGGCCAACATGAACTGGTTCATGGCTCTGTCGGGTTCTTTGCATTTTTACGCTTAATTAGAGCGACTTAATATGTTTTTCATGGATCATTTAGACTCTGGGGTTTCTATAAAAGGTTTCAAAGACATTATGGAAATGCATTAAATACGGGGTTGATAACAAAAACGTTTTTATTAAACCTTTTGAGGGCTAATGTGACCAAATAAATCTACTGCCATGTTTAAAAATTAGATTTTCTTTGTTTCAAAAATAAACTTAAAGTAACTCATGTGAGGATAACAGTTGTACGATCGTCTCCTTTAGTTGTTTCAGATGTTTTGGACAAAAGTTAAGATGATTTGAATCAACAGATCTCTAAAGAATCCTTTAATCTGTCGTTAGCAGTGAACATGTTCTCAGACATGTCTTTAATTACTGAGATGTGATCTTAATCGGTTCGATTCAGAGGTTAGAACATTTTTACATGTTTTTTGCATGAAGAGTTCCTGAAATACTGCAGGCAAATGATGTCATAGACGTCGGAAACGCGAGTGACGAATGGACCGCCGGGCAGCAACTCATCAAAGTGTCAACATGCTGATTGTGGTGAGTGACTCCTTCATAATCCTCTTTTTTTATATAATATGTTTTTTCTCTAGTTCAAGTTATAAACTGACCAATCAGATGCCTCAACAAAAGTAGGCGGGGCCTGCTGGCCCCCACCTCCAGTGTTCATTGTGCTGGAGGTGTGGCCTTCCAACACGCTCCGTCCTGAATGTCGAAATATTGACCCAGACTGACTTGGACCAATCACTGCAAACTGATGTGTTCTGGTTCCAATATGGCGGCGTCCATATCACAAAAAAATGACGACTGGAAGCCACTTTTCTATAGATAACATCGCTTCATGTTTTTTGTAGGTTCTTCAACAGGGATAGACAACTCCAGGCTGCATTTCTCTATGGATTCCAACATACCTGATCTGCCATGTTCTGATTGGTTGGCGACACCTGAACCATCAATCATTAATAGGGCTACAATATCTGGAAGTCATGCAGACACAGCGGCCCTGGATGCCTGAATTTGCCTATCCCTGTTCTAGATCTTCAAGTTTCTCACTGAAAATGAAAGTTTTATGAAATGAAAGACTCTATGGGTAATGCTGGAGTCCCTCAAGGCTCCATTCTTGGCCCAAACTGGTTTCCTGTTGACCTCTTTGCAGATGATACAGTTCTATCTGCTTATGTTTCCAACGGTCTTCATTTAGGTGTTTCCGAAATCAGATTTCTCCACTTAAATGATAGGAAAGCTCATAAAAAAGTTTGTTTCAAAATGTTTTCAAATGCTGAAAAATTCTGACTTTACTCGGTAAACTGATGGGAGGTAACTTTGGGATGAAATTTGACTGGTTAGACCTTTAACCAAAGTAGAGCCTCTCTGTTTGAAGTCAGTTCTCATAATCTCTGATGTCCATGAACATGGTAGTGTTACGTGTGGTTCTGACTTCTCCTCAGCTGCTCCAGAAGCTGCTAGAATGTCGGGTTTATTGTTTATTTATTTCTGGACTTCAATCCATTTCTAACTTCAGTTTTGGGGATTTTGGTGTGAGGCTTGTTGCGGCTTCTCAACTCATTCTTAAGTCGTCACATGTTGATGTTACAGATGTTCAAGAACCCAGATGCAGAAGAAAGGCTTGGACAAAAAAAGGACAAGAAAGCTTGTTTAATGACAGCAAGAAAAGGGAGGGAAAAATAAGGGGCAACAAGACAAACACTGAGAACTGAGTGACTTCAATAGGCTGACAGCTTCATCAACTAACAGGGTGCAGCTGTGAACTCCTCCAGCAGGAAGCCTGGTGCCGCGTCTGGTCCGGGTTCAGGTCTGGTACAGTGTCCAGTGCCGGGATAGGTTTACTCAGTGTAGGTCTGCCGATGGGTTAGGGTACAGGTACCGGGTTTGGCTACCAGTACAGGACACGCCCCGAGAACCAGTCTGTTTCCAGTAATATACCTAGATGTTTTAAGGCAGAAAAACTCCTCACTACACACTTTTCTCATACAGATATAATCATTTTAACAACCATTGAGGAGATTGATTGACAAAGTCAACAGCCAATCAGGATGCAGAACACAATGTACTGTACAAAAAGAAAAAAAAATAAGAAGGTGAACCATGAATTAGTGAGGATCCACTTCACTTCCTGTTCCTGTCGGGTTCAAGTCCCACCTGGATCAGTCAATGATCCACAGCTGTTCTCGTGTCTGCTGATGATCCTCTGGTCTCTGGTCAGGTCATCTACTCTGTCATATTTTGGTTTATATTTATGAAACGTTCCTGACAGCATTCCATCAATCTCAGACCTGCAGCTACGATTATGTAAAGCAGGAATCCATCATGACGGCGAGCGCCGAGACGATTCTCAGAATGAATATGAACATGTTTTCTCTGCTGATGATTCATGAATCTGTTCCTGCATGGAGGGGAACTCTGAACAACAAACAAACACAAAGAGGTTTGATAGGAACACATGCATGAATGCACTTTTATGTGAAATTAATTACAGGATTTTAAGTTTTATTCAGTAATTTAATCATAAACGCAGGTTTCTTCTCAGTTTATTGCAGTACAGCAGGTTTTTCTGTGGTTTTGGTTTTAGAGAATCATTTCTTATCTAGAAAACACTTTTCACCGAATCCTTCAATCTGATCTGATCAATGATGGTTTTTGTTACTGATGATGGATTTATGTTTAACCTGTTTTATGTAAAAACATGTAAAATGGAGTATTTAAATCTGGAGATGAGTTTACATGTTTATGTCTTTATGCTCATCACAGCTTTATATTTTATCACCTGTTGTAAATTTATGATTTTTCTTTATTTTGGTGATCAATTTGGTCAGTTTTAAATTTTCTTTTTTGTCTCTTTTTATTATAAAGTGTTTTGGCAGCCTGATGGCTTTGCTTATCATCATCCAGACTAAATATCTCAGGAGTAAAAGATTGACTTTCTTAGCTCAGATATTTATTTCTCTGCTGCTGCTCTTCCTCGTTCATCCCCTCAAACCTGAATCTTTTAATTTAAAGTACGGCGTCTGCCTTATCAAAGTCGTACTAAAACATTTTGAGAGATTTTGGTGCTTCGCGTACCACAGAAAATCTGTTGCATGTCCATAAGAACAACCACCGTTCCTGTCATGATAAGGAAGATTTCCTATTTCGGAAAAAAAATAATGACTTTAAGTGCACCACATGATTGGAAAAATACAGTATACAAACACGGCTGACTTCACAACACCTACATTCGCTGCATTGAGATGGTCCTGCCTTTTATTTTGAAAGGAAGTCACGTGTACTTCTGTCAAAAGTTATAAACTATTTCATTTTTTTCAAAAAATATATGTTTTTCTTTCACTTCTATGTTTTAATAAGGCCAAAAAAGAAAAAAAACAACAGTATTTTATTTATCATAATAGTAGCAATTGTAGTCAGTAAGGATGTATTCAGACTGAAGTAAACCAGAGTTTGTTTCCCTCGATTAACCAGAACACGTTTTCAGTCTGAATACACTTGAGTTGATCCGAGTCCGGAACCAGGAGTCGCTCTCGGACACAACATTCCAGGTGGTCGGGAGAATGCAGGCTCATTTAACGTGAAAGGTAGTTCTTATCACTGTTTTCCCAATAATCTACATGTCATAAACACTTACCAGTGAACTCTCTCAACCGTCATCTCCTCTGTAACCACCTAGCAGCATCCCTCCGCCGTACCAAAGTCATGTGGTCTGTTTGGTTCAGAGCAGAAAAGACTGCTTGACGGCTGTCTGAACACAGACCAAACGCAAAGTTCAAGAACCAATCCGGACCAACTGATATTAACAGTCTAAATACACCCTAAAATTATTGACCGGAATAGTTCTTTAGGTGTTAAAGCTTGCAGACCTGACCCCTAAGAGACCACATACAGCAGGACCATCCACTACCAGGACCATCCACGATTATCCACTGCCAGGATTATCCTCTCACAGGACCAACCACTACCAGGATTATCCACTTCTAGGACTATCCACTACCAGGACCATCCACTGCCAGGATCATCCACTACCAGGACCATCCACTACCAGGATTATCCACTTCTAGGACTATCCACTACCAGGACCATCCAATGCCAGGATTATCCACGATTATCCACTGCCAGGATTATCCACTACCAGGATTATCCACTACCAGGACCATCCACGATTATCCACTGCCAGGATTATCCACTACCAGGATTATCCACTACCAGGACCATCCACGATTATCCACTACCAGGATTAGCCTCTACCAGGACCAACCACTACCAAGATTATCCACTACTAGGATTATCCACTACCAGGACCATCCAATACCAGGATTATCCACTACTAGGACTATCCACTACCAGGACCATCCAATACCAGGATTATCCACTACTAGGACTATCCACTACCAGGACCATCCAATACCAGGATTATCCACTACCAGGACCATTGACTACCAGGACCATCCATGATTATTCTCTACCTGGACCATCTTCAATTATCCACTACCAGGGCTACCTGCTACCAAGACTATCCACTACCAGGGCCATCCAGGACTATCCACTACCAGGGGCCCTAGAGTTCAATGCAATGGGGACTCTTAGTCGCAACTATTCTTTTGTATGAAGCTAAATATGACATAACCCATTTTTCAAAGTAAAATCACAGTGCATTGTGGTCTAAATTTGCTCGTCCAGTGACCATTGATCCAAACAGTTTTTGTTTTCCAGAGACTTCCAGGACGCTGGATTCTGATATTCAGACTCCCCTGGAAAAAACAAAAGTGATACAGTGCACCAAGTAAGAGTTTTACAATGGTTCAAAGAGAAACTAAGATAATCACAACTTCAGTCTTTGGCACCTCCAAACCGGACCCACCACCTCCCCAAACTCAGTTTTGGCAACTCTTTGGCTCGCTGCAAGAAGAGCAGAGGCAGCACCAGACCGCTGGGCAGCGTGAACCAGTACAAGAATGAGGTTGAGACGCACAGGTTGTCCACGTTCAGGGAAACATCCAGAACCTGAAAAACCAACAATGAGATCAGGCACAACCAGATCACCATCAGGATGATGGCCATGTTGAGGAACGCCCTCTTCTTTGACGGGTCCACCCTGTCCGTGACCTTCTGGTGTGTGAGGGTCCAGAGAACCGAAAGGCAGCAGAACACCACAACGGCCAGCACGAATCCAACCAGGAAGAAGAACAGATTCCGGACCACAGAGAGGTCAGAAAAACCGACTATGACTCCATACAAAGCACACAGGAACCAAACCCACGCCACGCTGAAGTTCCTGATCCGGACCCCAGACGGGCTCCTCAGACTCCGGTAGAGGACCGGGTGGACGACGGCCAGGTAGAACTCCACGCAGGTCAACATGAGGAACTGAATCTTCACGCAGGAAATGATGTAAAACACACTCCAGGAGCCGGCCATGAAGCCGCGGAGGACACCGATGTTTAAACCAATGCACAGACAGGCACCGGCCAGGGTCCCCATGGTGTCCATGGCAACCATGTGGTAGGCAAAGAGGTCCAAGGGGTGTGTGGCCTCTGAGGAGGCGCGGCGCCGCTTTCTCCACCGCCGGCAGCCCACGAAGACGACGAGGAAGCACAGGGGGAGGAAGAGCACGGAGTTGGTGAACAGGAAGCCTTCGAAGATGAAGGGGATGAGGAAGGAGACTCTGCAGGGCCGATGAAGAGAGGCGTTCAAGGAGTCCGGAGCGTCCATCGAAGAGTTCGTTCCCATCTGAAACGAAGAACAGAGAACTGGAAACTTCTGCTGTCAGATCAGGTCAGACCGAATGTCACATGATACTTTACCTCCAAGTTAGAGTCCATGGTTGTTCGGCAGCAGGTGGCGCTGTCGAGTCCTCTGGGGGAGGGACAGTAGGGATAAACTGGAGAAATAGTTATTCTAGTTTCTAAAAGTCTCTAAAGAAGTTATAAGAATTAAAATAAAAAATGTTGGTTTCCACACTGTAAATCAGAGGTGCTCAAACTTTTTTGCTCACCCATTTCTACAGGGAAAGAAAGTGCCAACAGCGCCACCCGGAGGCTGAAAGTATATTACAGCTGTAGAGTTTTGGAATACCAAAGAGAATCAATGAGAAACGGGTTTGAACTAAACACTCCGGCTTCTGCAGCCATGACTTGATGGCCCAAGAGATAACCTTTGGCAGGCCGAATTTGACCCCAACCAACTGATAACCTCATTGGTAAATTCCTCTGTTTTTAAATCATAAAAACCATCCAAAACAGAACCAGTTTGGATCAGAACGTGAAAAAGAAAACGTTAATTAAATTCAGTCTCAAACGCTCAGATTTTGGACATGAAAACTCAATCAGCTCCACGAAAAAAACAAACTGGTGACATTTTCTTTAATCTAAAAATGTAAAATCTTTTTTAAATAATTGATTCATCATTGCAAATAATTTTAGTTTTTAGAATGATTTCAAAACAAGAAAAAAAAGAAATTGTTTCTTATTAGTGTTATGGTTGTTTCATAATGGAACTAAAAGAACATGGCCAATGAAACTACAAAAAAACTTTGTTTAAAATTTAATTATACAACATTATTTTTGACAATGGTTCTGTTACATTTAAAAAAATAAAATCATTTGATGGCCAAATCAGATCTCCAATACTCACCGTCTCTTTCCTCTCTGGAAGCTCCTCTGTGGTTGAAGCTTCCTGTCAGATCTTCACGATGATGATGATGATGTCCAAGTAAAAAAACGCTGAAGATTTTTGGTGTAAATTTTAAAAACAATTCTCAGTCAGAGCAATAAATAACAGCAGTTATAGAAGCAGCTTTGGGTGGAAACGTTCCTTTAAAGTCCAAAACTGCTTAAAAAAATAACACGTTCTTCCATTAATACTTGTAATATAAAATGTAACAGATTACACTTGAGACTATTTCCCATAATCCTCTTTGTTTAAGTGAAGTTGAACATGGATGTAGACCTACCTTCATTAAGAAAGCAGATCCAGAACGAGTAAAACAATTAACTGAGTTAATACTGATCCCTGAAGGAACAGACGACGGGATCTTCTGAGGATCTTCTGGTTCTCAGAGAAGACTCCTGATGGACCAGACGGTCTCAGAACGACACCAAACCAGATCAAGATCGATCCGGGACTAACGAAAGAACGTGGATTCATCAAGAGAGAACGGGGCGCACGTGTTGTTCCAGAGCGCACGAGTCCGTGTTGGTTTTTTTCCCAGTGTGGGAAGCTGATGGACAAGATTCAAATATCTGATTATTAATAACCTAAATCAATCCTGAAAAACTTAAAGCTTCACATTTGTTTAAAATGAATCCAGTCAGAACAGAAGAACGCTTTTTCACTGACAAAAAACTACAAATCCAGGATTTCAAGTATTCTAATGTGGGTGATCACAGGTAGAAATCTACTAGATTAATTCCTTAAAGTCAAAGATCACCGTTAATCCAAACATTCTCCAGAGACTCTTCGGTTGACTGGCCATCATCCATCTTCATCTGTGTTCATCTCAGACTGAGAAAATGTGAACATTTCAAAGTTCAAGCTTTGGTCTCCACTGTCCTGAGGCTGAAAAATGGTCATAGACTCGACACACAGGTCACACACAAGTCATTTGGAAGGGATAAGAGACCCAAAGATGTGGTAGGATTTCACTCAAAGAACCAATCAGGTTTCCGCTCTCCACATTTTATTTCCATTGTTTGAATATTCCACCACTGTGACATTTCACTTCACATTCTTTGGTTTCCTGAGTTGGAAACTTCTGAGCCTCTAACAGTAGCTGATAAATCAGAAACACAAACCTCGTCGTCTCCTTATCTCAATAAAATCCACAAGAACCAAGCAAAACGTCCACTTCCAGAAGTTCCAGTCCTCACCATCTGCCTCGTTGGTGTTTGTAGACGTCTGTTTCTGTCTTTTCTGCTGCAGAGTCCACTGAATGAACGCTGCTCTTCCTGGCTTCCATGACGATGTGCGTCACCTTTATTGGTCCTACCAGCACACAGGCGTCTGCATGTTGGTTCCTCACAGGGAACAGCTTTATAAAAGTCTTCAATCAATCACAGCTGTGCTCCAATCAGCAACTCTGGTGGTGAAGCTGGATGTTTGACAGCACCACGTTACACAACATGTAAGGGGTGTGCCGATACCGAATACTAGCAACTTCTTATAGGAAAGTATATTATATGAAATTCTAAAAAATATCCATCAAACACTAGAAAACTAACAGATTTGATAAGAAAAGTTAAAACAATAAAACTAAATGTTCATCTCCGCATGCTGTACTGTGCTGTTTCTAAGGGGAAAGCTATGTTCACGTTGACCACTTTCAATGAAAAGTCTATGTAAATGTGTATTTCAGGCTTTAATGTTAAAAGCGTCACCACACATACTTTTAAGACTGTTTTCAAGCCCTTTGTACAAAGGATGTTGCCATTGTACACATAAAAGTTTACAAGTTTGACTTTGACCAATCAGGGACCTGGATATGGTAGTGACATATGGATGGCGTCCCTTTCAATTCACGTCTGAAACTTGATCAGGAAGGAGAAATGAATGATTGCTCTTTGTGTTCAAGTCTTTCATTTATCAGAATGGAGCTGTGAAAGAGAAAAGATTCACCAGATTTACACCAAACGTCTTCCAACTGTGAGGATATGCGCTCGTATCAGGGAACAACAGTCCGGTGTAAACCTCATATCTTATCATATCACCAGCCAATCGGGATGCAGAACATAATGTGCTGTAAAAGCAAATAAAAAAACGCACAAAATAGCACTAAAAAATCAGCTGCAAGATTGTGAACGGTCATAGTGAGGGAATGCTGATGTCTTCTAATTGTTGTGTGACAAACGTTGGATTTATTCCCTTTGTTGTTTTTGTTTGTACAGCTAGTTTTGCATTTCATTTTTCTTGAAACCGTTTCTCAGTCATTGTGTGAGAAGAGTTGAGATAAACAGGCAAGGAAAAGGCAGAGGTGTAGTCAGAAGCAGGCTAAGGTCAAAGCTAGGAGCGAGGCAGGATAACAAGGGAAACAGGTGAGGGTCAAAAACTAGTACAAGAGAAAAACGCTCAGACTGCGTGCAAGGCAAAACAAGACTTTGCACCGCTAATGATATTGATGATGATGGGAACCAGCTCCACAGACAGGAAACCGTGGCTGATGGGAGTTGTAGTGAGGAGACGGCAGGGTTAGATCTCTGTGGAGGCAGGAGCAGCAGTGAACCTGCTTCTAGCAAAAGGTATACAGGTCAACACATTCTCACTCCCAACTCCTCACATATTGAGGTTTGGTTACGGACCCCTCCGCATCAAAAAATTACATTTTGGGAGTCCTCAACTGATCATTTTTTGACATGCAGGCAGTTTCCATCAAATCACACGTCCTCAACCTCTGAGCCACAGGCCAGAACTGGTCCAGTACAGGGACCACTACCCTAACACAGTACTGGTACCCTACCCGGTACCGGATGCAGTACCAAACTCGGTACTGAACCATGATATTGGTTTGCATCCAGTTCCACGTCTGGGCCCGGTTAAGCCTCAGTACCAGATGCAGTACCGGATGCGGATGGTTCTCAGGACACATCCTGTACCGGTACCCAAACCCAGTACCAGATGCAGTATTAAACTCGGTAGTGGTACCCTAAACTGGTTCGGTTCACAACTGAGCCTGGTTCATACCCAATACTGGATGCAGAACGGCATGCAAACTGGTCCTCGGGACGCATTCTGTACTGGTACCCAAACCTGGTACCAGTACTCTAACCTGGTACCGGTTCATGTCTGGTATTGCGTCTGGTACAGCATCTGCTACACAGTTCGGTATCGCATCTTCCAGTACCCCAACCTGGTAATGGTTTCTGTCTGGTATCACGTTTGGTGCAGCAACTGGGACACCGTTTGGTATTAGGTCCGTAGGTGGGTTAGGGTACCGCTACTGCATTCTGTACCGCCTGTTATCAGGTTAGGGAACCAGTACTGGGTTATGGTACTGGTACCGGGTTTGGGTACCGGTATAGGACACATCCAGTACTGCATCAGGTACCATGCCGATGCTGGGTGAGGGTCCCAGGTTTGGGTACCGGTACGGTACGCAACTCAAGGATCAGTCTGCACCTTGTGTTTGTTACCGCATCCACTAACAAGTCCAGAGGATTGTGGATCCTTGATTTTACAATCAGCAAGAACATCAAATAACGACAACTTAAGAACACCAAAATGCCAAAAAGTGGCGTTAAGGTTTCCTTAACCAGACCTCAGTATGTGACGAGTTGGGAGTGAGAATGTGTTGGTCTGTCATGCTTGACCACATTTCCAACATGGCAGCTTTCCTTTCTTGTGCAAATACAGCAGTGGAAGGACCAAACTGCTGGGAAAGCTGAGCCAAAGAATGGAGTTGTGCAGCAGACAGCTGGCGACAGTATCACGCAACACCGTCTGATTGAGAGCGGTGGCAACAAGGAACCCTAAAAACCAGAGGCACAACGCCCCCATGATGGCCATGATGGTGACGAACGCCCTTTGTTTGGTTTGGTCCCTCCTCCAGCTGGTGCTCAGGCCTTCTCCTGGTCCTGAACGCATCAGAGAATGAAGTACAGACAGGCTGCAGAAGCAGACGACGAGCAGGGACGAACCCAACAAGCAGAAAAAAGGGATTTCTGACATGTCGGGGTAAGTTCTCAATAAATCAAAGCACCACAGGAGACACAGCAGCCAAACACTCAGAATGCTGGCGTTTCTGATCCAGACTCCACGGCTGAGCCGCAGCTGCCGGTAGGAGGTCGGGTGAACAACGGCCAGGTAGCGATCCACACAAGTGAGGACATGGAAGGAGGTCTCTCCAGGGACAATGAAATTGGCAAAGAAATACCCAAATTTCAACAAACGTAATTCAAAGAAGACTCCTCCGATGTAGAAGACGGTTCCTAAACTCCAGATCAGCTGCAGGACGGACTGGTGGTACGTGAAGACGTCCGAGTGACTCGCCGACTTGAAGGAGCGCTGCTGCTGCCACTGAAGGAAGCTCATCCGGAGGATGACGATGGAAAGAGGGGGGAACAGGAGGAACCTCAGAACCTGAAACAACGTGTTGAACGACAAAGCACCAATAGATTTCAGACAAAAATGTTGAGATATGTCAACTGATGGGTCTGAAGAGGAGTTAGCTGCCATGCTGGCTGTTTGGTGGTTGGATGGAGACCTGCAGACAGAGAAGGAAGTTTTAGTTTGTTTCAAAAAACGTATGTCATGTTTTGACGGTCAAACAAGAACTGTCAACCTGCTGGGTTTGTGAGATGTTGTGGGTCAGGAGGTTCTATGACGGAGTTCTACAGGGCAGGTTACCATCTCCTCTGAACATTGATGATCTGTCTTTATGGGTTCATGTATGTCATATACTGGACATCCTTTCACCAATCAAGTCGTGCTTGAAGACCATTTGGACATTTTATGCCTCCATGAGGAAAATTCTCCGCAACTTCTACGTGTCACTGTCTTTATGATAATAGAAAAACACCAGTGGTAGAATGTCTATAGTTAGGTTATTCATTGACAGTAAGACGTAAAAAAGGAATGGACTTTTCCATTCTATGAAAAGCTGTCAAGTCACGACCTGGACTGAAGGACCGGATTGCTTTAGCAAGAATTCTTTCTTACTACGATATCTAAACAGGGACTTGACCCCACCACACACACAAAAACTCACCAACATTTCTACGCGTCTAGTACCGGATGAAAATCAAGATATCAGAAAATTATGACATCTCAAAAATATGTCATCACAGCTGGAGAAGCAATCAAAAGAATGAATGAGGCCAATTAACTTGTTTGTTTTTCAAAATCCACTAGTGGAACCCAAACACACAAGTTAGGGAAATCTAAAGTACATTTTTGAAGTTATTATGGGATGGCCACAGGTCCTTTGGCTTGGAGGTCATTTTTTTCCTTTGGCAATATGTGAAATTTTGATGACTTTCACATTTTTGCATAAAATGGAAAAAAAATGTTCAAGCTATCTTCCCGAAATTATAAACACATCGTACCAGGTAAAGTCCACAACCACAGGCCGAGTTCCATTGACCTTTGACTTTGGGAAGAGACTGCCATCTTGAACTTTCAAAATATCCCTCCAAACATTTCAATGTGGGACCCATATGGTTTACCTTTGGGCTCTAATGGTGGGCCCCAGTTGGGTTTGTCGGTTGGTTCCGTGATGGCGCCATCTGTGTTTGCCCAACCTGGGAACTCAGTAATCTGGATTGCTGGGTAGGGAAGCTCGCTACACCGCCACTGAGCAGCATGTTAGCTCGCTACGCTGTCCACCGGGTGGCTGGTTAGCATAGGGACCCAAACCACTGAGTCCCCACCTAAGTCAAGATGGGTAAACACAGATGGGGCCACCATGGAACCAACGGACATACCCAACTGGGGCCCACCAATGGAACCCAAAGGTAAACCATATGGGGCCCACATTGAAATGTTCACTGGGTACAAATTTAAACTCCTCCAAAGGAGTTTGATCTATCGCCTCCTAACTCCTCAAGCATCATTTAAAAGGTAATTGGAGCAAAATGCTGAAATTTGAAGTTGTAGATTTTGATCGGCGCTAGAGTGGCGAGCTCACAGTAGTGGAGATTTCCTTTTGCTCGCATATTTTTTGCTGAAATATTGTGAAAATTTGATATATGAATTGTTGGTTCAAGATCAATTAAATAATATATAATGTATGGCTGTGTTAGAAATGTGGGCTTTGGTAACAAAAAAACCTTTGTTGTCAAGGAAATTCCAAAATTTATTTTTGTCAATTCTTCTAAAAATTACATAGACTTGTTTTTCAGCTTCAGGTGACCAAAAAATCAAATGGTTGCTATAGAGAGAAAACCAACAGGAAAGCAGCAATTTTGAAAAAAGTAAAATAAATAATTGAAAATTATTGGATGACTTAAGAGGCTTCGTAAATCCATCACTACTTCATATGAAGGTATTTTTCCTAAACATTAGACTCGTAGTTGTGATCATTATATTCTCGCTAGAACTGATTTTTCTTACATTAATTTTTTTTTTAAATCCTTGGCAAAGTGTATTTTTCATGATATCCTCCATATAAACATGTACATTTTCATATGTGTAAAACTGTTGGTACCATTTTGTTGATCAATCCAAAGATCACAGAGATCCAAAATATTTTGACTGGCAAATGTAATAAATACAACTATAATGAATATATTACTGTAAACAAATGATTCAAACATTTGTTGAAGACAATGAGAATTATTAAAAGCAGACCTGAAGCTCTTATCAAGTCATCAATTCCAACAAATCTTGATTTTTTATAAGCACATCCACACCCATTAGACAACATCGGTCCGTCTGTTCCAATCCTTACCCTGACCTAAAGCTGCTGCCATCCACGTTTAACCTTAGATTTGTTATTTTCATTTACTACTATCTCTAAAATGTACTACTCTTTCATCAAAGATCATCAGGATTTCCCTTCTATATGTCATCGACCTACAGCCATTCTGAGAACTTCCATCCAGGACTTTAGCTCTTCCTTTACAACTTCACAATAAACCACCTACCCTTTACCTCACCGCTGTCTTACATTTTGGCTCCACTACCATCAGGTCCTAATGGTCTTAATTCTTGTCTGATCCCCCACCTGGTGCTCAGGGTCTTCTCTGAGCTCAGCGTCTGCCGTCTCTGCGCATGTTCGTATCTAAGAGACTTTTGATGGATGGGGCTTCTTGGTCCGTCTGATGGATGCTGACGGTGTGTTTGCATGTCTGGACTGAATGATTCACCGCAGAAGGCAAATTTCTGTTCTCAGAAATTTGGTAGAGTACCTGGAGCAAACTATTTTATGTTCAGGTTGAAGAAATCTTTAGACTTGAGCTGCACTTTTCTGCAATCCATCAATGAGACTTGACCTGTTAATGGGTCTAGACCTTACTAAGGACTAGACAAAAGGACAACGGCATCAACCATATGTCACAAGTGTGTCCCACTTCCATTATCCTTACCAATACTTCATGACATCACACACTCAACAATGGCACATTCCATTTTCAAGACTTCCCTTGAGGTGGGTGTATGAACCTCAAAGGGAACTTTAGAGTCACCTTAACCCCGACGTCGGCAACCACTTCCAATGAAGATGTCTATAAAAACACAACTCAGACTTCTCCATTTAAGTCTTAAGACACAAAATAGGCTAAATGTCACCCGCTATGACCTTTTATTATTATTTTATGCTTTGCATCATGCAAACATGAGGGAATCCATCATTTTGATGGAACAGGCACACATTGGAGGCAGACATCTTGAAAACCAGATGGTCACAAGAATCAGCTGGAGCTGGAATCGACCTGGTGAGTGTTGGTTTCTAATAAAAGCTATTTGATGATGTCTTGACCAGACAGCATCGCTGAGTGGAATTTGTAAAGTATCTCCAGGTTTGATCATCAAATCATTTCATGTCATTTGTGGTTTTAATCTGTCTGAACCTTTACTAACATCTGTTTTCTCCTCAGTCGTCAGTAAAAACCAAGATGTCCTCCAACTCCTCCGACAGTGAACAGGTTGACCCCTGCTCTACCCTTGAAATGTTGTATGTCTTAATGAGTCTTTTCGTTCCGTGGCTGCTTCTGATGCCTCTCTTCATCTACATCCTCATCATGGGTCTACAACGATGGAGGAAAGAACGCCTGAAACCGTCCTCAACCCCGTGGAGCCACATGGACGTCTTCACCTACAACATAGCGGTTCTGGAGCTTTTTTGGGTTCTGGCCAGTTTTTTGGTTTTTGTTTCCTTTTGCACCAATCGAATAGCTTTGTTCAAGACTGCAAATGGGATTTTTTGTTTTGCCTTACCTGGAGAGACTCTGTTTCACTTCCTGACCTGTTTTGAGCGATACCTGGCTGTGGTCCATCCCGTCACGTACAGGCACCTCAGACAGGCGCGTGGCGTCCGCATCAGGAACATCACCGTCGCTTGTGTTTGGATGATTTGCTTCCTGATGAGTGTAACAGTGTGGATCGGGTTGTTTGCTTTTGTCAACAATGCGTTGGTGTTCTTCATCTCTGTGACCTTCTGCTTCTGCAGCGCCTCCGTTCTCTGGGTTCTCATCCGTCCAGGACCGGGTAGGGAGGGCAGGAGTTCAGACCCAACAAAGCACAGAGCCTTCTACACCATGATGGTGGTAACTGGAGCTCTGTCTCTGAAGTTCCTCTCAATGTTTATTGGCTTTGTAACGCAAAGGTTTGCAGAGAAAAACCTCTTTTTTTGTCTGTCTGAGTGGTCTTCGCTGTGGTTGTCTCTGCCCAGCAGTCTGGTGTTACCTCTGCTCTTCTTGAAGAAATCAGGAAAACTACGATTCTGTCCACTGAAGACAGACAGAGCTAAATGATTATATAGATTTATTAAAGGACAGCTTTGGTTTGGAGTATATAACATACGGTATATTTTATTCAACTTGCACCAAACATTCATTCAAATTTTAGAAATACGAGAGCGACGGGGAAATTCCACCTTTTACCAGTTTGTCTTACGATTACACCCACTAACAACCTCAGAAATTGTAGTTTTTTTCCAAGTACCTTCTAAATGATTAAAAATGGCGGTTTCCTCCAGAGATCAAAGGTCATAGAGATCGCGTCAACAAGTTCAATTAGTATTTTTTTTTAAATGTCATAATTTGGAAAAAAGTGGAAATCACCAAGTTTTTACATTTTGTAAAAAAAAATGGCCACTAAATCATAGGTCCTCTGGCCATCCCATAATAGTTCCTAAACTTTTTTTGAATATCTCCAAAACGTGTATCTTGGTATGTTTAGTGGATTTTGAAAGATTTGTTAATCCCACAATAAGAGATTTTGACTCCATTCATTGCTTTGACTGTTTCTCCTCCTGTGATGTCATCACTTTGTGATGTCATCATGTTGTGATGTCATCCTTTTACATTGGGTATTAGAAGTTTGCAAATATTGATGAGTTTTTGAGTACGTGTTTGAGGTAAAATTTTCACTTTAAGGGGCAATAATCTGGTCCTTCAGTCCAGGACGACTGACGGAACATCAGAAGAAATCTTTTACGTCTCAGTACTCCTAGAACCGATTTACTCTTTCATAAAACCTGTTTTTGTCTTCTAGAATACATTTCAATCCAAACTAGCTTCTATTAGACAGCTTTTCCATCTATAAAACCTCAATGTGGCTGTTTGTGTACAAACCATCAAATGATGACATCAAGGTCGATAACTGCTAAAGAATCATCACAGTCAGTCAGTGAGGCTGGATGTTGGTAGAGAAATAAAATTGTACGTTTTTATATTTTCTATTGCTGTATAAAGTCCTTAAAAGTTCGTAGATGCTGTTTGTAACCACATTTTCAGTAGTGTTAGTTATATAGTGACACATGCATTCTGTGAGGATTGTAGCCTTGTGTGTTTTTTTTCTTGGTTTGTGTTGTTGATTTTTGTTCTGTTGTCAGGTTCTGTGTGTTCCACCACGTTCAGGTTTCTGGTCGTCCGCAGTCGTTTTCAACCCTTCCTCTCTCTTTGGGGTCCAGATGACTCCAACCACATATTGATGTGAGATTCCTTCCATGACAAATGTGGACAGGATTTGATGTCTGCCATGGACATTAGTGAAACTCAAAAATCAAAGATAAAAAGAGTTCAGCGCTCTGTCTTGTGGGGTCCAGATGACCCCACTTTTAATGTAAACAAGCTAAGGAGAGCGGAAGGGTTACATCTGGTTTTAGTGTCTCGTTTTCTGTTTATCTGTTTCTGTCACTCTTGTGTTTCTCTCGTTGTTCAGTGATTTTGTCATGTTTAAATTTAAATAAAGTTTTATTTCCTGCTGTCAAGCCTGATCTCCTGCAGTTAGACTCCATCAGCGGGAGTTCATGAGATAATTGGTACTTTACAGGCACCTGTCCTTAAGGATTTCATGGATCCTGTCAAATATCCACCTCAAACACAAAACAAACAAGAGCAACAGAAGGAAACGAGTAGGTCGGATTTTTGTTACCTTGTTTTACCTGACGAGTGGTATGGGGAGTGTGCTCCACAGGGTGTTAAAATGGGATAATTGTCACCTGTTGAAGGTAGAGCTAAGGTCAACTAATTGATGGAAATCTGGATGCAGGTTTAGTTCAGGTAAGTCTTTCTCCGTAGCTTGCCATCTTTTTGTGCGTCTGAACTCAAAGCAAATAAACAGAGAACAGCTTCAGGTCATGCTAAATGCTAGCCCTCTAGCATTAACGTCAACTCTCCATTTCCTGGTAAGATCAGACCAAACAAGAACATCCATGCTGGGTGGCAGTCAAAGGCGAATGCCCCGGCGGACAAACCGCGGTCATGGAACTTTGCGTTAGGGACATGGAACATCACCTCTCTGTGAGGGAAAGGGCTTGAGTTTCAGTGGGAGATCTGGTTTGAGGACCGCAGGATTTCCTCTCTGCTCTTTGCAGATGATGCTGTTCTGTTGGAACTCCAGCGTGTATTGGAGCGGTTTGCAACCGAGTGTGAAGCGGCTGGGATGAGGGTCAGCACCGTCGAGTCTGAGGCCATGGTTCTGGACCGGAGAAAGGTAGTTTGTCCTCGCTCCTGCCTCAGGGGGAGGAGTTCAAATAGTTTGTGGCTTTGTTCACGAGTGAGGGAAGATCAGAGCGAGAGATTGACAGACGGATTGACGGACATTATGTGGTCGCTGTACCGGTCTGTTGTGGTGAAGACAGATCAATTTACCGGTTGATCTTCGTTCCAGCACTCCCCTCATGAGCTCTGGGCCATGACGTTCACATCTACGAGGCTCAAGCTCGTGATGGATGGAGCTCCCCGGTCCGTCTGACAGATGCTGACGGTGTGTTTGCATGTCTGGACTGAATGATTCATCACTCAAGGCAAATTTCTGTTCTCTGAAGTTTGATAAAGTACCTGGAATCAAACTGGGAGAAAACTGTTTATGTTCAGGTTGAAGAAATCTTTAGACTTGAGCTGCAACTAGAGTGTGGTGAAAGGACAACATCCAGTGTCATAAGTGTGTGTAATCTCCACTCGATAACGTTACGTTCCAATTATAAACGTCCTTTGAGGAGACTGTATGAACCTCAAGGGAACAGCAATGCTCCGTTCACACCAACCTTTGCAGCCTCTTCCAGAACTCAGGCACCAACAGGCTCAGTCCAACATTTGTCACACACTAAATAAGCAGAGTCCATGGGTCTCCCTGAGACCTTTCATAACATTTACATGCTTTGCATCATGCAAACATGAAGGAATCTATCATGTTGATGTAAGATGGATGTCAGTAAACAGAGATCTTGAAAACCAGAAGGTCACAGTTTTCAGAAGGAGAACCGGTTGGAGCTGGAACTGTCCTGGTCAGTGTTGGTTCCTAATAAAAGCGTTTGATGATGTCTTGACTCGACAAGAATCTCTTCACTGAACATGTAGTCTTCACAAGGATCTGGAAAGTATCTCCAGGTTTGACCATCAAATCCATTAATGTCATCAGTGGTTTTTATCTGTTTTCTCCTCAGTCGTCAATAAAAACCAAGATGTTCTCCAACTCCTCCGACAGAGGTCAGGTTAACCCCTGCTTCTCCTCAGAAATGTTTTATGTCTTTATGAGTTTTTTTGTTCTCTGGCTGCTCCTGGCTCCTCTTTTCATCTACATCCTCGTCATGGGTCTACAACGATGGAGGAAAGAACGCCTGAAACCGTCCCCAACCCCGTGGAGCCACATGGACGTCTTCACCTACAACATAGCAGTTCTGGAGCTTTTTTGGGTTCTGGCCAGTTTCTTGGTTTTTCTTGCCTCTGGCACCAATCGTGGTTATTTATACGGTCCTGCATGTGTATTTTTTTATTTTGCCTTACCTGGAGAGACTCTGTTTCAATTCCTGACCTGTTTTGAGCGTTACCTGGCTGTGGTCCATCCCGTCACGTACAGGCGCCTCAGACAGGCGCGTGGCGTCCACATCAGGAACATCACCGTCGCTTGTGTTTGGATGACTTGCCTCCTGATGGTTGTAGTTCTGGCGACGGGGTTTTATTCTGTGGTCAACAATGTGCTGCTGTTCTTCATCTCTGTGACCTTCTGCTTCTGCAGCGCCTCCGTTCTCCGGGTTCTCATCCGTCCAGGGCCGGGTAGGGAAGGCAGGAGTTCAGATCCAACAAAGCATAGAGCCTTCTACACCATGATGGTGGTAACTGGAGCTCTGTCTCTGAAGTTCCTCTCAACTGTTGCTGTTCTCTTAACACAAAGCTTTGCAGAGAAAAGTGTCTTTACTTGTCTGTCTGAGTGGTCTTCACTGTGGTTTTCTCTGCCCAGCAGTCTGGTGTTACCTCTGCTCTTCTTGAAGAAATCAGGAAAGCTACGATTCTGTCCACTGAAGACAGACAGAGCTGGAGGAACATGATGCTTTACTGTCCTATGGAGATTCAACAACAGCAGATTTTTGGTTTTTGATTGGTTAAAAATTCATGACCAATTCATGACCTTCTTGTTTTCAGCATTCAGACCTGGATTAGAATCTATTTTATCTCCATAGCAACCATTTTATTTGTTGGTTGCCTGGGGGTGACAAACAAGTCTGCTATTTTTAGAGAAATCAGTAAAAGTAAAATGTTGTATTTCATTGTTAACCCCTCCCACATTCCTTATATTCATAATATATTATTTTATTCAGCTTACACCGAGAATGTAGCTCCACTGTAGCATCTTGAAGAAATGAAGTGAGACGAGGATGCAGGAGAGCAGAGAAACAAAATGAACTGTACGTCAAAACCCTCCACTTCTCAGCAAATGTCTCTTTAAAACAATAGATAGGTTGTAGCATCTGGTGCTACATGTCAGATTTTTGAAGACCACTTAGGAGAAAAACAAATGCTATTAGATCTAGTTTTTTCTTGATTCAAAAGATGATTATTTTCATGGATGAGATGGACGTCGTCTGTGGAACAGCCTCTCAAAGAGACAACAGGGATGGAAGGAAGACTCATGACATGCCATCATAATCAGGCTTTTAGTTCAAATTTAGGAACTTATTGGATACTTTATTTATTTTGTGTTCATTTGGTCTTTTTATTCACTTTGATTTAAGGTTTATTTATCTGGTAATTTTATCTGTTTTATCTTCTATTTATTTATTTGCTCCAGAGTGATCCTCTTCATCAGAGATTGTATCTTCTCAGTGAATGAGGACTCTTTGCATAGATCTAGGGGGGGGGTCCTGTGCTTGTGTATTCTGTGTACTTCATTAGCAATGGGCTTACTAGTGTGGACAGGTACTCAAAATATTGTTTCCCCACCAAAACCAGATTTCTATTTTACTTTGTATCAGTTAATTCTTCACCATATTTTTGATTCGTCTTTTATGTAAAGCACTTTGAGTGACACCAGTTGGAGAAAAGCTTTTCAAATAAAGTTTGATTTGATTCAAAAGTCGTTGTAGCAACATTTGAACTTTCTCCGGGTTTTTTACGGTTCAAGCCTCAGTCACATGTGGGTTGTTGGATGGTGTAGGGTCAGAGAGAGGAGTTCGCTCCAGACCGGCTGCAGGATGGGCTGGTGGTTGGTGAACACGTCTGACCCAAAATCAGAAAAACTGAAAACCCTGCAAGACGATCATAAACCTGAACCAGGTGTGACTGATAGAAGAGACACAGAAAAGCTGACAATAGAACACAAACCAGCAATTTCATTTTTATTTACATGGCCTAATATCACAACACAGTCGTGTCTAGTGGTTCCACACTAGTAAATGTCCAAAAAACATAAAATCAGTCATAAAATATAAACGACAGCTTGTTGTTAAACTCAACTCAACTGGTTATCTCTACTCTTAGACAACTGAACCCAAACAGAACACAGAAAAGGGACGTACAGAATATATCTCACTACAACTTAACACTACTGTGACAAACAGCATCTAAAGTTCTAAAGACTTCATGTAGAAAATGGACCAAACTCCTGCCTCACTGACAAACCATGATGGTTTTGCTCATCAGCTCGGTTGTTGGGATGTTCCAACATCTGCTTTCATTTCATGTTTTCAAACAAAAGTCAAAACGTTTCCTATCTACATTTACAACATCTACATTTTGTAGAAATAACTGCTGACTGGAGAACTCCGCACAAGAATTCCAATGGACTAGACCGTCAGTTCATGCACAGACAGCTAAATCAGGGCTTTGTAGGTCCAGCAGCGGCCTGAGAGAAGCTAGTTTGGAGGAGGCGATTATCTAAAAGGCAAAACCAGCTTCAAGATAAAGTAAATCTGTTCAAGTAAAAGACTTCTGCTGATGCTCTGTCCCACAGCCGTCCTGGATGGAAACACCAGATTGTTTTCATAAATCTTCTTTCTTACTGCACCTTTAAGTAAAAACTTCATCAAAAAATTATAAAATTTGCAAGAACCTAGTACTCAGCATCACAAAACAATGACATCACAAAACAATGACATCACAAAACAATGACATCACAAAACAATGACATCACAAAACAATGACAACATAAAACAATGAAATCACAAAACAATGACATCACAAAACAATGAAATCACAAAATGATGACAACACAAAACAATGACAACATAAAACAATGACAACACAAAACAATGACAACACAAAACAATGACAACACAAAACAATGACATCACAAAACAATGACATCACAAAACAATGACAACACAAAACAATGACAACACAAAACAATGAAATCACAAAACAATGACAACACAAAACAATGACATCATAAAACAATGACAACACAAAACAATGACAACACAAAACAATGACATCACAAAACAATGACATCACAAAATGATGACAACACAAAACAATGACAACACAAAACAATGACAACACAAAACAATGACAACACAAAACAATGACATCACAAAACAATGACAACACAAAACAATGACATCACAAAACAATGACATCACAAAATGATGACATCACAAAACGATGACATCACAAAATGATGACAACGCAGCTCGGGAATCAGTCAAAAACTAAATGGGGCCAAAATCTGTTATGGAATTCAAGAAGTTTTTCAAATCCTCTAAATCAAACCAAATCCAAATGAAATTTTGAAACTATTATGGGATGGCCACAAGACCACAGGTAAATATTTTGCTGTAAAGTGTGAAATTTAGCAATTTTTACATTTTCAACAATAGAAGAAATGAGAACTTCCCTTCTTGTGATCTTTATGAATTTTTACACACATCCCACCAGATTAAGTCTTCAACTGCTACTAGAATTTCATTGACTTTTGATTTCTGAAAGAGGCCGAAAGTCATGAACTTTCATGATCGAGGCAGAAGGGGGGAGGGAGGGGCATGTAGCAGCCGCTCAGCCAGTGAGGGCAGGGCAAACTGGGGTGGCAAGAGCGGGGATTGGTAGCGTTTGGAGTACAAGTTCCATTCCAGGTCAGGCTACTGGATAAAAGAAGCCTTTTTTGGAGTGTGTTTTCACTCGCTCAGAAACCCTAAGTGGCCCAAAAGTCAGGCCTCGAGGGCCAACCTCCTGATGGTTCTCCAGAAGTCCTGCTGCTGATTACCTGGATCAGGTGTGTTTGGCCACTGAGGAGTGTCAATGCCAGGTTGGAAAACATGTTGGACACCAGCCCTCAAGGACTGACCCTGGACACCACTGGTCTAGTTGAATCTCCATCAGACAATAAAGTTTTAGCTTCCTCCAGCTCTGTCTGTCTTCAGTGAACAGAATCGTAGTTTTCCTGATTTCTTCAAGAGGAGCAGAGGTAACACCAGACTGCTGGGCAGAGAAAACCACAGCAAAGACCAACCAGACAGACAAGTAAAGACGGATTTCCCTGCAAACTTTTGCATTATGATTGCAATGACATTTGAGAGGAACTTCAGAGACAGAGCTCCAGTTACCACCATCATGGTGTAGAAGGCTCTATGCTTTGTTGGATCTGAACTCCTGCCCTCCCTACCCGGGCCTGGACGAATGAGAACCCAGAGGACGGAGGCGCTGCAGAAGCAGAAGGTCACAGAGATGAAGAACAGGAATGCAATGTTGATGTCTGTGTAAGATCCGTTCCACAATGTATAGATCATCAGGCAGCAAATCATCCAAACACAAGCGACGGTGATGTTCCTGATGCGGACGCCACGCGCCTGCCTCAGCTGCATGTACGTGACGGGATGGACCACAGCCAGGTAACGCTCAAAACAGGTCAGGAATTGAAACAGAGTCTCTCCAGTTGAGGTGAAATAAAATAACACATATGCAACATTGAACAAATCTTGTTGATCGGCGCAAAAGGCAAGAAAAACCAAAAAACTGGCCAGAACCCAAAAAAGCTCCAGAACAGCTATGTTGTAGGTGAAGACGTCCATGTGGCTCCACGGGGTTGGGGACGGTTTCAGGCGTTCTTTCCTCCATCGTTGGAAACCCATGATGAGGATGTAGATGAAAAGAGGAGCCAGGAGCAACCAAAGAACAAAAAAACTCACTGAGAAGTAAAACATTTCAGGGAAGGCACACATTTCATCCTGACCACTGTCGGAGGAGTTGGAGAACATCTCGGCTTCTATTGACGACTGAGGAGAAAACGGAGAGGAGATGATGACAGTAAAGTTTAACGTGTGCAGACAGATGAACAAAGCAAATATCAAACTGGAAATACTTTCTAAATCATTTTCGATTAGAAGAGCTTTTATCAGGAAACACAAACACTCACCGGGTCAGTTCCAGCACCAGTTGGTTCTTCTCTGTCTGAAAACTGTGACCATCTGTTTGAGGCTGTCTAACTCTCTGACTCACATGTTCCATCAAAATGATGGATAACTACCTGTTTGCATGATGCAAAGTATAGAAATGTTTTTCTATTCAATGTGTCAAGCTTCTCAAGGCACATCAGATGTCTAATTGTAAGAAATAGATCCCAGCGTCAAAAGGGAAAGCCATTAGAATCACAACGTGGGAAAAATATTGGATACATAATCGAGAAAGATGAATAAAACTTGAACTGGGACTTGATTTTCTAAAGGTTTACTTGAAGAAACACCTTAGGACTCCTGAAGGCTGATGCAAAATCGGAACAAGGTTTCGGTGTTAAGAGGGAGAGATGGTCTGTAAAACCCAATTTAGTCTCTCATTTACCATCAGTTCATCCATCCTTCCTTCCATTTTCCAGTGCATTTTATTCCTTTTTGGTCATCTGGGATGCCGGAGCCTATCCCAGCTACAGTTGGTAGAAGGTGGGATTCATTCTAAACAGTCTGTCAGTCTATCACAGAGCCAAACGGAAACATCGTGTCAGGAATTAGGGAGTACAACGACCTCATTTATGACAGATACAAGAGTGCAGACAAGATTTCATTGAACTAAAAAAAAAACAAGGAATAAAGGAAAACTTGGCCAAGAAGGGGGTTTGGATCCATCGACTCTGGCACGTTGACTCGGGGGAGTCAGTTCTGGTGCTTTGACTCAGTCAAGCCAACTCAGGTAAGTCGATGCAATACTTGACCTAGGAACAAAAGGCTTGGGTAAGTCGATGCAGGCGCTCAACTGAGGCAATAACTGCTCAGGTAAGTCAATGCAAATACTTGACTCTGACAAGGGATAACTCATTGTAAATACTTCATCTCAGGCAAGAAAGGCTCAGGAAAGTCAGTGCGGACTGTTGACTGAACCAAGATGGCTCTGGTAAGTCAATGTAAATACTGGCCAAGGGCAACAACGGATAGACTAAGGCAGGAATGTCTTGGGTAAGTGCATGCAAATACATGACTTAGGAAAGAATGACTCAGATAAGTTGATACATAACACTTGACTCAGGCAGTAACTGCCCAGGTAAGTTGATGCAAATACTTGACTCGGACAAGGGGTAACTCATTGTAAGAAAGGCTCAGGAAAATCAATGTGGACTGTTGACTAAGCCAAGATGGCTACTTTAAGTCAATGTAAATACTAGACTAAAGCAAGAACAGATAGGGTAGGTCAATGTAAATACTAGACTAAGGCAGGAATGTCTCTGGTAAGTCCATGCAAATACATGACTTAGGAAAGAATGACTCAGATAAGTCGATACATAACACTTGACTCAGGCAATAACCGCTTAGGTACATTGATGCAAATACTTGACTCGGACAAGAACGAATTGGATAACTCAATATATATACTTCATCTCAGGCAAGAAAGGCTCGGGAAAGTCAATGCGGACTGTTGACTGAGCCAAGATGGCTACGGTAATTCAATGTAAATATAAGACTAAGGCATGAATAGCTCCAGTAAGTCCATACTACTCTTGACTAAGGTAAGAATGACTTAGATAAGTCGATACATGACACTTGACTCAGGCAAGATGGCTCAGGTAAATTCATGCAAATGCATGATGTAGTAAAGAACGGCTCAGATAAGTCGATACAAGACACTTGACTCAGGCAGTAACTGCCCAGGTAAGTTGATGCAAATACTTGACTCCGACAAGGGGTAACTCATTGTAAATACTTCATCTCAGGCAAGAAAGGCTCAGGAAAGTCAGTGCGGACTGTTGACTGAACCAAGATGGCTCTGGTAAGTCAATGTGAATACTGGCCAAGGGCAACAACGGATAGGGTAGGTCAATGTAAATACCAGACTAAGGCAGGAATGTCTCAAGTAAGTCCATGCAAATACATGACCTAGGAAAGAATGACTCAGATAAGTCGATACATAACACTTGACTCAGGCAGTAACTGCCCAGGTAAGTTGATGCAAATACTTGACTCGGACAAGGGGTAACTCATTGTAAATCATCTCAGGCAAGAAAGGCTCAGGAAAGTCAATGTGGACTGTTGACTAAGCCAAGATGGCTACTTTAAGTCAATGTAAATACAAGACTAAGGCAGGAATGTCTCGGGTAAGTCCATGCAAATACATGACTTAGGAAAGAATGACTCAGATAAGTCGATACATAACACTTGACTCAGGCAATAACCGCTTAGGTACATTGATGCAAATACTTGACTCGGACAAGAACGAATTGGATAACTCAATATATATACTTCATCTCAGGCAAGAAAGGCTCGGGAAAGTCAATGTGGACTGTTGACTGAGCCAAGATGGCTACTTTAAGTCAATGTAAATACTAGACTAAAGCAAGAACGGATAGGGTAGGTCAATGTAAATACTAGACTAAGGCAGGAATGCCTCGGGTAAGTCCATGCAAATACATGACTTAGGAAAGAATGACTCAGATAAGTCGATACATAACACTTGACTCAGGCAATAACCGCTTAAGTACATTGATGCAAATACTTGACTCGGACAAGAACGAATTGGATAACTCAATATATATACTTCGTCTCAGGCAAGAAAGGCTCGGGAAAGTCAATGTGGACTGTTGACTGAGCCAAGATGGCTACGGCAAGTCAATGTAAATACAAGACTAAGGCATGAATAGCTCCAGTAAGTCCATACTACTCTTGACTAAACCAAGAATGTCTCAGGTAAGTCGATGCATACACTTGACTCAGGCAAGATGGCTCAGGTAAATTGATGCAAATACAAGACTTAATTTGGAAAAAAAGTGATTTAGAGCGAATCAGCGTTTGGAAAAAGAAGCAGGTGTAAACCTGATGAGTGAAGCTGATGCGGAATGAAAACCACTAAAGAAAAAAACTTTTAAAAATGGCTTAACTGAAGGTTAAATGACTAAAACAAAGATGATCGTCATCCAGATTAAAACGACCTGAACACAAAGAAAACACAAAAATCAGGATTTAAAGGAAAAAAAGCATCAAATAACTTTATTATTCATTATAGAAGGAAACAGAAGTAAGAAGTTTATTAAACACATTTTGATTCCAGCAGTTCTTAATAAATAAAGGAGATGCATATTTAAAGGTTGTTACTCAAACACTCCACAAACAGAAGTTGGTGTTAATAAAGCTGCCATGATTACAACAATCAAACCCTGATCTCTGAATGAATACGTGATCAGATGTCAGGTAGTTCTACGTTGTTGTGGCTCCTTCTGTCTTGCCTTTACAGCCAGGAAGTACCCCTGCCCTCTGCAGGAAGAGCAGGGGCAGCACCAGGCTGCTGGGGAAATAAAACCACATGGTCACCCAGGCCATCATGCAGTAGCGATGACTGTGCGGATCTGAGAAGCGTTGAACTAACAAGGACATCAGGCCGACCAGGAACCGAAATACCAGAGCTCCCGTGATGATCATCATGGTATGGAAGGCTCTCTGCTTTGATTGGTCGATGCGCTTGGCGCTTTCCCTGGTGAAACCTGGCCCTGAACGAATCAGAACATAGAGCACAGAGATGCTGCAGAAACAGAAAAACACGAAGGAGATGGACAACAGGAACAGGTTGATGAAGAGGTGACCAAAGCCGAAGCTTTTTATCAGAGCCATCACCGTGAAAGAAACCAGCCAAACGCCAGCCAAGGCGTAGTTCCTGATTCTGACGCCACGCGCCCCTCTCAGCTGCATGTAGGTGATGGGATGGACCGCCGCCAGGTACCGTTCCACACAAGTGAGGACATGAATCAAGGTTTGTCCAGGTGTGATTACCCAGAACACCATTCTCCCCACTTCCATCAGGTCATTTTGAGTCATGAGGTTACCACAAAAGTACGAGCTGCACCCAAAGACCCCGAGAAGATCCATGAAGACCACGTTGTAGGTAAGGACATCGGTGTGGCTGGACGCTGTGAAAGCGGCGTTGGAGCCCTGCTTCCTCCAGCGCTGGCAACCCATGACGAGGACCAGAACCAGGAGAGGTGTCAGGAAGGCGTACGCGACCAGGAGACTTATCATGACTGACTTGGTTTCAGAAATGATGCAGTGGAGGGGTTCTTCAGAGGAGTTGAAGGTGGCCGACATTTTATCTAGAAGAGAGAAGAAATACGTTCAGTAGAAACAAGATTTACTCCGTAACAGCTGTACTTCTACTGCAAGATGCTGTGACTTAAGTAGATTTGTGGTTGATATCTAGTAGTCTCTGGGTCAGTTTATACTTCCTAGTGGTTTGTAATTGCTTGGGTTAATCGCCTTAACCGCTGCAAAATGTGACACAAGCTACTGACATCATCCCTGACAGGAATTTGACGCCTTAACCATATAGTGTTCATATCTAACCCACCCATACGGTTTCCATGTCCCAGGATTTCACAGACATGGCTACTATGACTGCATTCTAAATACAACAGGGGACAGACATGAATTTGTTTCATAACAGAAACATTTTTTTTACAAAGCAACATTGTCACTGCGTATTTACACTCTAAAGCAAACCGCACACTGTTACTGGGACGTGGACCGCACCGGTACCCCGGTGTGGAGTCAACAACTACCCCCTCCAATGTATCCAACTCTGGGTCTGGGATGGATCCTGGCCCTCAGGAGGAGGTCCCTGATACTATACTGGAGGTCCTGTCCGGACCCGGTGTGACGGTGTGTGGGGTGCCTGCCCACTCAGTGAGCATGCTCGGAAAGCATCTTGTTGTCCGGCGTGCTGCTGTGCAGGTGATGCACATTTGCAGAAAGTGCAAGGCCTGAGGGTTAGGTCAACCCTAACAAGTCACTCGATCGCCTGATTCAGTGTCTGTAGGAGAGTTCACTTGTGATCTCTGCCAAGGGAGCAGGTTTAGGGCCAAGGTGGGGTTGATTCAGCACCATGCCCATGCAGCGGAATACAATACAGAAAAGATGAGGCGAATGGGTAAGGTAACTTGTCGGATCAAGGCGACCAAGTTCTGAGGACTGGAGGATACTCTAAGGCTCCTGGAGCTGTCCCGTAAATATGAAGGGGACCCCCAGGGTAATCGATCATAGCAGATGAGGGAAAGACAGCCCAGCAGGGAAGGAGCAAACATAGACTAACAAAGTCCTTATGGCTCAGAGGATTCGGACACCCAGAGAGACAAGGCTGGTATCATGGGTGTACAGGCCATTCCACCACGAGCCCCAGACTTAGTCTCTACCTGATGAAGGAAAGAGATCATGGCGGAGGCTTGTGAGGTAGGTGGAAATGAGATCAGGCACATGGAAGAACTGGTAAGAGAGGTGGATAAGAATCCTGAGCTGCTCGAATCAACAGCCTCGCCCCCCTACTTCGCTGACCTAATCCCTTAACCTAACCTTAACCCGGTACCAGACGTGGGCCAAACCTAACCTTAACCCGGATACCGGATGCGGATCGGTACCAGACTTGCAAATGAGAATGTGTTGTTAATTTACCACAAACTTCTTCAGAAAACTTTGCATATGAAGAAACAAGCTTTAAATAAACAGATGGTCGAAGATCCTTTTATATGACTAGAAATAAAATACCAAACCACGCAAACTCTGCAGATAATGGCGTCGTCTGGCCTGAAAAGTACAAACATCCTTCAGAAATTCGTTACCGTTACTGTGGTCATTCGCAAGAGAAACTGACCAACTTTAGTGTGAACTAGACAAACAGTTTTCATGGGGATACAATAGATCGATGTGATAAAACATAAACCGGCCTTCACTCAGCTGCAACTGGCTCTGGTCTCCTTGTTGGGAAAGATCAGGAACATTTACACCAGATTGACTCCGCTCAAACAAACCTTCAGCCGTGTATAGTCATGGATGTCGTGAGGTTAGCTTACGACCCCACGCCCACCGAGACACTTAAACCGATGACTCAGAGACTCGTCAACTACAGCCTTCTAGAGCCACAAATCTAGACCAATCGAGAACTGAAGACTAAACCCCTAAAGTGAGGAGCAAAGTTCTAAGGCATCAAATCCATCCAATAGACAAGCTCATCTTCCATTTAATGATGTAAAGTAAATCAAAATAAACTAAAATCTCTGTAACTAAGTAAAGATGGTGAATCTAGTTACCTTTATACTCCAGCTGCAGAGTCCTCTGCCTCTGAAACCAGCCTCTGCTTGGTTGCAGCTGTTGCATTTTGATTTATTGTGACAAGTTTGGATGATTTGAATGTTGAACTCTCTTTGCATGCTGTCAGACTCCAGTTTTCATGACCCATTAGTCATTGCAGTCATGAAGGATGTCAGATCTTTGAGGGGTTGAGAGAAAACTCAAACTCTGTCTCTCCAATCAAATAAATGCTAGCAGGAAGTAGAACTCGTTTCCTGTCAATGTTTCCTCTGCAGGCTCCTCCTCCCGAAATACATTTATATATATTCATACTAAAATCTGGGTGAATACTCAACTCTCATTGGCTTAAGGATGTCCAACATAGCCTGGTCACATGGTCTTAATGGCGTATTTTATTGAACTGGCCTAAAAGCCAGCTGGTGACCAGAGCAAGGCAAACATCCCAACAGGTGGAGATACGTTATTTTACATTTTCAAATATCCACTTCACGGTGGATCCAGAGGGGATGGAAGGTTTGGGCATTCCAGCTTGAAAGTTGTAGTAATGTGGATGAAGAAGCCAAGAAAAGAGGAAACAGATTAAGGACGAGACATTTAGTTGTCAAGAAAATAAAAAGTAGACTTTATTTTCATTATTTAGTCTTTCAAAACTCCTACATTAATGCATTGCTACACAAGTTTTTGTATCATTTTTTGGTCTATATTTACAAAACTCTTTGAATGCATGTTTAAAGTTTGACCAGTTGAACTTTGACCAATCAGGGACTCAGATTTGGTAGTGATATATGGAAAGCATTCTTTCTCTGATGCATCACCTGAACTGATTTGTAGGAAAAAAGTAGAAATAAAAGAAACTTTTAAGATAATTGTCTACGAAATAATCAATAGACAACCAGAAGACAATTTAAGCACACAAAAAGCAAAACTTTATTGTAACCATTTTATTGTCTACAATAATCAAACCCTGATCGTTAAGCGAAGACGCGATCGAACGTCAGGTCATTTTATGTTTTTGTGGATCCGTCTGTCTTGCCTTTACAGCCAGGAAGAACTCCTGCCCTCTGCAGGAAGAGCAGGGGCAGCACCAGGCTGCTGGGGTAATAAAACCACATGGTCGCCCACGCCACCACACAGTAAAGGTCATTATGCCGATCCGAGAAGCCTTGAATGAACGAGGTTACCAGGCCGACCAGGAACCGAAATACCAGAGCTCCTGTGATGACCATCATGGTGTGGAAGGCTCTCTGCTTTGATTGGTCGATGCGCTTGGCGCTTTCGCCGCCGAGACTCGGCCCTGAACAAATCAGAACCCACAGGACAGAGACGCTGCAGAAACAGAAAAACACAGAGGAGACCGACAACAGGAACAGGTTGATGAAGAAGAGACCTAAACCTAAGCTCTTCATCAGAGCCATCACCGTGAAAGAAACCAGCCAAACGCCAGCTAAGGCGTAGTTCCTGATTCTGACGCCACGCGCCCCTCTCAGCTGCATGTAGGTGATGGGATGGACCGCCGCCAGGTACCGTTCCACACAAGTGAGGAAATGAATCAAGGTTTGTCCAGGTGTGATTACCCAGAACACCATTCTCCCCAGATCTATCAGGTCGTTTCGAGTCATGAAGGTACCACTGCAGTACGAGTAGCTCCCAAAGACCCCGAGAAGATCCATGAAGGCCACGTTGTAGGTAAGGACATCAGTGTGGTTGGATGCTGTGAAAGCGGCGTTGGAGCCCTGCCTCCTCCAGCGCTGGCAGCCCATGACGAGGACCAGAACCAGGAGAGGTGTCAGGAAGGCGTACGCGACCAGGAGACTTATCATGATCGCCGTGGTCTCAGGGATCATGCAGTGGAGGTGTTCAGAGTCGTCGGACGAGTTGAAAGTGACCGACATTTTGTCTAGAAGAGAGAAGAAATCCGTTCAGTAGAAAAAATAACACCAGTACTTCTAAAAGTATTTGTACTGCACGGTACTTTGACTTGAGAAGATCTATCATTGACTCTTATCTTGTAATCTTAGGGCTAGCTTATTATTTGTAATTGCTCGGGCTGCATTGGTCATCAGAAGGAAAATGTGACCATTGAAGGGATAGTATAGTCACACGCATATTTCACCATTTCCGTATACTTACTATTGAATGGTTGGAAGACCCAACGATGAAGTAAACTGGATCAAGAAAATTCCAGATGTATCACATATCTTGTCTTACCTGCTTCAAAAATCACCCTTAAACTTATTTATGTGGATGTAAACATCAAATCTGTCCAACAGACCAGCTAGTCACCCCAGTCTAATTATCAAAAGTGATAGATTACAATCTGGAAAAAGTAGTTACCTTATACTCCAACTGCAGAGTCCTCTGCCTCTGAAACCAGCCTTTGCTTGGTTGCAGCTGTTGCGTTTTGATTTATTGTGACAAGTTTGGATGATTTGAATGTTGAACTCTCTTTGCATGCTGTCAGACTCCAGTTTTCATGACCCATTAGTCACTGCAGTCATGAAGGATGTCAGATCTTTGAGGGGTTGAGAGAAAACTCAAAACTCTGTCATTACTAATCAAAAACTGCTAGCAGGAAGTAGAACTTATTTCATCTCGTGGATCTCAGTAGACGACTCTGGATGGCTCCTCCTCCTTCCTCATAGACTCCTTTCTATTAATTCTATGACAGCAAGTCTTTCATGTATCAGAATAGAGCTGTGAAAGAAAAAGCCTGGAGCGAGATTTCGTACCAAGCCTCTTCCAACTGGTGGTGCGTTAAGATTTCATCTCTGCTCTTTGCAGATGATGTTGTTCTGTTAGCTTCATCGAGCCAGGACCTCCAGTGTGTATCGGGGAGTGTATGAGGGTCAGCACCACTATGGTAGTTTGTCCTCTCTGGGTGGGTGGAGTCTCCTGCCTCAGGGGAAGGAGTTTAAAGATCTTGGGGTCTTGTTCACGAGTGAGAGAAGATCAGAGCGTGAGATCGACAGACAAAAGAGAGCAGAGCCAGAATGCAAAGCTCTCAATTTACCGGTCGATCTTTGATCCAGTACTCACATATAATCATGATCCCGACTGAGTTTCCTCTGGAGGGTGTCTGGACGCTCCCTTAGAGATAGGGGGAGGAGCTCGGAGTAGAGCCGCCTCTCCTCCACATCCAGAGGAGACAGTTGAGGTGGATCGAGACTTGTACTTATAAATGAAGCACAGCTCCTTTAGAAGAACATGAACGTGTTTGTAGAAGTCTTCCTTTTCTTTCTTCGGTGTTAAAAGTCTCAGCAGAGATCACTATCAATGAAGAGTCTAAAGAAAACCAAATCCTCCATTTAGAAACTGATGCTAAACAATATTAAGGAATATCTGGACAGCTGTTCTTTATTTGCTACCGCTAAATCTATTTTTCTTTATCTGCAGTGTCACATTCTCCAGGCTCAGCAGCGCCCTCTGTCTTGAGGGTAAGTGCCAGAGCACATTTTTAGTGAATAAAAGTCTAAACGAGACCCAAACCAGCACAAATGTAATCAGAAAGATGGTGAGAAATAGAATATAAAACATTGTTTATGATTGAAACAGTATAGCACATGCCTCACCTGCTGTTCTCTCATGTAGATAAACGGGAAATTTAATTCTCTACTTTTTTACTAAAGAAATGTTGAAAACCCTCCATTTGTAAAATAGACAAGTCTAAAAAATACATTTGATTTTTATTCTTAATTTTTTTTAAAAATTATTTTATATATGCATTTTTTAAGCAATATTTTCTTGTTTGCGCGTTTTGATAAAAAAAAAAAAAAGCGGTGAGAGGTGAAATGATATTTATCACTTATCACGAGCATTTAGACCAGAGTGAGGTCAGTACAGGATCGGTAGCCGTTGTCATGACAACGCGTCGTACCGCATATCAGATAGTTTGTTTTCAAAAAATGATTAAAACTGAAAATTAGTGACTTTAAAGTACTAATAACTGATTTAAAATACATGTATTTTGTAAGTTAGCATAGTATAAGCACGATAATGTTCTTTGAGATATACATTATCAGAAAGATAATGTATATCTCAAAGGACATTATCGTGCTTTTACCTTATTTGAGGTTTTCCTTTGAACTTTGTCTTTGAGTTACTTTAAATCTGCTTGTTAACAAAATAAATTGCATTTGTTATTTCGTATCAGCGGTTTATTTTCTCCTCCTGTTAGGGATGAACCTGAACTGGACTCTAGAGGGTGAGTCGGTGGTGGAGGCGGGGACTTGGACTCGGGACTCTCTCCTGACTGTCAAACGCAGAAACTGGAGTTTCTGGGATCTGAGTCGTGCTTTTCCAGAGAATTCCTCTGATGCTTCAGTAAAATGAAATCCTAAAACCGACGTTGAGGGCGCTAAAGGAGGCGGAGTCACTGAAACAAGATGGTCAGATTTCCATTTCACTGGAGTTTATTTCCAAATGTTCTGAATGTTTTGTGGTCGTCCGGCTCAGCCGGCCGCCTGGTGGCTCTTCAGGTGCGTCTTCAGGCAGTGGCTCTGCGTGAAGCCTTTCCCGCAGGCGCCGCACTTGTACGGCCTCTCGCCGTTGTGCGTCCTCATGTGGACGGTCAGGTAGGTCTTGCGGGCGCAGGTTTTCCCGCAGATGCCGCAGACGAAGGGCTTGGCGCCCGTGTGGACGGCCAGGTGGTTGTCCAGGTGGGTCTTCCTCTTGAAGGACCAGCCGCAGTACGGGCAGCGGTACGGCGTCTCCCCCGTGTGGACGCGCATGTGCACCGTCAGCGGCCCGCGGGTGGTGAAGCCCCGCCCACACTGCTCGCAGTGGAAGGGCTTCTCGTTGGTGTGCGTCCGCATGTGGACGAGCAGCTGCTTGCTGGTCAGGAACATCTTGCAGCAGACGTCGCACAGGAACGAGCGCTCCCTGTGGGTGTGGATCTTCTCGTGCTGCTTCAGCGTGGTGGGCAGCTTGAAGCCCCGCCCACACACCCGGCAGGCGTGGGGTCTCTCCGCAGAGTGCGTCTTCTTGTGGCGGGACAGGGAGCGGTTGTTGCTGAGGACTTTGCCGCACACGCCGCACATGTAGGTCTTGGTTTTGGGGCGAGTCCGGCTGTGGGCCTCCAGCTGGAGGAGGTCCTGAGCGCAGGTGGAAGTGGGAGGAGCCTCCGCGCGCTCGCAGCTGCTTCCATCAGACGGGGACGTCTCCGTGATGATCTGGGCTTTAGTTTTATGTCCATTCTGATGGATGGAGTCGCTCCTCTGATCTTCACTCTCAGCTGATTGTGAACGGCCGCCATCTTCATCGTCTTCATCTGCTGGTCCTCCAGGAAGACGTGTTTCCATCACGACTTCCTGTTGAGATCCCGACCCACAGGATCCATCTTCATCTCTAGTGCAAAGAAAAAGAAGAACAAAGTCATAAAACGTGACAAACACAAGTGTTTATTTCAATAAAGTTAACTTCAAAGGTTTGTAAACCCCGCCCCCACTGACTGTATCAAAAAACTGGACTTAGCGAGTGTGATGTCATCCACAGAAAATGGATTACTTCTGGCTCCAACCTAAACAAAGTCCATTTTCTCCACCATGTGGACGCCAGTGAGCCGTGATTGGTCGGAATTGGTCTAAGTCATCGTTTCTATGGCAACCACTCTCACCAATCAGGAGTGAGCTCGTTGGAAGGCCACACCCCTACCACTTCCAAGCAGGGCAACACAAAATCTGTCAAACATTTAGGCTCCGCCCATATTGATTGAGGCATCTGATTGGACAGATTGTTTGAATTACTTGAACTAGAGATAAAAATATATAAAAGTTTATGTTTGTCTTAAAATAAGATATTCAGACAAAAAGAATGACGTCTATGTGAAGTCGATGAGATTTTAGCTTCTCCCCAAAGGGGCGGAGTCACTCTGTCCAGTTCTCATTCACAGTCATTGGACGATCCATTGGCTGTAAATAAGAACTGGACAAAGTGGCTCCACCCACCCACCCTGTTTGGAAAACCAGGGGCTGGAGTTACTCTTTCCAGTTCTTATTTACAGCCCTGTTAGGAACATAGAGGGGGCGGAGTCACTCCGTCCAGTTCCTCATTCACAGTCATTGGACGATCCGTTGGCTGTAAATAAGAACTGGACAGAGTGGCTCCACCCACCCACCCTGTTTAGAAAACCAGTTACTCTTTCCAGTTCTTATTTACAGTCAAAGAGAACTGACTGCACCCCCCTTTTTGGAATGTAAAGGGGCGGAGTCACTCTGTCCAGTTCTCATTCACAGTCATTGGACGATCCATTGGCTGTAAATAAGAACTGGACAGAGTGGCTCCACCCACCCACCCTGTTTAGAAAACCAGTTACTCTTTCCAGTTCTTATTTACAGCCCTGTTAGGAACATACGGGGGGCGGAGTCACTCCGTCCAGTTCTCTTAGACTCCCAATGGATCGTCCACTGATAGATTTGAGAAGAATTGATCCCGTCTCTAAAGCCTCAGAGAACAGAGGGCCCAGAACAAAGCTCTGAGGAACTCCTCCACCTTTCCACTTCTGTTCCCTCCTGGATTAGATCTTTCTGATCATCCACCTGGAATCCTGCAGCTGCTCGAGGTTCTGTTTGAACCTGAAGGACATTTCTAAAACCAGAACCTCTTGTCTGTAGACAGCAGGCCTTTAACCTTTGATCTCTGGGGTGTTTGGAGGCCGTCACACAGATTTGACAGAACATTTCCGATGGAGGAACATCAAATACTGAACCACCAAACGACCCGTCTGGAAGGACGGACGGAGGTCTGGAGATCCGATCTGAACTACCTGGGTTGAAGTCCGGCCTCCTGGTCGGTGTGATTGACAGAAGGTCTGATTTCCGTCTGGAGGACCTCCTGTGGTTCCTCTTCAGTCTGAAAAACGCTGAAGTTAACGTGAGCCGAGCGGAGATTAGCTGAAATGATCTGAAGAAGCCGACCTTCAGTCTGACGTAGAGCGTGCACACTCGGACCCCCGCGCGGCCGAAGACTCGGTGGATCTCCGCCGGCGTGCTCAGCTTCAGAGGCTTCAGTCTCCGCCTTCTGTCAGAGGTCAGGAGGTCAAAAGGTTGGTCGGACAGTCCAGGAACCGAAGACCTCAGCAGGTTCAGGAAGTCCTTCTCCTGGAGGCCTCGAGGACACGTCAGCGGGACGACCGGACGGGTCTTCATCACTGAAGACGGACAGATGGGGGGAAATGTGTTTGTCCTTTCAAAATAAAGCCTGGGAAATGACACTTTACAAACCTGGGGCTTTTATTTTGTTAATAGGTGCTTTTGAGTGAATCCAGATGTTTGCTTTTAAACTCAATATATACATTTCTGCTTTCAGATTCACTTTAATTAAAAAAAAAAACCCTAACTCCACAAAATAAAAGATTATTTAATTAAATCATCTTTGCGGTTACTTAGATTATTTATGGTTGAGTTTTGTAGATATATATATATATATTTTTACTGTTTTTGGAGAGCTGCTGGATGCTGGAGTCCTCCAGGACTCTGACGCTGAGGTCTACGCTGCTCTCGTGTCTGCAGACCCGAGGTCTGCCGGGCCTCCTCTTCCTCACACCTGTGCTCCGGTCAGCTGAGGAGCTGGAGATTAAATTGATTAAAATCACATTTTCTTCACTCGTATCAATAAAGTTTGAGTTTTCAAAACCTTAAGGAGCCAGAAGAGTCCAGGTTCTTCATGCGCTGAGAGGTTTCTTCACCCTCCTCTTCCAGCTGTTTGCTGCACTGCGCACCTGCAGAGAAATCACCATCAATAATGTATCGGGCGGCTTTTAATTTGAAATCTTTACCGGAAATGTGGGAAAATATTGATTTAAACAACTATTAATGAAACTGTTGTGAAATACTTTTAGTGAGATTAATTCCAGCCAAATAAATCAATTTTATAAATAGTTTTTAATAAAAACTAAAGACATTTCCGGGACTTCTGCTCTCATTTCTAACCGGAGGTCTTCTGGAGCTCCAGCAGCTGCTTCCTCTGCCGGCGGAGCTCCTCTCTGAAGCCCGAGGCCTCCTCCTCGTACGCGGCCACCGCCGAGCACACGGCCGCTAGGATCTCCCGGGAGGCGGCGGAGAGCCGCTCCGCCACGAGGCTCCGCAGCGCCGCGGCCCTGGAGCCTCCTCCCGGAGCCTCGGCGTCCATCTCCGCGGGAGCTGCAGCGGGAGTCCGCATCCTCTCCGGGACACCTGCTCTGTTTACAGTCCGACTGCGGTGCACCTTTAAATGTCACCGTGTGGAAACACAGACCCGAACTATAGTTCCTACCAACACATTCATTTTTTTCTCAAGTTAAAATTCTTTGAACAAAACAAAATAAATATTCTCTGCTTATATCTCAATTGTTATCCCTGTAAACAGATGAGAGTGACCAAAAATAATAGTTTTCTCACGCTCTCCAGGTGGTTTGTCACCTAAGTTCTTTCAAGAAGGGACTTGTCAAAGTTGTCAACAATATTTATCCTGTTGCTACATTCCTAAAAAAAAGTGATGATCAAGTGATGAAAGTCTACAGTTTCTTTTTTGTCTCGTCAGAAAAACCCTAGTTTTCTTGTTTTATTTTTTTTTTATTATTTTTTTGTATTTTAAATCTCTTAAATGTACGAAAGACTTGAAGATTGCAAATGTGATCTCAAACAACAAATCTCATGTTCATTATTGTCATTTCCAAATAGTTTTTTTTTTAGCTCTATTTTAATTTATTTTATCTTTATTTGTTTTTTTTTATTATTTCAACACACATCCGGAACATGTATTTTTTTGTATATGACAATGTATATTATTGGATATTTCCTGAAATTCCAAACTTAGCAGATTTTTTAAATTAAGGATGTCATATTTGGGTGTGTTTTGGAAAAAAAAAACATAGAAATTATTTTTTTTAAATATTTTCATTATTCCAAGTACATTTTATAAACACAAATGCTGATTTATTAAGACCAAATCATCGTTTTTTAACATTCCATAAATAACTGCTTACTTTTTTCATCCATTAACTTAATATAAAATAAATATGTTAAATATTAATGTAATTGACAGCTTTCTGATGACCCCTAATTTAAGGTTCATCATGTCTATGTTGTAACTTGTTGAAAATGTTGTACAACTGTAATAATATGTACAATTGTGAACTTTAACTTTTGTCATTAAAAAAAAATACTTGGTAAATTGTTTACACATATAAAATCAAATCAAACTTTATTTATAAAAGCGCTTTTCATACTTTGAGCAACTCAAAGCGCTTTACATTTAAAAACAAAACATATACGGTTACAGCCCAACCCACCCCCACCCCCACCCCCATAACACATACACCCATGACCCCTCACACATTGAATACTTAAAACTAAAAAACAAACTTGTAAACTAAACTTAAGGCTCGGCTCTGCTGCTGCTGCCTGCTTCTGCAGGAGCCAACTCGGTCAAAGGAACATCGCCACGGCGCCCACCCAGACCGGGACAGCAACGGAGTCCACTCCACAGCTGTGAGGCTGCAGGGCAGGACTCCAGCCACCCCACAAGGGCGGGAACCACGGCAACGACCCCAGACGGAGCCAGCAAGCCCTGATATGCTAGATCCTCACAGGAAACACTGGGGTTAAAATGATAGTAAAATACTAAAATGAAATACATAAAATGTATTTAAAATAGATAAATAACATTGAAATTGAGATTAAATACAAAAAATTATCAATAAAATCCATAAAGAAGAAAAATAAATTAATAAAATAAAGTAAATAAATAAATGAATAGAACCTAATTTAATAAATAGGCAGATATATCAACTAAAAGCAGAATTAAAAAGGTGAGTCTTGATCTTCTTCTTAAAAACCTCTACGGTCTCTGCGGCACTGAGGTTCTCCATCAGACTGTTCCACAGGCGAGGACCGTAATGATGAAACGAAGCCTCTTCGGAAGTTCTGGTCCTCACCTTAGGAACAACTAACAGGCCGGTGCTGGAGGACCTCAGGGTCCTCGAGGGTTCATACTTTAAAAGAAGATCATTGAGATAAGAAGATCCAAGACCATAAAAACATTTATAAACCATTAAAATAATCTTAGAATCAATCCTGAAACACACAGGGAGTCAATGCAGAGATTTGAAAACTGGTGTCGTGTGTTCTCTATAGAGAGAAAATAGACACACTCTGATCACGCTGATATAATACGTTTTGTGCAAAAGTAGGAAAATTAAAACAATACAAAATACAATGTACACATGCATACATTAAAATTACAACAGCTTGAAACTAATTACATAGAAAAATCTTTCAAAAATTCATATAAATCACCTCTTACACACACACGATTCTACTATGAGACTCTTTTCACGTTTCGCTAATCCGTCCGTGAGTGATGCGTTCAAGTACTACCAGAATGCTCGTTCACCATAGTTTTCTCGTCAGCCGTTTTAAACTTCCATTGTGAATAATATCTGGTAAAACTTGACATTTTCCCACTTTCTTAAAAATATATTCCCGATAGTTAATATAAAAAAATCTAAATAAGGGGGTTCCTGAACGCACCATCAGTATGGCGGCAGCATAAGACCGGAGCTCCCCAAAGTGAAAGTTATTTAGCCCCATATATCCGATTCAAATACCGCATTGGAAATACAAAGTTAATGTAAAGGTAGGGGCATTGATTATGAAAAGAGGAACAAGTAGAAAATCTTCGAGAAAAGCAGTACCGGACATCAAAGACGCCATCGTGCACTCGAACGAAGCGATTAAGCTAGCCGAGCAGGCAGGCAAACGACGGAGATACACAGAAAGAAGCAACGCCGTCACCGCGACCAACTTTCGAAATGGCAGACTTGGAAACCGTCCTTCGGGAGATACGAGAGTTCCGTCGCGAAAATGCCGACACCTTAAAAGGCATTAGAGATGACATCAGAAAGACAAACGACAGAATCGACGAGGCGGAGAAACGAATCGCGGAATCCGAGGACCGCATATTAAGCATGGAGGAGACCACCATGGAGTTAGCAGCTCTGCAAAAACAGCTCGAGGACCGAATAATAGACCAAGAAAGCCGTTCAAAGACGGGAAAACATTAGGATTCATGGTGTAAGGGAAGGCGCAGAGGATCTGCAGGAGTCAATGTGCACCTTTATAACTACCCTCGTGAAAGAAAAGCTGGAATTACCGGCATCATTTGAACTCAGCATTGAAAGAGCTCACCGTGCGTTGGCTCCGCGTCCCCCGAAGGACGCCCCCCCCAGGTCGATAGTGGTGAGACTGCTCAGTTACAAGTGTAAAGAAGAACTTATCAAGAAAGCGTGGCAGAAAAGGGGATTTGAATTTGAAGGGAAAAAAGTGTTCCTGGATCATGATTACGCACCGGAAATACTGAGGAGACGGAAGGAGTACGCAGAAGCAAAGAAAGTCCTAAAAGAGAAGAATATCCGCTTCCAGACACCTTTTCCAGCTAAACTGCGGGTGTTTTATGAAGGAGGGCCATGCACCTATAATACGGCGGAAGAAGCGACACAGGACATGAAAACTAGAGGTTTCCAAGTAGAAGTGGTGAAATCAGTGGAGGATCCGATGGAGAGGATCAAACGATCATCATGGCAGAGGAACCAAAGATCAGAAGGAAGACGACTGCAGGAAACAAGGCCGGGTTACAAGCAGAAGTTGCAAGCTTTTAGGAAAACCTGAGATGTGCTTGTCTAGATTGGTGAATAAATGAGCAATAAGGTCAGTGACTCACTAAAACAATAAGCACGTGGACATAGATGGTGATTAAAGGTAATTTTCTGAGTGAGTTAAGGTACTGATGTAAGACGTATTTCCTCGTTCTGAGTTTAAAAGTTGGGATGTCTTCAATTTAAATGGACAAATGACTCATGCTAACACTAGCAGAGAGGGCCCTCTACTCGTACCGACCAGAGGCCACCCCTCAGAGCCTGTTCAGAGCTCAGTGAAGGTCAACATACAGACCTCATCATTGGAACCTTTTTTTCCTTTTTATTTAGATTCTAACATTCTGGGTTTTATGTTTATATTGTTGTTTGTTCTAGTTTGTTCATGTGGCAACAGGGGACCATGGGTATTAAAGAGAGAGATTCAGAACAGAATGTGTAATGGCTAACTATAAAGGAATCACAAATTTGATTAAAGTAGCTTCATACAATGTAAATGGATTGCTCAGTCCGATCAAAAGAAGCAAAATATTAACTAAAATGAGGAAAGAAAAAGTGGGGATAATATACCTACAGGAGACGCATTTAACAGAAAAAGAACATGAAAACTTAAAAGAAATGGTTACAGTCAAATCTTTTCAGCGTCTTATAAATCTGGACATAGGAGAGGAGTAGCCATTTTGATTTCACAAGGAATTTCGTTTGAGGAATCATCAGTTATTAGGGATAAGGAAGGGAGATTCATCTTGGTTAGAGGAAGGTTAGAGGGGGAATTGGTGACCCTTCTTAATATCTATACACCTCCTGGATCTGATTGGTCAGTCTACAGGCAGTTGTTTGACTTGATGACATCAGAAGTGGAGGGGTTTTTGATTGGCGGAGGAGATCTGAATCAAAGATTAAATCAATGGTTGGATTCTACAGGGGGGAGGGTACAAAATAGAGCAGTTAGTAAAAAAATAAAAGGATTAATGGCTGAGTTGGGCATTTTAGATGTCTGGAGAGATTTCAACCCCACAAGCAGAGATTATACGTACTATTCAGCCCCACATCTCACTTATTCAAGAATAGATTATTTCCTAATGTACGAAAAAGACAGACATATAATAGAATCTTGTGATATCGGAGTGAGGGACCTGTCAGATCACAGTCCAGTTTATCTGACCGTATGTCTAACAAAGGAGAAAAAAACAACTCTCTGGAGATTAAATGTGAATATACTCAAGGGAGAAATGAAAGAAGCTATGAAGAAGGACATCCAAACATACATAAGAGAAAATGATAATGGAGAGGTTTCTCCATCAGTGCTATGGGATGCATGCAAGGCAGTACTGAGAGGAAAAATAATTTCCCGCTTATCCCACGAGAAAAAGCTGAAACAGAAGAGATTAAATATGTTGGAACTAGAGCTGAAGAAGTTGGAAAAGATAAATAAGGACAGAGCAAGCAAAAAAACAGAGCAAGAAATCAAGATGAAAATATCAGAGATAAATGATATTCACTCCCAGGAAATTCAAAAGAAACTTATTTATACCAAACAAAGATATTATGAAGTGGGGAACAAATCAACAAAACTACTGGCTTATAAACTGAAAAAACAACAGACAAGAAACAATATTCACAAAATAAAAGACCCCGTAACCAAACACTGGTTTACAAAACAGGAAAAATTCAAAAATGTTTTGAGACTTACTATAAAAATCTATACAGTCAACCAATACTCAATGATAAACTTAAAATGGAAAATTTTTTAGAACATATTAATCTACCTAAAGTAACAGATGAACAAAATGCAATATTGACAGCAGAGATAACAACAGAGGAAATAAATTCGGCAATCTCAAAACTGAAAGCTAATAAATCCCCGGGCACAGACGGTTTCACCTCAGAGTGGTACAAATTACTTAAAGACTCACTAACTCCTCTCTTGGTGAAAACCTTTAACTGGGTACTGAAAGAAGGGGAGATTCCAAGTTCCTGGAAGGAAGCTAGCATCTCAATGATCCCAAAGGAAGGAAAAGATAAGATGGAATGCTCTAGTTATAGACCAGTAAGCATTCTTAACCAAGATTACCGACTATTCACATCAATTTTAGCTAGACGATTAGAAAGTGATATTACCAGACATTATTTCATTGGATCAAACAGGTTTTATAAAAAATAGACAGACCCAAGACAACATTCGGCGCACTCTCCACGTACTACATCAGATACATAAAATTCAAGAGAAAGCCTTGATTGTTGGAATCGATGCTGAAAAAGCTTTCGACTCAGTAAGGTGGGATTTTCTCTATCAAGTTTTGGAGCAATTTAACTTTCATAAAACATTCATTACAACAATACGTTCAATTTACACAGATCCAACAGCCAGAATCAAAGTGAACGGAAGTCTTTCCGATTCTATCAAATTAGAGAGGGGCTGTCGTCAAGGTTGCCCTGTCAGCCCTCTCCTCTTTGCTATTTTTCTTGAACCACTAAGTACTTGGATAAAACAACATGAGCTCATAACTGGTATACAAGTCGAAGGAAGAATACAGAAAGTGGCGTTATTTGCTGACGATATCTTGATATATTTATCAAACCCAGACTCTTCTTTCCCTGTGCTTATGTCAACTCTTGCAGATTTTGGGCTCTTATCAGGATATAAAATAAATGTAAATAAAACACAAGTCATCACTTTTAACTATACACCATCTCAAATCATTGAAAAGACTTATGGAATTAATTGGAACTCAGACTCACTTACATATTTGGGGGTAATCTTGCCAAAGGATACAATTAGGTTGAAAAATATTAACTATGATTCGTTACTGTCCAAAATAAAAGCAGATGTTCGGAGGTGGAATCTGATTCCTTTTATGAATATCTCCTCAAGAATAGAGGCTGTAAAGATGAATATTCTTCCAAGATTCTTGTACTTGTTCCAGACTTTACCAGTGGAGTTGACAGATCAAGATTTCGCAGAATGGGACAAATTGATATCCCGATTTGTATGGCAGGGAAAAAGACCAAGGGTCAGGTACAGAACATTGCAGCTGCCCAAGGAGAAAGGGGGACATGGTCTCCCTTGTTTAAGGAGCTATTACCAGGCTGCCCAGATAAGACCATTGTTGAACTTGTGTGATCCTTCATATTCAGCTAGATGGAAAGACATTGAGACTCATACATCATTTGGAGCTCCAGTACAGACCCTAATTGGAGATTTAATTTTAATAAAGAATTTAAAAGAACAATTGAATCCTTGGCTGAGTACATCACTTAAAATATGGTTTAATTTAGTTGTAAAAAACAGGTTAGGATTACACTGTAGAATGATAAAATGGATCGCCTACGATACAGAGTTTTTACCAAACAAAACTGATGTGAACTACAAAAATTGGAAAAGAGGACCATCAATGTATTGGGAACTTTTGAAGAACATGCAGATTAAAAGTTTCCAGGAAATTAAAAACCAATTTGATCTGAAAAATAATGATTTTTATAGATACTTGCAGCTGAGGCATTATTTAGAACAGAACATAATAAAAGTAAACCTAGAAGGGCCAGAATTAATGATTATTAAAATGTTTATTTTATCATACAAGTCAAATTTGGGCAGGAAGGTTATTTCTAGATTGTATGAAGGACTTGAAAATCTAAAGAGACAAGATACTGTGTATTTAAAAGAGAAATGGGAAAAGGAGTCATCAATAGTTTTATCAATAGAGGAATGGGAGGAAATTTGTACACAACAGTGGAAAACAACATGCTCCTTGTCCTGGCGAGAATTTGGTTGGAAGAACATCACTCGGTATTTTGTGACACCTGCACAAAAAACATATCAAAACACAAGTTGTTGGAGGATGTGCGGGGCAGATAAAGCTAATCACTTCCATATATTTTGGGACTGCCCATTGATAAAAACATTCTGGCAGGAAATAAAAAGCCACATAGACGGGGCATTAAAATTAAGACTTCCATTTAAATTTGAAGTGTTTTATTTGGGAAAATGGACTGTAGAAGTGAAAAGAGCTGCAAACATGAAGATGCTCAGAATTATGTTAATTGCAGGGAAAAAAGCCATAACAAAAAAATGGATGAAGACTGATATTCCGAGTGTTAATGACTGGATAGACATTATCCAGGAAATATATGTAATGGAGAAGCTAACTTACTCTCTCAAATTGGAATGGGAAAAGTTTTATTTTATTTGGAGAGAGTGGAAAAAATACATTAGCCCAATAAGGGCAGATTTTATTTGACTTTGAAACAGTAACCCATCCTCAGTTATGTTGCCACAATTTAGGGGGTTCTTTGTTTTTTTTTTTTTTTTTTTTTTTTTTTTTTCTTGTTGTTTTTGTGCCTTTTGTTCTGGTACCTTATTATACTATTATTTTTTACTTATAAATAATGGTGTGAGAATGTATTGACTGATAAAGCTTTCATTTATGAAAGGTAACGGTGTAGGTGGTGAGGGGCATGAAGATGATTGATAATATGTGGAGAATGATAATTGGAGTACAGTTCTGTGTGATTTTATGTTTGTAATCAAGAATTTCAAGGTGGAAATTTCCACCCACCACTAATCCATGTAACGTTGTAACACCTGTTGAAAAATTTAATAAAAAATGAATATAAAAAAAAAAAAAAAAAAAAATCTAAATAAGTGTTTTTTAAAACACTTATTTAGATTTAACAATAAGAATAAATAAGAATATTTCCAGAAAAGAGGCTTCAAGAGTCTTCCAGACACGGTGGACACGTTCTGATGCTCCGTCCCGGAATGCAGGAATCGACTCTGCTTGGTGCAGATGGAAGATTCCGAGCTTCAGCAAAGTCTGGAGTGGAGAACGTGAACCAACTGACAACCTCACATCGATCCAATCCTTGCTGGCAGACAGCAGGCAACTGAGCCACCGTGGGATCGAGACACAGCACCGAGGTCTAAGACGGATCAGCAGCACTGCACCATGCAAGGCACCACCTAGGACAGTGGCCCAAGACAAAACTGTACAACAGGGCAGCAACACCTGCTGGCAGCCTAGGAGGATGACCGACAGAGTCGCAGTCAATAATCAGGCTTGAAACTCCACCTGAGGCGTCACTTAAGGATATTCTAATGTTTTCTGAGGGGAATCCGATGCTTCCCTGAGAAAACCCTAAACCCTGTTCTGAGTGGCATTGCAGCCAAACCCAGCTAAAACATCATGGTCACCGCACTGAGCAGCCTGAGGCTGCGCTCAGCCGGTCCAGCCAAGACACAGGCTGACAGTCTACTAAATCTGCCAGAGGGACATATAAGTACACCTCTGCAGGTGAGCAGCTGGTGCGCACAGGTGGAATCATTTGACTTAAGTGGCACTCCACTTGCCACACACACAAGTTTTTAAAATCCACAAAAAATGTTGAGTCTTTTGTAGAGAACTACAACTTTTTTCTCATGTGTTAAACATATTAAGAACAAAATTGCTGTGAAACTTTAAAATTGAAGTCAAAAGTGTTGGACTTTTAGAAAATCTCTAGCTTCTTTCTATTTTGATATTTTTTCTTTTTTTTTTAAAACTGTACTTATTTTAGGCAAAGCAAGTTCATTTGTAGCACATTTCATATACAGAGACAATTCAAAGTGTTTTACATAAAACATTAAAAGAAACAATAAAAATAAATAGTAAACGTGTGAAAATAAAATAAAAAGAAAATAAAAATATTTTAATTTAAATCAAGCATAAATAAACAGTTTAGATGTAAACATATGAATCCATAAGAATCAAATGCAGCTGAGAACAGGTGAGTCTTTAAATCCACTGAGAGTTTCATCTGATCTCAGGTTTTCTGGAAGTCTGTTCCAGATCTGTGGAGCATAGAAGCTGAATGCAGCTTCTCCATGTTTAGTTCTGACTCTAGGATCCAGATGAGCGGAGAGGTCTGGTTGGTACATACTGGGTCAAGAGGTCATCATATATTTCTAAAGCAGTACCAGAACTTTAAAGTCTATCTTCTGGCAGACAGGTAACCAGTGGAAAGACCTCAGAACTGGACTGATGTGGTCTAGAACCCGAGCAGCAGAGTTCTGGATCGAACCAAGTTTCTGGTCTGGTTGGTAGTTTTTAGATGATAGATTGAAGCTCTGTAGTGACATCTCCAAATACAATAACCTCAGTTTAGTTTAACTGAAGTCAGTTGTGACTCATCCAGTCATTCATGTCCTCCATGCATTTACCAAGAGCCTGTACAGGGAATATAGTCAGTGGAATATACATCTGTGTGTCATCTGCATAGTAACTAATGTTGTTGTTCTTTATAACCTGGACCAGTGGGAGCATGTAGATGTTAAATAGAAGTGGTCCCAGGATGGAGCCTTGGGGAACTCCACATGTAATTTCTGTTGACTCAGATGTGAAGTTACCAACTGACACAAAATGTTCCATGTTTTCTAAGTACATTTTGAACCAGTTAAGTATTCAATTTTCAATTCAATTTTATCTATATAGCCCAAAATCACAAAGAATTTTGCCTCATTGGGCTTCAGTACTGGCCCAGTGAGACCCGCCCAGTTTTCCAGTCGTCTGAGTGGTGGTCGACTGTATCAAACGCTGCACTGAGATCCAGTAAAACTAGCACTGACATATTTCTATTGTCCGTATTCAAACGTATGTCATTAGTCACTTTGGTCTGAGCCATTTCAGTGCTGTGGTTCTGTCTGTGGTTCTGTCTGAAGCCTGACTGGAAGACATCCTAGCAGTTGTTTTTTTTTTATTTTTTTTTATTAAGAATTCATTTAGCTGATGAAAAACAGCTTTTTCAATGATCTTACTTAAAAATGTCAGGTTTGATATCCTCTATAGTTGCTCATTTGTATTTTCTCTGGACTGTTCTTTTTTAGGAGAGGTTTGATTCCAGATGTTTTTAGTGGTTCTGGGAAACACCAGATTTTAAAGACACGTTGACAATCTGGAGCAGGACTGGTTCCAGGATCTTTGAAACTTTTTTGAAAAAGCTTCTGGGTAGAATGTTATACTGTTTTATTTTATTACTATTTTATTTCTCAGCTTGCACACCTCCTGCTTCTGTTGTTTGGACTTGTTTGTAATTGTATTGTCCTTAAAATTGTTAATAAAGACATTTAAAAAAGAAAAAACATACTTTGACCGTAAAATAGAATATAAAAGTATTCCAGCAGAACTATGCATGTCAGACCTCACCAGCTTTAAAATTTGAAACACACCTTTTCAGAAAGGCTTTTAATGCACAGTAGTTGCTGGCATTATATTTTATTTTTATTTGTTTTGTTGTATTCTTATTGATATTTTATGTATTTTACTGCAAACTGCTTTTGTAATTTCATGCTGTTTTTTTATATTTTGTTCTTAATTTATCTAATTTTCAAATCTTCATCTTTCTTTTATTGTGAAGCACTTTGGTGTGCTGTAAGTAGTTGAAAAGCGCTATATAAATAAAGTTCATTTGTAAACGAAAAGGGTTTCTGGTTTCAGTTTCCCTCCAAATTATTCAGAGATGTAGGTGGAATCAACTTCCTGCTGAAATGTGACTATGACCTGAAGAAACTGCCAATCAAACTTTCTGCCTTTCATCAACAAGTTTTATTATATTGGAAACTCATCTATAAACACAATTTTAGTCCACACACCACGCCTCTCTGGAATTGCCGTTATGTCTTACGAAGAAACAAATCTTTGTTTTACAATGACTGGCTGGCTAAAGGGATATGGTCTGTCTTGCATTTACTAGATAATTCTGGAAATGTTTTAACATTTGAGGACTTTTACTCTAAATATCAGTTGTCTGATTGGAAACGATATGATGCTGTGATCAAAACCCTTCCTAAGTCGTTGATCCAGTTATCTCAAAATTTACTCTTAAACAAAGTTCAATTAACACTTCCTTCTCTGCTATTAAACGGACAGCCTGTTACAAAAACAGAATTACACAACACTTTTATACGGAATTTGTTTGTCAAAGAACTTTTTCAAACATCTTATCAGAAAATAAACATATCTAAACACTTTCCTAAAGAAGAGGTGATTGAACTGAGATCTAAATTCCTTCAATTTTCTATCTTACCAAAAATAAAAGAGGTTCATTTTAAAATAATCAGTGATATTTATCCATCCAAGGAATTTTTGAGACACCGATTTGGCTTTGATGAGAACGGCTGTAGTTTTTGTTTAAATGACATTGAGACTGTAGATCATTTATTCTTTAACTGTAGAGTTATTAACACATTTTGGGAAGAGTTTTGTTTTTGGTTTTCTTCTAAAATTGCAGCTCCAGGTCATTTGGATGTGAAATGTTTTATATGGGGTGGTGATCTCTAACAGACCCGAAAATATTGTTCTTAATGTCCTACTATTGCAAGGGAAGTTTTTTATTCATAAAAACAAATTTTTAAAGACCAAACCACTTTTTAGTACTTTTCACAAGGAGCTCTGTTTTTATTTTCAGTCTCTTAATTATATGAAAAAGAAAAATAGCTTGAAATTACTTAGTTTGCTTAAGGATTACAAACTTAATGAATACCCCTAACTAAAGTTAAATTGTCATTTATGTTTTTTTTTTGTTTGTTTTGTTTTGTTTCGTTTATAAGTACTATTATGTTAAGTCTCATACATGTCGTTTTATGTATGTTCAATATGTTATGTTGGACAATTGTGGTTGTTGTCATTTGTAATGGTGCTGATAATAACACAACTCTGTAATGTATCTGTTGTCATTAAAAAATAAATAAATAAATAAGTAATTAATTTAATTATTTTAAAAAAAAAAAAAAAAGTTCATTCGTTTATAAAATGCTGTCGCGGAACTGACGTCATATCCGCCCAGACGGAACTCGATCTCGCGGTGTTTTAGTTTCAGCCACGCGGAGGTCCGGCTTCGAGGAGAACGCAGCTGGATTTCTAACGATGTGGCTCCTCAGTTATGTTCTTTTTTTCATCCTGGTCGGTTCTTCTGTGCTCAAAGGACCTGGTGAGATTTAAAAAAACGAAAACACGAGGGTTCTCGCTTCACGTGTTAGGCACCAGAACGCGGAAGTACAGGTTCTGCCGGGTGATCTACGGTGGCCCCGAAGGTCAAATTACTCAATGCGAAAAACATTTTAAAGATCACAATGACAAATACCATAGGACAAGCACAAATACATTAAAAAACAAAATAATTTAGAAATATTAAAAAAAAAACTGAAAACAAAGTAATTTCCAGAAATAAAAATGAAAACAAGACAGCTGAAATGGAAGGTGATTTTAATGATGACTTTTGAGTTTTTTCATATCAGTGTCTGAATACTTTTGTTTTGATTGATTTATTTTTTTAACTGTCGTGACCTTTAATACAGTTTTGTGATTTGTACTCTATGGCCACCGCAGCAAAATCCCACTACACTATTCATGTTTTTTTTGGTCATTTATCCATTAATTTACACAGCGTTTAAATATGGACAATGATTGAACTATAATTTACCATAGGCAGCAGCCCATATAAGTTCTTTTCAAAATAAAGTACACTTTGTGTAAATTAACCAGATTTGGTTGAAGTCAAAACTACAAATCCATTAATTATTTCAGTTGTTGCCAGAACCACAATAGAGGAGCAGAAGAGGCTGTGAAGCCTCAGGTTGTAGAACCCCATCCTAGTATATACAACAATATAATTTATTTAAAATCATTTACTGAAGGCCTATATCCTTCTATTCTTAAGCCTTTCAGAGTAAATGATTTCACCACCAATTGTTAACGTTCTCATGGAAAGATGAGAGTATTGTCAATTCCATCATAGGTGTACCTCAACTAAACATGAAAAAATCACATTATAAATGATGGTGGAAAATACGTATTTGGTCAATATTAAACATAATAGTAATACTTTGTTATCAACCTTTTGTTGGCAATGAAAACAGTCAAACGTTTACTGGAAGTCCTCACAGAAACTCTGGTATTTTGGTCCATTCCTCCACGAGGATCTCCTCTAGACCTTCAGGAAACAGTTTCACTACCCAGAATGCACTGCTGCACTGTCCAGTTAACAAAATAAAATCTCTGATCTTCTGATGCAGATCTGAGGATCATCACTGCTGAACCTGGAGATGACGTCACTCTGAGATGTGGAGATCCGGAAAGGATCAAGGCGACAACTTTGGAGTGGACCAGAACGGACCTGCAAGAAGAAAAATATGTGTTTCTGTACAGGGATAACAGAGTTGATCCAGATGATCAGGATGAATCCTTCAAGAATCGAGTGATTCTGCTGGACAATCAGATGAAGAATGGAGATCTGTCTGTGGTTCTGAAGAACGTGACGATTGAAGATTCTGGAACATACTTGTGTAAAGTAAAACGAAAAAATGATCCACAGAGAGAACTGAAGCTGATCTCCACCATCCACCTGCAGGTGTCTCCTCCAGGTGAGCATTGATGTCAGAGTGAAAGGTCTCAGATCAGACGTGTTTCCTGAAGATGTTGTTGATGAGACTCTGCAGGAAGAGGAAGAGGAGACACTTCTCATCTTCATCTCTCCAGGAAGCAGCTGCTGATTGATCAGTTGGAGGTTTCTGCATCTTTGTTGTTCTTCTCTGTAATCTCTGATCTTCTGATACAGATCTGAAGAACATCTCTGCTGAATCTGGAGATGACGTCATTCTACCATGTAGAGATCCAAACATCAACCAGGATTCAGTTTTGAACTGGACCAGATCTGATCTGAAGGAGGATGAAGGATATGTGTCTTTTAGAATGAACAACCGTGAAGATCCTGAAGGTCAACCTGAATCTTTCAAGAATCGAGTGTTTCTGAAGAACAATCAGATGAAGGATGGAGATCTGTCTGTGGTTCTGAAGAACCTGAAGGTTGAAGATTCTGGAACATATGAATGTAGAGTCAAAGAAGGAACAGGAAGCAGACGCAAGAGATCAGCTTCAGATTCTACTCTCATCTCCACCATCCATCTGTCCGTGTCTCCAGGTGAGCAGTGATTGTGTCTGTGTCTCCTCCTCCTCTTCCTCCTCCTCTTCCTCCTCCTCCTCCTCCAGGTGAGCATTGAGAGTGAATTGATGTCAGAGTGAAAGGTCTCAGATCAGACGTGTTTTCTGAAGATGTTGTTGATGAGACTCTGCAGGAAGAGGAAGAGGAGACACTTCTCATCTTCATCATCATCATCATCATCATCATCCTCTCTGTCTCTGCAGGAGAGGAAAATGAAGGAGGAGATGAGGAAGAGGCCAAAGGTGGAGACAAAGGAAAACTGGGAGAAGTCATGAAAGAAGATGTGGGTGGAGTCAGTCGTGGTCGTGGTCGTTTTGGTCTGATCGGTCTGGTATTTCCTCTTGCTGCTGTTGCTGTTTTCTGGATTTGCACGAAGATAAAATCTTCAAGCCGACGTTCCAACAACCAGCAGAAACCTCATCATGAACTTCTTGACATGAATTCTAACACAGAGAGAAACATGATTAACTCCAATTCTGTAGATCTTCAGATCTCTCAGATCTGATCCTGATCTGGATCTTCTCAAACTCTGAAACATTTCAGACTCAAAAGCCACAGTTTCTTCCTGAGAGTCTCCAGAAACATCTGGAAGAACTCTGATAGATTTTCAAAGAAGAGAATCAGATATTTGTTTTCATTCTATAAAATTGGATTTATTTTTCTATAAATGTTTGCACTTTTGAGGTTTTAGAGTGAAAATGTTCTCGTTTGTCTGAGAAACGTCTAGAAGGTTCTTCTGCGTCTTCCAAGCACCTCAGTGGCCTTGTGGTAGAAAAGACTGAAAATGGGACCAAGGACCTCTCAGGTTAACCCTTCTGCTCTCTTTGAGGTCCAGATGACTCCAACCATATATTGATGTGTGATTCCTTCCATGACAAAGGTGGACAAATGTGGACAGGATTTGATGTCTGTCATGGACATTAGTGAAACTCAAAGATAAACAGTTCAGCGCACTGTCCTGTGGGGTCCAGATGACCCCACTTTGAATGGAAACAAGCTAAGGAGAGTGGAAGGATTTCAGCATTAATGAGATGGATCAGGGAGAGAAACTACAGAATGGTTCCAGAGTGCAGCGGTGTCTGCAGCTCACCACTCCTCTTTTGCACATCCCTCCATCTCTGCACCTGACTGTCTTCCTGAAAAACACTTAAACCAGTATTAGTTTTTGTTACATATTATGTTCATCTTTGATTTTTACTCTACATTTATTAGTGTTTGATTTTCTTACGTCTTATTATAAATAACTTTGACGTGAAGGATTCTTTGTTGTGTTAAATGTCAAAGTAGTATTTGTTTATAGTGAAAATGTTTATAGTTTCACTGGAAAGGCTTGACTAAAGTCTTACTGCATTAAAAAATGATCATAGATATTTACCGAGTTACAGTCTGTGTTTTTGGCTCCAGAAGGACGTCAGGTATTCCTGATGGACAAATGTTCTGCTGTGTTCATGTCGATGGAGCAGCTTTAGCTTTAAAAGAAAAGAAACCAGAGAACAAGCTTGAAAACTTAAAAAAAATGAAATAGAAACTCCTTAAAATGTTTTATTTTATTCTATTTTGGTTATTTGTTTTTCTTTTAGGTTTTCATGAGGATCTGTTGTTTTTTTTTGGAAAATAAAACTACCCAAACATCAGCAGTCGGAGTGGCTTTTTTGACCAGATCAAAGATCTTAAGGAGTCAGAGTTATATTATTCACATTCAGACATGTTTGAAACTATTAAAAAGTGTATTCATTTCTATAATTTCAATTAAAAACAAAACTTTAATAGAAAATCAATGCATTCAGATGAATACATATGTGCATGGTTATTATATCTATTAGAACACTGTGTCAATATCAAGAACTCAGAAGACGTGTAAACACTGGAATGAAACAACCGTAAGTAGAAAACTGATAATAAAAACCACAGTAACTCTAAAAGTTAACGTAGTACATGATGTTTCATGACATTAGGTTTGACTCATCTGTAGTTTCTATATCTGCTGTGTCACATTAAAACATCTCATAGAACACAACGCTCTGCTGATGCAGAGCCAGGCGTGCATCTGTGACTCGTATGTGCGATATCGAAAAACCCGCCGGCGAACTTTGACTTTCACATCATCGTCGATCAGAAACGGGAAAACTATATCGCTACTCTGGCGCCGTCCAGCAGTAACCCCGCGGGGTACATACGACACAGATGCATCACCTAAAGCTAAAACATCATGAAGACATACCAGGAAAACAAGTTATAAATATACATGGATCAGGAAGTCACACATCATCACTCTCCATTCTAATAGTCTTTCGTCTTCATCTCTCACGTTCTTCTTGACCAGTAAACAAGTCAAACTGACTCGAGCTGCAGGAAGTGGCTGTTTCTCAAAAATGAAACAAGATAATTCCTCGACGCTCCATCAGTCTCTTCAACAGAGTTGCTTTTCTATTCCGTGTCAGGCTCTCTTCTGCTGGTGAAACTCTGTGGTTCATCCTGGAGCTGATGTCATCTGTACTGTTGGATCCATTCATGGTCCGGTCTCCACGTTTCATGTCCAGACTTTGTCTTTTCTCCAGATCTGTCACAAACCAAACAGTCGTGCTGTCTTAGTAATACTCTTTGACATAAAACATCTCACTGTGTAAATGTTGTCTAAACTTATAACTGAACACCAGATACAATGAAACCCATATTTATTCCTTTAAGAGCCTTAAAAACTTCCATTACTGTAAAATGTAAATCCCTTATAGTAGATGTACTGCTAGACAAGATCTCTACAACACATAACTGGAAATATTACTTTAAAATTGTTCTTCTAGCTGTTTTTTACACTTCTGAGGCTTCACACATTAACCTAAAGAGGGATCATAACCTTATAAAACATGGAAAAACAAACACAATACCAAGAATACATTCCTGATTTACACAGTAATACTCGGTCCTGTTAACGCCACATCACTGTTGTTCACTCTGTCTTCAGTCAGGATTCTCTTAAACATCCACAAACCTTTGGAGCCAAAACGGAGACATAAAGATTTGAAATAAAACTTGAAAATTCAAGCTCAATACTGGAGTCGACTTGAACTAAAAAAATGACTGAAAATGACTGCAATTCCAATATAAACGATTATTTCAGATTCAAATTTTCTGCTTTGCAGTTTCAAAATTCAAAATTTCAATTTCAGGACTTTTTTACAGTTTCAAATCTGAAACCTTTGGCCCCTCTCTAGTGCGTGGGGGGTGGAGCCAACACGAAGGACCAATCACAAACCAATGAGGGTGGTTAACTTCAATCCTGGTGCGTTCACTGACTCTGGGAACAGACGTTACAGATGTTTTCTGACCGTACTTGTGCACCAACACTGTGGTCATCCATTTTGATTGGTCCTTCGTGTTAGCCCCGCCCCAACTCACAACAACCGGACGGTTTCAAACCTGAAACTTTCAGATTTGAAACCGAAAAAGAGTTAAAACTAAACAAAAAGTTTAGAAACTAAAATTTTGAGACATTAAAACAGAAAATTTGATTCCGAAAGTTTGACACTTTTATTATATTTTTTTAGCTTCGCATCAACACTTCAGCTTGAATCTTTTCAGTTTGCTTTATTTGGGTTTCAAATCTCTTTATCCCCAATTTGGCTCCATACAAACCAGGCCTAAACTACAGTTGAACTACAATCTAAAACCTGTCGGTCAAATAATCAAAATCATCCATAATTACTTGGCAGAGATAAATTCCAGGCTGGGCCGTCTTCACTCCACTTCCTCCTCCGTCCGACACGATCCTCTCAGAGTTTCTGTCTGGCTTCTTCAGCTCCACGATCCCTGTGAACTGTTAGCATAGCATTAGCTGGAGTTCCAAACAGCAGCGCCTCAGCGGTCTCCCTCATGGACCCTCAGTCAGGAACAAAGATAGATGAAGCACCCAAACATCAACGACCAGATCCAGCCGGATCCCTCTACGACCTGGATCCTGGTTCAAATGGCCCACGCCCCGCTCTCGATCACACCGGATCATCCCGTTGATCTCCATGGACCTCATATCACTTACATCTGAGGGGAGAAATACAGAGATGACACTGTGCTCTAATTCATATAATCTCTACTGTAAACATACATCTTCTTAGATGTTACAAACACAGTCTAATAGTTTAATCTGGAGGGTTTACACAAACTCAATCAACAGTAATTCTTCTTATCCACAACATCCTCTGGAAAGTAGAATTATTCTGAGGTTACGAGAAAACCATCATTTAATGAACTCTTAAAATTTACCGCCATCAGCAGAAGTTCAGGACAGAAGATTTATTTCCACAAAGGTAAAGTACAGATTTGAACAAAGTTGTTGTGACTCACCCACCGGCTGCAGAACCACAAAGACTTGGAGCTGTAAACCTTTAAATAAGTTTGTTAACAGGAAAACTTCACATTTATTGATCGCTCTATATCACATACTTTTCCAAACAAATAATAGATCATGTTAGTATTAAGCAGGTGAGGTCAAGCCGCATGTTTGCTACATCTAATTTTATTTAAATGCACGTTGACATTTCACATTGAAGTTTAGATATTTAGATTGAAAGCAGCTTTTCCAAAAATAAAACAATACCACAAACGCTCTATATCACTGCGCTAGTTTCTTTAAAACAGGATTTCGTAATCCTCTGGACATAAAAAGGCAATAAGAGCTGAACTTACTCTCTGAAATGATGCTTTATGATGATCAGCATTTATATCGCTTTCATTAGCCGCTGCAGTCGAGGCTCAGTGACGCGTTGTTGTTATGCCGCATCACAAATCAATAAGTCAGCTTTTGTAACAAACAAAAAAAAAGCGATCTAACAAAAATAACAAGCGCTAAAAATCACTGAATATCTGTTTTTTTAACTAACTATATGAAGAGCGGGATAATGCCCAACAAAGTGTGCATTATCAGAAATTAATGCAAAGTGATATTAATTTGCATAAAAGAATATTAAAGGAGTATTATACGTATATATATGAATACACCTACAGTATATATAGTAATATACTTAGACATACACACACATACATATATACAAACACATAAATATATACATATGTACACACACACACAAGTCTTAGTCTCATATATATTATATATATATATATATATATATATATATATATATATATATATATATATATATATATATATATATATATATATGCGCGGGTGGTTCCTCCTCCATCTTCGGGTCTTCTACCAGAGACCTGGGAGCTTGAGGGTCCTGCAGTATCTTGGACATTCCCCTAGTATTTCTCCAGTTCCTCTCGGAGTTCCTGGTATTTCTCCAGTTTTTCATGTTCCTTCTTCTTGATGTTACCATCTCTTGTTACTGTCACATCCACCACAACGGCGTTCCTCTCTTCTTCATGTCTGGTTGGTTCTCCATTACCATCCTGTCTGTCTGGATCTGGAAGTCCCACAGGATCTTAGGTTCCTGCCGCTACCCTCTGAAACGGCTACCTGATTCCGTTCATGCATGCGTGAGTATTAAATCACTTCTGCTAAAACATTTGATGGTCAGAATATGTTTTCTGATGTTAATAACCTCAGGTTAACCAAAAAATATACAAATTAACGGAGTAAATCTATATCAAACTGCTCAACTGTCACAACGTCAGCCACATAGAGGAAGTGGCGTAATATTTGCGAATGTGTGAACGGATTGGGTAGCCTTTGGTCCAGGAAAATGACTACAGCCAAATACAGATGTTGGTCAAAGGGCAGGGCCTGTCCACAGACACGTTAGAAACCGCCCCAGACGAGCAGACCATCTCCTGGGTGTCTTGAGCATCCCTCTACCTCTAGTTAAGGCAGGAACCAGGGGCCTCCAAGGGGAACCCGTCCCACGCTTCAGGTGACAACACAACAGTCCCTCAAGATGAGGATGTCCAGGAGAACTCTGACAAGTGCGGTAAACAAGGCCCGACCACGCTCACCCACTGTTGGAATTTTGGAGAGGTCCAGTCCCTGAGGGAAAGGACCAGAACCAGCACCACAGGGATCATGGACACCCCTCAGGTTCAGATGTGATGGGATCCCTGGCTCATGGTCTTGACACAGAACTCGGGGTTTGTGAGTCCAGGAAGCCAGCATCCAAGGGACACGGCCGCATTTGCTGAGAGCAAGGCAGGATCAGCGGTCCCAACTTCCAAATTCAATGTGTTTCGGAGTCTACGTTGTTGTGGGGTAAGGAACACGTGTACTAAAAGGAGCTGTAAGAACCCCACCACCAGGGGCACTAGATGTCCAAGGTGGAGTTAAAACTGTGAGGGGAGTGGCACAAGGCTCTCCAAATACAAGGGTAGTTGACCACTGCCGAGTTGCCAAACCCTCATCAAAGTGCATTGCAGGTTGTAGATTAGGCCCCCAGGCCTCCCCAGCCAGGAGAATGCCTTGCCAGTAAATCTTGCAAAAATAGAAATCTTCGGATCTCAACTGTCCAGCAGTCAAACACCAACGTTTCTGATCACTGATCAGAAACGGCGCTGATCTTCATCTTCCTGTCTTTGTCTTCATCTTCATCTTCTTTGAACATCTGTCCTGATGTTTCTGGAGGTTCTCATGGAGGAACTTTTGCTTTTTCTGAGGTTGGGACTCTGGACTTTGTGTGTGAAATGCTTTGGAGTTTGAACTGCAGTGAAGATCCAGTTCAGGAACTGAAGACCTTCAGACTAGAGAAACTGCCATGCTTTCGTCTGCTTTAGAATCTGAGTTAAGAGGCACAAGTTCAACACCCCGCTGGTTGTTGGAACCTGTGGAACTTTGGTTAGAATCTTTTTTTGTCCAGCAGATCCAGAGACCAACAGCAAGGACAACAAAAGTAAGAAGTAGGAGACCTGACAGAGGGATCAGACCAAGACGACCATGACCGACTTCATCTTTGTCCCCTGTAGGTGACACAGAGCAAATGCTAATGAATGAAGATGAGAAGTGTCTCCTCTTCCTCTTCCTGCAGAGTCTCAACAACAACATCTTCAGAAAACACGTCTGATCTGAGACCTTTCACTCTGACACTGATCCTCGCAGACACTATCAATGCTCACCTGGAGGAATCACCGACAGACGGACTCTGCCAATCGGAATCATTTCTCTATCTGGATCATGCTCTCGTATGCCTGAAAACTGGTATGTTCCGCTGTCATTAACCGTCACGTTCTTCAGAACCACAGACAGATCTCCATTCTTCATCTGACTGATATTCAGAAACACTCGATTCTTGAAGGATTCATGCTGCTCGTCTAGATTAATACCACCATTCCTGTATACAAACACATATTCTCCCTCCTGGAAGTCGAGTCTGGTCCACTCCAAAGCTATCATGTTTTCTGGAGCTTCAAATGTCAGAATGACATCCTCTCCAGGTGCAGCAGTGATGATCTTCAGATCTGCATCTGAAGAACAGAGATCAGAGAGGTTACAGAGGACTCTGTTCTTAACTGGAGAGGAACTAAAACACAACTTATCACGGTAGAAAACACTGCAACAGTTACTAGTTTTACTTGAATATCAGACGCGCTGAAAAATGTACGTAATTTACCTGATCAGAAAAGATCTTTTTCAGTTTTACGTTTCATTGCCAGAGCTATTGCTAGTGTTAGCATCAATTAGAAGAACAAAATCTTCATAATCAAAAAAACAAAATTCTATCAAGTACTTGTAAAGTTTGTAAAAGCTTGATGCCAGTTAACTGTTTGATAGGGATGGGTATCCTTAAGGTTTTAACAATACTACTTTTATTGATATGGTATTCTTATCAATACTTTACTAGTGGGAGAAGACAAACTATGCACATCAAAACATTTTATTTTAGAACAAATGAAAAGTTACTTTACCGTTCTTTACAATATAAAAATAAAACGATCAATAAATACCATCATGTCTTTGTAAGAACAATATACCTTTTAAGGTAACAACTTAGTGCAATTATGAAATAGCCTCCTCACTCCAAAGAACGATAACAGTGGAAGCAAAAATGACATTGTATCTTAGATCGTTTGTTATTATTTAGGCCCAACATGACATGATCATTGTTTTTTATAGTCCTGGTATCCGTATTCATCTTACCTGCTCTTTATTCAGGTTTCCTGCACTTACCTTTGATAATCAACACTTTAGTCATGTGCTCCACGTGTGTACCGCTAGTATACACACCTGTTGAAACAACACTATCACTAGACGTCTGAATCTGACGGTCAAACGGCGAGCTTCTCACGGCTAGAATCTGGAGTATTTTAGCGATTAAGAATGAAGGAGAAAGAGACAGTATAGACCATTGACTGTATATTCAATGGACATACCAACCCTCCACTCTCGTGTTCCAAATAGGAAGTACCTGCTACCCCTAAGAAGTCAAAAACTCATAGACTTCTATTTAAAAATATTTTTTATGATTCTTGCTCTGATACTTTCTTCTTAACATTTTTTTCTAATCCTGGTAGTTTTATTTTTAAAGATATTTTTTTTAGTCGCAAAACATTCACGTGATAAACTGACCAAACATGAGGTGATCTATGACGTTGCAAATAGTCACACTTACATTTTCAGGTCAGACTTCAAACACGCGAGTACTACAGTGAACATTTCAATCTGGGCCCCGTTTGGTTTAGCTTTGGGCTGAATTGTTGGTCCCCAGGTGGGTTTGTCCGCGGATTCCATGGTGGCCCCTACATCAGCTTTGTCTGGGTCCTGATGCTAACCAGCCGCCTGGTGGAAAGCGTAGCGAGTTAGCGATCTCCACTACCCGGACCACTGATTGTCCACTCAAGCCAGTGTGGGCAAACACAGATCGGGCCACCAGGGAACCTGCGGGGAAACCCATTTGGGGCCCACCAATTCAGTCCAAGGATAAACCATGCAAGGCCCATATTGTAATGTTCGCTGGGCTTTGATACATGATAGAGTTCTTTCATTGGCAGATTTTTAATTCCATTCACCCATTATAAAAAAAAAAAAATTCCATCCATTTATCCATATATCAATCCCTCCATGCATGCATTCATAAATAAATCAATCCATCTATTAAAAAAAAAAAAAAAAAAAAAATCAATCATCCATCCATAAATCAATGATTTCCTGCCAGCCCTTGACAGGGCCTTAAACTCACTCACCGGTTTCGTTTCATATTTAAAAATAAATTATCCATGAGTATAAAGGTACGAGCCTCGTTCTCTAGACAGCAGAAACATTTAGTGAAATAACTGAAAGTCTGGAGAAGTTTCTAAGTTTTACAGCAGCTTTTTACTCCCGCATTTCTACACAAACAACGGATTTTCCCCGCCACTTCCGGTTCGTTTTCACACTTTATCTCACCTGATGACCCGGAAACGTAGAAAACGAGCAGAACGAAGACCAGAACCGAACCGGGGAACCGCATGGTTCCGTCCAGGAGGAGAACGCGTTCAGACTGTTTGTGTTTGAATGAGACGAGCTCTGCTCCTCGCGCGGTGATTGGACCAGACCGGAAACCACAAGACCCAGTGAGCGCGCGCTGCGAGCGCATGGCCACTCTCTCATTGGTCGAGCTGTTTGGCGCGAAATTTGAGTGGAATGGGGGCGGCACTCTCACCAGACTTGAAAAAAAAAAAAAAAAAAACTTTATTGACAAACGACAGGATACAACACAGAGTAAAAGTCTTAGGGGGAAAAGAAATAATAGTGATAAAAATATAATATATGAGAAAAAGAAAACTCTTTCCAATAACATTATTTTTAAATCAAATATAATTAAAAATGTTCTTTTTTGTTTTGAAGTTGTTATTATGTGACTACACTGATTTATTTCATTAAAAAAATGTCTGAATCTCAATTTAGAGTTCGACCATTGAGCTTCACGAATGAGGAATTCTGTCAATGATTAAAAAAATCAAATATTTGTGTTAGTAAGGTAACCCTCTTCATCCAAAAATGTGAGTAGAATAAACAGGTTTATGGTCCATGTCAACATATCTACATTAACATTTTTATTTTAGAAGTCACCTCTTTTAATGTGTTATTACCAACAGTCCAAACATAAATCCAATTTATATCCACTAATTTGGAATCCCAATAAAATCTACCAACAGGAAATGTTGTGGAATTAGATTCACTTATTTAAAAGTAAAATATCCACACCAGCAAAATAAATAAATAAAAAAGTTTGAGTTCTAATTGATCAAATCCCTTTAAACAGTTCGACAGGTTGGAATGACTTCTATAAGATATTCTTAGAGTGGAACAGGAATCCTGAATTTATGAAGAAACTCTTCATATTTCAGAAGATGTCCATGAGAATTGAAAAGTTCTAATCAGAACTTTATCATTTACTATCTAGAGAAAAAAAGAGATTTATTCTAGTATTCACATTACTTTTATTCCAAATGAAACAAGATTTTGGAAAAAAAAATGTGTTTTTAAATCAGTTACCTAGAAAAGTTTAAAAGTTTTGCAGGTAATTATTCACCTTTATAATCACGTTTGAGCAAGAACTAAATTCTTATCGTTATGTCAAATAAATGTTTGGGAAATACGTTCCAGATATGATCTTCTCCTTTCAATTAACTTTATTTAAAAATACTTGTTTAAAGTTTTGAAGGTGAGCACGTCCATGCCCCCGTTCTTTTTTGTGTTACACAAAACATTTTCCCTAAATAATGACATAATAAAATCCCACAATGTTCTTTTTAATCATTTACAGATGTGTTTGGGTATTTCTATAAACAGAGACAGATTTCTGTCAGGTGTTGGTGGTTGAGGACCCAAACACAGGTGACTTATTGATGCTTTAATCCAAAGAGATCTGTCTGGACTAAAACCCTTTCCCCAGGAGGAGAGAGTCTGACAGAACAGGAATCATCATCACTAACACAAACAGCATGTGACAAACGGAATGATGACATCATCAGAAAACAACAGAAACTAAAATATTCAAACTGAGGTTGATGAGTTGAGAGGAACTTGGTTACAGCGGTCTGTCTGAGACTGTGAGAATAAACAAACATTTAACACATTAGTTAATGACGTACAGTTTATTTATTTATCACTGTGAGACTTTATTAGAAAATGAAACAATCATTTAAGAACTTCAGATTTCCTTAAATAATCCTGCAGCATGATTCAAATACAACAGAATAAATAAACAGAACAGAAACTCTAACATGTTCACACAGCACAGACTGAAGAATAATGTCACTGACAGCTTGAAGAACAGCTGAGATGATCATCTACTGTTCCAGAGTCGGTTGCAGGAATCTCCTCCTGAACTTCCTCAGAGATCATGGTTCTCTCTACAGGAAGTGACATCATCAGCTGGAATCCTCCAGAAACAGGAAGGAGGTTTTCTGATCATGGAGAATCTAGAAAGCTGATTCTGGATCAGAACCATCTGCAGTCAAACATGCAGACAGAACGGATCAGAACCAACAGAACATCTTCTGGATCAGAGACTGCAGGAAGTCCTTCATCCTCATCTTCCTCTTCATCTTCTCTGAACATCTGTCAAAGTTCTTCCAGATGTTTCTGAAGAAACTTCTGCTGATTCTGAGTTTTGGACTCTTTGGACTTTGAGTAAATGTTTCAGAGTTTGAGAAGATCCAGATCAGGGTCAGAAGAGATCTGAAGATCTTCAGACTGGAGAATCTGCTGCAGTTCTGTCTGAGTTCAGAAGATTACTTTTAAGATATCTCTGGTTGTTGGAACCTCTGGAACTTTGGTTTGAAACATTTATCATCTTTATGATGTTACGACGAACAAGAACCAGAACCAGAACCAGAACCACATAAAGAAGACATGACAGAACTATCCCAACAAGAACTCCCTGACTCGTTCCTTTTTCCTTCTTCTTTTCTCCTTCCTTGTTCTCTCCTCCTTCATGTCCTGCAGAGACAGAGAGGATGATGATGAGATGATGAAGATGAGAAGTGTCTCCTCTCTAGAGGAGGAGACACAGACACTCAATCCTCACCTGGGGGAGGAGGAGGAGGAGGGGGAGAAAGAGAAGGAGGAGGAGGAAGAGGAGAAGTCACATACTCTCTTAATGCTCACCTGGGGGAGGAGGAGGAGGAGGAGGAGGAGACACCTGGAGATTGATGGTGGAGATCAGAATACATTTTCTCTGTGAACCATTTTCTGTTAAGACTCGACATTGGTATATTCCAGAATCTTCAATCTTCAGGTTCTTCAGAACCACAGACAGATCTCCATCCTTCATCTGAGTGTTCTTCTGAATCACTCGGTTCTGGAAAGATTCATCCTGATGTAGTAGAATTCCATCATTCCTGTATAAAAACACAGTTTCTTCTCCTTTTAGGTTTGGTTTGCTCCATTCTAGAAGGTGAATCTCATCAATATCTGTATCTCTACATCTCAGAATGACGTCATCTCCAGATTCAGCATTGATGATCAGATCTGTATCAGAAGATCAGAGAGATTACAGAGAAAACATGCATTAGCTGTAAGAATGCAGCAGTGCATTCTGGGTAGTGAAGGTGCTGTAGGTCTAAAAAGATGAAGATGATGAAGTTCTCGATTTACTAACCACTAAAAATCTGCATATTCCAGGATTATCAAATGTTTTTTAAAAACAACTCAGACAAATGTTTATTTAACAGCAGAAGTTATGTCACTGATTCAACAAAATAAAATCTCATAAACGAAAACCTTTTATTCTCACTCTATTATGTTCTGAAGATCATTAAGAAAATATCAGTTTAAAAATATCCCTGGATTTAGGAATTTTAGATTTAGAGTCTGATAAATCCAAAAATCCAATCCAAGAAGAGAAACAGCAGACTTTGGATGAATGAAGAGATTGGATCCAAAACCTGCAGGAAACTAAAGGTTTCAGAACCAGAGAGTTTGTTCTGGAACATTCCAGAGAATCTCTGAGATCTTTTGGATCAGAAATGTCTGGATTTCTGATCCTTCAACAGATCCAGATTGGACTTCCTCTGTTGCTGCTGATTCACCAGAACATTCAAACTTTTTGACAGTTTTTGGTTCTTTTTCAGATTTTTTCTCACCTGAAGTTCCAGAAACAGACGAAGCGACCAGAATGAAGAAAAGAACAGAACCCAACAGAACCATGGTCCAACGTCCAGCTGATTCTCTTCTGTCTGCTGACGAGTAGAAGAAGTTCATCTGATCCACTTCCTTCTTTCTGTTCTGCTTCTCACGAACTGAACTTAGTATTTGGTTTCAGTCTAACACTTCAGTATTTTCCTGCTGAGGTTTATTGATCTCAGATCCAGTTTGTTGATGTTCAGACGGTCTACAGAACCTCAGCTGAGACGGTCCAGGAGGAGATCCTGCAGAACCTGATGATCCAGAATCCTCAGAACCAAAGATCTCCAGCCTGAGACCAGGTTTCCCTCAGACCCAGAAAGTGGATCCAAAACCAGAAATGAAGGAATTTATAAATGTTGGACAAACTTTGCTTTTTAAAATAAAAAATATAAATATTTTAAATGTAAATGAGGATATAAACCAAACCAGATAAACACAAAGACTTCAGAGAATTGATTGTAAAGGTCAGAACTCTGCAGACTCCAACTCTTAAAGGGGCAGTACCATCATTTTCTCCTCCTTTCAGAGTAAACTATATCCATAGAAATGATCATATTTGACCTTTGGAACACAAAAAAAATAATTAGTTATGAAATATGAGTCATTTTTGTGGATCGTTTTAATACCAGGAAGTAAAACGACTCAATTTCTGAGGCTCCGCCTTTCACTCCTTGTTGGTCCCGCCCACTTCATGATGTCATCCTTGTTCCCGCCCATCCGAGCCAGATCTGGTTTACAGATGTATTTTATGCATAAAATATTTTATCTTGTCTCCATTTTTTAACATTAAAAATCATCGATATTAATGTTAAAAACATTGATGTGAAGAAATTAAAAAAGAAATCGAATGACTGGAATTAAAGTAATCCTAATCTCCATTAATGGTTATTTTATAAAGTTATTTTTGTAGTATTTCCTGGAGAAAGACTCCAGAGGACTACTAGAGAGAGACAATCAAGAAGCCACGCCCCCATTAAAGGAGTGAAAATGAGGATTTTAGTGTAAAAACGTGCGCATGTGCAGCTTTCTGTTAACTTTGTTACTAGTCGATTATTGTTGACGTATTCTTAATCTTCTGTTAATTTCATGAGAGAAAAACAATTATCAGGAATTATTTTCTTCATTCACAAAAACTGAACGCTGGAACATGAGGTCACATGACTGAATCTAGCAAGCTGATTGGCTGCAAGCGATGCCTACAGATTTCTGTATCATCATTTGATAATATGGAAATGCATATTGATTTAATATCACATTCTTGTAGTTCCAGTGATCAGATTTCCAACAATATCCTCTTTTAGTGGATCGGACAAACAATCATGACAATTTAAAGACTCTAATCTTTGTTTCTGGTCACAAAAACTGTTTATTCAGGAATAAAATTCGACTGTTGATCACTTAACATGCTGTAACTTTTATATTTATGAGCCATCTTAATCATCTTGATACCGTTGGAATGCTCTCTTTCTAGTAAATGTAACATGTTTTGTCACATACCTGTTTAGAATGGAGCCTAAAGGAAATCTCATTCTAAACACAGTAAAACAGCCAGAAAACAAACAAAAAAAAACTGTTATTAAACCCAAATCTGCTCAAACGTGCAAAGATGATGGTATCCCACAATTCCTTGCACCGCCAGGTGTGACAGCAGCCCACTGAGTGGAGAAAGGTCTGAACAAAGACAGATATCACTGGAGATGGTATGCTAGCTTTAATGTAAATCAGTTTCAGTACAAAAAAATGTTTTATATAACAATGAATAAACATTTTAAATCTATATCAAAAACCATAAAAAAATGTTTTAAACAAGAAATACAATAATATAAATACCAGTGATAGAAACAAACAAAAGCATCAAACTACAGAGTTTACATTTGTACATTATTTTACATTAAATTACAACACATTTTACAGCTTTTTGTTTCTTGAAAATAATATTGATTCAACATATAGTTCGGCTTCCACCAGAAATGAGGAAAACTTGGGAATTTTGCCAGCAGGGGGAGCAGGTGGACAGAGTTTTTATCCATGTTGTACATTTCACTGGTGGAGTCCATCCTCACTTTCCTCTCTCTCTCTAAAGTCATCAATCAGGCCTCCAAAATCCCTCAAACAGCAGTTCTCCTCTCAGTGACCTGTACAGTGATGAGGAAGGTCACCTTCATCACTGATGACACCTTCACCCTCTCCTTCATTCTCTCTGTTACCATCAGACAGGAGATCCAGAACAATGTTAGCAGGACAAACATCTACAAGAATCTTTTATCTCCAACACCGTCACTCTGATTAACCTTCATCACATAAACTCTATGTGTGGATGGTCCAATCTGGGATTTTTAGGATCTCCATCACCTCTGATTCAATACTCAACTGAATGATTTCATTAATGAAAATAAAAGTTTCAGTCAGGATTTAGCATTTCATGCGTATATTTTAATACGTGTTCCGTGTCCCCTGAGCTGCCTGTTGGGTCCACTGGACCGGGGGGCTGGGGGCTTCGAGCTGCAGGGTGCTGGGGACTAGCGGGACGTTCTCATGTTACCTAGATGCTGACAGTCCAGCCAATAGGAGGACAGGGTGCACAGCGCCTTCAGGTTTCTCCTCCGTGATCTGTTTGCTTTTCTATGTTCTCTCTTTGTTTCTGTTTTTATTGTTATGAGGGGCTTATCATGTGTGGGGGATAGTTTCTCTTGTATTTGTTTTATGTACAGCACTTTGAGCTGTTTTTAACTGGAAAGGTGAGATATAGATACATTAATTTTTCTATATATTTGTCTCCTTTGAGATTTTTTAACTTTTATCAATTGAACGCAATTTTAATGTGTTCTCTCGTGTTGAAAGATGAATTTCTGTTCATTGAACAGACAATACAGTCTATCTATCTATGATAAATAACAGATCTCTGTACTCTAGACAGTCCATAGAAGCTCCAAGGACACGTGGACACATGTCAGGTTAACCTCCATTGTTCTGTAGAACCGTTGTCCTTCAGTTCTCTGGGTTGTAAAGTGTCTACAGACTGTCTTCTTCAGGATCCTTCAAGATGTTCTCACTGTAACTGGATGAGTTGAGGTCAAACCTCAGAACTTGAGACATTAGACGGTGGAGAAATAATTATAACAGTTTCAGGTACTGCTGTGCCTGCCCCTGTGCGCGGTGTCACAAACAGCGTATCTGCAGAAGTCTAATCCAGTCGGACCAAACCATTTTTAAATGGGGGGGTCAAATTACGCTGAAGTTTCCAAAACAAAATATATAAATATTGTTACCTTAACATTAAAAATCAAAAATATTTACGATTATATATTGGTTATTGGTTTACTGGAATTATTTTTTCTGTTTTATCATTTTGTCATCTCAATCTGGGCCGCTGGAATCAGCCACATTTCCCCCTTTTTGGTGCGCGGGAGCTGGTGCCGGGAGCCGCTAGTAAAAACTTTGTACTACTACTCTTAATAATAATAATAATAATAATAAAAACATATTAATGGCATATTAAATAAGATTGAAATAAAAATTCAATACCTCCTCTCTGTTTGCACTCTTTTGAAATAAAAACTGATCATTACCGACGTCCAAGACCGCTACTGACACAGAGGAGGGGGCGTGTCTGCCTCTGTTACACCGAAACAACAGCAGAGCATTATGGGATTTGTAGTAAGAGTGGTGAATGCGGTGTTACAGTGCTGACACTGTATAATACAGGCGGGTCAGCTCTAATATTAATTTGAAATTCCCTCGCGGGCCAGAGTTTGACACCTATGCTTTAGACGGTGGACACGTTTTCACAAAAGCTTCAAATTCAAGATTTTTTTGGAACTCCCATCTCCTTGTTCCTTTTTTTGTAAATCCAGAAAACAACGGAAGCAACAATAACAACAACAACAACAACAAGAACAACAGCTAGGATGAGTGCAATGATCAGACCAAGACGACCCAAACTGTCTCCTCCTTTGACATCCTCTCTTCCTCCGTCTTCCTGTCCTGTAGAGACAGAGATGATGATAATGAGATGATGAAGATCAGAAGGAGGAGGAGGAGACACAGACACTCTCAATGCTCACCTGGAGGAGACATGGACAGGTGGATGCTGTAGATGAGTTTCCATTCTCTGGTTGGACCATTCCTCTGTAGGATTCTACACTCGTATGTTCCAGTATCATTAATGTTGATGTTCTTCAGAACCACAGACAGATCTCCATCCTTCATCTGATTGTTCTTCAGAAACACTCGATTCTGGAAAGAATTCTGCTGATAATCTGGATTAACAGCACCACTCCTGTATGAAAACACATATTCTCCCTCCTTCAGATCAGTTCTGATCCACTCCAAAACTGAATCCTGGTTGAAGTTTGGATCTCTGCATGGTAAAATGACGTCATCTCCAGGTTCAGCTTTGATCCTCAGATCTGCATCAGAAGATCAGAGAGATTACAGAGATTCTTCTGATTGCAACAATGCATTCTGGGTAGTGAAGCTGTTTCCTGAAGATATGAAGAGGAAATGAGAAGAACCACAAAGATGCAGAAACTGATCAATCAGCAGCTTCGGTCTTCAACCGGACCACCAGGAGCTTCAACATGTTCTGTAGGTCCGACCAGAACCAGAGGATGAAGATGAGATGATCCAGACAGACACTCTCAATGCTCACCTGGAGGAATCACTGACAGATGGATGGTGGAGATCAGCTTCCAACTTCTCTGTGAATCTCCTCTTTGCATGATTAAACACTGGTATGTTCCAGAATCTTTAGTCGTCAGGTTCTTCAGAACCACAGACAGATCTCCATCCTTCATCTGACTGTTATTCAGAAACACTCGATTCTTGAAAGATTCATCCTGATGTAGAACAATTCCATCATTCCTGTGTAAAAACACAGTTTCTTCCCCTTGTAGGTTTGGTTTAATCCATTCCAAAAGGAAAATCTCATTGATGTTTGGATCTCCACATGGTAGAAGGACATCATCTCCAGATTCAGCAGAGATCTCCAGATCTGCATCAGAAGATCAGAGATTAAAGAAGATTCTGTTCTGTAGCTATACAGGAACCACAAAACTTGCATAAATACAGCAATGCATTCTGGGTAGTGAATCTGTGTGCTGAAGATCTATATAGATGAAAAATACTGAAAATCAGTATAATGCAGGAATCTCTAGTGGATTTTCAAATTCAACTCAGACACGTTTTCCGTTTTAGTAAAACAGAAGATGTGACGTCACTGATATGACCCGTTAAAAACAGACAAACACCTTTTTAAAGCGGCCGTACCATGATTTTCTTAAGCCTATCAGAGTGAACCATATCCAAATATAGAAGCATGTGTCACCTGTGGAGCACTAAGAAACTATTGAGTTTTTCCTACACGCCGCTGGATGTAGGTCCCGCCCATTTCCTCACGTCAACAACAGGAGACGAGAACAGCAGAACACTCCTCCAAAGTTGTTTTCTTTTCTTTTATCAGTGAGTCTACACTCCTCAAACTCATTATTTTTATACAATCCTCAGAAAAACAAAGAAGTTTTTTCAGGAAAAATGTTGAAACTATTTAATCAGTCGATTATATGTGGCTCAGTTCTGATGTTTGACGTTTTCTCTGATAAACTGCTTTGTTATCACCGTGATGTCCAGAGGTCAGTGAACGCACCATGCAGAAACGCTGCAGACCGGAACTCTACTGCGGATAGTTCCAGGCCTTGGACAGTACGTTCTTGTTCTACAGGTCATTTTTGATGAGAAATATGTTTAAATAGCCATTTTTGAATTAGAATATAATTACTTTGGCCCATAATTCCAGGCCTTGGACAGTACGTTCTTGTCCTACAGGTCACCCTCTATCACCTCACAACGACTTGTGTACTTTTACTCTACAGTTTTTGAAAAAATAGTACTTAAACTTTTACAATTTTCCAAAAACAGAACAGTGTTCAAGTAGTCTACTTTGAATAGTGACTTAAGTTACTAATGCCAACCCTGGATTTGTGTCTGGTTCATCCAATCGTATCGTACTATCACTTCTAAAATTGTAGTCTAATTTAACCGTTTGCACATCAATCAGGTACATATCTGCACATAATTATGGATATTATTACTGAGATTTAACTTTCTATACCCTTATATTGCTCAATTCTTTGAATTTATATTTCATATTTTATATTATGTTGGTTCATTTCTTTTAGCAATTTGTTACACAGAAATGATTGCTCCAATTTCATTTTCCTTGTAAAAATGACAATAAAAGCATCCATCCATCATCCATCCATCCATCCATCCATCCATCATCCATCCATCATCCATTTATCCATCCATCCATCATCCATCCATCCATTTATCCATCCATCCATCCATCGATTTATCCATCCATCATCCATCATCCATCCATCCATCATCCTTTTATCCATCCATCCATCATCCATTTATCCATCCATCATCCATTTATCCATCCATCCATCCTTTCATCCATCCATCCATCATCCATTTATACATCCATCGATTTATCCATCCATCATCCATCCATCCATTTATACATCCATCCATTTATCCATCCATCCATTCATCCATCCATCCATCATCCATTTATACATCCATCCATCCATCATCCATTTATCCATTCATCCATTTATCCATCCATCATCCATCCATCCATCCATCCATCATCCATTTATCCATTCATCCATTTATCCATCCATCATCCATCCATCCATCCATCCATCATCCATCCATCATTCATCTATCCATCCATTATCCATTTATACATCCATCCATCCATCCATCATTTTATTTACATTCAAAAATAGCTGTTTTAACACATTTCTCGCCAAAAATTTCAAAGTTTAAGTTCTATTTTTTCAAAAACAATACAGTAAAAGTACACACGTCTTTGTAATAGAGGGTGACCTGTAGAACAAGAACGTTCTGTCCAAATGCTGGAATTATCCAGTAAGATTTCTTTATTCAACTATTGAAAACTTTATATATATTTTTTTATTAGAAATTGACAAATAAATAACTGATAAATAGTACAAATATGCATTAATAGTATACGTAGTTGTGTCAGTGGATTTTGTTTACTTTTACATTTCATTTAGAGCAGATCAGACGTTTTCATGTTCCAACAGAGAAGTCTCTCATCCAGTTTCATGCTCTGCCGTAAAACGCCTAATACGCGCGCACCAGCACGGCTGGCTTGAACGCAGTTGAATACTCTATATGTTTCTTTGGGTTTTTTATTTTTTATTTATTTTATTTTATTTTTGTAAATGAAGGGGTGCGCTGCTTCATGAGACTGAATTAAGACGTTTAGAGAGCAGAGATCCACTGATAGATATAAAATAAATAGACTAAAAACAACGTTTGTGGAGTGTTTTCACACGGGTTATCTTCCACCTTCTATTTACGCTTTCTGGGACTAAATATGAGATTTATGAAACAAATCAACGATTCCTGAGATGAGAGCGAGGATCGACTCGTGACAGGAGAACGAACCTTTGAGGAAAAACTCCAAAAACCGTCTAAATACTCTCGTCTCTTATCTACGTCATCGGAAAATCGTTTACTTTCACTTTCGCATTTAGGACGTTAACAAACGCCGCTGCTCCTTTAAGGACAAAACAGAAGATTTTTACTTTTTTTTTTTTTTTTTTTTTTTTTTTTGTTTCATCTTAAGGGTTTTTTTTCTTACCTGACGTTACAGAAACAGACGAACCGACCAGAACGAAGAGCAGAACCGAACCGAGAGGAGACATGACTGCAGCTGCTGGAGCCTGTATCAGAACTCCGCCCACTTACACCACTGTAGAAGAATATTCACAGAGGCGTTATGTTTCCACCAGCAGAAACCAAAATGACATGTCCATACATGAAGGATCATGTAGAGAGGAGGCTGGATTAATCCAGAGGAAATGTTATTTATGTCTGGAGAGGATTTGAGGACACACATTCAGTTTTATTTTTATAAATATAAAAAGTTATTCCAGGGATTTGCTATTAATAATAAGGAGTTTTATTTTCCTTTTTCTAAAAAATGTATTGTGAAAAAAAAACTTTCCAGTGAATATTATTGAATTCTTGAGAATTAAATTTAGATAAATGCTTATTTAAACATATTCCAGACAGCTACAGTTCGTTTTAGCGTGCAGTATCCGTGTGTGTATGTGGTGGTCATTGAAATGATTCAAATGTCGACGTATGCATTAACTCTGCAGATGTTTTCTCTCTGTTTTAGAGATTTACATCTCTGTTTAGATGTAAATGTGCTTGTTGTCGCATATGCTTGAAGGAACTCATCTATTTCTGTTGCCGGTCTGAAACTCAGGTGTGTGTTCCTGTTGATATGGTGAATTGTGGGACTCTGAGTTCAGCAAACTCAGAGTTTTGGGTTTCAAAACAGCTGAAAAACACTACTTACATTCATAGATGCTTTTGAGTTTCAATATCATTTTTACATATTTGACATTTACTATCTTGAATATTAAATTTTAAATGTAAAAATTCTTTACAGGGATAAATATTTCTAAATGAATCTCTTTGATTTTTTTCAGAATTAGAAATTTAAAGAAATGAATATAACTATTATTGTTTGAAAAAGATGAAGACAGAGTTTTTCTTCTAATATGTAGAGAGAATAGTTTGTAAGTCAAGGAGCTTTTAAAACTTTCTATCAGACAGACGGAGATTATCAATCAAGGATGGAAGCTGAGGTCAAACCAAGTATAAACCAGAACTATATTTCCAATGAGCTGCTGCGCATAAAATATGTCTTAAAAACAACAAAGACTTTTACATTTTGGATAGAAACTTTAGAGTCACAATTAAAAGATCACCAGAAAGGATTTTACAGAACATGTGGTTGGAGTCTGTGCTGTCAGATGTCACCATGAAGTATGAAACTCATGTGTGTGTTCTCGTTGCCATGGTGAATCGTGCTGTCTTTGCTCCATTGATCAGGGCTTTTAATGCTCGCGACGCTCGCACCTGATTCTAACAACTCAGAGTTGATTGAATCAAACATTTTCAGCTGTTCTAGAACCAAAAAGAGTCCATGGACTCTGAGTTCAGCACGATTCACCATGGCAACAGGAACAAACACCTGAGTTTCATACTTCCGGCAACGGAAATTGATGAGTTCCTTCAAGCATATGTAACCACAAGCACAACATCAGTAAAACAGAGAGAAAACATTTGCAGAGTTAATGCATACGTCTACATTTGAATCATTTCAAATAACGAATAAAATATATTTTTGACACATGGACACACTGTTTTGAAACATTTCCTGATTTCATTTCCTCCTTCTGTTTGCTGAGACAAACTTCTGAAACACTTCTAGTTATTTTATTTCATTTTCATTTTTTGCTTCTTCTGTCAGTGTATTCGTGCAGAAGAGGATTAGGGCCAATTAAAAAGAAAAAAGGCCATGGAAAATTCAGATTTTTCCCAGAATTCTGAGCCCTAATCCTCTTCTGTACATTTGAGTTCATCAAATGCAATCTTCATAACTCTTTGTATAGGAAAAAAAATATATATATATATTTTGTTAAATTGGAAAAGCAAGAAAAACATTAACGTAAATCAATACAGGAATCTATTATTTGATCATATCAGCTTGGAAAAAGCATCAGCTAGAAGTTCAAGAAACTTAGAAAGTATTCAGTCTCTCTGGTCTCCAATAGCTGACTCCATGATTTAGATCAGAGGTCTGCAACCTGCGGCTCCAGATCCACATGTGGCTCTTTCATTTCTCCATGGTGGCTCTCTGGATGAAGAAAAATAATGTTATACTATTTTTTTTTTAAATTGGACGTTAGCTATTATTTTAGTAACATACTAACGTTTTTGGATAATTGGTTATCTACAGGAGCTTTTAGGCTAATTTAAAGTCTTAGCTTGTATTTTGGTAACATGCTAACGTTTCGGATTTTGTTTACTGAGGAAATTTATGCAAATTTGGAGTTTAGCTAATAATTTTAGTAAAATGCTGCTGTTTTCAGCTAATTTGTTATCTACTGACATTTTTGGGGGGATAATTTAAAATTTAGCTTCTATTTTAGCAACATGCTAACGTTTTCAACCGAGTTAGTTTTCTGAGGAATTTTAGACTATTTGGAGTTCAGCTAGTAATTAAGCAACAAACTAGCCTTTTCTGGCGGATTTGGCCTCTAATTAATATTTTATGCTAATTTGGAGTTTAGCTAATATTTTAGCAATACGCTAACATTTTTAGCTAATTTGTTATCTACTGGGGGTTTTAGGCTAATTTTGAGTTTAGCTTTAATTTTAGCAACATGCTAAAATTTTTGGCTGATTTAATTTACAGAGAAATGTTATGCTAATTTGAGGTTCAGCTAGTAATTAAGCAACAAACTTGCTTTTTTGCTACTAAAGTTAAAAACTTTTTAAAAATACCTTTTTTGAGAGATGCTAGTTTCTTTTTATTTATTTTTTTGCTTTTGTTTATGCCAAAAACACATAATTCATATTTATTAAAAAAAAAACCAACAAAAAGAAGGTTATGAGTAAAAATCTAAATTTCTTAAAGGCTAACGTAAATCAATGCGGCTCCTTCTAGGTTTGGATCACTAGAAAACGAGTCCAAACGTTTCTTTTACTGTCAAAGGTTGCCAACCCCTGACTTAGGGGGTGGGGTGCTTGGGTATTCGCTGTGCCTTGATTGTCTGTAGGGCTGTCGAGCAGGGTTGGGGCCCCCTTGTGCCTGACTGGGACGTGGGGGGGCTTCGCTGGTTTGAGGGTCTGGTCTGGCGTCTGGATAGGGCCGGGCAGGGGCGCCGTGTGGCCTCCTGGGCTTTGGTGTAGGTGGTATGGGGTGCGCGGCTGAGTGTGGGGGGGTCTGGCTCGTCTGGCTGGTCTTCTTGCTTGCGCTGGGGGGGGCTGGCATGGCCCTGTCCTGGGGGGGGCTCGCCTGCATTGGGGGTGGCTCGCCTGCACCTGGGTGCTGGGATCCCTTCCTTTCTGGCTCTGGGCAGGGTGGGGCAACTCCCTTCGGGCCCGCCGATGCTCTGGGCGGCGCCCGCCTCTGCTGCGGGGTCTTAAGGGGGGTGGGTTGGTTGGCCCCGTCTGGGGGGTGCTGTCCATGAGGAGCGGGGGTCCCATTAGGCACGGGACCAGGGGGGGTCTTGGCGGGTTGTGGTATCTACAGATACCGTGGGGCCGCGGCTACTCCAGCCGCCTCGGTGTGTGTGGGGGGGTGGGCCACACACAGTCTGCCAACTGCCCCCAACCCATCCCCTTCCTCATATAAATATTCATTAGGGTAAAGGGGGGGTTGTATTGTAGTGTGCTGCAGGAGGTGACCACTTACCAGTGGCCCCCTTCCTGTGGCCACTATATGGATTTGCCCTCCCCTTAGTTTTATTTGCACCTTAGACATGTAGGACCTTGGTGGTGGGGTGCTTGGACATCACTGCCAGCAAGCAGTAGATGTCCTCGCACCATAGACATGTAGGGCCGTTGGTGAGAGGGTGACGGGGCATCACTGTGAGCGATCAGGAGATGTCCTGTCAAGGCCCTACTCACCATTTTAACCGCACCTTGTAGTACACACACCTCTAACACCTCAAAATATACACTCTAACAAACAAACACGCATGCATCACACAAGGAAGGTGGGACCTTTGACCTTCTGTCCCCTACCCCATCCCTGGCGGTTGTGGTGGTGGGGACCCTCGGCCTGGTGGTCTTGTCTCTTGGGTGCCGGTTTCCTGGGCTCTGTGGCCTCCTCTCCACGCCGGGAGAGGGATCCCCGAGATTTAAGATCTAGAACAGGGGATCAAACCACATCGGAGCCATGGGGTGTCCAGGTCTCGGTGGTGCAGATTCTGGTCCTTGATCTCGAGAGATGGGCCTCTCCAGGAACTCCAACTGTGGGTAGGCCTGGTCGGGCCTTGTTTACACAATTCCTCCGGGACCTCCGTTTCTCGCGGGTGCGCCTCTTCTCAGCGGGGGTGGGCAGCGCCTTATTTGCTCCCCCCTGGACCTCCCGCGACGGGTTGTTGTCTGGAGCATGAGAGTGGGTCTCCCTTGGGGGGCCCTGACTTGTGCCTGGGGTGGGGGGATGCTCGGTGCTGCTGGGTGGTGGTGGATTGTTCTTCTGAGGTTGGGAGGCTCTCTGGGGGAGGGGCCTCGCATGGGCCCTCCAGGCGCGGTGGGGATGCTGTTTTTTTGGCTGGGCTGGGGTCTCCACTCTCTATGCTCCTGTGCCTTCTTGCTCTCGGGTGTGGGGTGCCTCTGCGGCGGTCCTGCGTGCCTTGGTCTGGGTGTTTGGCGGGATTGCCCGGCGGGCGGATTCTCTTCACGGCTCCGTGGCGGGTTTTGGGGGTCCGGGCTGCTGCGGTCCCGGCGGGGGGTCTTGGCGTGGGGATAGCCGGGTGCTCTCCCCCTTTGTACATTCCATCATTATCCACGTTAGCAAAAACATAAAGACTCACCTGAGCGCAGGTGTCAGCTCACCTTTGCACTAATAGTGACAGAATGAAAGACTTTCTGTCTGTTTGTATGATTCAGTCTGTTTGTTGCAGCTGCAGTTGTATTGTGGACATTTAGACTAGTTTAAATGTGGAGAATAGTTCAACCAACAGGTATGTGTGTAAGTACTGAGTGTGTGTAGACAGGCCCCGCCCATTCTAGTTTACTGTTTAGATCTGGTTGTTTTAGGATGTGGCTTCTCTGCTGCCATCTTGTTTTTTCCTCTAAACCCCCCTCTTTTACCCCCACCTCCCTCTTTTTTTTCCGTCCGGTCCAACAAAACAAAACCAAAATCAATATAAATAAAGTTTAGTATAAAATACAACAGGGGTTTATACTCAATAAACCTCTGTTGTGACAGTAAAATCTGTCCAACATTAGAAGCTCTCAGCCTGTATCTGTTTGCTCAGATGTTGGACAGGACAAGTTAAAAAAAACAAAAAAAAAGGAAAATAATCAGCAAAAATTAAAAGCAGGAGGAGGAGCAAAGCAGGAAACAAAAAAGAAAGACGACTTTAACCAACTTCATGACTTTAACTAGATATATAAGTACATTCCACAGTGTTGTTGATGCTTTTGTGCAAAAAAACATTTAACTCGATGCCTGGAAACAAAATATTTATTTTAAACAAAAGGAGTGAAAATTATGAAGTAAATTAAAGAAAATAATGAAATAAAAACCGAAAAAACATCACAATTAAAGTTTCTAAAGCAAAAAGAAACTCTCAGTTCAGAACTGATGCTCTGTGGTTACAGATGTGATGATGTCATCATAGTCATCAGCCAATCCTGTCTGCATCAGCATGTGAGCTGTGGGTCATCACCATGGGACAGACGGGTCACTTCCTGCAGACAGAAGAGTTTAGACAGAAACTGAAGATGATTGATCAAATGTGATTGATTGATTGATTTCTGTTACCTTTGTCAGTATAAAGACACCAGAAGGAAGGTTGAGATGGTGTTTGGACTGATCACCACCAGGTGGAGACACACTCTCAACACAAGACCAATGGAAGATAAGGCAGGAGTTGAGTTATCTGCAGGGGGCGGGGCTTCTGTGGTGGGCGGGGCTTCTGTGGTGGGCGGGGCTTCTGTGGTGGGCGAGGCTTCTGTGGGTCTCTCTGCAGAGAGAATCCCACCTGGTCAGGTGAGTGCATGGAGGAAATCCATGGTGAGATGACAGTGAAGCTCCTCACCTGAGACAGAGATCCAGCTGGATGGAGACTCTCCATGATCCCTGATGTGACACTTGTAGAGACCTTCATCAGACCTGGAAACATGCTGGAGGGTCATGTGACCTGTAGGCTCAGTCCTGATGAGGGAGCCATCTTTATAGAAAGCAGCTGAGGGGTTGGAGGGAGGGGTCTTTGATTGACAGCTCAGAGTGAGGTCATGACCCTCCATCACAGGGAGGACAGGACTCTGCAGGATCACTGATCCACCTCAACACAGAGACAAAGCATTTCATCCATCTGCACACAGCTGCAGCAACAACACTAAACTCCACAGTCTGATCTTACCAGAGACACTGATGTTTAACCACCATGCTGCTGGCGTCCTCTCCCCTCCAAACTCACACCAGTAAACTCCACTGTCCTGTGGATACATGTATCTCATCCTGCAGGACAAACCATCTACTGATCCCCACTCCTCACACTGACTCCTGGTTCTTCTGCTGATGTTCCTCATCAGAATCCATCCTTCATCCTCACTGATCAGAATCACTGATTCTCCTTTAAAGAACTGAGATCTGCTGGGACTCACAGTCAGACCAACTACAACAACAAAGTAAAGACACACAGAGTGTTGCTGCTTTCTTGGACACAAACACAGAGAGTCCGACTGACTGAGGAAGTGGACTAACTTTGGTTGGTTGTGCAGCACAGCAGGGAGCTCAGAGCTGCAGAGAAATGACACTCAGCTTAGTTGGAGCTTTGATGAACGCTCTGCTGTGGGAAGCAGCATCTGTCAACGTTTACACACCAACACACATCCAGCAGACGGGACTCACCCAGCAGCATCTGGACACGTCTTCCCTCCATCCTGCAGGACATCACAGCTTTATTAAAGAAGTGTCAGAAGTGTGATGGTATCTCTGAGGTTGACCACTCTGACCAAGACCGTCATCACTCTGTAGAACGCTCCAACTCTTCACGATGTCTCCAGTTTTCTCCTTTCACTTGTATTCTGGACATTTTAGAACATTTTTCATGTTTCAATGTAACTGAATGGATGGAATGTTCTGGATCTAGAGGTGATGATGTCACAGCGAGAGGGACTTCTGAAGATGAACATTTTCTAGACAAACTGTCGATACTTGAACACTGTTTGTCACAGAGTCGAGATTTTTTCAGCTAAATGAAGGAAAATTCCTCTGGATTGGTAAAATCTGACCCTCATACCTGTGGGGCAAACACATTTGCCCCTAAAGCCCCTAGTCTGACTCAAAGTTCACTCAGTTCTCCTATACCCGCCCATATTAAATCCTCTCACTGGTTCTTACAAATTACATTTATAATTTGCGATTTTGAGAACAGACGAGAACTTACATGAAACTTTCACACATTGTTGCCCAAAGACTTGTGATTTTTACAAGAGTTCAACTTTTTTGGTAAGTAAAAGAGTTTGTTTGGTGGTAGTGCAAATTGAAGCCGTGCCATTGGATAACATGGTTTTTTTAAATCTCCAGAGAGAGAAAAAAAGTATTTCATCCAATTTAAATACAGAATAAAATATAAAATATAAACCACTGGATTCCTCAACTTGTAAAATTGAAATATGTATTTTGATCTGACTTAATTTGTTTGGGACAAAGTCTGTCCATCTAAGAATCTGCAGTACGTGGTTGATGACATGCAGCTGAGCAGACCTGGAATTTGGACCCGTTACCATGGTGACGGCACTCTCTTTCACACATTCAGACACACTGATACCGGTTTTGCAGAATTCCAGAGGACATTTAAGGCTTTCTATTGCTGTGTTTCCTTTACTCATTTGTGCAAAACTTTATCGAAATTCAAGGAATTTTGAAAAATCATAGCTTCGAATTGAAACTATTTCCATTAAATTATAATTTAGCAAAAAAAAGCACAAACCAACTCACCCGATGATAAATTAAATTCTGACTGATGAATATTCACTAATATTCTAAGATCTAATGGGAGAAGAAAATCGTACTCCTAAGACTAATACTGTTGAAGAATAAGGGCTAAAAACTTTTGTGCTACGACTGACCACCTGGTGGCGCAGTAGAGTCAGCATTGATAGAGCATGGCGAGATATCTCTGAAGTATCTGCTCACAAAGTTTTACAACAATCAACACTTTCAAGCTAAAGAGCTTCAAAAGTGAACCTCATTCATTAAATCTCCTATATAAAAATTGAAGTGGGTTCAATTTTCTAAAAACTTTTCTCGTATCCACGACCTAAGAGAAAAATATTTTGTAATTATTACTTACTGGAGATTTAAGCGTAAACATGTTTTGTACCACACCTGACCACATGGTGGTGCAATCGAGCAGACTTTATTAGCGCTGGTCGTTGTTCATTAAGTTACATTACTAAGGTCCAAGTGCTTTCTGACATATTATACCTGAAAGGTTGGCCCCTCTCCCTTTCTATGAGAGATAAATTCCACAAAAATATTATATTAAACCAAGTATAACTCCAGTTTGTACCAAAAGTGTCCCAATTAAAATATTCTTTAATTCCTTTAAAATGTAGGAGAGGAAGAAAAACAAAAAGAAACAAGAGGCAGAAAAAATACAGGAATAAGAATAGAATATTCTAAAGAATTACAACAACTTTTAACCATCAGGTAATAATATAACCCCTGCATGGGGGCTCCATTTTATTTTTACCCGGGCCCCCAAATCGCTAAGTCCGCCCCTGGAGAAAAGACTGTTCTGTCAGTAATCAGTAATCTGGACCGTTACAGCAACATTCCCGGTTCTGTTGGATCCTCGTTTCTCTCTGTCTCATGAACAGAATCAGCGCCAGCTTTCACTTCCTCCCACAGACTCTTAAACAATCATCATCATCATCATCATCATCATCATTCACAGAGGAATTCTCAAGACTTAAAGAACTTTCTGGTTTATCTTTCTCTCACCTGATGTTCTGGAAACAGACGAACCGACCAGAACCACGAGCAGAAAAGGACCGACGATTCACAATGTTGGAGATTCAGCTTCATCAAAACTGTGCCGCTGCCACTTTGGGGGCGTGGTCTGTTCTGATCTGCCAATCAGGATTCACTTTCACTGCGTCCCTGTGAACATTCTAGTTTTTTCTTTCTTTTTTTTTTTCTTTATTACCCAGCGCCTCGCCTGAAACAGGCGGAGATATCATGAAAGAAAGAGAGAGTTAGAGTTGTAAAACGCATTTTACAAATGAAGAATTACAAGGACAGGAACTGAGTTAATGAAAATGAAGCAAACCAAAGTAAAGAAAGAAAAGTGACTATTTGCAAGTAATCTTGTCCGGCTTTGGTGTGCGGACACAAAAGCGGGAAAGCTGACAGCTCCAAAAAAAAGAGCCTTTGATGACAAAAAAAAAAAAAACCGGATCAAAATCTCAACGGCACAGTCCAGTCCAGACGGTTTCCGGTTCCGGGTCACCACGAGCAGACGTGTGCCTCCAGCTCTCCGTAACTCTCTGGCTTTTCAAGTCTTTTAAAGTCGTCTGCAAGCGACTTTAATCACCGGGCTGCTGCAACACAGCTACCACAACGAGGAGAGCTGATCATGGCACCGAAGACAAATATTGAAGCCGATCTGGCTGAGCTGAAGACCGCCTTAGCCCACATCGAAGTGCAACTAGCTCCTGCTTTGCTACAGGAAGCTAAGCTAACAGCTGTGCTTCAGCTGGAGGCTAAACTAATGTAACAAACTTCCTGGTTCTTTTATTTTGGAAGGTGTTTGGCCCTGTGGGGGGTTCCTGCAGAGGCAGGGAAAGGCGTGGCAAGTTCAGCCAGAGCTCTCTGTAAAGAAAGAAGTAAAAAACTGTAATAAAGAGACGGTGAGCTGAACCACCACATGGCGGAGTCCGTGTCCTCAATTGATCATTTTACGTCGGCGTGACAGATAAACGAACCTCCCCATTGCTCGGTTACATTGGTGGCAGCGGTGGGATGACCATCTGAAATCAGTTGCGTTTGCTTACAACACCTCAAAGCACTCCACCACACAGTTTACCCCCTTCTTTCTCATGCATGGGCGCGAAGCCCGGGTTCCGGCAGATGTTCATGTCCCTAGTGGACTTGGTGGCGTTAATGGTGCAGCCTCACTGCCTTTTTACGTGTCATCTCTTGTGGACCGTCTGAAGGTTGCTTTTAGTGCAGCTAGGGTTAATGCAGCAGAGGCGCACGAAAACCAGAGACTGTATCATGATGAGAACTCTCACCACCAGGGATTTACAGAGGGGACTCTGGTGTGGATTAATAACCCCGCAGAGAGCCGCGCAAAGCTAGCCCCGCACTGGAAAGGCCCCTATCGTGTAGATCAGGTTCTGGCTTCAGGTGCAGAAGCCGCTCTGACATATCGCATTGTCAACCCCCTCGATCCACTGGAAAGGGCTCAGGTTGTTCATCATGACAGGTTGAAGCTGTACACACTTCCCCTGCCTGCTGGTTCTCTAAAGGGCAACATGTCCTCCCATCCTAGCTCCTCCCCAGTGCCATCCTCTCCTGGGCTTGGGACTCAACAGCCTAGTGACCCAGCCCAACAGGGTCAGGAGGTTGTACTTGGGGTGGCCCCTTCATACTCTCGCAGTGGTAGGATGGTGCGGGCGCCATCACGCTATCAGGACTTTCTTATGATGTAAAATGTGGGGTTAGGTTGGACGATGCAATGTACCTGTTGGTTTTTTTCTGCTTGTTTCTTTTCCTTCATAACATAATTGTTGGGATGTATAATCTTGATGTTTTACGAGCAATGTTTTTTTTTACCCCCCACTAATAATTTTTTTTTGTTGTGCTGCTGCTGTTGTTATTGTCAAGCAGTTTTCCAGAGGGTTGAAAGACTTCTTTTTAGTTTCCTGTTATGGTAGAAATGGGGACATTTCTTTTTGAAAGGGTGGACGTATGTAACAAACTTCCTGGTTCTTTTATTTTGGAAGGTGTTTGGCCCTGTGGGGGGTTCCTGCAGAGGCAGGGAAAGGCGTGGCAAGTTCAGCCAGAGCTCTCTGTAAAGAAAGAAGTAAAAAACTGTAATAAAGAGACGGTGAGCTGAACCACCACATGGCGGAGTCCGTGTCCTCAATTGATCATTTTACGTCGGCGTGACAGATAAACGAACCTCCCCATTGCTCGGTTACACTAACGCTGCTGCTGCATCTTGTGGAAGATTTCCGCCAAGAAAAGGCAACGAACAACGAGACAATCGCCAAGATCTGATGGAAAGAAGGATGCATGACTTGGACCAACAAGCACGGATGAATAATGTGATTCTCACGGGACTCCAACTACAGCCCAGGACGAGGCCTGGTGCTACCGGCGCTAGCATGGATGCTAACAGAGCCACTGATGCGACCGTGGAGGATCAAGTAAAAATGTTTTTAATGTCTAAAGGAATCTCCTTGGACCTGGACACGGTCGAAGTTTGTCATCCGCTTCCCCGGAGAAAGACCACGGATAAACCAGCGATCCTGATCAGGTTCGTGAATCGAAAGCATAAGACTGCCCTGATGAAACAACGTAAACAATTAAAAAATATGAAGACATTTCTTAATGATCATCTTTGCAAAACATGCGAGGGTCCTAAGATCTAAACGACAGATCCAGTCAACCTGGGTCCAGAACTCCAGAATCTTCGTCAAACCACTCGGACCACCAGACCTGACGAAGCCTCTGGAGATAAGATCCATGAGAGACTTTGAGAACTGTGGGATTACGCATGTGTGAACCTCTAATTCAAGCAAAATGTGAATTGTGGACTCATGAAACCGTCGGAACCGTTGAATACGAACTCTGACCCAATTCTGAAGAACTCGAGCTCAATTCCCTTGAAAGAAGACCTTCACAGTCTCTCAGTCAAAACAATGAAGATGGTTTACGTGGCCTTAAACCTGTTCCTAAACAAAGATGTAGCTCTGGTCTGAATACAATCTGCTCAAACTGTCTCTTAATGAGAATATTTTGAAGTTTTCCATTAATAAATCATGCTTTTTTTACCGAGCACTTTTCCATTATAATAATCGTTCTTTGATAAATGCAATCTGCTCAAATTGTCTTTTTTAATAAGAATATTTTGATATATTTTCCTGCAGTAACAGATGAAGTTGATTACTACTTGATATTTTTTTAATTTTTTATGAGAATGTTTAGATTACTGTTGATGATTAATATAAATGATTTGTATAATAATCGTTCTTTGATAAATGCAATCTGCTCAAATTGTCTTTTTTAATAAGAATATTTTGATATATTTTCCTGCAGTAACAAATGAAGTTGATTACTACTTGATATTTTTTGAATCTTTAATGAGAATATTTAGATTACTGTTGATGAATATTATAAATGATTTGTCTATGGATGTTTTTGAAATTCTATTACATCACTGATATTATTGATCTTTTATTACCTGAAACTATATTGATATTTGATTTTAAGTCCTGAACCGGATATTGATAATTCATGTAGAGAAAATGGTCGAGTCGGGGTGGATTATATAAGTTCGCTTCCTTCCACCCCCTTTCAAGTGATCTACTTGTGATTTATTATGTGATGTTATTTCGTGTATTATAACCTGATTGCTTGAAATAAACCATTTCATTCATTCATTCATTCATTCATTCATTCATTCATTCATTCATTCATTCATTCATTCATTCAGTCCAGAAATCAAGCAGGGGCAAAATCCAAAAACATAAAACACAGAAGATCAAAAAGAACCTGGCAATGGAGACAAGATGTGGTGCATTTGGCAGCAAGACAAACCTGCAAGGAAGTAAGGAAAGGAACCCATTAAAAACAGGAAAGGGAGGGAAAAACATAAGGACAAAGGTGGAACCCAGCAGGGAGGAGTGGTGATCAGCCCAGGGGAAACACACGACAGATCTTTCTAATATGTACATCTTTGCACAACTTTCAGACCTGGAGGAAGAGTTAGGATTAGGATCATGTGTAGCATCTGTCTAGCACGACTCCCTCTGTGCTTGTCTCTTTTAGTTGTGTTTTTTTTTTGCTTTGAACCTTTGGTTTGGTTGTGCAAACTTCAATGTACCATCCTGTGGCCACAGGGATCCCAGCTTTGGAGCTTGTATCATTTGTTGTATTGACCCATTGTGGGTACTGCATTCCAAACATTGAAACTGATTTCATTTTCTTGTGCTATATATATGTTTATGATTTTTTTTAAAGAAATGTCATTTAATTCTTGTGTTATTTTACTCACTTTAGTTCATAGGTGATTGAGCTCAAAGATGTTCAATTCCTGATAAAGTTTAATCACTATTTGTTGTTTTATATGCTTTACCAAAACCCTTCAGCTCAACCTCTTTAAACCTAGATTGTTAGAAACCAAACCCGAAAATAAAGAATTTCATAAACCAAAAAACACTTTCATTTGATCAAATAACCTGCAACACAAATCAAAAGTTGTCTTTAACAGCTCCTATAAAACAGTTCGACTCAGAACTCTAATCTTTTTCCAATTTTGATGACAAACTCTTGTTATTTAGTTTCACTTGTTTTTCACGCATCTCTGCAGTGGGAAAGTCTCTATTGTTCCCCCTTCCTTCCTGTCTTCCCACACAGACTCAGGAATGTTGTGGAGTTTTGGCAGCTTTCAGTGCACAACCCGAAACTCTGCACGTCAACCTGGAGCTGCATTCCTGTTACCGGATGGAACGCTTGCTCTTTAGGCGACGCCCACAGTCACACTGGTGTATCCTATGGGCCCATACTATGGGGTTCCATTTGTGCCAAAAATATGTTTTTGCGCTTTTGCGTCCACTGCTTTGTCGTTGGTCCTTTGTCTATGTCTTTTAAACAAGTTTATTGATTATTTGTTCATGTATGTGTTCTACTAAGCAACATTTTCAGTGTGTTTGTGCTTTTTTGATGATACCTTTGCATCTGTTTTGTGACGTTTGGAGCTTGCTTTAGTTTGAAAACTCTTAGCTTCGCTAAAGTGAAACCATTGCGCATGTGCGGCGAATGCCACCGCCCCCCCCTCCTGCCCCTCCACCCCGCCTCTGGATGTGCGCATGCGCAGATATGTCAGCCGTGTTGCTTATGGCTAACGCTGGTGTCGGCGGTAGTAAAACAGATTTTCTTCGTTGTGTGAGAGCAAACAAGGATACAAGTTTTAGCAACCCAACATTAAACCCCTAAGATTTTTTTTGTAATATTTGGTGGCTGTATAGGGAGTAGTCTGGCGACAGGATCCAACGACACTAGCCAAGGACTTGTCTGACGACAGGAGGTAACGACAGGAGCAAACGACGTTAGCAACTGTTGCTAAGGACTTGTCTGATGACAGGAGGTAACGACAGAAGCAAACGACGTTAGCAACTGTTGCTAAGGACTTGTCTGACGACAGGAGGTAACGACAGAAGCAAACGACGTTAGCAACTGTTGCTAAGGACTTGTCTGACGACAGGAGGTAACGACAGAAGCAAACGACGTTAGCAACTGTTGCTAAGGACTTGTCTGACGACAGGAGGTAACGACAGAAGCAAACGACGTTAGCAACTGTTGCTAAGGACTTGTCTGACGACAGGAGGTAACGACAGGAGGTAACGACAGGAGCAAACGACGTTAGCAACTGTTGCTAAGGACTTGTCTGACGACAGGAGGTAACGACAGGAGCAAACGACGTTAGCAACTGTTGCTAAGGACTTGTCTGATGACAGGAGGTAACGACAGGAGCAAACGACGTTAGCAACTGTTGCTAAGGACTTGTCTGACGACAGGAGGTAACGACAGAAGCAAACGACGTTAGCAACTGTTGCTAAGGACTTGTCTGACGACAGGAGGTAACGACAGGAGCAAACGACGTTAGCAACTGTTGCTAAGGACTTGTCTGACGACAGGAGGTAACGACAGAAGCAAACGACGTTAGCAACTGTTGCTAAGGACTTGTCTGACGACAGGAGGTAACGACAGAAGCAAACGACGTTAGCAACTGTTGCTAAGGACTTGTCTGACGACAGGAGGTAACGACAGGAGCAAACGACGTTAGCAACTGTTGCTAAGGACTTGTCTGACGACAGGAGGTAACGACAGAAGCAAACGACGTTAGCAACTGTTGCTAAGGACTTGTCTGACGACAGGAGGTAACGACAGGAGCAAACGACGTTAGCAACTGTTGCTAAGGACTTGTCTGACGACAGGAGGTAACGACAGAAGCAAACGACGTTAGCAACTGTTGCTAAGGACTTGTCTGACGACAGGAGGTAACGACAGGAGCAAACGACGTTAGCAACTGTTGCTAAGGACTTGTCTGACAACAGGAGGTAACGACATGGGTAACGACAGGAGGTAACGACAGGAGCAAACGACGTTAGCAACTGTTGCTAAGGACTTGTCTGACGACAGGAGGTAACGACAGAAGCAAACGACGTTAGCAACTGTTGCTAAGGACTTGTCTGACGACAGGAGGTAACGACAGAAGCAAACGACGTTAGCAACTGTTGCTAAGGACTTGTCTGACGACAGGAGGTAACGACAGGAGCAAACGACGTTAGCAACTGTTGCTAAGGACTTGTCTGACGACAGGAGGTAACGACAGAAGCAAACGACGTTAGCAACTGTTGCTAAGGACTTGTCTGACGACAGGAGGTAACGACAGGAGCAAACGACGTTAGCAACTGTTGCTAAGGACTTGTCTGACGACAGGAGGTAACGACATGGGTAACGACAGGAGGTAACGACAGGAGCAAACGACGTTAGCAACTGTTGCTAAGGACTTGTCTGACGACAGGAGGTAACGACAGGAGCAAACGACGTTAGCAACTGTTGCTAAGGACTTGTCTGACGACAGGAGGTAACAACATGGGTAACGACAGGAGGTAACGACAGGAGCAAACGACGTTAGCAACTGTTGCTAAGGACTTGTCTGACGACAGGAGGTAACGACAGGAGCAAACGACGTTAGCAACTGTTGCTAAGGACTTGTCTGACGACAGGAGGTAACGACAGAAGCAAACGACGTTAGCAACTGTTGCTAAGGACTTGTCTGACGACAGGAGGTAACGACAGGAGCAAACGACGTTAGCAACTGTTGCTAAGGACTTGTCTGACGACAGGAGGTAACGACAGGAGGTAACGACAGGAGCAAACGACGTTAGCAACTGTTGCTAAGGACTTGTCTGACGACAGGAGGTAACGACAGGAGCAAACGACGTTAGCAACTGTTGCTAAGGACTTGTCTGATGACAGGAGGTAACGACAGGAGCAAACGACGTTAGCAACTGTTGCTAAGGACTTGTCTGACGACAGGAGGTAACGACAGGAGCAAACGACGTTAGCAACTGTTGCTAAGGACTTGTCTGACGACAGGAGGTAACGACAGAAGCAAACGACAAAAGCAAAGACAATGTAGAGTTTTCAAACTAAAGCAAGCTCCAAACGTCACAAAACAGATGCAAAGTTATCATCAAAAAAGCACAAACACACTGAAAATGTTGCTGAGTAGAACACATACATGAACAAATAATCAATAAACTTGTTTAAAAGACATAGACAAAGGACCAACGATAAAGCAGTGGACGCAAAAGCGCAAAGACATATTTTTGGTCACATGTAACTGGTCTGTCTTTCTGTTGGTCTGCGTTGTGTTCAGAATAAAGATCAGGCTCCAACGTTGATTTATTTTCTTTGATTCTGGTTAACAGAAATACAAGTATTACACTGCTATCTGGGAATTGCCTCAGTGTTTCCCCCTAACGGCTGAAAATTGCACGAAAAAGAAAGAAAAGTCGATATAAAAAGAGAAGAAAAATGGCGCGAAAATGGCGCATCGGCTCATTTAAATTAGCTAATAACAAAAGTAAAACATCACAGACCGAAGAAAATGAATGCAGTACAATTACCACTTTTACTACATCCAGATAAAACAAACTTAAAAACAGTTTAAGAAAAGAAATAATTACGAAAAACGGACACAAGGAGGAGCACGTCTTACGTCAGCCACAGTCCGCAGCAGTCTGGGTGCGCATGCGCGGCACTCTCTGCTGCGTCACTGTGGTGAGTTCAAGTACCCTCGGACAGACAAACACCCAGGTAGAAACATTAATAAATACAATTTACAGTGAATTTGGTGGAATTAAATAAACAAAACAGACACATGTTACACACACACAGTGTCTAATGTTCATTTTAAGGTTGGAAAACATGCTACTGATAAATTAGATTTTTGTATTGCAGAGGAAACAGTAGAGCACGTGGTGATGGTTTGTGGGAAGTTCTCTGTTCAGAGACAGATGATGAAGGGACGTCTTGATGAGAAAGGATTAAAAAAGAGCAACACCAACATTGATCTTTTTTTAAAGCAGATAAAAGTATTTACTAGAAGATAAGGCAATTAGTGGGTTGACATTCTGAGCCACGCTCCACACCAGTAGGTGGCAGAAATGCACACGCCTGCGTTTCCCACACATATTTTAACCCAGCCATAACTCCGCCCTATTTACATGCAAAAACTCACTTCTTAAAAGAACGTCACATTTGTGACATAGAAAATATGCTGGGCGTGGCCACGAGCTTCCTGCTCCGCCCACTTCTCATGCACCCACCTGTAGACCAATAGATCCATGAACGTCTTTGTCTTCAGGTCTGAACTGGACGGCTGGATAGAAACAATGTTGATCATTGTTTTTGTTGCACGGCTAATGTTAGCTTTAGGCTGTAAGCTAGCTGAGGAGAGTGTACACAGATGGATGATGGGAAATAGGCTTACTCCAGGCCAACAGTCCCGTCTACCAATCAAAGGTGAGTTTCTACTGAACTGCTGCCGCTCTGCAGAAACTATGTCTCAGAAATGAAGCTGGAAGAGGTGAGAGAGAAGAAGAGCTCAGAATACGACCAAAAACATCAAACCTCAGAAGAATCTCAACATCTGTAAATATAAAAGATCCAAATGAAGTTGATCAGTCATGGTTTCATTGGAAAATACAAATATTAAAAGATATACATACATGCATATGTAAATGATGTCATTATAACGGTTCTTAATCATAGATTTAATACATTCTGGACATTGAATCTATTAATTAATAGATAATAATAACAGTTTTCATATTCTAGTTTGTAGCTTTGTAATTATAGACATTCCATCATTCCAGAAACCATTAAACATGTCAAGTATAAACATAGAGTGTTTATAAATGTCATCAAAAACATTATTACATATTATTAATCACAGATCTGGAGTCAAAATGAAGTTCATGTTATAAAGTGAAGCTTAATGGTTCAAAATCAGTTTATGTCATTATTGAAGAAACAACAATTATTATTGGAATAGAACACATGCAGATATCATAGAGATGTTACATAACAGATAAAGAACTTCACTCTCCTATGTTTTCAAAACTGATGTTGTGTGCTCCAGATTCTGCACTGAGTTGTGTTACAGCAGTGTACATGGATCTAAAGTCCAAAGGAAACAAGAAGGAAAGAGAGAAGAAAGAGAACAAAGTCATCCTGATGATTCTGGAGACACAAACTCTGAGATTCAGACAGAAAACTTCCAGATCAACAACCAGCAGGAGACGAGTCAGCCGGACTCTGGAGAGGATTGGAATGATCAACCACTTCTCTGTTCTGGTCACTAGGTGGCAGCAGTACATGGGACTTCTGAAGGATGGGACTGATCTGTATGGGTCATGGATCTGTACAAACCGTGGATCAACCAGAGTTTGCTTTTTTATACCAAAGTGTGTTCTGCATCCTGATTGGCTGCTGATCATTTCCATCATTTCTTCTGTACAGACTGATCCATTCATCTTACAGAGGATTCTGGTTTCGTTCTATATATCTGGACTATTTTTTTATTCACTGTAAATAGTTTTTATTAACATTTCTACCTGGGTGTTTGTCTGTACGAGGGTACTTGAACTCACCACGGTGACGCAGCAGAGTACCGCGCATGCGCACTACTCAGACTGCTGCGGGCTGTGGCTGAGGTAAGACGTGCTCCTCCTTGTGTCGGTCCTTCGTCATTATTTCTTTGCTTAAACTGTTTTTTTAGTTTGTTTTACCTGGATGTAGTAAAAGTGGTAATTGTACTGCATTCATTTTCTTCGGTTTGTGATGTTTTACTTTTGTTATTATCTACTTAAAACGAGCCGATGCGCCATTCTGGCGCCATGTTTTCAATATATAGGTTGACTTTTCTTTCTTTTCGTGCAATTTTCAGCCGTTAGGAAAATCCTGGACAGCAGTGTAACACTTGTTTTTCTGTTAACCAGAATAAAAGAAACGTAATTTACATTGGAGCCTGATGTTCATTCATCTGACCTGAACACAACGCAGATGAACAGAGACGAGGTTCGGTAAAGTTAGACTGCGGTGAAGTTAGTTTTACGTTGGATATTCGACAGACATTCGGTCAGGGTAAACCTCGCACGCTCACGGGGTCCAGGTCCAGTGCAACTCTGAGAGCAGTGGTCTAACATTTTGAGAGCACCAGCATTGGGTCTACGGTGAACACGGTAACAGAAAACGGATGAAGCTTTTACTGACTTGCTATTTTCAAAATAAAAGGTGATATAGTCAAAACACGGAGAGTGTTTGAAGCTGAAAGTGGCAGTAAGCTAATACTTATTAAAATTCCTAAAAAATTATAAATCAAAAATTAAATTTGAAATCAAGGGGTGTATCTCACATAGCTATTGTGGTACTATGATCCAACACTGATTTTGAGTCAATGGATCACATGACCTAGAAGCTATTGAGCTAAAATGCTCATTTTTATACAAAAAAATTCATAAAAAATTTTGGAAATTTTTAAAATTCAAAATCAAAAGGTGTATCTTGGCTAGTGAGGGGAGTACTATGATCCAACACTGATTTTGAGTCAATTGATCACATGACCTAGAAGCTATTGAGCTAAAATGCTAATTTTTACACATAAAAATTCATAAAAATTTTGGAAATTTTTAAAATTTAAAATCAAGAGGCGTATCTTGGTTACAGAGGGGACTATTATGATTCAATGCTAAATTTGACTCACTTTACCACAGGACCTAGAAGCTATTGAACTAAAATGCTAATTTGTACACATAAAAATCAATAGAAAATTTGAACATTTTTGAAACTTAACATCAACAGCCGTATCTCCTGTACAGAGGTGAGTGCTATGATCCAACACTGATTTTGAGTCAACTGATCACAAGACCTAAAAGCTATTGAGCTAAAATGCTAATTTGAACACATAAAAATTCATTAAAAATTTGGAAATTTTTAAAATTTTAAATCAAGAGGCGTATCTTACGGTGGCCGAGACGGCTCACATGATTGCAAAAGCCACAACACAACGACAAAAGCCGAAACACGAAGACTAACGCCGAAACACGACGGCAAAAGCCGAAGCACAACGGCGAAAGCCGAAACACAACGGCGAAAGCCAAAACACAACGACAAAAGCCAAAACACAACGACAAAAGCCAAAACACAACGACAAAAGCCGAAGCACGACGGCAAAAGCCGAAACACGACGGCAAAAGCCGAAGCACGACGGCAAAAGCCGAAGCACGACGGCAAAAGCCGAAGCACACCGACGAAAGCCAAAACACAACGGCAAAAGCCAGAGCACTCCAGCAAAAGCCAACACAGAACGGAAACGAATCAGAACGGAAGTGAATAATGGACTTTTTTTCTTAACCTTTCATTCAGTTTCAAGCTATTGGTGATTCTTGAGAGATACGTGATTTTGGTAAGGGATAGGTGAGGGTGGACGTTCGGTGTTGCCGCTTTTATTTCTTCTTTCAAAGCCTTCACGGAGAGCTTTCGGGGGAGAAAAAAAGGAGGGCGGAGGAGGGAAAACGGGATCTGGTTTTTTGTCTGCCATTTTTCTTTTTTACCTATTTTTTATTACTTTTAAATACCTTCCACGTTATCGCCAGTGTAAACCCTAATACTGAGGATCTATATATTGAGTTTTGGACACGATAGCAGTAAAGCTGTGTGGTGGCCTAATGGTTAGCGCACTTGGTTAATGTCCCAAAGGGTGGAGGTTCGAGGCTTGCGGGAGTCATTTATTATTATAAATATATATTTTTTCTGTAAAAAAAAAAAAAAAAAAGTATCATACTGGTTCTTACGTACATTTTAAGAATCAAAATAAATAAATACTTCTTGCAACATAATTCCAGGTAGTTTAGTCATTTTTGTTGCATGGGGTGCATGGCGAAAAGGGAATTTTGGCGCCGCGTGCCACAACCCCACCATCCTAAACTGAAACGACGTAACTGCCTGGAATTATGTTGCAAGAAGTATTTATTTATTTTGATTCTCAAAATGTACGTAAGAACCACGTATGATACTTTTTTTTTTTTACAGAAAAAAATGTATACATTCATTCATCATTCATTCATTTTCCATACCACTTTATCCCTTTCGGGGTCGCGGGGATGCCGGAGCCTATCCCGGCGGCTGATGGGCGAAGGCAGGGTTTACCCTGGACAGTTCGCCAGTCTGTCGCAGGGCATGTATACATATAAAATATTAAATGACTCCCGCAAGCCTCGAACCTCCACCCTTTGGGACATTAACCAAGTGCGCTAACCATTAGGCCACCACACAGCTTTCGAATCCAATTGTTTAAAACTCAATATATAGATCCCCAGTATTAGGGTTTACACTGACGATAACGTGGAAGGTATTTAAAAGTAATAAAAATAGGTAAAAAAGAAAGAATGGCAGACAAAAAACCAGATCCCGTTTTCCCTCCTCCGCCCTCCCTTTTTTCTCCCCCGAAAGCTCTCCGTGAAGGCTTTGAAAGAAGAAATAAAAGCGGCAACACCGAACGTCCACCCTCACCTATCCCTTACCAAAATCACGTATCTCTCAAGAATCACCAATAGCTTGAAACTGAATGAAAGGTTAAGAAAAAAAAGTCCATTATTCACTTCCGTTCTGATTCGTTTCCGTTGTGTGTTGGCTTTTGCTGGAGTGCTGTGGCTTTTGCCGTTGTGTTTTGGCTTTCGTCGGTGTGCTTCGGCTTTTGCCGTCGTGTTTTGGCTTTCGCCGTCGTGTTTCGGCTTTTGCCGTCGTGCTTCGGCTTTTGCCGTCGTGTTTCGGCTTTTGCCGTCGTGCTTCGGCTTTTGCCGTCGTGTTTCGGCTTTTGCCGTCGTGTTTCGGCTTTTGCCGTCGTGTTTCGGCTTTTGCCGTCGTGCTTCGGCTTTTGCCGTCGTGCTTCGGCTTTTGCCGTCGTGCTTCGGCTTTTGCCGTCGTGTTTCGGCTTTTGCCGTCGTGCTTCGGCTTTTGCCGTCGTGCTTCGGCTTTTGCCGTCGTGTTTCGGCTTTTGCCGTCGTGTTTCGGCTTTTGCCGTCGTGTTTCGGCTTTTGCCGTCGTGCTTCGGCTTTCGCCGTCGTGCTTCGGCTTTCGCCGTCGTGTTTCGGCGTTTGTCTTCGTGTTTTGGCTTTTGCAATCATGTGAGCCGTCTCGGCCACCGTAGTATCTCGGTTAGGGAGGGGAGTACTATGATCCAACACTGATTTTAAGTTAATCGATCACATGACCTTGAAGCTATTGAGCTAAAATGACTGATGCACAACGTTCAGTTTCCAGGCCAGCAATGAGATAAAATCCAGTCAGAGTCCATAGACAAGACCCTTCATGCTGCTGCGTAATTGGGTATTTATATACCTTAGAAATATAGGATTTTGCCAGGAAGGGCATTCGGCATAAAACTCTCCGCATTACCACCTGTGTGATTCAGTAAAAGCTGATTTACTTCGATGATGACAAGAGAAGTAGAATGGTGAACAACAGAGTTTGCATTTTACTTGGTGATGGCACCGTTGCTAAGGAAAACATTTTTAATTGTCACTTTATGTCATAAATGTTCCTGACACCTGGTCTTGATTTTAAATTAGCTCAATAGCCTCTAGGTCATGTGATCAACAGAGACAAATTTGGCATTGGATCATAGTACTCACCTCTCTACATGAGATACGGCTGATGATTTTAAGTTTCAAAAATTTTCAAATTTTCTATGAATTTTTATGTGTAAAAAATAACTTTTTAGCTCAATAGCTTCTAGGTCATATGATCCATTGAGTCAAATTTGGCCTTGGATCATAATACTCCCCTCTCTAGCCGAAATACACTTTTTGATTTAAAATTTTAAAAATTTCCAAATTTTATATGAATTTTTATGTGTACAAATTAGCATTTTTAAAATAATTTTTATGCGTAAATATTAGCATTTTAGCTCAATAGCTTCTAGGTCACGTAATCAATAGACTCAAAATTAGTATTGGATCATAGTACTCACCTCTCTACATGAGATACGCCTCTTGATTTTAAATTTTAAAACTTTTCAAATTTCCTATGAATTTCTACGTGTAAAAATTAGCATTTTGGCTCAATAGCTTCTAGGTCCTGTAATCAATTGAGTCAAAATCAGTGTTGGATAATAGGACTCCCCTCCCTATCCGAGATACACCTCTTGATTTTAAATTTTAAAAAATTTCAAATTTTCTATGAATTTTTATGTGTACAAATTAGCATTTTAGCTCAATAGCTTCTAGGTCATGTGATCAATTGACTCAAAATCAGTGTTGGATCATAGTACTCCCCTCCCTATCCGAGATACACCTCTTGATTTTAAATTTAAAAAAATTTCAAATTTTCTATGAATTTTTTTGTATAAAAATGAGCATTTTAGCTCAATAGCTTCTAGGTCATGTGATCCATTGACTCAAAATCAGTGTTGGATCATAGTACCACAATAGCTATGTGAGATACACCCCTTGATTTCAAATTTAATTTTTGATTTATAATTTTTTAGGAATTTTAATAAGTATTAGCTTACTGCCACTTTCAGCTTCAAACACTGTCCGTGTTTTAACTATAATCATCTTTTATTTTGAAAATAGCAAGTCAGTAAAAGCCTCATCCGTTTTCTGTGTTACCGTGTTCACCGTAGACCCAATGCTGGTGCTCTCAAAATGTTAGACCACTGCTCTCAGAGTTGCACTGGACCTGGACCCCGTGAGCGTGCGAGGTTTACCCTGACCGAATGTCTGTCGAATATCCAACGTAAAACTAACTTCACCGCAGTTAAAGATAGAAAGATATTGCTCTTTCTGTGGACTAAAAGATCTTCCAAAAAGGGCTGAGAAGACATTAATTTGGGTCAGTGATCTAAGTGTTATTGATAACTTTGGAATAGACTTTTCATTCCCAATACATTTTGTGTTAATTACACAAAATGTATTGGGAATGAAATACAAAATAAAAAAGTGAATTTCTGCCATAATCTTTGTTGTAGTAGAACAATGAGCTCATCATTAGTCACTGCAGAAAGTTTGGTGACTCTAACTTTAATATTCTTAGAGCTATTGAGTCTTTTTTTCATGCTTCATTTATCTATTAAAATTGGTTAAATCAAAATAATAAAATAAATGATTTTTTTTCAAAATCTTTTTTGTAGCACAAATATGGTGACAAATCTCCATCACTAGTTCACATGAAAGCCAATATTTATTTGTTTCTGAGAGATTATTGACTTTACACAACGCCTTTTCTGGAAGCTTGCACTTTGTAGACGGTCCCTTAGTAGCGGTCTCGCTGCCGTCTCTCTATCTGCAGCCCGAAGAGAGCACTTCTCATTAACAGGGAAAAAAACAATCTTTTTTCTTTTGAAGCAGTTGTGTAGGAGATGTCTGTGTTGATACAAGACGATTGAGATACTTGCTGTCATATTTGAATGTTTTTCTGACGAGCTATTGAGCCCGGAAGTGCGAATCTGTGAATATCTTTCTAACTTTACCGAACCCAGAGACGAACCAGTTACACTGACCTCTCTGACATGAACTGGGAGCTTATTCCAGAGAACAGGGGCTTGATGGATGAAGGTTCTACCTCCAACTGGACTTTTAGAGATGCTAGGAACTACAAGCAGTCCTGCATTTAGTGAACCAAGTGTTCTGATTGGTTGATCTTTAATATAGGATTCAGATCCTTATAGGTTAACAGGAGGATTTAGAACTTGATCCTGGATTCAACTGGATCCAGTGGAGTGAAGCTAACACAGGAGTGATGTGTTCTCTTCTGCTAGTTCCTGCTAACAATCTGGCTGCTGCATTCTGAACAAGTTGAAAACTTTTTAAAGAACTTTTAGAGCAGGCTATTAGTAAAGAGTTACAGTAATCCAGTCTAGACGTAACAAATGCATGGATGAGTTTTTCAGCATCACTTTTAGATAACATATTTCTGATCCGAGCTATATTGTCAAGGTGAAAAAATGCAGTTTTACAAGCTTGTGATATGTGAGCCTTAAATGATAAATCCTGGTCGAATAAAACCCCCAAGTTTCTAAGTGTAGAATTGGAGGAAATATTTACACCATCCAAGGAGATTATCTGATCTGAGAGAGCATATCTCAGGTGTTTAGGGCCCAGTATAATGACCTCAGGAGGTCATTAATCGTCATCCAGGACTTAATGTCTCTAATGCAGGAATTCAGTTTCTCTAGGTGGTCATTCTGGTCTGGTTTAATGGATAAATACAGCTGCGTATCATCTGCATAACAGTGGAAATTAATGCTATGTTTCCTGATTATGTTTCCTAAGGGCAGCATATAAAGCACGAACAGGATGGGTCCAAGAACTGAGCCCTGAGGAACTCCGTAGCTAACTCGAGTACATTGAGAGGACTGTCCATTTACATTAACGAACTGGTATCTATCAGATCAATAGGATTCAATCAGATCAGATCCTCTGATCCCTATGTCATGCTCTAGTCTCTGGAGTAAGATGCTGTGGTCGATGGTATCAAAGGCTGCGCTGAGGTCTAACAGGACCAGAATAGAGATTAGTCCTTTATCTGAAGCCAATAACAAGTCATTAGTAACTCTAACCAGTGCAGTTTCAGTGCTATGGTGAGGTCTAAACCCTGACTGAAAATCTTCAAAGTGACTGTTGTCCTGTAGGTGGCGCTGTAGCTGCTTAACTACAACTCTTTCTAAAATTTTAGAAATAAATGGGAGATTAGATTTTGGTCTATAGTTGGACAGAATGTCAGGATCCAGGCTGGGCTTTTTCAAAAGAGGTTTAACAACAGCATGTTTAAAAGACTGAGGCACATAACCAGTTTCTAGAGAGGCATTTATTATGGTTAATATGGAGTCACTAATTAAGGGGAAGATTTCTTTAGAAAGTTTAGTGGGAATTGGGTCTAAGAGAGAAATTTATAAATAACTGATGCTAGTCCTGGATTTCTGATAGTTATTATAGCTGAGGGGGGTTGCTTCATTCAGTCGAACATAATCATCCTGTTGTAGCCAGGTTTCAGTTTAAGCTAGCAGGCTAAGTTTATTATCATTAATCAGTTCATTAACTAACAGGGACATCATGTTTATTTCTATGACTCATTTCTTTCATTTGCCTTACAGCACATAAGCTAACGCTAGAAGCTGCTGGGCTAGCCCTGTTTGGGGTTAGCATCAGCGCTAAAGGCCCCTCAGGGGAGAGTTTTAAGCTGCTGCTTTCTCCCCGGGTCTCCTCTCTGGGTTGTCAGGCTGCATGGCTAAAGCTAGCAGAAATGTTTCTGGAAAGAAATGAGGCCGGGCTTTCCCCAGAACACGCTCCAGTTGTCCACAAAGCTAACGCCGTTTTCTGGGCACCATTTAGCTAACCAGCGGTTAAATGATGAAAAGCGGCTGTACATTTCATCACTGACTGTGTTTGGCAGAGGACCAGAGAAAATAACTGTGTCTGACACAGATTTAGTCAGTTTACAAACTGATTCTACGTTTAATTTTAGAATCTCTGATTGTCTTCGCCGGGCGTCGTTGCCGCCGGCGTGAATTACGACCCGACAGAACTGGGCCTTACTCTGGGGTAACATCCTGAGGTTTCCTTCTTTCCCCAGATTCCGGGGAGGGCGGTGGGATGTTAGCTTTACTAACGTAGCTAGCGCTCCAGGTAGTGACTTGGCTAGCTGGTTTAGCTTCCATTCAGCAAAGACGCGCTTCCAGCTGTTCGAGTCTGGATAGCAGGTCTGAGATCAGGCTACAGTTTACACAGCTACCATTATCCTCACTAAATGAGGCGGGATCACGACTAGACATGTGACACGTGGGGCAGGAAAGAAGAGTGAGAGCCGGAGAGGTGGAAGACATGCTAGGACAATCACTGGTTTACGCTCACCAGAATAGCGTCCAGAGTAGGAAAGGCTTTCCGGGCTTGGGAGTTGCTGCTCGCTGTTCTCGCCGCTGTTCTCCAGAGTATGATGGTTAGTGTTGACAGTGGACCTCCTAGTCCTCTTTCTGGTGGTCCGGAGTCAGGAAAGATTAGCTCTGCTGGACTGGACGCCGTTCCCCGAGCCGAGGATCGCTGCTTGCTGGGGTCTGTTTGCTAGCCAGATCACGCCAGTCTCCGCAAGCTAGCAAGCTCCGCTGTAGCGCTTTAGCGAGCTCGTTCAGATGAACCTGCGGCACTCAGGTGTGTCTTTATGAGTAAAAATAATATTTTTATTAATTAAAATGGCTACTCCTCTTTGTTTAGTGCGTGCTTACCTGGAAGCAAAAGCTTACTTGGAATTAAAAAACAAATAAATAAATATTTTAAAATGGTCTATTGGGATTTGTAGTTGTGGAGCCAGAATTTCACTGTTGGTATTACCGGTTTTCTAAAAGCTGTTTCATATTCCTGTCTGTAGAGGCCTTGCTGTTAGAGCTTCAGGAAGACATGGAGAAACTCTTCAAGGAGAATCTGGTAAGTGTTATCACACTATAACTTAAAATATTTTGCATGCTTGTAGTTGTTTTCCATCTTATTTAACCTCATAAGACCTAAGCTAATATTTGAGCTAACCTATTAAACAAATAATTTTTATAAACCCTTTTTGTTTATTTAGTTTATAATTGATAATTATGGTGTTCCTAAAAATAATTTCTGGTTTATCTAAAGGTTTTGGATTCATTATGCAAAACAACAGAGAAGGGGGCGGAGCTTGTGTGTGGTGTGAGTGAGCTGCCAGAAAGCAGAGATCAGATCAGAGAGGAAGGATGAAGGAAACATGTCTGCTCTGTAAGTACAGAAGCTGTTTGTCTGCTTGAACTTGACTGTCTGCTCTGTTCATGTTGATGATGGAGGAGATGACATGAAAAGGAGGTCAGGATGAAAGAGGAGCTGGAGGAGAGCAGAGGAAGGAAAGACAAAGTTCAGGAGATAAAGCTGGACCTTCAGGAACATCATCCACACCAACCGTACAGCCATACAAGAGTTTATTTAATAATCTGTTTGACTTAAAGAGAGAATCTAACAAAAATGCTGCTAAAAGACAAACAACAAAAATTAGGATTTGATAGATTCATGCTTCGCACACATATGCAGTCACACTTTCACACTTTCACCCTCACAGAAGAGAAACGCATACATGCAGTAGGGCTGTGGATCGTGGCTTAGGTGTCGATCAGATATGATTCCCGAATTAAACCACGATTCTTACTTTCTAATATTATATTTTTTGCTCTAAGTATATTTACTAGATAGATGAAAATTTAAATTATATGTATTAATTACCAACATTTTTCCCTTTATTAAGAACAAGAGATCAGAATCAACAAAACTGATTAAAAAAACCCACAAATATTCAGATAGAAAGAATATTTGTTTGTCATCTTAAACTTTTTTTTGTCAACCTTCTGGTTAAGTTCAGCAGAAACAACAAAAAGGATAACAATCTCTGCTGTTTTGTATCGTTTAACAACAAAACTTGAAAATGTTTTCCACAGTTTTCTATCCTCAAAGTTCCTCAACATTTTACTTTCTAAGCATTACATATTGGTGGAGAGGTTTTATGAAAAAAAGTAGTTTTATCCGCAGCAGAATCATCTGATTCACGTTGATTCCATCCGCCTCTCAGGCTGCATTTCTTCAGAATAAGATGGAGTTTCGTTAATTGAGTCAACTGTTGAAGAGTTATCATAACCAAAAGAATGTAAACACTGGATCTAAAGCTCCAATGTTAAAGCTAATTCATTTTTTCATTAGTTATGTCAGTGAACAGAACTTCAGTCACAGTTTTTGAACAGAAAAAAACTCTCAATAGTTTTATTTTGAAAACCAGAAGCTTCACCGTCACCAAGATGTGTGCTGAAGACGGCTCTTTCTGCTTTGTTTTAGTTCGTAAACTTAAAATCCTACATTAATCTGCATTCCAGAGGAAAACTACATCGTTACCAAATAATATTCAGATCATATTTTACAACAATTTACTATATTATAAAGATCGCGAATCAGCGATCTTGGACGTCAGGAAAACTCGGACTCGAATTTTCACAATCAGATCTCGAATACCCGAGCACCCGGATACTCGTTACAGTCTTAGTAAAACACACACACACACACACAAACACTGCCTACAGTTTCCTGTGTCGTCGTTTGTGTCTTCAATAATCCGTTCGTCTGGTTTCTCTTCAGATCTGATGTTTCTGTTCTGCTGCAAATCAAACCAAAGTGAGTCCAAGTTTATCATTAATCATTAGAAAACTATGACTGTAAACAACTTTTGTGGAAGAAACTTGTTTTGGCCAAAAGTCTTTATAGTTTTTAAAACAATAATTGTCTCAAAAATTTATTTATTACATGTTTGCAGTTGGTCCCAGCAGATCTCAGTTCTTTGAAGGAGATTCAGTGAATCTGACCTGTGAGGATGAAGGATGGACTCTGATGAGGAACAACAGCAAAGGAACCAGCAGTCAGTGTGGATCTGGGTGGGGATCAAGAGATGGTTTGTCCTGCACCATCAGCTACATGTATCCATGGGACAGTGGAGTTTACTGGTGTGAGTTTGGAGGGGGAGGAGCCAGCAGCATGGTGGTTAACATCAGTGTCTCTGGTAAGATCAGACTGTGGAGTTAGTGTTGCTGCAGCTGTGTGCAGATGGATGAAATGCTTTGTCTCTGTGTTGAGGTGGATCAGTGATCCTGCAGAGTCCTGTCCTCCCTGTGATGGAGGGTCATGACCTCACTCTGAGCTGTCAATCAAAGCCCCCTCCCTCCAACCCCTCAGCTGCTTTCTATAAAGATGGCTCCCTCATCAGGACTGAGCCTACAGGTCACATGACCCTCCAGCATGTTTCCAGGTCTGATGAAGGTCTCTACAAGTGTCACATCAGGGATCATGGAGAGTCTCCATCCAGCTGGATCTCTGTCTCAGGTGAGGAGATCCTTCAGGGTCAAAGGTCATGATCTTCTTCATCATCATCATCATCATCATTTTTGTCACTTCCAGAGAAACCTCCAACCACCTCTGCTCCTCCAACCACCTCTGCTCCTGCTCCTCCTTACCCCCCCCATGTCTGGTTACCTGCTGTGTATTTTGTGGTTCTGGTTCTCCTGCTTTCTTTGGGTCTAATAGTGGAGAAACGTCTTCAGTGGAAGTCTAAAGGTAAGAAACATCTTCATAACTTTAACTTTCTTGAGTTCTGGTTCTGAAACTGAGGTTCTGAAAGAATTCTATTGTGTGTTTCAGATCCGTCTGTCATCTAATGGTCTGATCTGAGAATCTTCTGGACTCCAACTGATCCTCTCAGATGTTCTGGATGTTTGTATTTCCTGAATGATTGTGTAGTAAATGTTCCTCCTGCAGTGACTTGTTAGTGAGGAGGAGTTTCTGAGCTGCTTCTTCTGGTCAGGAAGCTTCACACTAACACGTGTCATCGACCACACGCTTCATTTCTGCTAAAACAGATGAACAGCAACACCTCTATAGGTGCTAACACATGATAACAAAGTCCACTGGTCTGCGGTTGGAAAGAATGAATGCAGTTGGTGCATGTTTGTCAGAGTGTGAAATGATTCTGAGCCGGACAACGGAAGAACTGATCAACAAACGGGAGGTGTTGTTTGGAGGTTCAAGAGGTTCTGATGGTTGCACAAGTCAAGAAGCTGCACTGAAATCCAGGAAGAATGAACTCCTACAGTAGACTCACTATCTCCCACCTCAGATAAACCTGGAGCACACAAGACCGTGCCAGTTAGATGCCACCTGTCCACTCTAGGGGCACCTGTACGAGCCTCTCACCAACGACCCTACATGTCTAAGGTGCAAATAAAACTAAGGGGAGGGCAAATCCATATAGTGGCCACAGGAAGGGGGCCACTGCTAAGTGGTCACCTCCTGCAGCACACTACAATACAACCCCCCCTTTACCCTAATGAATGTTTATATGAGGAAGGGGATGGGTTGGGGGCAGTTGGCAGACTGTGTGTGGCCCACCCCCCCACACACACCGAGGCGGCTGGAGTAGCCGCGGCCCCACGGTATCAGTAGAGACCACAACCCGCCAAGAACCCCCCTGGTCCCGTGCCTAATGGGACCCCCGCTCCTCATGGACAGCACCCCCCAGACGGGGCCAACCAACCCACCCCCCTTAAGACCTCGCAGCAGAGGCGGGCGCCGCCCAGAGCATCGGCGGGCCCGAAGGGGGTTGCCCCACCCTGCCCAGAGCCAGAAAGGAAGTGATCCCAGCACCCAGGTGCAGGCGAGCCACCCCCAATGCAGGCGAGCCCCCCCAGGACAGGGCCCCATGCCAGCCCCCCCAGCGCAAGCAAGAAGACCACCCCCAAGTCGAGCCAGACCCCCCCACTCAGCCGCGCACCCCATACCACCTACACCAAAGCCCAGGAGGCCACACGGCGCCCCCGCCCGCCCCTATCCAGACGCCAGACCAGACCCTCAAACCAGCGAAGCCCCCCCACGTCCCAGTCAGGCACAAGGGGGCCCCAACCCTGCTCGACAGCCCTACAGACAATCAAGGCACAGCGAATACCCAAGCACCCCACCCCCTAAGTCAGGGGTTGGCAACCTTTGACAGTAAAAGAAACGTTTGGACTCGTTTTCTAGTGATCCAAATTGATTTACGTTAGCCTTTAAGAAATTTGGATTTTTACTCATAACCTTTTTTTTGTTGGTTTTTTTTTTAAAATAAATATGAATATCGGTTTTTGGCACAAACAAAAGCAAAAAAATAAATAAAAAGAAACTAGCATCTCTCAAAAAGGGATTTTAAAAAAGTTTTTAACTTTAGTAGCAAAAAAGCAAGTTTGTTGCTTAATTACTAGCTGAACTTCAAATTAGCATAACATTTCTCTGTAAATTAAATCAGCCAAAAATTTTAGCATGTTGCTGAAATTAAAGCTAAACTCAAAATTAATCTAAAACCCCCAGTAGATAACAAATTAGCTAAAAATGTTAGCATGTTGCTAAAACATTAGCTAAACTCCAAATTAGCATAAAATATTAATTAGAGGCCAAATCCGCCAGAAAAGGCTAGTTTGTTGCTTAATTATTAGCTGAACTCCAAATAGTCTAAAATTCCTCAGAAAACTAACTCGGTTGAAAACGTTAGCATGTTGCTAAAATAGAAGCTAAATTTTAAATTATCCCCCCAAAAATGTCAGTAGATAACAAATTAGCTGAAAACAGCAGCATTTTACTAAAATTATTAGCTAAACTCCAAATTAGCATAAATTTCCTCAGTAAAAAAAATTAATCCGAAACGTTAGCATGTTACCAAAACACAAGCTAAGACTTTAAATTAGCCTAAAAGCTCCTGTAGATAACCAATTATCCAAAAACGTTAGTATGTTACTAAAATAATAGCTAACCTCCAATTTAAAAAAAAAATAGTATAACATTATTTTTCTTCATCCAGAGAGCCACCATGGAGAAATGAAAGAGCCACATGTGGATCTGGAGCCGCAGGTTGTAGACCTCTGATCTAAATCATGGAGTCAGCTATTGGAGACCAGAGAGACTGAATACTTTCCAAGTTTCTTGAACTTCTAGCTGATGCTTTTTCCAAGCTGATATGATCAAAGAACAGATTCCTGTATTGATTTACGTTAATGATTGTCTTGCTTTTCCAATTTAACAAAATAGTTTTTTTTTTTTTTTTTTCCTATGCAAAGAGTTATGAAGTTTGCATTTGATGAACTCAAATGTACAGAAGAGGATTAGGGCTCAGAATTCTGGGAAAAATCTGAATTTTCCATGACCTTTTTTCTTTTTAATTGGTCCTAATCCATCCTTGGCCCTACATGTCTATGGTGCTGTTAAAATTGGAGGAAAGGGCACCTAGAGGACATCTACTGCTTGCTGGCAGTGATGTCCAAGCACCCCCCCACCAAGGTCCTACATGTCAAAGGTTCAAATAAAACTAAGGGGAGGGGCAAACTCATGCAGCGGCCACCAGAGGGGGGGTCACTGGCAGGTAGTCCACCCCCCGCAGTGCACTGCAATACAACCACCCTCCCCTTCACCCTAATGCATGGTTGCATGTAGGTTGGGGCAGTTGGCAGAACAACCCCCGATGTTGGACCGATGTGCCCCCCCCAAGCGTTGGGACCAAGTTCCCCCAGCCCATGGGCCCCACCCCCCGAGAGCCAACACCCCCAGGCCCCGCACCCCTGACCCCCTCAAGGAGGAAGGAGCCAGTCCCAGGGACAGGTCCCAGCCCCCGCCCCCAAGCACCTCTCCCATGGGTGCACTGGTCAGGCATTAACGGGACCGAGGCAGCCGGACCAGCTGCAGCCCCCACCGAATGTTTCAGTAGAGACCACAACACGCCAGACCCCCAGGCCCCGTACCAAATGGGACCCCCTGTCCCCCACGGAAAGCCCCCCCAATAGCCGGGGCCAACCGACCCCCGCCCCCTCAAGACCCCGCAGCAAAGGTGGGTGCCGCCTGGAGCAACAGCGAGCTCCAAGGAGGTGACCCCACCCCGCCCCAGAGCCAGAGAGGGAGTGACCCCAGCCCCCAGGTGCAGGCGAGCCGCCCACCGACACAAGCAGCACCCCCAGGACAGGGCTCCACGCCAGCCCACCCAGCACAAGCAAGAGGAGCTAGACCCCCCACCCAACTGCACACCCCATACCCCCGACGCCCAGGACGCCACACGGCGCCCCTGCCCGCCCCTGCCCGCCCCCCCCCCCAGATGCCAGGCCAGACCCCCAACCAACAGAACCCCCCCACGCCCCAGCCAGGCACCAGAGATCCCCGACCCCCGCCCACCAGCCCCGGCAGACAACCACGGTGCGGGGACACCCAAGCATCCCGCCCCTAAATCATGGACTCAGCAATCAGAGACCAGAGAGACTGAATTCTTTGTAAGTTACCTGAACTTTTAGCTGATGTTTTTTTCAAGCTGATATGATCAAAGAGCAGATTCCTGTATTGATTAACGTTGATGTTTTTCTTGCTTTTCCAATTTAATAAAATAGTTTTTTTATGAAGATTCCAGATACTAATCCTCCCTCTATATCGATGGCACTCATGTCACCAAGCACACAAAGTGACGGTGAAGCTGTGATTGAAACATTTATCCAGACTGATAGATCAGCACAGACCTGCTGCCAGAGAGCCTGGACAGGTGTGCAGAACCACAGTGCATGCATGAAGCTGTCAGGTGAGTTACTATCACAGAATCACAAATGTCTGAGCTTCTGAGACCATCTTGAACATCCTCTGTCCAGTATAATAAATTCTATGGAGAGTTTTGAATTGGATTAATTGTAAGTTTGGACTTTTAGTCAGTTTAAAGGTGTTAAGACACATTTCTGTCCAGAAGCTTTGGTCTGTGTTTCTGCTCAGGTCTGCATCCCATTTAGTTATTAGAATTGAAATATTATTATCTAGGTTACATAAGAGTTTTTTTAACTCTTTGAACTGGCTGCCAGTGCAATATTTGATCTACATGAAAATTCTTGTTTTTGCTTTTAAATCACTGGCAGGTACGGCACCATCTTACCTTCCTGATTTGATTTTAAAATATTCTCCCTCCAAGTCTTTGCGTTCTGCGGACCAGTGTCTGTTACTGGCTCCGAGAACTAAATGTAAGTTCAGGGGGAGATCATGCCTTTTCTGTGCTGGCTCCTAAATTGTGGAACCAGTTGCCACAAGTTATCAGAGAAGTCACACTGTTGGAGAGTTTTAAAGCTCAACTGTTCCTCCACTATCGCGCTATTGTATCTGCCTAGCTGCTTTTTATCATGTAAATTTTAATTTATTTTTAAATACTGTAGGTTTTTACTTATTTATTTTTTTAATTGTTTTTATAATTCTTATGTATGGTATTTTCTTGTGTACAGCACTTTGGGCCTCCTTGGCTGGTGGTGAAAGGTGCTTTATAAATGAATAAATGAAATGAAAAATTTCATGTTTTGTTTTTCCATATAAAATTGGTTTATTGCTTTTTTCACAGACTGGGGGATAGACAGTGAATATGCAGGGTAGATCAATCTAGAAAGACGTTCCATTCAGGTGAGAAACATTCTGTCAAAAATGGAAATGTCACATTATGACCACTAATTTAAATGAAGTTGACATTTTTCCAAAACTTATTATTTTCTTCCACTATTGTAGATTTTTAGAAATATTGATACAAATATATTTTACTGCACTTTTAACCAGAATATTATGAATGTCAGATTGTAGAGAATTGTGAATCAGTAATAATTCACATTTATTAAGGTTTAATTTTAAGCCAGATGCTTTGGAAAAGAAATCCACAGTCTAGAGCAGGTGTCACCAACGTGGTGTCCGCGGGCACCAGGTAGCCCTCAAGGCCCCCACAAGGTGCCCGCAGGTCTCTTCCAAAAATGTGTAATTTCAAAATGGTAGCCCTTTATATGACATAGTACACAATAAGTAGCCCTCAGGTTCAAAATGGTCGGTGATCCCTGGTCTAGAGAATTTCTGGGATTTGATCCCTGTCCTTCATGAATATAGTCGTGTCATCTGTCAACTGACTGATTGCTAACTGTTCCCTAACATACTGAGCTTAGAAAATGTAGAATTTTTAATAAGTATAGATAACATTTCTGCTGCAGTTATGAAAAGTACAGGTGAGATTGTTGAACATGTAACACTCAGCTCTGTGAACCTTGCCTGCCCTCTGCTGGACATATTATTAACATAAAATGTAACAAATATAAATTTCCTGCTTAGACGAGGAAAACCAAAACCTTCATGGTTTTATTTGGATGCATCTGAGTGGGCGGAGCAAAAGAATTTGTGGACACAGATTGAAGTTTCTACATAACTACTGTTTTTTTAACAGTATTTTCTCCTCTGCTTCTGATTCACACAATTTGAAAAAAATAAAAAAAGAACAAAGAAGAAACACAATTTAAACTATCTTTATACACTGCTCAGAGATATGAAAGGATCACTTTAAATAAACCCATTAGATCCATCAGATCTCAATATGAAGTTGGATATCTATCCAAATAACGACAGGTCAGTGTCTTAGGAACAAAAGGATGTCAAGTCTTTTAATGAAATAAAAGTTTTCAGTCTACAGAGGCTCAATTGTGTAGACACCATCAAATCAGAGTGAAATGAAGATGTGGCAGGATAGTCCATTTTCTCCAAAACGTCATTTCTTCAACTCTAAATGCTTTTCAGTATCTTGTGTGCCCCCCACGAGCTTGTATGCATGCTTGACAATGTGGCGGCATGCTCCTAATGAGACGACCAATGGTGTCTTGTGGCATTTCCTCCCAGATCTGTGTGAGGGCATCTCTGAGCTGTTGTACAGTCTGAGGAGCAACCTGGCGGCGCCTAATGGACCCAAACATGATGTCCCAGAGATGTTCTATTGGGTTTAAGTCAGGGGATGGTGAAGGTCATTCAATTGTTTCAATTCCTTCATCCTCCAGGTGCTGCCTGCAGACTCTTGCCACGTGAGGCCGGGCATTGTGGTGCATTAGGAGGAAACCAGGACCTCCTGCACCAGCGTAGGGTCTGACAATGGGTTGAAGGATTTCATCTGGATACCTTATGGCAGTCAGAGCACCATTTCCTAGACAGTAGAGGTCTGTGCGTCCCTCCATGGATATGCCTCCCCAGACCATCAGCTGGAATTGATGAACGAGGACCTCAGCTGCTGAACCAACAAGAACATTATCAGATAGTTTTCATTCAACTCATGCCAGGAACAATAAAAAAAAGTGTTCCTTTAATTTTGGGAGCAGTATATATGTTCTCCATTGTCAGAAACATGCAACAAGAACCTGTTAAAAACAACCTTTACATCTGAATTTACAGATTATTGGATAAGAACAACTGTTTTTTTTAATGCAGAGAGAGAGAAGGGGGTGGAGCTTGTGTGTGGTGTGAGTGAGCTGCCAGAAAGCAGAGATCAGATCAGAGAGGAAGGATGAAGGAAACATGTCTGCTCTGTAAGTACAGAAGCTGTTTGTCTGCTTGAACTTGACTGTCTGCTCTGTTCATGTTGATGATGGAGGAGATGACATGAAAAGGAGGTCAGGATGAAAGAGGAGCTGGAGGAGAGCAGAGGAAGGAAAGACAAAGTTCAGCTTTTCTGCTGACAGTTACAGGAGATAAAGCTGGACCTTCAGGAACATCATCCACACCAACCGTACAGCAGTTAATGCTTACAGAACATGAACAACTCTATATACTTTATCAGTGAGGTGTCGGGGCGGCGGGTGGGGGGTCGTGTCGGTCTTTGATCTAAAAAATGGTTCTAAGAAAAAAGCTGCTAAACTGTGAAGGATCTAATTTAGGATTGATGTTACAGAAACCAACAGACCGATGATGTTACCAGAAGTAAACCTTTCTACTGGACAGATCTAGAACTCCAGCCGTCCAGAATATTCTTCATCATCTCAACTTCCATTTTAGGCTCTTTCTAGCAAAACACAACCAGGAGGAAGTCATGATGCACTGGAGCATAGAGCAGCTGTGCTTCACAGCTCTATTTACTGCAAAAAGCCTAAATATCCTGATTCTGGCCTTTGACACGTCTGATTATATAAATCTTGATTTCAAGATTCAAGAGACTTTATTATCATTTATGCAGAATAAAATGACATTTCTGCCAGCAGCTCTTAATTTAAAGAAAGAAAAAAATAAATAATAGGTGCATTTCAGTTAAAAGGTGCAGTAAAAAAGAAGTGGACAATGCACGATAATTAAAGTGCAGCAAAAACATAAACAGCACTCAGAGGATTGAGAATTATTGTTCAGTCTGTGGCCTTGGATTGGGGTGGATGGATGGATGGACTTCACAGATCTGGGGAAGAATCTATGTTTCAATCTGTTGTTGTGGGACTTGATGTTCGTTTATCTCTTCCCAGAGGGGAGAGGTACAACAGTTGGTGTCCAGGGTGGGTGGGGTCTGCAGCTATACGACCAGCCCTCCATTGGACCCGGCTGTCGTACATGAGTCGAGGTGTGGGAGGGGTTGTCCCACAATCCCCTGTGCGGTTTTACCCCCCCCGGTTAAGTCCTTCCTGTCTTTTACAGTGCAGCTCCTATCACTGTAGCACTCAGGAAGAGGATGTTCTCTATGGTGGCTCTGTTAAAGTTCTTCAGCAGCTGAGAAGAAAGTCCAGTCCGTTTTAGTTTCCTGAGGAAGAAGAGTCTCTGTTGAGCCTTCCTCACGTGGTAGGATGCATGCATTGACCAGGTGAGGTCAGATGTAATGTGGAGGAACTTGATGTGGTCCACTGGCTCCACCTTTTCCCCATGAATGAGAAGAGGGAAGTGTTCCACCTTCTTAGACCTCCTGATGACCTCCTTGGTCTTGGATGTATTTGGGATGAGGTTGTTGTCAGTGCACCATCCTGCCCGGTGCTGGATCTCCTCTCTGTAGTGGGTCTCATGATTGTTCAATGAGACCCACAATGGTGGTGTCATCTGCAAACTTAGGGTGGATAGCAGAACAGTCATGAGCAAATAGAGTGAAGAGGGCCGGGCTGAGGACACACCCCTGTGGTGTTCCTGTACTCAGGAACAGAATGGATGATGTGGAGTCTCCAATTCTCAGCACTCGAGGCCTGTTGAGGAGAAAGTCCCTGATCCAGAAGCACAGAGAGACAGACCCAGGTTGTGGAGTTTCAGTATCAGCTTGTCTGGGATCACAGTGTTAAATGCTGACCTGAAGTCCACAAACAGAATCCTGACGTAGATGCTGGTGTGCTCCAGATGAGACATGGACTGTGTCCTCTGTTGATCGGTTCTCCCTGTAGGCGAACTGATGTCTGTCCAGGGATGATGCCCTTGATGTGGCTCAGGATGATCCTCTCGCTGCGTTGGGTGTGGTAGGAGTTACCAGTTTTGACTGTGGATATCTTACTTAGAATGAATGGAAGACACATACAATGTCAAGGAATAACGTCCCTTTATTTTTGATATGCTGGCTGTTTCCATTAAATCAGAGCTCCCCAACCTCTGAGCTGCAAACCTGTGGCCTGACTCTCTTTCATCGCACGGTGAATCTGCTGCACCGGCCTGACAAACGTGATCCTGAGCTCGAGGCCGAGATGTACACACCAGCTTTTTCTGAAGTTAAGCCTTTAATGAGCAGCTAGAACATAAACACAGAGAATCAGCTTCTGTCTCTGTGTTTATTTCAGGGAAGTTTGGTAGACTCCACTCTTCTGAAAAAATGAAACTTCCTCTTGTGGTGAAACAGAATATTACACCTTTCATGCCGAGTGATGTGTTCATGAGTACAGTGGCGCTAGCACCCACTTGTCGCTATAAGTTGTGCTAGCATCTATGCCTTTGATCCCTAAACCATCAGAAGCTGCTGAATAGTTACAACGCTGAAGTTGGAGGAAGCGCGCTCCTGGTTTGAAGTTGCAGAGAGACAGACTGACAGTCCTCATGAAAAGTACAGTCTATTGTTCTGAACAAAAAAAAAAACTATTTATGTTGAGAATTACTCCAAAGTTATTTAATAAATGATTACAAAGCATGATCAGAACAGTGGTGCCTCCAGAACGTTTTCCTGGGGGGCCACTTTAAATCTTGGGCTGGCACACTAAACACATGACTTATATTTTTTAAAGTCATTCTACTAAACTACCTGTAGAAAATATCAGAACATTTAGTGTCTGCTGATATACTTCGATCTATTGCAGGGGTCGGCGACCTATGGCACGTGTACCACAGCTGGCACGTGGAGGGAAAGATAGCGGCACGCTGGGGAGTGACAACAATCATCACTTTTGTTGTTACTATATATATTTAGAGATTGTAAAGAGTGAGCTTCTCTTTCCACAAGGATCTTTGATCCCCCATGGCGTCACAAGGAAAGGATCCATTCACGCAGAGCTATGACCGTGAACCCCCCCCAGGAAAAATTCTGGAAGTTCCACTGTATGAGTAGAATAACTAATTTGAAATATAAATTTACTGAAGTTAAGCTTAACATTATGAGAAGGGGGTTGATTATCATTATGTAGTCTACCTTACAAGAGGAAAGTGAGATATATTTGCTTATTGTCACGATGGGTTTTATAAAGCATCAGTTCAGAGAGAAAGTTTATCTATTACTGCTTGTTTTTGTCCAGTTGATAAAGAAAAATGTTTTGAAGAAGCCTTCGCAGGGATATAGAACGTTTGGTCTGTGTGACCAGAACTTATTTTAGGTGTTGTTTATCACTTATTAACCCCAACCCAGTAGCCAATCAGAATAGAGTATTAACCTGGACCATGGAATAATATTATTTTATTTATTTATTTATTACTGATTGATTGATTGATTGATTTTTTTAAATTCATTTTTAATATGTTTATTTATTGAATTCATTATTTTGTATGGAAGTGGAAAATGGCCTGCTTTACTTTTTTTTATGATTATTTTCTCGTGATAACGAGATAATATCACGTTATCACGAGAAAACGGACTTTGTGAAAATGAGATCTGTTTTCTATTGAGTAAATTATTTGATTTAATCTCCCTAATCCTGAGAAAAACGACATAATGCTGATGCAGTTTTGAGGTTATTTTAGTTTAGAACTGAAACACTCCGACCCAGGAAGAAAACTAAAATATCTAATAAATCAGTTAAAAACTTTCTGAAATAGAAAACAGGAAACAGGTTGACATTTGCTGTTTGTCAAATCTACTTCTATCTACTTCAGATCTACTTTTTACTGGTTTGTTCTGGAGTTTGTGTTTTTAATCCAGTTGTCTGGTTTCTCTTCAGATCTGATGTTTGTGTTCTGCTGCAAATCAAACCAAAGTGAGTCAAAGTTTATTATCAATGAATGATAAAAGTTATTATAATTCAAGAAGAGATTTAAAGAGATTAACTTTATCATGAAAGTTTATTAACCTGTATTTATGTGTTTGCAGCTGGTCTGACTGTGAGTCCCAGCAGATCTCAGTTCTTTGAAGGAGATTCAGTGAATCTGACCTGTGAGGATGAAGGATGGATTCTGATGAGGAACACCAGCAAAGGAACCAGGACTCAGTGTGGATCTGGGTGGGGATCAAGAGATGGTTTGTCCTGCACCATCAGCTACATGTATCCATGGGACAGTGGAGTTTACTGGTGTGAGTTTGGAGGGGGAGGAGCCAGCAGCATGGTGGTTAACATCAGTGTCTCTGGTAAGATCAGACTGTGGAGTTAGTGTTGCTGCAGCTGTGTGCAGATGGATGAAATGCTTTGTCTCTGTGTTGAGGTGGATCAGTGATCCTGCAGAGTCCTGTCCTCCCTGTGATGGAGGGTCATGACCTCACTCTGAGCTGTCAATCAAAGACCCCTCCCTCCAACCCCTCAGCTGCTTTCTATAAAGATGGCTCCCTCATCAGGACTGAGCCTACAGGTCACATGACCCTCCAGCATGTTTCCAGGTCTGATGAAGGTCTCTACAAGTGTCACATCAGGGATCATGGAGAGTCTACATCCAGCTGGATCTCTGTCTCAGGTGAGGAGATCCTTCAGGGTCAAAGGTCATGATCTTCTTCATCATCATCATCATCATCTTTGGTCTGTTTCAGAGAAACCATCAACCACCTCTGCTCCTCTCCATATCTGGTTACCTGCTGTTGGTTCTGTGGTTCTCCTGCTGGCTTTGGTTCTAATATTGTGGAAATGTCTTCAACAGAGGTCTGAAGGTGAAAAAAACATCATGATCTTTGACAACAATCTTTGAACCTGTTTTTCTTAATCAATCTTCATCTTCTGTGCCTGAAAAAGTTCTGAAAGAGGTTTGAGGTTCTGAATGATCCATTGTTGGATCCACTGAGGATCTCTGAGAACATCTCAAACTGAAACAGATCCATCAGAACTTTGATGCTTTCTGGATTTACCAGGACCTCTGTCTTGGGGGAGGAGCTTAAATGCTGGTTCCAGTTTGTTGTAGATTCTAGTAGAAGAAGTTCTGGATCCATCGATGTCAGTGGATGAATGGACCAATGAGGTTCTGTTCTGGAGAAGATCTCTGAGACCACAGACTGATGAACACAGTTACCTTTCAGGTTCTCTGACTTTGATTCTTCTCTGCTGTTGCAGAAGACCCGCCTCCTGATGACATCACTTACAGCCACGTCAACATTAGATCATCTGGTTCTGGACCTCCACCCAGCAGAGGTAGGTTCTCCTGTTTCCTCCTAGAGTTCTGCTTCTGAACACACTGCCCGGGTAATGAAGGACTGGCTTCATAGAAGCATTTCAGTGTCCTGGAGTGACCTAGCCAGTCTGTAGATCTAAACCACATAGAAAATCTTTGGAGGGAGTTGAAAGTTCATGTTTCCTAGCAACAGCCCCAGAACATCACTGTTCTAGAACAGGGGTCCCCAAACTACAGCCCGTCCTTCATGTTTAGTACAGCCCTACAAACACTAATATTACTAATAGAGACGGGGATATATTTTTTCAATGTTAGCTTCTTTGGCTATTTAGCTAATATTTTAGCTACATGCTAGCATTTTTGGCTGATTTAGGTTTTTATTTAAACATTTTTAGGCCAATTTAGAGTATAGCTACTACCTTAGCTACATGCTAGCTGTTTTGGCTAATTTAGGCTTTTTCAGTTTTTTTGACAATTTAGAGTTTAGCACTTAATTCAGCTACATGCTAGCTATTTTGACTAAATTATTTCAAATTTTCTCAAAAGTTTTAGACTAATTTAGCGTTTAGCTAATATGTAAGCTGGTTTGTCTAATTTAGGTTTTTTTTCCTTTTTTATGTTAATTTAGCTCTTAGCAAGTATTTCAGCTACATCCTAGTTGCTTTTTCTAATTTAGTTTTTTTTTCAGTTTTTAGGCTATTTTGGAGTTTTGCTAATATTTTAGCTATATGCTAGCTGTTTTTGCTAATTTAGGCTATTTTGAGTTTTGTTAGAGTTCCGCTAGTATTTCAGCGACATGCAAGTTGTTTGGCTTTTTTTTTTTTTAAATATCTTTCGGCATATTTACTGTTTAAATAATGTTTAAGCTTCATGCTAGCTCTTAAATCCCATTCAAACATTTTTTTTGTTTAGTTTTTTAGTCTAATTTTGATCTTAGCCTAAATTTCAGCTTTACCACTTTACCAGGTTTTTACACTAATTTAGCATTTAGTTAATATTTCACCTAAATGTCAGCTGATTTGGCTGATTTGATTTTAAGCTAATATTTTAGACCTAGCTATTTTGGGAAAATTTTAGTTTTTTTCAAAAACTTTAGGCTAATTTAGAGTTTAGCTAATAATTTAGCTATATGCTAAATTTTTTGGCTAGTTTAGGCTTTATTCAAATTTTTAGGCCAATTAAGAGTTTAGCAAGTATTTCAGCTACATGCTAGCTGATTTGGCTAATTTTGGCTTTTTTCATTTTTTACACTAATTTAGCAATTAGCTAACTTTTAACTACATGCTATCTGTTTTGGCAAGACTAGGCTTTTTTATTTTTTAGGCTACTTTAAAGTTTAGCTAATATATTAGCTATATGCTAGCTATTCTGGCTACTTTAAGCCTTTTTAGTTTTTTTATTTTTAATTTGGCGTTTAGCTAATATTTTATCTTTATCCTAGCTGTTTTGGCTATATCAAACAAAACACTTTGCCAATTTTTTTATGCTAATCAGGCATTTAGTTAATATTTCACCAAATTGTTAGCTGCTTTGGCTAATTTAGGTTTTTCACATTTTAAAGGCTAATTTCGAGTTTAGCTAATATTTCAGCTACATGGTAGCTGTTTTGGCTAATTGAGTTTTTTAATCATCTTTAGGCAAAGTCAGGGTTTAGATAATATTTTTGCTAAATACTAACAGTTTTGTCTGATTTGGATTATTTTAAATTTTTAGGCTAATTTTGAGTTTAGCTAATATTTTAGCTACATGCTACATATGCATGAAAGAATGGACCAAAAAACCTTGTGAAGACTTACAGAAACCATGTGACTGCTGTCGTTACAGATGACATCACTTACAGCCACGTCAACATTAGATCATCTGGTTCTAGACCTCCACCCAGCAGAGGTAGGTTCTCCTGGTTCCTCCTAGAGTTCTCCTTCTGAACACACTAATGAAGGACTGGCTTCATAGAAGCATTTCAGTGTCCTGGAGTGACCTAGCCAGTCTGTAGATCTAAACCACATAGAAAATCTTTGGAGGGAGTTGAAAGTTCATGTTTCCTAGCAACAGCCCCAAAACATCACTGTTCTAGAACAGGAGTCCCCAAAATACAGCCCGTCCTCCACGTTTGGTCCGGCCCCACAAACACTAATATTACTAATAGAGACGTGTAAATATTTTTTTAATGTTAGCTACTCCGGCTAATTTACGTTTTTAATAAATTTATGGCTTATTTGGAGTTTAGCTCATATTTTAGCTACATGCTACCAGTTTTGGCTAATTTAGGTTTTTTAAAAAAATGTTAGGCTAATTTTGAGTTTAGCTAGTATTTCAGCTACATGCTAGCTGCTCGGCTAATTTAGGCTTTTTTTTTGTTTGTTTTTTAGGCTATTTTGGAGTTTAGCTAATACTTGAGCTATATGCTAGCTGTTTGGGCTAATTTAGTCTTTTTTTCATTTTTTAGGCTAATTTAGAGTATAGCTAATTTTTTAGCTTTATGCTAGTTGTTTTGGATAAATTAAACACTTTACCAGTTTTTACACTAATTTGGCATTTAGTTAATCTTTCAGCTAATTGTTAGCTGTTTTCTGGTAATTAAGGCTTTTTTCATTTTTTCTTGGTTATTTTGGCATCTTGCTAACAGACTTACAGAAACCATGTGACTGCTGTCGTTACAGATGACATCACTTACAGCCACGTCAACATTAGATCATCTGGTTCTGGACCTCCACCCAGCAGAGGTAGGTTCTCCTGTTTCCTCCTAGAGTTCTGCTTCTGAACACACTGTAGATGTAAACCACATAGAAAATCTTTGGAGGGAGTTGAAAGTTCATGTTTCCTAGCAACAGCCCCAGAACATCACTGTTCTAGAACAGGGGTCCCCAAACTACGGCCCGTCCTCCACGTTTGGTCCGGCCCCACAAACGCTAATATTACTAATAGAGATTTGTGAATATTTTTTTAATGTTAGCTACTTTGGTTAATTTATGTTTTTAATATTTTTTAGGCTATTTTAGAGATTAGCTAATATTTTAGCCACATACTACTAGTTTTGGTTAATATAGGTTTTGAAAAAAAATGTTTTAGGGTAATTTAGAATTTAGCTAATATATTAGCTTTATGCTAGCTGTTTTGGCTAAATTAGACTTTTTTCAGTTTTTTTGGCTAATTTAGCGTTAAGCTAATATTTTCGCTACATGCCAACTGTTTTGGCTAAATTAAACACTTTACCAGTCTTTACACTAATTTGCCATTTAGTTAATATTTCAGCTAATCGTTAGCTGTTTTCTACAAATTGAGTCTTTTTTTTTCTAGGCTAATTTGGCATCTTGCTAACAGACTTACAGAAACCATGTGACTGCTGTCTTTACAGATGACATCACTTACAGCGACGTCAACATTAGATTATCTGGTTCTAGACCTCCACTCAGCAGAGGTAGGTTCTCCTGAAGATTGAAGTGGTCTTCAACCTGAACTCAGCTGACCCTCCAGAATAAAAGCATCAGTTTAGTGTTGTGTTTCCACTTTAGCAGAAGTCTTAAATGGATCTTTCAGAAATGATCCGATTGAGGTTTGATTCTTTCTGGAGCTTCTTTCCAGCCTCTGAAGCTGTGAAGTTTCTCTGCAGTCTCTTTCTGATCATTGCTGATGCTGATCTTCCTCACAGGCTGGACTGTTGGTGGTTTTTCTATCAATAAACTGCAGATCTGTGGTTGATCTGGTTTTTAGATAGACTTCATCTGAACACAGGTCAGACCACGAGACTGTCAGAGAAAAGAGCAGTCACACATGAACAGATGGATGAGTTTAGAATCATGTTTGGAAATTATTCTGGATAAAGTTCTGTTCAATCTATCAGGAATAGTTCAGTCTGTCAATGAGGAAGAGATCTGAGATGATCTGATGCTCTTCTGTGGATCCACGTATCTTAATCTAATCAGATTAAGTGATAAAGTGAATTCTGTTGTGGTTCTTTGAATTTCTTTTTCTCTGTTTGTGTTTTCAGATCCTCCATCAGATCCGTCTGTCATCTACTCTTCAGTGAGATAACGTTCTGATCTGAGAATCTTCTGGACTCCAACTGATCCTCTCAGATGTTCTGGATGTTTGTATTTCCTGAATGATTGTGTAGTAAATGTTCCTCCTGCAGTGAATAAAGCTTGTAGTGAGGAGTTTCTGAGCTGCTTCTTCTGGTCAGGAAGCTTCACACTAACACGTGTCATCGACCACACGCTTCATTTCTGCTAAAACAGATGAACAGCAACACCTCTATAGGTGCTAACACATGATGACAAAGTCCACTGGTCTGCGGTTGGAAAGAATGAATGCAGTTGGTGCATGTGTGTCAGAGTGTGAAATGATTCTGAGCCGGACAACGGAAGAACTGATCAACAAACGGGAGGTGTTGTTTGGAGGTGCGAGCGTCGCGAGCATTAAAAGCCCTGATCAATGGAGCAAAGACAGCACGATTCACCATGGCAACGGGAACAAACACATGAGTTTTGTACTTCCGGCGACAGAAATGGATAACTCCTGCAAGCATATTGAATTGAAATGAACTTTATTCATATCCCCAACGGATAAATGTATCTGTCATGACACCCATATAACTAAACATTTGCAAACACACATATTCCTATGAACATAAATATGAACATAAGTAATACACACCTATCTACAATAACTATATATTATACAATACTATAAACAATACAATACAATACAATACAATACAATACAATACAATACAAAAACTATATCCACATATTAACCTATATAAAAATGTAAACATTTAAACAACAGTGTTGTACAGTCTGAAGGCTGTGCAGAGGAATGATCTGCGGTAGCGCTCGTTTCTACACGGGGGGTGTCTCAGTCTGCTGCTGAAGGAGCTTTTCATCCCCATCAGAGTCTGATGCAGAAGGTGAGAGCTGTTGTCCATGATGGATCTGAGTTTGGACAACAGAGTCCAGCCAGCAGCCCAGGACAGAGCTGGCCCTCCTCACCAGCTTGTTGATTTTCTTCCTGTCCCGGTCAGAGCAGCTCGCCTCCCAGCAGACAACAGCGTAGAAAACAGCCGAGGCCACCACCCAATCAAAGAACGTCCTCAGCAGATGTCTGCACACCCCAAAGGACCGCAGTCTCCTCAGGAGACTGGTCCTGCAGCTTTCCTGGTCTTCAGTCGCTCCAGTTCCCTCCTCATCTGGTCCGATGTAAAGGAGAGGGGGGGAGTGGAGGTCCAAGGGGGGCTGGTGATGTGGTCAGTTGGAGTGGGGCAAAGACAGGGAAAAGGGAGCTGTGAAGATGACCAGGGCACGGTGGAGGTAGATGGTGGATGGAAGACATATGAAGAGGTGGGAGGAGAGATCGATGCAGAGGGGGAGGGGTTAGAGTCAAACCTGTTAAAAAACAGGTTTAACTGATTGGTCCACCGCTGGTCTCCATCAGGTCTCACTCTGGTGTTCTTCTGTCCAGATCCTGACATGTTCTTCAGTCCTCTCCACACCTCCCGTGTGTTGTTCTCTTCCAGCCGCTCCTCCAGCTTCTTCCTGTAGCTGTCCTTGGCCTGCCTGATCTTACGCTGGAGTTCATGTTGAACGTTCCTCTGCTCCTCTCTGTCCCCTGAAACAAAAGCCCTCTTCTTCTGGTTCAGCAGGGCTTTAAGCTCAGGGGTCAACCACGGCTTGTTGTTGCTGAAGCACTGAACCCTTCGAGTTGGCACAGTGTTCTCCTGAGAGAATTGAATCTAGTCTGTAATGCAGTGGGTCAGACCGTGGATGTCATCTCCATGAGAGCTGCAGAGTGTCTCCCAGTCTGTGGTCTGGAAACAGTTCTGCAGACTCTCTGTGGCTTCATCCGTCCACACTTTCACAGACTTCTTCTGTGCCAGCTGTCTTCTCACCACGGGGATGTAATTTGGGAGCAACCTTATTGGCTCCACCCTCCTTGCGGGGGATGCTCTCTAGGGTGGGGCCCCTGGGCTGGGGTAATTTGGTCCCAACGCTTGGGGGGCGGGGGGACGGCGGTCCACCATCGGGGGTCAGTCTGCCAACTGCCCCCAACCTATCCCCTTCCTCATATAAACATGCAATAGGGTGGGGCCACTCCTGTGACCCCACTTTCAATGTAAACAAGCTAAGGAGAGTGGAAGGGTTACAAATATTTCCTTAAAAGAGTTTAGAAAATTCATATAAAGATCAACCAAGTGTTAGCATTAGCCGTTCAATGGGAAATTCTATTAAACGTTAGAATCAAGCTAGCAGACTTTAGCTTAATGCGCTAAATCAATTTATATTTTTAAAGAATAGTTTATTAAACTGTTAAATTTAAATAGATTCAAACTGATTTTATCAAACTAGCTCGATAAAAAGCGTCACACAAGGCAGAGCATCTGAGACGACGCACTGTCAGGGTGGGTGTCAACTGTGTGAGTCCCCAAAACAAGGCTAAGTTCACACATTTAGACCTGTCTTCTGTTTGTTTGGGTTATGTTTCTGTTCAGCTCAGGCGAATTCTGAAACAGCTGCAGCTCCCAAAGAGGTCATTGTATTTAGTCTAACAGCATGTGTGACAAAGGCAAGGCTCAGTTTAATGTAGAACTACACAGTTTAATATTAGGTGTTCCATCAAGCTAATGTGTTTAGCCTGATCGCTACATGGAGCGGTGTCTGTATATATCCCAGACCCAGATGATGTTGAAAGATCAGGTTTATTTAATAGAAAGAGTTCTACAAAAACTTTGTAATCGTGCAGAAGCTCCATGTAGTTCTGGTTGGAGCTCCATGTGGTTCTGGTTGGAGCTCCATGTGGTTCTGATTGGAGCTCCATGTGGTTCTGATTGGAGCTCCATGTGGTTCTGATTGGAGCTCGATGAGGTTCTGGTTGGAGCTCCATGTGGTTCTGGTTGGAGCTCCATGTGGTTCTGATTGGAGCTCCATGAGGTTCTGGTTGGAGCTCCATGTGGTTCTGGTTGGAGCTCCATGTGGTTCTGATTGGAGCTCCATGTAGTTCTGGTTGGAGCTCCATGTAGTTCTGATTGGAGCTCCATGTAGTTCTGGTTGGAGCTCCATGTGGTTCCAGTTGGAGCTCCATGTGGTTCTGATTGGAGCTCCATGAGGTTCTGGTTGGAGCTCCATGTGGTTCTGGTTGGAGCTCCATGTGGTTCTGATTGGAGCTCCATGTAGTTCTGGTTGGAGCTCCATGTAGTTCTGATTGGAGCTCCATGTAGTTCTGGTTGGAGCTCCATGTGGTTCCAGTTGGAGCTCCATGTGGTTCTGATTGGAGCTCCATGTAGTTCTGGTTGGAGCTCCGAGTGGTTCTGGGTGGAGCTCCATGTAGTTCTGGTGGAGCTCCATGTGGTTCTGATTGGAGCTCCATGTGGTTCTGGTTGGAGCTCCATGTGGTTCTGATTGGTTCTGGTTGGAGCTCCGAGTGGTTCTGGGTGGAGCTCCATGTAGTTCTGGTGGAGCTCCATGTGGTTCTGGTTGGAGCTCCATGTAGTTCTGGTTGGAGCTCCGAGTGGTTCTGGTTGGAGCTCCATGTGGTTCCAGTTGGAGCTCCATGTGGTTCTGATTGGAGCTCCATGTGGTTCTGGTTGGAGCTCCATGTAGTTCTGGTTGGAGCTCCGAGTGGTTCTGGTTGGAGCTCCATGTGGTTCCAGTTGGAGCTCCATGTGGTTCTGATTGGAGCTCCATGTGGTTCTGGTTGGAGCTCCATGTGGTTCTGATTGGTTCTGGTTGGAGCTCCGAGTGGTTCTGGGTGGAGCTCCATGTAGTTCTGGTGGAGCTCCATGTGGTTCTGATTGGAGCTCCATGTGGTTCTGGTTGGAGCTCCATGTGGTTCTGATTGGTTCTGGTTGGAGCTCCGAGTGGTTCTGATTGGAGCTCTATGTGGTTCTGGTTGGAGCTCCATGTGGTTCTGATTGGTTCTGGTTGGAGCTCCGAGTGGTTCTGGGTGGAGCTCCTTGTAGTTCTGGTGGAGCTCCATGTGGTTCTGATTGGAGCTCCATGTGGTTCTGGTTGGAGCTCCATGTAGTTCTGATTGGAGCTCTATGTGGTTCTGATTGGAGCTCCATGGGGTTCTGATTGGTTCTGGTTGGAGCTCCGAGTGGTTCTGGGTGGAGCTCCTTGTAGTTCTGGTGGAGCTCCATGTGGTTCTGATTGGAGCTCCATGTGGTTCTGGGTGGAGCTCCATGTAGTTCTGGTGGAGCTCTATGTGGTTCTGATTGGTTCTGGTTGGAGCTCCGAGTGGTTCTGGGTGGAGCTCCATGTAGTTCTGGTGGAGCTCCATGTGGTTCTGGGTGGAGCTCCATGTAGTTCTGGTGGAGCTCCATGTGGTTCTGGGTGGAGCTCCATGTAGTTCTGGTGGAGCTCCATGTGGTTCTGATTGGTTCTGGTTGGAGCTCCGAGTGGTTCTGGGTGGAGCTCCATGTAGTTCTGGTGGAGCTCCATGTGGTTCTGATTGGAGCTCCATGTGGTTCTGATTGGTTCTGGTTGGAGCTCCGAGTGGTTCTGGTTGGAGCTCCATGTGGTTCTGATTGGAGCTCCATGTGGTTCTGGTTGGAGCTCTATGTGGTTCTGGTTGGAGCTCCATGTGGTTCTGATTGGAGCTCCATGTGGTTCTGGTTGGAGCTCCATGTGGTTCTGATTGGAGCTCTATGTGGTTCTGGGTGGAGCTCCATGTAGTTCTGGTGGAGCTCTATGTGGTTCTGGGTGGAGCTCCATGTAGTTCTGGTGGAGCTCTATGTGGTTCTGGTTGGTTCTGGTTGGAGCTCCATGTGGTTATGATTGGAGCTCCATTTGGTTCTGATTGAAGCTCTATGTGGTTCTGATTGGAGCTCCATGTGGTTCTGATTGGTTCTGGTTGGAGCTCCGAGTGGTTCTGGGTGGAGCTCCATGTGGTTCTGATTGGAGCTCCATGTGGTTCTGGTTGGAGCTCCATGTGGTTCTGGGTGGAGCTCCATGTAGTTCTGGTGGAGCTCTATGTGGTTCTGGTTGGTTCTGGTTGGAGCTCCATGTGGTTATGATTGGAGCTCCATTTGGTTCTGATTGAAGCTCTATGTGGTTCTGATTGGAGCTCCATGTGGTTCTGATTGGTTCTGGTTGGAGCTCCGAGTGGTTCTGGGTGGAGCTCCATGTGGTTCTGGTTGGAGCTCCATTTGGTTCTGATTGGAGCTCCATGTGGTTCTGGTTGGAGCTCCATGTGGTTCTGATTGGTTCTGGTTGGAGCTCCGAGTGGTTCTGGGTGGAGCTCCATGTAGTTCTGGTGGAGCTCCATGTGGTTCTGATTGGAGCTCCATGTGGTTCTGGTTGGAGCTCCATGTGGTTCTGATTGGTTCTGGTTGGAGCTCCGAGTGGTTCTGGGTGGAGCTCCTTGTAGTTCTGGTGGAGCTCCATGTGGTTCTGATTGGAGCTCCATGTGGTTCTGGTTGGAGCTCCATGTAGTTCTGATTGGAGCTCTATGTGGTTCTGATTGGAGCTCCATGGGGTTCTGATTGGTTCTGGTTGGAGCTCCGAGTGGTTCTGGGTGGAGCTCCTTGTAGTTCTGGTGGAGCTCCATGTGGTTCTGATTGGAGCTCCATGTGGTTCTGGGTGGAGCTCCATGTAGTTCTGGTGGAGCTCTATGTGGTTCTGATTGGTTCTGGTTGGAGCTCCGAGTGGTTCTGGGTGGAGCTCCATGTAGTTCTGGTGGAGCTCCATGTGGTTCTGGGTGGAGCTCCATGTAGTTCTGGTGGAGCTCCATGTGGTTCTGGGTGGAGCTCCATGTAGTTCTGGTGGAGCTCCATGTGGTTCTGGGTGGAGCTCCATGTAGTTCTGGTGGAGCTCCATGTGGTTCTGATTGGTTCTGGTTGGAGCTCCGAGTGGTTCTGGTTGGAGCTCCATGTGGTTCTGATTGGAGCTCCATGTGGTTCTGGTTGGAGCTCTATGTGGTTCTGGTTGGAGCTCCATGTGGTTCTGATTGGAGCTCCATGTGGTTCTGGTTGGAGCTCCATGTGGTTCTGATTGGAGCTCTATGTGGTTCTGGGTGGAGCTCCATGTAGTTCTGGTGGAGCTCTATGTGGTTCTGGGTGGAGCTCCATGTAGTTCTGGTGGAGCTCTATGTGGTTCTGGTTGGTTCTGGTTGGAGCTCCATGTGGTTCTGATTGGAGCTCCATTTGGTTCTGATTGAAGCTCTATGTGGTTCTGATTGGAGCTCCATGTGGTTCTGATTGGTTCTGGTTGGAGCTCCGAGTGGTTCTGGGTGGAGCTCCATGTGGTTCTGATTGGAGCTCCATGTGGTTCTGATTGGAGCTCTATGTGGTTCTGGTTGGAGCTCTATGTGGTTCTGGTTGGTTCTGGTTGGAGCTCCATGTGGTTCTGATTGGAGCTCCATTTGGTTCTGATTGAAGCTCTATGTGGTTCTGATTGGAGCTCCATGTGGTTCTGATTGGTTCTGGTTGGAGCTCCGAGTGGTTCTGGGTGGAGCTCCATGTGGTTCTGATTGGAGCTCCATGTGGTTCTGATTGGAGCTCCATGTGGTTCTGATTGGAGCTCTATGTGGTTCTGGGTGGAGCTCCATGTAGTTCTGGTGGAGCTCTATGTGGTTCTGGGTGGAGCTCCATGTAGTTCTGGTGGAGCTCTATGTGGTTCTGGTTGGTTCTGGTTGGAGCTCCATGTGGTTCTGATTGGAGCTCCATTTGGTTCTGATTGAAGCTCTATGTGGTTCTGATTGGAGCTCCATGTGGTTCTGATTGGTTCTGGTTGGAGCTCCGAGTGGTTCTGGGTGGAGCTCCATGTGGTTCTGATTGGAGCTCCATGTGGTTCTGATTGGAGCTCTATGTGGTTCTGATTGGAGCTCCATGGGGTTCTGATTGGTTCTGGTTGGAGCTCCGAGTGGTTCTGGGTGGAGCTCCATGTAGTTCTGGTGGAGCTCCATGTGGCTCTGGTTGGAGCTCCATGTGGTTCTGATTGGTTCTGGTTGGAGCTCTGAGTGCTTCTGGTTCGAAGAAAAGTTCAGATGAAAAATGACTCTTCAGACGGGTGTCTTTCCTTTAAGTTTTTGTCCTGTCCAACAGCTGAGCAAACAGATACAGGCTGAGAGCTTCTAGTGTTGGACAGATTTTACTGTCCCAACAGAGGTTTATTGAGTATAAACCCCTGTTGTATTTTATAATAATATTTATTTATATTGTTTATGTTTGTTTTTGTTTTGTTGGACCGGACGGAAAAGAAGAAGGGGGGGTAAAAGAGGGGGGTTTAGAGAAAAAACAAGATGGCAACAGAGAGAAGCAACATCCTAAACAACCAGGTCTAAACAGTAAACTAGAATGGGCGGGGCCTGTCTACACACACTCAGTAATTACACACATACCTGTTGGTTGAACTATTCTCCACATTTAAACTAGTCTAAATGTCCACAATACAACTGCAGCTGCAACAAACAGACTGAATCATACAGACATAAAGTCTTTCATTCTGTCACACATACTATTAATGCAAAGGTGAGCTGACACCTGTGCTCAGGTGAGTCTTTGTGTTTTTGCTAACGTGGATAATGATGGAATGTACAAAGGGGAGAGCACCCGGTTCTCGTTGACTCCAGCTGGTTTTGGCTGTAGCTCTTGCTAACTTAGACACTTCCAATATGGCGGCGCCGCTGGTTCTCTCCGGAGCCCGGAATGAGTACAATCAATGCAGGCTTCCAGCGTTTCTTCTAAACATCACCGCCTCCCCACCGCGTCACGCGGGCATGTTACAATCAATCAAAACCACTTCAGTATTAATAGTGATCGAATCAAACAGATTCCGGCGCTTCTGCGCAGTAGCGTACCGCCTGTCGAACTGCGGCGCTGTGTGGAGGAGCCATCCAAAATGCAGTGCTGATCAAACAGATTGAAACCATTGGTAAAATGGATGTGGACTCCCGGAAATCAGCTTTGAAGAAGAGCTGGCTCGTTTCCACGCCTTGGGAGTGGAGACAGAAGATCTCAGAGACAAAGTCATGGAGCTGAAGGCAGAAATCTCAGAACGAGAACAAATGAGAGAACAGTACGCCCATGTGCTTGAAGTAAAGGACAAGTACCAGCAACTTAAAGAAGAGTTGCTGGTGGAAATTTCACAGCTGGAACCACTGTCAAATGACCTAGATCAGGGGTCCCCAACTAATATGGCGAGAGGTCCAGTAACTCTGTCAGCTTAGTAGACCGGGGTCCAAACATGCAAAAACATTCAGACATTGTTTGACTTTTCTGTTCTTTCATTTAATTACAATGTCTAGTTAAATTTGTAAATAACTATTTTAACTTATTGTCTGAACAAATATTTCTCTCATTTTAGTACAAAAACACATACATGTTCATACATTGTAGTAGAGTTAAAAAAAAATGCCCATAAACTTGCTTCCTTGTAGACCAATGTGTGTGTTCTTTGACAAACTTTAATATTCTGCTGAATTTTACTTAAAATGCAGTTCAGGTAACATGAATGTTCCTCAAAAGCTTTCATATTTAATCTCTATTCTTGTGTAAATGTTAACTTTCTGTTTTATAACCCTTAAAAGTAGGTTGCAAATAATGTTACACATTGAACATTAAAGTAATAACTTTCATAAGTGCAGAAAACATTATAAACATAAAGGTAAAACTACAAAACAGACTTACAGAGACGCAGATGGAACTTTCAATGGTTGATCCCAGCTGGAACTGTATGGAACTAAATTGAGGCCAATATTATTTGAAACCCAAAGGAAACAAACTGAAAAATATTGGTGTTTGGCCATAAGAATTTAAAATGTCCAAAATCTTTTACTATTCTAAAATAAGCTTAATTATTTTTAACTTCAAATGGTCTCTTTTTCATGTTTCAAACTCAGAATTTCAAATCCCAAAATTATTTAGTTTTAATTATTTTTTTCCAGTTTCAACTATTTTTTTTTTCTTTTTTCAAATATAAAAAATTCAGTTTTAAAACTTTTGGCCCAGTAGTGCCACGTTGGAGCAGGGTAATTACACAGGACCAATTAAAATCAATGAGAGTGGTAACCTCAGTCCCAGTGTCTTCACTGACTCCTAGAGCTGAGATAATTATGGTCAGAAAATGTCTGTAATGTCTGTTCTATCATAGACGGATGAAAAGAGCTTTAAAAGAGTTTCATCCTGTACAAACCTTGTGTCCAAAACACTGTTCTAGCACAGTCAGTGAATGCACCAGGACTGAAGTTACCACCCTCATCCAATTGTGATTGGTCCTTTGTTTTAGCCCCGCTACAAAAGGGCCGAAAGTTTTTACACTAAAATTTTCATATTTGAAATGAAAAAAAATGTTGAATTAATTCTTTAACACTTTTTTATACTTGAATTTTTAGTTTTCAAACCTTACAAACCTTACCAAACATTTGAAGCTGAAATTAAGTTCATTTTAGAATTGAAAACATTTTCTGACAATTACATTGTTTAAGCCAAACAATAATTTTTTTTTTTTCAATTTGTTTTATGTGGGTTTCAAATAATATTGGCACCAATTTAGCTCCGTAGACCTGCACATCTCTGGTGAGCAGCTCAGCTCTTGATGAGAGGGGAATCTGTTGGACCTTTTCTTGAAGCTGCTGTTCTTTTTTTCCCTCTAATATTGTTTCTGTCATCACCTCCATTTCACTGCAGTCAAATGAGCCGCTGTCAAGCCCGCTGCGCTATTAAACGGTTTATGGCAGAGCATGAAACTCGTGGACGGCCTTTCTGTTGGAACAGAAACGTCTGATGTGCTCAGAGTAAAATGCAAAAGACAAAAAAAAATCCTATAACAAAACTACGTGTGTATATTTGTACTGAGCCACCACCAGTGTATGAATGTGTGTGTGAATGGGTGAATGGGTCTGTGACTGTGAAGCGCTTTGGGCCCTCAAAGGAAGGTAGAAAGCGCTATACAAGTATACAACATTTACCATTCTAATACTCAGTTATTTGGCCTGAGTCCCACACTAGGGAACTGGTTTCTGGATTTCCTGTCAGGATCCACAACACCATCTCCCGTACCCTCACCCTGAGCACTGGCACACCCCAGGGCTGTGTGCTGAGCCCCCTCTTGTTCACTCTGATCAGTGAGACACCCAGCTGCCATATAGTCAAGTTTGCAGACGACACAGTGGTAGTAGGACACATCAGCAACAACGATGAGTCTGACTACTGAGAGGAGGTGGAGATGTTGGTGCAGAGAGAACAACCTCTGCATCTACGTGAAGAAGACCAAGGAGATGGTGGTGGATTTCAGGAAGAGCAGACCCTCACCCCAACCCTTCACATGGATGGAGCACCAGTGGAGCTCGTCTCCAGCTATAGGTATCTGGGTGTGCACATCAATGATGACCTTTCCTGGAGCACCAACCCTTCCCAGCTGGTCAAGAAGACCCACCAGCGCCTGTACTTCCTCAGGAAGCTGCGGCGGCTGGACTTGGAGGTTCAGCTCTGATGAGCTTCTACCATGCTGCTGTGGAGAGCGTCCTCTGCACCTGCATCACCGTGTGGCACGGCAGCTGCACCACCGCTGAGAGGAAAGCTCTGCAGCTCCCAGAGAACTGTGAGGGAGAGTCTGAACATTGCCAACACCACCCACCCACCCGGCACATGGTCTGTTCCAACCGCTCCCATCAGGCAGGAGGCTGAGGAGCATTAGATCCAGAACCACCAGGTTGAAGCTGTCAGGCTGCTGAAGTCTGTGTGACTGTTGTGTTCTAGATGTTTAGTTTATTTGTTTGTTCATTTATTTATATTTTTCTCCAGGACCTGAGTTCCAATCTCTGCCAGTGACATTAATTTGTCCACTGGTCTGACATTATAAATCATTTGAATCTATTATGTCATTTCTTATGAAGTAATATTTAGAGTTTTTAAATCATGAAGTTAAATAAAGTAAGTTTAAAAATACTTTGGTCAAATATTTCTAGGCCTTGGACACTATATCCTTGTTCTACAGGTCACCCTCTATCACTTCACAAAGACTTGTGTACTTTTACTGTATAAGGACTAAGTTCCTTTCTGGGTGTTAAGAGGGGTGGGGGGATGTGTGGTGTTGCCCCTGATCTGGGGTTTCCCACCCAGCAGGATATGTGGTCAAGGAGGTTGTAGCCTGATTGCTTTGTATATACACTGCTCACAAAAGTTAAAGGAACACTTTAAAGAAACCCATTAGATCCATCAGATCTCCATATGAAGTTGGATATCTATCCAAATAACAACAGGTCAGTGTCTTGGGAACAAAAGGATGTCAAGTCTTTTAATGAAATAAAAGTTTTCAGTCTACAGAGGCTCAATTGTGTAGACACCATCAAATCAGAGTGAAATGAAGATGTGGCAGCATAGTCCATTTTCTCCAAAACTTCATTTCTGCAACTCTAAATGCTTTTCAGTATCTTGTGTGCCCCCCACGAGCTTGTATGCATGCTTGACAACGTGGCCGCATGCTCCTAATGAGACGACCAATGGTGTCTTGTGGCATTTCCTCCCAGATCTGTGTGAGGGCATCCCTGAGCTGTTGTACAGTCTGAGGAGCAACCTGGTGGCGCCTAATGGACCCAAACATAATGTCCCAGAGATGTTCTATTGGGTTTAAGTCAGGGGATGGTGAAGGCCATTCAATTGTTCCAATTCCTTCATCCTCCAGGTACTGCCTGCAGACTCTTGCCACGTGAGGCCGGGCATTGTGGTGCATTAGGAGGAAACCAGGACCTACTGCACCAGCGTAGGGTCTGACAATGGGTTGAAGGATTTCATCTGGATACCTTATGGCAGTCAGAGCTCCATTTCCTAGGCAGTAGAGGTCTGTGCGTCCCTCCATGGATATGCCTCCCCAGACCATCACTGACCCACCACCAAACCTGTCATGTTGAACCACGTTGCAGGCAGCAGAACGTTCTCCTGGTCTTCTCCAGACTCTTTCACGTCTATCACAGGTGCTCAGGGTGAACCTGCTCTCGTCTGTGAAGAGTACAGGGCGCCAGTGGAGGACTTGTCAATTCTGGTGTTCTTGAGCAAATGCCAGTGGAGCTCCACGGTGCTGGGCAGTGAGCACAGGGCCCTCTACAGGACGTGGGGCCCTCAGGCCACCTTCATGAAGTCTGTTCCTGATTGTTTGGGTAGAGACATTCACACCAGTGGCCCTCTGGAGGTCATTCTGTAGGGCACGAGCAGTGCTCAGCCTGTTCCTCCTTGCACAAAGGAGCAGGTATGGGTCCTGCTGAGGGGTTGAGGACCTTCTACGGCCCTGTCCAGCTCTCCCAGAACAACCAGCAGTCTCCTGAAATCTCCTCCATGTTCTGGAGATTGTGCTGGGAGACACATTAAACCTTCTTGCTGCAGCACGTGTGGATGTTCCATCCTGGAGAAGTTGGACAACCTGTTCAACTTCTGTAGGTTCAGGAATCTCCTCATACTGCCAGTAGAGAATTACACAAGACAAAATCAGCACGAGTGGAAAACCAGCCAAAAAAGATCAAGAGGAGAAACTTGAAATGACCTCCACATGGAACACCAGTCCTGTTTGGAGGGTTCTCTAATTGTTGCCACTGAAGTGCACCTGTTGTTAATTCATGAACACCAATACAGATGAAACTGATGAACGAGGAACTCAGCTGCTGAACCAACAAGAACATTATCAGACAGGTTTCAATCATTTCATGACAGGACCAACGTTAAGATCTCAACCCAGAAGGGAAGAGAAAAGAAGATTAACATAAAATAAAGATCCCCACACCAGTCAATTGAAGGTGCTTGCAGCTTTTAATACAGAGTTAGCCGCACAGTTACGTATAAGTGCTGTACAAAAAAAGAAGGCGTTCCACTGGAGGCAAGGTGTGTGTTGGAAAAAAATATAGTTGAGGGTGCAGCTGAGACTATTATTACTTATTATGTCTGTGCTATTCTTCTATGTTCTAACCTCATTCCTGTTTCTTATTATGTCTGCACTCTGAAGCACACACACACACTTATCCTCTCAGACCTTCATGCACGCACAAACTGAGGTCCTTGTCCTTAAGGAAGAGTTTATTCAACTTTCTTCTTCAGCTCTCTCAAATATGGTCATCATGTGTGTAAATGCTTGAGCTAATAAAAGCCTGAGGCACAGAGGGGGGGGGGGGGGGCAGAGTTGCAGATGGAGAACCTCCGGTTTGTCCCTCTGTTTTCTCTGCGAAGAGTGTTTTAAACTTATGAACTGACTCGGGTTCGGGTTTATTCTTATCTGCCTTGGGATTTTAACCCAACATTTCTTGGTGCCGAAACCCGGAAGACAACAGCCGTGACGAGGAGGACGACAGGGGACGGTGACCGAAGTCTAGTGAAAGCCGGGCCCGAAGGGGTCTGAAACAAAGACCTCGGACGTCGAAGAGATCGCCCGAGGCCGGTCCTAGGACATCCACCTCCACCCTCTGACCGCGGTGATGTCTTTCTGAACCAAGTCAGTTATGTCCATTTATAAAAGAAAAGAATTGTAGTTTATTTTCTGAGAAACATAGAAATGACATGATTTGTAGTGTGTTTAAATTAGTAATAGAACAACACATGAGTTAAAGTAGTGTATTTTACAAATACATGAGTGAACGCGCGAGTATTGGAAGTACTAAAAGTAGGTGCGTCATCGACTGAGATAGAGACGACACTGAGGATAAAACTAAACTGAACAAATAATAAAAAAGAAATCAAAAATAAAATAGAATAATAGATACATAGAGCCGGCTATAAAAATTGCTAAATAAAGTAACATTCTTAAACGCTGTGTGTGTTTCCGGACCGCTGAATGTAAATAAAGCCGGATGACTGCGTGTGTGTGTGAGCGGTGGAAGGATAAGAAATAAACGGGAGTTACCATAAACCCTGAGATTAATTTAAAATAACATAAAAAGACGATAAACCGTGTTTAGAAAAAAATAAAGTGAAGAATGGGGAAGGAACAGAGTAAAGTGGTGATGGAAAAAGGGGATGTGAAGTACATGGAAGATCACCATCCGGGAAGCAAAAGCTTCGTGACCAAGTGGGGAAAGAAGAGCAAGAAGAGACATCAGAGAGGAGATCTAGAATTAGTGGCTGCAAAAGTGTGGCTCAAACAAGCACAAGTCAGACGGCAGAGCCAAACTAAAGCAAAACAATTGAGAAAAGCGGAACGAGCGCAGCAGAGTCACAGTGGCTGCAGCTTTAGTCAGGCCTGACAAAGAAACAGGAAGAAGAGGACACCGCGCCCAAGACGCAGCTGAGCAGAGCGAGGACGAGGAAGACTCAGAGGAGGAAGCTGTGGAGCCACACCCCCCTGTGGTCCTCACTGCACCATTGTTAAAGATCGTAAAGCAAGACAAGCAAGAACACAAAACTGAAAAAGGTTCCAAATGCCACCTGAGATCAAAGGACAAAGAAGAGGATGCCCCAGGAGCCTCAGCATCCACAATGATGATGGACATTTTGAAAAGACATTTTTCATTGGATCATACGGGAACATTCCTTCTGCAGAGCGTGCCTCACATGCTGCGAGAACAACCCACAAGGAAACCTAAGACCTCAAAGAGGGAAATTCCCAGCACCACAACACCCATTTTCAATTTCTGCACATGGACTTCGTCAAGCTGTCGTTACATCAAAAATACAGATACTGCTTGGTACTGATCCACCCCTTCTCCAAGTGGGTGGAGATAGTACCAGCGACCACGGTAGACACGCTTACAGTAGCTAAAGCCATATGCAAGGTCATAGTACCATACCACGGCATTCCAGAGGTTATCTGCAGCAACAATGGTGCCCATTTTGTTCATGCAGTCATAACACAAATGGCTAGACATTTAGGTATGACCCTGAAAAACCACTGTTCTTATCACTCACAAACTGCAGGCTCAGTAGAACGTACTAACGGAACTATTAAGAACACACTAAGAAAAACCATGGCAGAGACCGAAAGGCCATGAACAGAGTGCTTAGACCTGGTCAAGCTGTACATGAGAATTACTCCTGCAGCTGGCTAGAGTCTAACACCTTCTGAGATCACACATGGCAGACCCTTTGTTCTACCTGTAATGTCCGATGTGAAAGAACAGCTCACAGACTCACCCACTCTGGCTGAGTGGATGAGACAGATGTTACGAAGTAAAGATGTGGTGAGAGCAAATATTCTGCCAGATGTTTCTCCCTCTTTGCAGGCGTAGCTGCTACAACCAGGCGACCAAACCCTGATCAAGGTCATAAAAAAGGAAGAGCTGGTCATCACCACGCTGGGAGGGTCCATTCACTGTCCAACTGACCACCTCCACAGCTGCATAGATAGCTGAAAGACCCATGTGGATTCATCAAAGCCATTGTAAGAAGCTGGTACCTCTGAAGGAGGAGTAGGGGTGGAAGTCTCCCGGTATCAAAACCTTTGGGTGCTGAAGAAACCAACTGATCCCCTATTCCCAGCTATAGTCCTCACAGCAGGTAATGAAATCCAGCACAATGTGGCTGACCTGGATGACCCGCACCGCGCGGGAGCAATCTCCCTGATGGCTGATCAAAACCGGATGACCCTGGACATGCTGCTGGCAGGAAAAGGAGGTGTCTGCTCCATGTGTGGGGATATTTGCTGTACCTTTGTCCCGAACAACACAGCGCCTGATGGCTCAGTGACACGAGCATTTGACGGATTACGAACCTTGTCCAGAACTATGCATGAACACTCGGGCATAGACAATCTGCTGGATGAATGGCTTACTGACATGTTTGGACGATGGCAGACTTTAATCGTATCCATCATTATCTCCCTCTCAGTTTTTGCAGCCATCTTAGTTACTTGTGGTTGTTGCTGTATACCATGTATCAGATCGCTGATGGTGCTCCTTATCACCACCACCATCGAGGGGAAACCCCCTCCTCCGTACATGATGTCACTGTTAGAAGCTCACCTTGATGACTCTGATGAAGATGATGTTGTTAGATTTTTCATTGTTCATTTCAGTGTGGTACAGTAACATTAAAAACAGAGATGAGACCCTACAACAATAAGAACTAAATATGAACAACAAACACAACCAGAGTAAGTCACAGAGCTGTCAGAGTTCCTAACCCAAAGTCCACAGAAAAGGAGGACTGGAACTTTCTGTTAGAGCTTCACTAGGAACAAGCTGACCACCAGAATTGGGTGTTACAAAGCTGCTCTCAGTTCAGTGGGAAGACAGCTCTTTTAAGCAGGTGAAGGCTCCACTGCCATTGGCCAACTCATCGTCTCTTCATGTGCTTCAGGTGTAGGTGGGCGGGTCCTCAATCAGCTCTCTCTCTGCTCATCCACCTACAAAAAATTAATTCACTCTTAACTCACTCAGCATCAGTTACTCAAATTCAGTCAAGCACACAAAAGAGTGCAGGATACAGCTGGGGCTGTAACACCCAATAAAAAAGTGTTCCTTTCATTTTTGTGAACAGCATATATAAGATGATTTTCCTTTATTGAGTTGGCACATGAGTGAATAAAGCTTCATGTTCTGAAGAAACAAAGTCTGCTTCTCTTCATTGCCAAACTTTCAATGTTTAAAATGTTAAAAGTCATTTTATTTGCTGATGATGCAAATATATTTGATCTGACAGACAATTATAAAGAACTTCTCAAAGAGCTGAAAACAGAACTGAATGAAATATTTTTATTTCAGTCATTCAAATTTCAAAGTAAGACTGTCCTTCAAAATAAAACAAAGAGCTTCAGATCAAACTCTTGAACCTGATTACTGACTTCCATGTGATCCAGGAAGTAACATGTTCCTATAACCTGTTGACCCCGTGACCTCTGGGGGGTGATAATCAAACCTTCAGGAGTCTGGAGAATCTCTATCATTGATCACTGATCTCCATCATTGATCACTGATCTCCATCATTGATCACTCATCTCCATCATTGATCACTGATCTCCATCATTGATCACTGATCTCCATCACTGATCACTGATCTCTGCTGTGTTTCTGAGGACTTTCAGAAACGTTCAAAGTTCAGTCAAATTCTTCCAGAGAAACTAGAATCTGTAGTTTTTCTGTCTCCTTTAAACATTTCATGATAAACAAACAAACATTAATATGTCATTTTATCCAACAGTAAATGTTTCCTTATAGATTTCTTTATTACCTTCAGATCAGAATAAAAACTCATTTTAAGGAGATTTGAACAAAGAAAAATGACAAAGTGATTTATAATGTTAAATAAACAGTATTAAACATCTCAGACAATAATGTAAAATAAAATAAATGAATTATAGATGAATATAAATATGTAACTAAAGACAGAAACATGTTTGGATCAGATTTCTGTCATTCTCACAGATTTAACCTGAAGATCCAGAACAACTTTAAGAGTTTTAAAGTCTGCAACAATAAATTCAAAGATGTCTGCTAAATTAACCACGGTGACGTCTGGGGGCGGAGTTTATCTGGTTCCAGAGATTCTTCTGGAGAGATCAGGATGTGGTTCGTTCTACAGGAAGTGACATCATCAGCTGGAATCCTCCAGAAACAGGAAGGAGGTTTTCTGATCCTGGAGAATCTAGAAAGCTGATTCTGGATCAGAACCATCTGCAGTCAAACATGCAGACAGAACGGATCAGAACCAGAACCAACAGAACATCTTCTGGAAAAGAGGCTGCAGGAAGTCCTTCATCCTCATCTTCAAGATTTAAAAACTATTAGACTGTTGACATATTTGTTCAAGTTATACAAACAATAATCAATGGTGGATTAGTTACACTGATTGATAAAAAACATGACCAATACAGAAACATGTCTGTCATTGATGTGGAGAAAATCACAGAAATGTTCAGAGACAAATTAAACTGGAATTTTCATACAGTTAAAAACTTTCATTCTGAATCATGAGATCCCATTGGACTAACTGGAAATGAGTGAGATCAGAGGAGGAGCTAAACTATTCAATTACAGGAAACCCTTAGGTATTAATGAGTTTAGTTCTGGTGTCCCTCAAGGATCCATATTGGCCCCACTGCTGTTCAACATTTACAGAAATAAAACTTTCAATGTTTCAAAATGTTAAAACGTACATAATTTACTGATGATGTAAATATATTTTATTCTACAGACAATTATAAAGAATTTATCATTGTAGTGAATGAAGAGCTAAATATAATGATAAACAATAATTTTAAGAACTGTTGTATAATGAAAATTGATTGGTCGATTGATTGATTGATTGATTGATTGATTGATTGATTGATTGATTGATTGATTGATTGATTGATTGATTGATTTGGTTTATTCCAAGCATAAATTGTGGACAACACAAAACAAAACAAAAAAATCACACAGGTTTATCAAATTTATTACAGGAAAAATGAAATGCATTGATTAGAAAAAACAAAATATAAAAAAGGACACACTTAAGTCACAGTTGATTCATTAAATATGGTAAATACCAACTAAAGTCAGGTAGCCTTTGTTTGATTGATTGATTGTTGGTTGGTTGATTGATTGATTGGAAAAAGAGTGGGAACAAGTGAACTTACTGTTCCTGCATTTTCTAGTTTTGCATAGTTATGTAATCTGGTTCTGATCAGATCAAGTGTGGATTTCATCAACTAACAAAGTTGAGTGCTTATTGATAATTGATTAATCTAGGAAAACATTCTCTCATGATTTCAATAAACACTATGACCAATCAGACATTGTGCATAATAATAATAATAATAATCTTTATTTATAAAGCACCTTTCAAGATAAAAATCACAAAGTGCTTCACAGTAAAACACAAGTAAAACAGGGAGTAAAACACAGAATATAAAAACAGAATTTAGAAAAGGCAATTGTAAAAAGATGTGTCTTTAGTTGCTTTTTAAAACAAAACACTGAGTCAACAGATCTGAGGCTGAGAGGCAGGGAGTTCCAGAGAGATGGAGCCACATTGTGCATCAGATATGTAATACTCGTTCATAATGATCATCATTTCATTTGAATCCATAAATCCTCTCTACACATTGCAGATTACAATAAACTGCTTTGACACTGACACTTGAATGCTCTATTTCATTAGATACGAAGCTACTGTGAGGTCTGAAGTTGTTCGAGCAACTTTTCTATTATGTCTGGGCCAAAGATGTCGTGGGCGGTTAAGGCTACTAATTTTACCATATCTCTGGACAATGGCTGCTATAGCTAGCTCAGAAAAAAACATGGTGTCCAAGATAGCTACGTTCGAGTTGAGTCCAAGTGCCAGACGCCTAACAATAAAATTGATTCACTCCGTGATGGATGGCGTATGGACGGAGCTCGGAGAATGATAAGCCCACTGGAAGCTAGCATTGCAGACAACGAAGCCCGACTGCTAAACCTGGAAGGTGCGACAAACATGTACTCCGACAGAGTTGTGGACCTGGAGAAAGAAGTCTGCAGCTTGAAAACAACAGTGACAATCCTGACAGAGGAGACCGAGGATCTGAAGGAAAGACAGCCTCGCTGCAACATACAAATATTTGGGGTGAAAGAGCAATTTGAAGACGGCACGCGTCCCGTAGCTGCTGTGGCTAAGTTATTACAAGAAGTTTAGGGCATGGATACGGCTCCTACTTTGGATAGAGCGCATCGGGGCTTACAACAGTCCCCACAAGAGGACAGAGTCCCCGGAAACATGTGGGCAAACACAGCTGGGGCCACCATGGAAACTGCGGACAAATCCAATCGGCGCCAATTTTCTGCCCACTTTTTAACCAGTATTTTCTGACCACTCCACCATTTGTCCTGGGCTAATAGTCTCACTTGGTGCCGGGAAGGCTTTTGATAGCATAGAGTGGGAATATCTACTATCTGTACTATATAAATTTGGATTTGGCCCTGAATTTACAACATGGGTTAAGATTCTATACTCATTGCCTTTCTCCGCTGTCCGCTCTAATAATACGGTTTCTAGCTATTTCCTCTTGCACAGATGCACCCGTCACGGATGCCCCCTGAGCCCATTACTTTTCGATCTACTAATTGAAACATTAGCAATGTCGCTGCGAGCTAATAAGAGCATCCATGGAATTAGTCGAAATGATTATATTTATAAATTGTCATTATATGCGGATGATCGTCTTTTATATATCACTGACCCTGAGACATCTATTCTGGAAATGTTGAAGCTACTGGATAGTTTTGGGTCTCTATTCAGATACTGGTTAAATCTAGGTAGAAGCATTCTTTTTCCAGTCTATCGGCTGGCTAATGATTTGGATTTTTCAAACTCCCCACTCAAAATAAAGAAAAATTTGTTTATTTACCTTGGTATCAAAATTTCAAAAACCTATACAAATTTATTCAATTATAACTTCTCTTCACTTTTGAAAAAAACTAAGACAGATCTGACAAGTGGGTCAACATTGTCTATCTCTCTGGTATTAATAAAATTAAGATGGTGGTTTTACCCAGGTTCATGTATTTGTTCCATATGATACCCTTATTTCTTTATAAGACATTCTTAAAAAGTTGGATGGAACCGTGTCTTTATTTATTTGGAATCAAAAACCTGTTCTTTTTACCAGCTCTGTGTGATTCTGGCTTTCAAACCTGGCACAGAAAAGGCATTATATTCTTTTGTGAAAATTGCTAAATTTGACTTGCCCATATCTCACTTTTTCAGATATCTACAGGTCCCTAGCTTTGTCAGAAAACACTTACGTCTTATCCAGCTAAACCTCCCTAATCTCCTCTTGAAAAATGTTTGCGTCTCCAATCTCTAGAGGCCAAATCTCTCTCACATATAACTTGTTACATCATATAGAACCCTCCTCTTTAGATAGAAAAATCTATGGGAACAAGATCTAAACTTACAGATTCCAGACATCTGGGAAAGAAGTATTATACGTATTCACTCAACTTCTATTTGTATACGACATTGCGTGATACAATAAAAATTTTTCCATCATGCTTATTCAACAAAAGATAAACTGAAGGATATACAGAACTTCTGATGATAGATGTCCAGATGTAGTCAGGCAGTTGCCACAATGAGTCATGTGTTCTGGTCGTGCACAGCTCTGGGTAGGTTCTGATGCTATCTCACATATATGCAGCAGAAGACCCTAACCCATACACAATAGTCTTTGAAGTTTTTCCAAATAAGCAAGGCCTGACTTCCTGTCAAACAAATGCTGTAGCCTTTCTATCTCTGTTAGCCCGAAGACTGATACTGAAGGATCCTCCGCCTCCTTCATTTATTCAATGGGTGAGAGAAGTCATGTTATGGTTTACAGGGTTCAATACATAACTACTATAAAACATGGAAGCCTTTTATTACGTATGTTGAGGGTCTGCCTATTGCATGAATGAGAAGGTATAATTACTGATAAAAAAAATTTACTGTGATTTTGAATGCTGCAGTGCTTTGAGTCATTTGTAGTTGTAAGTGTACGTTTACTGATGTGTATATCTGTGGAAAATATACTTCGCAATATCTGTTTTTAATATTTATTTTATTTTCTTGTGTTTGTTTGGTATATGCTTTGAGACGTAATTTAATGTCTAATTATTTTTGTATGTTTATGAGGAACCGAGCAGAAGGCTGAGAGAAGCACAGGAGTTTTCTTTTGAAAAAAACATATTTATTTACAAAAATAAGTAAAGTTAATCTTTAAAGTTAAAGAGGTCAACAAACCGTAAACTTCAACTCAACATGAAAACTGACCTCCAGACAGACACAAGAGGGAAACATATATACTAGTTGATTAAACCAAAACCACAAAAAAGGGGGGAATTGACTAAGACAAGTAATAAGGAAATCACAAAGATTAATTCAGTTTTTGTCTTAACCAACATTACCTTTAAATAAGTAACATATCACTTCACAAATCTTAAGTAAGTGGTAGATAAAACTAAAACAACTGAATACAAAAGATAATCCAAAGTGAATTCACCCTTTTTTTGATTCAATGGTTGATTCCAATTAGAGGCAACTTAGTCTAGCAGAGATCCTCTTGTTGCTGGCCAGGCTCCACCCACAACAGCTTCCAGGAACAGGTGACTTCATGGTGTGGCTGCAGAGAAAAGTGAACAGTCACACAGACAATCATCCTAAAAGAAGAAGCAGATTGATGTTTGTGTCTGTCAAACTGCTGTTGGTCTGAAGAATGGAGGGAAGACGTGTCCAGATGCTGCTGGGTGAGTCCCGTCTGCTGGATGGAAGCCCCGCCCCCTGCCTCAGCTCCTCCTCCTCTGGTGTTGAGAGTGTGTCTCCACCTGGTGGTGATCAGTCCGTTCATCATCTCCACTCTCCTTCTGGTGTCTTTATGTCCACAAAGAGCCTCAGGTAACAGAAATCAATCAATCACATTTGATCAATCATCTTCAGTTTCTGTCTAAACTCTTCTGTCTGCAGGAAGTGACCCGTCTGTCTCCATGGTGATGACCCAGCACTCACATGCTGAGCAGGGATTGGCTGATGACTATGATGACATCATCACATCTGTAACCACAGAGCATCAATTCTGAACTGAGAGTTTCAGAATCTTGAAATGTTTAGTTTTTTTATCTATTCATTTCTTTAAAAATAGAAAATCATCTCCAAAATAAAGAACCAATGAAGGAGTTGCTGAAAGTTTGATTAAAAAGTCTGAATGAAAACTTCTCCAGAGTTCTGCAGAGTTCCTTACTGTTCCTCATAGTCAGCACACAAACACCAACAGAGGAAGGAAATCATCCAAGGAAACTGAAGCCTCCGCCTGCAGGAGGAGGAGCTTCCTGGAAGAGCAGCTGCTTCCTGTAAACAGTCTCTACTGAGCGTGTGCAGAAATCCCCTTCTGAATCCAGACTGATCGACGTTATAGATTAGAGTTAGAGGTCTGTGTCAGACTGACTGGTTCTAGTTTGAAGGAAATGTCTCCCTCTAGTGGTCATGAAGGTTAAATCTCACCAACAAATCACTCAATGCAAAAAAAAACCATAAAGATCACATTTCAAAAACTAAAACAAATAATAACAACATTGGAGTCGCGTGGGTGCACCGAGGAAGATGGTCGCTTGACTTGAAGTCTCCCGCAAAACCCCCAAGCTTAACCAACTCCGCTAGCTAATTTCAGCTTTCTCATTTGGAATTCATACAAAGGGTGACCAAGGAGTGTTCGTTTTATTTTATTTTACTTTTCCATCCGTGATATTTGAAGAATGATGACGACCAGGACGGCTAAACAAGGTGCTGCAGCCAGCGGGGCTAAACCTGCTAGCCCTAGCCACACAGCAGACACGAGTGTGCTATCTGCCATGCAAGAGTCTTTACAAAAAGCTACAACCGAAATGATAAGAGTCGGGCAACTTCTGTCGAGTTTGCAGGCCGATATGGTGGAAATGAAAGAAGTAAATTCGGGGCTGCGGACGGATATGAATGGGGTTCTGCAGAGGCTGGATGAGGCCGAGCGCCGCATTTCTCAACTGGAGGACGACAACCAAAACCTGCGGGAGTCTGCCCACAAAAGTGCAAAAAAATGTGAAGAATTGCATCAAGCCATAGAGGATGCAGCTAACAGAGACCGACGCCAAAATCTGCGATTGGTGGGGCTAAAAGAGAAGCTGGAGAACGGCAAGATGGAGGAATGTGTGCGGACCGTAATTGCAGAAGCACTGGGAGTCGAGCTTGACCGGGCGCGCAGCGTGCAGCGGGTCCAGCTCCCGTTCCCATGCCAGAGAGGCCGGGCGCCCAGGCCAGTGATCATGAGATTCCTAAGTTTTCTGGAGGGAGCGAGTGATGGCGGCCGCGAGAGAAAAAACCGAAAAAAGGAGAGCATCATCTGGAGAGGCTGCAAATTGTCATTTTTCCCCGACATGACCAAAGAAACGGCGGAGAAAAGAGGAAATTCACGGATGTCCGGCGAAGGCTTCATGAGCTGGACGTGCGCTTCACACTGGCTTACCCCGCCGAGCTGCGCTTTTACGTGGAAGGGTAAGCGAGTGAAGTTTACAGATCACCGCGAAGCCATGGCACTCATTAAGAGGGAGGATGACAAGAGGGATTAATCTACTGATCATCAATGGTATGCTTGTCACATTTTTGAGACAGTCCGTTTATTTTGGAACTTAATTCTGGACACAGACTGTGCTGCAGCTATTATTAGTGATATTAAGGACAAAATATGTAAAAGATGATTAATGGGAAATCCTCAGACGTCATCAGTGAACAATCTAAGGAAAACGGGATACTACAAAATACTTTTATTTTGACAGAAAATGCAATTGGAATGCTTTATTATTATATTGTTATATATATACATATATATATATATATATGTATTGTTTTTTAAGTTGGGTCATTAAAAAAAGTGAAGATAATATATTGGTTAAGTTTGAGATCTGAAATACTAACCTTGAAAGATGCATTTTATTTGGGGGGTGGGGATTGTGAAGGCGACCACTCGGGTACCGCATGGACCATCTTTGGGGGGGAATACTCAGCATGACGAGCTGGGAAAGGGAGGATGGGGACTGGTTCGATTGTTGTTGTTAGTTTTGGGTTTGCAAAGTTCTTACTGTAAATGGTTTATGTGCAGTTTTGGTCTTCTTTACCTTATGAGAGTACTTATTGTGGCACTTTTTTTTTTATTGTTCCTTTTCTTAAGTATAGCAGTGGAAGAAGAAAAAAAACATTAAAAAAGAGTTAAATGGCTAATTGTATAAGAATAATATCCTGGAATGTAAATGGCCTTCATAATATTATTAAGTTAAAGAAATGTTTAACATATCTTAAATCCCAGCAGACTCAGTTAGCTTTCATTCAAGAGACACACCTTACAGGCTTGGAGGTGCTTAAATTACGAAGAGACTGGGTGGGGCAGGTATTTCACAGTTCATACACAAGTAAAAAACATGGCGTCGCAATTTTGGTGCACAAAAAGCTAAATTTTGTTATTATAAAAGAACAGAAGGACACAGAGGTTAGAGTGATATGCTTGGAAGCAAAAATTAATGGGATTAAGGTCAATTTATGTAATATTTACGCTCCAAACGTGGAGGATGCCGTTTTTTTTCATAAAGTAAACAAAATGACAGGAGACATAATAGATGGTCATACAATTATTGCTGGTGATTTTAATCAGGTATTAGATGGAGTATTGGATAAAACAACGGTTTTTAGGAATGTGCCCAAAGACAGACTTGCTATTAAACTGATAATGAAGGATCAGGGCTTGATAGATATATGGAGGCTAGTAAACCCAAGAGAGCGGGAGTATACATTTTACTCACATAATCATAAATCACACTCGAGGATCGATTACTTCCTAGTTAGTAATAAGCTGATAGAGAATATTGTGGACTGCACAATAGGACCAATTGCATTGACAGACCATGCAACCGTACAGATGGGTTTACTGCTGGAGCCCAATCTTAAAAAAAAGACTAGATGGAGAATGAATGTATCTTTGTTGCAGAACCCTGAATTTGTTAAACTATTAGAGGAGGAGCTGAGTGAATTTTTTTATCTCAATATAGGCTCTACTGAGACAATTGGCATGGTATGGGAGGCATCAAAAGCTTATATTAGAGGTAAAATTATTGCCTATGCCAGCAAAAAAAAAAGGGAACAACTACAAAAAGTTGTGGTTCTTGAAGCAGAGCTTAAGGAACTGGAGAGGAAACTTTCAGAGAGTTACACAAATTCAGTCTTTAAAGAGATTTGTAGTAGAAAGTATGAGCTAAATGAGATTTACAACAAAAAAGTGGAGTATGCATTATTTAGAATGAAAAGAAACTTTTATGAGAGTGGCGAAAAAGCAGGAAAGCTTTTGGCTAGACAATTGAAGAAGGAAGAGGCCAATTATACGATACCAGCTATCAAAAATGAGGAAGGAGTACTCAAGACAGACACGGAGGACATTAATAAAACTTTTCTTAATTTTTATAACAAACTTTACAAGTCAAGAGGTATGGCGTAATATAGTATCAGATACTGGTTGGGTAACTCGGGATGCCAGAAGCAAACTCATCCATTATAAAATTGTCCACCGGTACTATTATACTCCATCAAAGATGTTTAAGATGGGCCTGCTACGAGAGGATAACTGTTGGAAATGCGGAAATAACTCTGGTACTTTTTTTCACATGTTTTGGGAATGTCCTCTGGTGTTTCCTTTTTGGACTGAAGTGATTACAAGCATGGAAAATATGATTGGACTACCTGTTCCTCAATCACCACAACTATGTCTATTGGGAGATGAATCTGTTAGGCCTCTTGGATTCCCAAAAGAATTGTTTGGGCTAGTATTGGTTGGATCAGTGGTGGCCGCAAGACTCATTTTAAAAAATTGAGAGTCCCCACACAAATCAGCTCATGGACTGGGTGAAGCTCATGACTGAGACTGCCTCATTCGAGATTTTAATCACTAAAACTAACAATACCCAGGAAAAAACAGGTAGAATATGGAGCCGTTTTATGACATTTATAACGACACAAGACTCTTCTTCCACTTTATAAGTAGAATTGTGCCATCTTGCTGGTTTTCTTCTGTCTAATTGTACTGATATGATACTCTCGTAATGTTTTTATTTTATTTTTTATTTTTTCCTTGTTGCTGTTGTTGTTATGTTTGTGAAAAATCAATAAAAACTTTGATGACAAAAAAAATGATGACAACATTATATTTGAAAATTCAAAACAAACTACAAAAAAAACTGTAATGATGCTGGACCTCTTATAAAACATTTGTAGACTGTTGAACTGCGTCTTTATTATTCCTCCGTGCTCGTCTCTCTGACGTTCTGCATACAGGCAAACATAACAGAACGCAAGTAACTGACTCCCCCTAGTGGTCGGATGACAGTAGTACCATACATCACATCTTTCCCCTTTAGATATTTCCATAACTAAATCAACTTTTATAATTACTGCCTTTTCAGTTCTTGTCTCCTAGTCAACATTCTGAAATGCTATTGACAATAGTGCTGCTTCTGATATATTACAAAAAAACTTAAAACTTTTATAACCACTTGCAAAATTATCTTAATAATATAAATTGCAGTTGAACATTTTCTACTAACTCCACAGCATAAATAATTGCTAGTTTTCACTGCAAATAACTTTTTGGTGGTCTAATCAGTTAATCAGTCTTCCACACCTGGACCTTTTAACTGTTTCTTCCTGGTTCACAGTCGGTGTCATCATTCCTTTCATCGGTGATGTCACTGTTGATGGTACAAATGTCTGGTCAGTCTGTAGATGTACTGCTCACAGGATCAAAATCCTGCGTGTCTTCAGTGATCTCTTGTGGAAATGTCATTTCTCTGGTTTTCAGTAGGTGTCTGCGATTTCTCCTGTAGGTGTTTCCATCTTCTGTTTGGATTATGACCGATCTGGGTTTGTCACGTTCTCTCACTAAAACTCTGTTGCAGGAGGACTCTGAGTCATGGCTGACGCTAGTCAGGACGCTAGTCAGGACGCTAGTCAGGACGCTAGTCAGGACGCTAGTCAGGACGCTAGTCAGGACGCTAGTCAGAACGCTAGTCAGGACGTGGACAGCAGCGCTCCTGTAAGCCGCAACATTGCCAACTTCAACATACCATCAGAGGACCACGGTCCATCCTAAATGAGAGACACGAACTTATTGAAAAGATCATTTCCATCTCCAACTCTCAATCAAAGTTGATCTCTTACATCCAGCACTCATCTGCTGTTGACCGTACCACTATATTATCTCAGACTCTTCCCTGGCTTGGAGAAATGCCTGCAACAGCCCTCTCCACCAGCACAGTAACATTGTACAAATCCTCAGAGGAGCTACAAACAAACATGAACCAGAAATGTTCACAAAAAGACCAAGATTCTGGATAACCAGCAAGTCGGTCATGGTACAGGAAGGACCCCGGCCCACAGCGCCACGTACCCACAAGAGACCCAGGACAAGCCCCCACCCAGGACTCCGGTCCATTGTTCCACTCCTAAACTGTCATGGGTGCAGGTAACAAGTCGTGGTCGGTGGAATAACGCTCGTTACCTGTTACAGTGGGCTCGACCAGCTTGGTGCTATCCAACCGGTTCTCCCCGCTAGCTGTAAGCGGGGACCCTGCTGAGGCAGAACCATCGCGACCGGCATCGCTGGATATTCTGGAGTCTGTCCAGTGTGATCCTGCTGTTATTGTCGGATTTCCCACTGTTCCTGTCGAGGCTGCGTCTACATCCCGTGCGCCCGATCAGCGGTACAGTCCAAGCAGCGGCTCTCGCTGTCGCTTTCGGGTCCTCCCCTCCACTGTCTGAACGTCGCTTTCCAGTGGTGCAGCTTCTGGATGGGGCTCCAGCTCTCACCTCCACCTCGGTCCCTGTTTCCCAGGAGAAGCAAGATGCTCCCTCACAGGTCATCCAGACATCAGAGGGATCATCCTACGCTCCAGCTCTGACTGGTCTGAGCACCAAAGCGAAACGCCGCCGTTTGCTGTGCGAGGCGGTGAATCGGCACGCGAGCGAACCTTTCCGGCCACCTCGCTCTTCCTCTTCCTATCCAGAGACACCGATCTGCACGGAGCTGGCCTCAAACCCAGGTCTCCCCCCCCGATGGACACCCCCAGGTACAGTAACATTGTAACTCTCCCCCTCCCCTTTTTCCCTCGCATTGGAGTCTCCATAATAAGAAATGTTCGATTTGTCAACATGGCTTCCTACTCTTATTCTGGTGCTACTGTGTCAGCTATTTTGGACAAGCTCCTCTTCCTTCTACCCACACTTTCACCCTCTATCAACAGAATAATTTTGCATATAGGAGTGAATGAGATTCAGCGACAGGAATCTGAACTCACAAAAAAAGACCTCCTCGTTCTCTTTGATGCGCTGATTAATAGTGGGAAGTCAATCTACATCTCTGGTCCTCTGCCAGCCTGTAGTCATGGGGCAGAACACTTTAGTCGCATGCTAGCATTACACTCTTGGCTCCAAAACATGTGCAAGAAAAATAATTTCATTTTCATTGATAATTTTAACCTGTTCTGGAATCGGCCAATTCTTTTTAGAAAGGATGGCGTACACCTGAATATTAATGGGACTCAAATTTTAGCTTATAATATACAGTATACAATGCAAACCACCTCCAGCTTTTGACTAAATGTGGACATCAGTAAACTGACTAAATGCCATTCTAGTCCCCTATCATTAAACAGTCCATCATCCCCCAAGAACCTTGTTCCGTACCACTCTTACACCGACCAAGCCCCGCAGCCAGCAGCCTAAGATTAGGCAGAGGGCAAAATGGAAAGATTCCGCACTAAACAGCCCCAGACATCATCAGATTGAACGCTGCCTCAAGTTGGTCCCACTCTGATTCACAATTTGTTTCTACTACACAGTTATCGCTGTCACACGTTCAGCTGGTCTTAAATGACCAGATCACACCTTGTCGTGGCAGGCACTCTGCACCACAAGTGCGAGCTCTTCACAAGGTCCTCTGCCCTGTGAAGTCGAAGCTGCAGGACCATGTGTCAGGATGTAAAAACCCAATGCGGTTCGCCCTGCTGAACACACGCTCCATAGCAAATAAGTCCTTTATTCTCTGTGACTTATTTAAAGAAGAAAAACTGGACTTCATGTTCTTGACTGAAACTTGGCAGCGGGAACATGATTATACACATCTGAATGAGGTATGCCCTCCAAATTGTTCTGTGCTTGGGACTCCACGTGTTGCTCAGCGGGGAGGTGGCTTGGCCCTTATACATAGGAATTGTTTTTATTGTGGTCCTTTAAACCTTTCCTCTTTCAGCTCTTTTGAGTTACAACTCACCAAGGTTGGAAATGTGAAACCTTTTTACTGTGCTTTAATCTATCGACCCCCTGGTCCTGCCCAAGCATTTTTAGATGACTTCTCTGAATTTTTAACCACTATAATTAATCTGAAGAGAGTTTTACTTCTTGGAGATTTTAACATACGTATGGATGACCCTGTGTGTAATGTGGCATCAAAGCTGTTATCTCTTACAAATCTGTTTAATTTTAAACAGCATGTAACTGGTCCCACCCACAACAAAGGTCATATGTTAGACCTCATTTTTACCTTTGGTCTAATCCAGGGGTAGGGAACCCTGGTCCTCGAGAGCCACATTCCTGCATATTTTCCACCATACCCTGCTCTGGCATGTTCTTATTGGCTGAACACACCTGAACCAGGTAATCAGTGTAGGGACTCATGACAATTACCTGGGTCAGGTGTGTTCCGCCAATAAGAACATGCCAGAGCAGGGTATGGTAGAAAACATGCAGGAATGTGGCTCTCGAGGACCAGGGTTCCCTACCCCTGGTCTAATCATATGTAGCAGCAGCCTGTGCAGCTGCACTCAATCTCCCAATCACTGATTCCCTGGTGAGGAGTATAAAAATGGTCTGGCTCACCCTATGGGGAGCTAAAGCACTGTGCCCAGCCACACCCATTTCCTCATTGTCAGCTCTCTGCTGGTTTGGGTAAGGTCAGCCATGCTGTCTCCCGTAGAGTGAATGGTGACTTGTTTTTAACTTGTTTTTTTTTTTAAATATTCAGTCAACAAACCAAAAAACTCCATTACTTGGAGAGGCTGACATGGATTACACGTGCGCGGTGTAAATCCTTTTCCTCCAGCCATTCAGGTAATATGGAGCACTTCAGGTGTTCGTGCTTGTGCCTGTTGACTTTTAATTCTTAACTTACTTTTATCTGTTTTTAGGTGCAGGATAGGCACCACTGCTGTTTTTGTTTCTTTTGGCTTCTGTTTCTGTGTGGTGCAGTGAAACAAACAGTCAGGCTCCTGGCTAGCCCCCTGCTGCAGGCCCCCGGCGAGCCCTCCCCGCTTCAAGCTTCAGGCCTCCGGCGAGCCCTGAGACTGTATGGACGGTTGACTTTCCTTTAATTTTTTGCTTGTTTAGTTTTATCTTTTAGGTGAGTGTGTAGGTGTGTGGTTTATGGGTCAGCATATCTTTTAACTTGTTTTTATCGGCTGACAACCCACTTACTTTTATTATTTTTAGGGTGAAGTGCTTGCAGAGCGTGTTGGGCGACGATGGTGGAGGCCCGTTTGTGTGCATGTTCTGGTGTTGGTCAAAGTCCTTTCACGAGTGTGCGTGTCACTGTGGGGTGTGTTCAGTTTTGTTTTTCTTCTTTGTCCTCCCCTCGTCTGCCCAGCGTTCAGCCGGTAAGCCTTCCCCGAGTTAGGTTTTTATTTTAACTTTTACTGTTTTAATTCATCTTATTTGTAATAAAACTATTTATTGAAACTGGAACCACGTCTTGGCCTGTTGGGAAGAATCTACGCGTCCTTTGTCAGGACTGCACTTGGGTTCCCCGGACCCGGATTCCGAGGTGGCGTTGTTGTGTTTTTGTTTTGGGGTGTACTGCATCAGCAGCCCCCCACACCACCACTTTGCCGCACATAGACTATATATTGTGGATGTGCAAATTTCAGATCATAGCTGCATTTATTTTAATGTGACTTTAGATTTAGACACCTGCCCTGACAAAGTGTCTACTCAAAGAATCATAAACCAAACCGCAATTGATAAATTTTCAAATTCTTTTGACCCGGCATGCTGTGAAAATAGCAATGATGTGGATTCTTTGTACAGTCTTTCAATAACCACTGTGTTTTGAAGGATGTTGCCCCTCTCAGGCGCAAAATATTTTCTCCTAAACTTCCACCCCTGGCTGACTGAGAACATAAGAGCGTTTAGAAGATCTTGTCATCAGGCAGAACGTAAATGGAAAACATCTAAACTAGAAGTTAACAGACTCAATCTTAAAGAACTGATTTCCTCACTTAATGAAAAAATTAAGCAGGCCAGATTGGAATATTTTTCCAATCTGGTAAACTTGAATAAAACTTTATTTGCAGCCATAAATAAGATTGTGTCACCCCCAGTTCCGACGCCTACACAAACAACTAGTGACTGCAACCAATTTCTAGGTTTTTTTTTTTTATGTGGAAAAGGTCAACATTAGAGCTTCCATTAAATCACTTGAAGACTGGACCCCTATTGTTTGCCGCCCTTTGTGCCTGTGGTCATCTTTCATGCTTGTGACAATTGGAGGTGAGAAATATAGTGGCTGGGATGAAACTATCAACCTGCCCGCTTGATATTTTACCCACATCTCTGTTCTTAAAGGCATTTGATGTGGTTGGCCCTCATGTTTAATTTATCCCTAGCAAGTGGATTAGTCCCAACCTTCCTCAAACAAGCTTCATTAACTCCAGTCCTTAAGAAACCTCACTTAGATCCCACAGATCCAAGTAACTACAGACCAATATCAAAACTCCCTTTCTTAGCTAAGATTCTAGAAAAAGTGGTAGCAGAGCAATTAACCACTTTCTTAGACAATCACAGTATTCTAGATAAGTTTCAATCCGGTTTCCGTAGGCTCAAATGATATATTTATGGCTTCTGACTCTGGGCGTTACACTGTATTGGTACTACTAGATCTCTCGTCAGCTTTTGATACTGTTGACCACAAAATCTTGCTGCATCTCTTAGAATATGAACCGTGACTATCAGGGACTGTTTTATTCTGGTTCTCATCTTATCTAACCAATAGAACATTTACCATGTTTGTAAACAATATCGCATCCAAAGTCACTCCCCTGAAACATGGTGTGCCTCAAGGTTCAGTTCTTGGCCCCATATTGTTTCTGCTGTATATCCACCAGCTTTTGCTGCATTATAAACAGAGACGTCTCATATCATGTTTATGCAGATGACATTCAGATTTATTGTTCTTTAAATGAATCTGAACTGCTGAACTGTGTCGCCTCTGTTCATGACTGGGTCTCCAAAAATGGTCTTCAATTAAATCAGCAGAAAACCAAAACTCTGATTATTGCCCCAGAACAGAAAATCCCTCTCATTAAGCAACATCTCGGTTCTTTCTGTTCCACCTCCCAATCTAAACTCAGAAACCTGGGTGTTATCTTTGACCAGTCAGTGTCTCTGGACGCACATACAGGTTACGTGGTTTAAAATTACTTCTTTCATCTCAGGTCCATCTCCAAACTAAAGCCCATTCTGTCTAAATCTGATCTCGAGCTGGTCATCCATGCTTTTATTTCCTCTCGTTTAGATTATTGCAACTCGCTTTTTATCTGTCTTAACAAATCTGTTATCACTCGTCTCCAACTTGTCCAAAATGCGGCTGTGAGGCTTTTAACTGGAACCAACAGAAGGGAACACATCACCCATGCTCCATGTTTACTTCTGACACCATGTAATGATGCTGGACCTCTTAAAACATTTGTAGACTGTTTTGAACTGCGTCTTTATTATTACTCTGTGTTTTCGTCTCTCTGACGTTTTGCATACAGGCAAACATAACGCAAGTAACTGACTCCCCCTAGTGGTCTGATGACAGTAATACCATACATCACAAAAAAAAAAAAACATTAAATGTTTCAAAAAACAAAATCATTTGAATTTAACTGAAGAGCATCCTCTCTCACATCATCCAGACAGCAGCCCTGGACAGAGCTGGTCCTCCTCACCAGCTGGTTCTTCTCTTCTCGTCCGGTCAGAGCGGCTCGATTTCCAGAAGACAACAGTGTAGAAAAGAACCAAAGAATCTTAAAACGTTCTCAGCAGATGCAGTGCAGACGCCGCAGCGGTCTAGCTACTCCAGAGGACTCACACTGGCTCCAGATGGTTGCAGTCCTGATGCAGACTCTGTCTTTCTGTTGTTATCCTGATAAAAGGATGTGCAGTATCATAAGGATGGGGGTTCTGGACCTCTGTGACCAGCCTCTCATGTTCTGATATGACCCTCTACCACAGTCTTTGTGAATGTGTCAGTAGAACAGACGTAATGTCAGGGAAAACCCCGCAAGTACCAGCAGTAACCTTTTTGTCCAAACGCTGCACTAAAATCCACCAGATTCCAGCAGACAGGTGCAGCATCTGACCGTCCAGGTGTTGTTTCTACAGGTGTGTATGCTAGCATACATGTGGATCACATGACTAATGTGTTGATTATTGAAGAGAAATTTCATTACAGTTTTTCCCAAATGCTAAAGCACTAGGTGCAATTCTCCAAACCAGTTGATCAACCGCTTTAACTCTTTTCTCAATAACATCACTCTTTGGTCAAAACCTAAAACACAATTTGCAGTTAAAAAAAAAAACATTTTGTGAACAGTGTCAAGTGTTTTGTTGTGTAGTGTGTTGTGATTGCTGCAGGTTTGTTAGTTTTGAAGACAAATTCTTCATTATGAACTCAAAGAGAACTCACGATTATGAACTCACGATTTTGACTCAAGAGTCCAGATTTTTGTACATTTAGCTCATATTTTCAAAATCGTGTTTGGTGTTTTGATGTGTAGTGTGTTGTGTCTGATGTGTGTGTGTAGGTTTTGACAACAGTCTTCATTTTGACCTCAAAGTGAGCTTTTGACTCAAGAGTCAAGAATTTTGTGTATTTAGCTTAAATTTTGAAAATTGTGTTTGATGTTTAAATGTTTCAGAAAATGTGTTTTAGCATTTGGGAAAAACTGTAACATCAGTACCACCTTAACAGCCTGGTGGCATCAAAGTCCTCAGTCGTACCGTGTAAAATGACACCCATCTGGAACAACCCAGACATCCTTATAAACAAAAAAATGTTACACTTCCCAGCCTGGCAAGCAGGGGGCGTAACACTATTAGAGCACTTAATTATTGAAAGAAGATTTATAACACCACAGGAACTACAAGATAAACATGGAATAAATCACTTCTTGGAATATCAACAACTGAAATCTATAATTACAAACAAAATTAAGTACCAGGATAATGACTTACAATTACCAGAAATAATTACCTCTTTGTTTAAATTTTCAATGACTAAGATTCTTTCAAAAATATACAAACTCTTACATGAAGAAAGCAGCAATAATCAGGGATTGTAGTGATGGTGGATTTAAGGATATTTGAGATGATTCAAATAAACTGGCTCACATCATTTCTAAAGATGAAAACAGTTTCTGGTTTATTTACCTTTCAGAGTTTATTTTGAACTAGGTGGTATTCATTTGCTTTTAAAATGTGATTTTGATTTTTAAAAACTTCCTTTCAATCTTTCTGCTTTCCTTCAGCAAGTTTTACTTTACTGGAAATGAATATTTAAACATAGTTTTAGTCCTCACAGTTCACCTGTATGGAATTCCTGTTATGTTTAATATAGAAATAAATCTTTGTTCTTCAGAGATTGGATGGATAAAGATATATGGTCAATCTTACATTTAATAGATATCAATGGAAAGATTTGAACATTTGAAATACTTTATAACCATTTTGGTCTAAACAATAAGAAACAGTAAGATAATAAATGCAATTCTCCAGTCTTGAAATCAATTATCATCCACTTTAATTCAACAAGTTCCAGTTCAGCTTCCATCTCTGCTGGTTCACAGTCGACCAATCACCAGATCCCATTTGTCTAATTCATTCATACGAGTTTCCTTTGGAGAAGAGATTTTTACTAAATTCTCTAACAGAAATCAAATCTCACAATATTACACCAAAGAGGAAATAATGGCTCATTTCAAATCAGATCTGATCAAATACACAATCATTCCAAAGTTGAGAGAAGTTCATTTTAGAATAATAAATGATGTATATCCGTCCAAAGAACTTCTAATATTACTGTTCCACAGTTTTCAAGATAATTCACATAGTTCTTGTAAGAAAAATCTAGAAACAATAGATCTTTTTCTTTTTTACTGTATACATCTTTTATGAAGATTTTTATTTCTGGTCCTTGTCAAAATTTTCTGTTTCAGTAAATTTGGGAAAAAAGCATATTCTTTTTGGTTTACTTTCAAATAATAAATCTGATTTAGTTTTTAATTTTTGATAATTGTAGGAAAGTTCCATATTCATAAAAACAGATATTCTAAACCAGATCATCTTCAGTACATTTCACAGAGAGATTTGTTTGTATTTTGATTTTTTAAAGGTTATGAAAAATAAATAAAAACAGAAACATTCTGACTTCTATTGTTGATAATAGATTATATGAAAACCATCAGTATTCATGTATGTTTATACATGTTGTGTCTTAAGTGTGTTCATGTTCTTTATCATGTAATTGTTAAATAAAGTTTTAAAGGAAAAAAAAACACCAGGGGGAGGAGCCAAAGCAGCTCCTCTGATACAGTTAACCACGCTCCTGAAATAACGGAAAAGACTCCGATGATTCAAAGAGCTTTAGGATCTTTTCTGTTCTTGGTTCTGGTCGGTTCATCTGTTTCCGGATCATCAGGTGAGATAAAGATAAACTTATAAACTCGATAAATCGTTAGAATTTCTCGGTTTGATGATTGTTTCAGAGTCTGAAAGCGGAAGTGAAATCTCGCGATGATTCTGTTCATTAGAAACAAAGAAATAAATAAATTACTGATGGAGGAGAAACCAGAACGAGCAGAACCATCAGAACGGAGATAAAGGGAGTGTTGTTTTTCCAGTGAGCTGTCAATCATCAGACCACGCCCACAACATGGTTGCAGTGCAGTTTCTCCAATCTGCGCAGTAGAGTCTCCAACATGTTGTTCCTCGGTTCTTTTGTGTTCTTGGTTCTGTTCGGGTAATCTCTTTCCAGGGGCCCGTTTCAAGAAGCAGGGAAGAAGCGCAGAGAACATAAAAAAATGTAAAATAGGTTTGTTCCAGCACTCTTCCTCAAAGAGACTTCTGCGTCTAACTCAGGCTCCAAGCTGCAAAGGTTCAGCTGCAGATGAAGGATGAGGAAATCTGGTGATTTCATTATGGAGGATCTGTATGATTCTGTATGACACCAACTTCTAATGATCTGTGAAGCTGTTGGATCTCTCGTGGCGCCCGCTGTGCTGCGCTCAGGACAGACACGTCACACAAAGAAGCGCATCTATTTTTAAAAAAGTGTTTCCATTACAGTTTTGCAAAAAAAAAGTCTGTTTCAATACTCCCCAAATACCACCTCCTCTATGAGCAAAAACTTTTCTCGAAATGAGTTGTTTTTTTTTTTTTTTTTTTTTTTTTTTTTTTTTTTGAAATTGTTGTGTTTCCATTAGGAGAATTTATTATTGAAATTCCAATTTGTGAAATTTCAAAGTTAGTGTAAACGAACCCAGTGATGAGGATGACATGTTTCATGTGAAGGAAAGTGTAACAATGTACAACATGAGATATTCATTCATGGGAAGATCCTGTAAGGAAACAGTTGTGAATGTGAAGATGGTGATCTATGAAGTAGATACAGGCTGTGGTTACACTGTCATGTCAAAACAATCATTTGATGGTTTGTTTCAATGCAGTAAGAGACCAGAGATGTTGAAGTGTGATCTGAAGTTAAACACTGACAGGGTCATGCAGTGTTAGGACCTGCCAAGGTTAACATGGAGGCAGGGGGTAAAATCTGGTGGTGGTCAACGGCTCTGGGGCTAGTCTGTTGGGCCGGGGCTGGATTAAAGCCCTCAGGTTAGACCGGGACAGAGTAAACACAGTCCAGGAGGGGGAGGAGTCTCTTCAGGAAGTGAAACAGTTTTTAAAGAGGAACTCAGGAAGTTAAAAGGTTTCAGCAAAAATATGTGTGAATAAAAAAGTAAACCTTCAGTTCTACAAACCACCATCAGTTCCATTTGCTATGAGACACAAAGTGGAACAGGAAATAGAGAGAAGATCATTGAAACAGTGAAGTTTCTGATATTAAAGCCTGATGGAACTGTGGTGACATGTGGTGACATGTGGTGACATGTGGTGACATGTGGTGACTAGAAGTTAACAAAGTGTCTGCATTAGAACAGGATGGAGGACATGAATACATGTCTGTCAGGAGGAGAAACATACAGAGTTAGACAGAGTCATGCATGTCAGCAGATCATGTTAGATGACATAAACAGCTCAGAAAGAAGACAAGTGGATGTGGGGACCAGACCAAGAGAGGGTGTTCAAGTGGTGTGAAGAACACAGTGTGAACCTGACTGTTGTCAATAAAGTTCTTCTTGAAGATACAGACAGACCAGCTCATTTTTCTTAGACGTTGCAGTATTGTTGTTTGTTTTTCTCTTCAATGTTGAGTTTCCTAAAGGCGTTCAGGAGAAGCTCCTCCCACACAGTCCTCCACCAGGAGGAAGATCTAGTTTTCAGAGCGTAAGAATCCTTTCCCTGGCGAGCAGGAGAGGGTTCACACACAGAGCTCAGGAGTGGAGGAGTGGCTGTGGAGACTGTCCGGCGTTCCTGGAGTTTGATATCTGCTGGTGGAAATGGAACTCCATACGTGGTAGAGTCTGCTTCAAAGCTCACCATGTAAACACTAGCATAGCGTGTTCTGTGTGTGGAGCCCAGGAGTTCTGGTTCTGTTTGGAAGTGTCCGTGCACACTCAGAGGTGCAGCTGCATGGAAAGCTGTCAGATCCAGTTTGGAACCTTCTGACTTGATCAACATTTGGACAAGTTGGAATCTTGAAGGATCACTACTGGAATCTGATCTGTACAATCTCTGATCTCTGGAATCTGATCTGTACAATCTCTGATCTCTGGAATCTGATCTGTACAATCTCTGATCTAATCTCTGATCTCTGGAATCTCTGATCTCTGTGTTCTGATGCAGGTCTGAACATCTCTGCTGAACCTGGACAGAACATCGTTCTACCATGTGGAGATCCAAACATCAACCAGGTTTTAGTTTTAGAGTGGAACAGATCTGATCTGCAGGAGTATGAATATGTGTTTGTATACAGAGATAGACGTGTTGATCTTGAAGCTCAGGATGAATCTTTCAAGAATCGAGTGTTTCTGAAGAACAATCAGATGAAGGATGGAGATCTGTCTGTGGTTCTGGAGAACCTGAAGATTAATGATACTGGAAGATACGAGTGTAGAGCTGTAAATGAAGATGATCCACAGAGAGAAAAAAAAAGCTGATCTCCACCATCAACCTGATGGTGTCTCCTCCTCCTCCTCTTCCTCCTCTTCCTCTTCCTCCTCCTCCAGGTGAGCATTGAGAGTGAATTGATGTCAGAGTGAAAGGTCTCAGATCAGACGTGTTTTCTGAAGATGTTGTTGATGAGACTCTGCAGGAAGAGGAAGAGGAGACACTTCTCATCTTCATCATCTCATCATCATCATCATCATCTTCTCTGCAGGAAGCAGCTGCTGATTGATCACTTGGAGCTTTCAACATCTTGTTTGTTCTTCTCTATAATCTCTGATCTTCTGATACAGATCTGAACATCACTGCTGAACCTGGAGATGACGTCATTCTACCATGTGGAGATCCAAACATCAACCAGGATCCAGTTTTAAAGTGGACCAGAACTGATCTGCAGGAGGATGAATATGTGTCTTTTAGAATGAACAACTCTGCAGTTTCTGAAGGTCGACCTGAATCTTTCCATAATCGAGTGTTTCTGAATAACAGTCAGATGAAGGATGGAGATCTGTCTGTGGTTCTGAAGAACGTGGAGATTGAAGATTCTGGAAGATATGAATGTAGAGTCAAACTAAGGAATGATCCAACCAGAGAATGGAAGCTGATCGCCATCATCAACCTGCAGGTGTCTCCTCCTTCAGGTGAGCATTGAGAGTGTCTGTGTCTCGTCCTCCTCCTCCTCTTCTTCCTCCTGCTCTTCTTCCTCCTGCTCTTCTTCCTCCTTTTCTTCCTCCTCTTCCTCCTCCTCTTACTCCTCCTCCTATTTCTCCTCCTCCTCCTCTTTTTTCTCCTCCTCCTCTTCCTCCTCTTCTTCTTCTACCTCTTTCATCTCCTCCTCTTCATCCTCCTTTTCCTCCTCCTCCTTTCTCTCCTCCTCCTCTTCCTCCTCACTTCTTCCTCCTTTTTAGGTTTTTTTTGGGCACAATGGGGTTTAAAACGACAGAACTTTGACTCCATAATTCAATGGTGGGATGTAGGGAAAACACAAATTCGTGTGTTTTGCCAACAGTACAGTTCACACTCAACCAAAAGACTAAAGGACACTATACAGGCACTTCAGGACTGTATTAGAAGCATTGAACTGTCCTTAGAGGCGGGCTCTAACAACCACGGCGCCGTTTCTCTCCGAGAAAAAAGATGTGAACTGTCGCACGTGCTGAAACAGAGAGCTGAAGGAGCCCTGGTCAGGTCTCGGTACCAGAACATCAAAGACATGGATGCTCCTACTGCTTTTTTCTTCGGCTTGGAGAAAACAAAGAAGCAGAATGGGACAATGACCTGCCTGAGCCTGCCTGATGGAAGACTAACCTCTGATCCAGAGGAGATGCGTCAAACCGCCTTGGATTATTTTTCGAAATTGTGTATTCTGCATACTATATGACCGAGAAACTGCTGCTGAGCTTTTAAAGAACCTAAGTGCTGCTGAGAGGGGGAGCATTGACAACACGGTGGTCCTGGAGGAGTTTACTGAAGCTCTGAGGGGAATGGCTTCTGGACGTGCTCCTGGTTTGGATGGACTCACTATTGAATTCTACAAACATTTCTGGGACATACTAGGAGCAGACCTTCATCAGATGTTCTTGAGCTGCTTCTCACTTGGTAAACTACCAACTTCCTGTCGGCGAGCAGTCCTCTCTCTACTTCCAAAGAAGGGGGACCTGTCCTTATTGAAGAACTGGAGACCTTTATCTTTGCTTTGTACTGACTATAAACTCCTTTCCAAAGTCCTTGCTAACAGACTGAAGGTTGTTTGGACTGGGTTCTTCACAGAGACCAGTCCTACTGTGTTCCTGGCTGGTCTATTTTGGACAACCTTTTTCTTCTCTGAGATTTATTTGATTTGGGCAGTAGTGGTGACGTGCACTTTGGAATAGTATCCTTGGATCAGGAGAAGGTGTTTGATAGAGTCGATCACAATTACTTGTTTTCTGTTTTAGATGCTTTTGGTTTTGGAAAAAATTTCCCTTCATGGGTGAAAATAATGTACAACAGTGTTGAATGTTTACTGAAGGTGGGGGGGGTCTAAGTAGACCGGTGGCAGGATCACGTGGGATTAGACAGGGCTGTCCACTCTCTGGACTGTTATACAGCCTGGACATTGAACCCTGACTGAGTAGACTGTGAACTGGCATGACAGGGATTTCTCTGCCTAGGGGGTTTATTTCTGAACCTCTAACAACTAGCGCTTATGCTGATGATGTCACTGTTTTTGTGTCTCATCAAGATGATGTCAACAATTTGGCTGAGACTGTTTTTCCAAAACCTCATCAGCCAAGATTAACTGGAATAAGAGTGAAGCTTGTTTGGTTGGGGAATGGGAAGAGAGAACACCTCCTACCTTACCAGGCAGCTTAGAGTGGAGAAGTAGTGGTCTAAAAGTTTTGGGCCTTTATTTTGGATCGGGAGATTTTGAGGCCCAAAACTGGGTCGGGTTGTTGGATAAAGTCCGTGCCAGGTTGTCTTCATGGAGATGGTTGCTACCCCAGCTGTCTTTCAGAGGACGTGTTCTGGTTGCTAACAACCTGGTCTCCTCGATGCTCTGGCTCAAGCTTTTGGTCCTCTGTCCTCCCACCAACCTGCTCAGTGACATCCAACGATCCATCCTGGACTTGTTTTGGAATGGGAAGCCCTGGATTCGTGCAGCTGCTTTGTACCTTCCTGTCCATGAGGTGGTCAAGGCCTCATCAACATCATGTCCAGAGTGATGGCGTTCAGACTCCACACCGTTCAACGTGTCCTCCATCACTGCGGGGCGAGGTGGCTCGAGACAGCCTCAGTTCTTCTACGGAGAGCCGGAAGGCTGGGAGATGATAAACAGCTGTTCTTCTAAATAAAGGGACCTGGACCTGATGGGTCTCAGAGCTTATTATGGATCTGTTCTGAATGCTTGGCAAGCTTTCAACATGAATCGAGAGAACATGCTGACTCCTGGTCCATGGACACTTCAAGAACCACTCTTTTACAACGAAGAGATCTCACTGGACCTCTTGGACTCTCTCTCTGTGAGAGCAGCGCTACAGGAAGCAGGCTGGGTCAAACTGGGACATCTGGCTGTCCCGTTAAAGACTTTGGAGCAGAAAGTGCGTTTCTGGCCCAGACTGCTGTCCAGAGTTGTTCAGGCTGTGATGTGCTCGATTCCTATTGGATGGAGAAATTATCTATCTGAGCACATGACCTCATGGGATCCGGACTCACCGTACAGATCTCCACCTGTCACCGTATCCCATAATGCAGCTGACTGGATGGAGGACCCTAACAAACTGCTGGACCTCAGTCACATGGAGTATGATTATTTTAGAGTGACTGAAAGGCTGTAGAAGATGTTCTATGTCATGTGAATGCTGATGGAGAACTCATCTTCTCCTTCTGAACCCCAGAGATCAGGTCATCATTTATTGATGCTTTTTTATTTTTACCATCATGTGAGTTAATATGTAAATATTAGAATGCTCCAATAAAGAGCATTTTTAAAATCAAAAAATCAAAAATCTTCCTCCTCCTCTTTCTCCTCCTCCTCTTCTCTTCTTCCTCTTCCTCCTCCTCCTCCTCCTCTTCCTCTTCTTCCTCCTCCTCCTCCTCCCCTTCCTCCTCTTCCTCTTCTTCCTCCTCCTCCTCCTCCTCCTCCTCCTCCTTCAGGTGAGCATTGAGAGTGAATTGATGTCAGAGTGAAAGGTCTCAGATCAGACGTGTTTTCTGAAGATGTTGTTGATGAGACTCTGCAGGAAGAGGAAGAGGAGATACTTCTCATCTTCATCATCTCATCATCATCATCATCATCTCTGTCTCTGCAGGACACGGTCGTCTTGGTCTGATCGTTGCATCAGTTTCTGCTGTTCTGGTTCTTCTTGTTCTCTGGATCTCCAAGAATAAAGAAATCTTCAATCCAAAGTTCCATCAAGCATCAGAATCCTGAAGATGAAGATTGTATCTAAATAATCCCAGCTAACATGTGAGCTGCAGCTGTTGATGAAGCTGTGTGTGTTCATGCAGTGAGTGTTGATGTTCATCAACCTGAACGTCTCTTCTGTCCTGCTTTCATCACAGTAACATGGAGTCATCCTCCAATCACAAGCAGCATTCAAACAGAGCCTCAGCATTTCAACATGGCCGCCTTATTGCTAAGCAGCTGTTCTGAATGTGCTAGCTAGCTAACGTTAAGCCTTCTTCATGTCAGAGCAGATTGGACCAGAGTGAACTTGAAGACGTGTTCTGAGGTGTGTCTAGAAGAGTTCTGATCAGTATTATTGATCTCTGATCTGATGTTGTTTTCATCATGTTTGTTGCTGTTATTGCTTCATCTGCTTTCTCTGGAGCAACTCATGTCAAAAAAGAAAGTGGGAAAAAGTCAAGTTTTACTGGATGTTATTCACAATCGAAGATTAAAACGGCTGACAAGAAAACTATGGTGAACGAGCATTCTGGTAGTACTTGAACGCATCACTCATTGACGGATTTATGAGACGTGAAAAGAGTCTGACGGTAGATTTGTGCGTAACTTAAGCTGTGTGTAACAGGTGATCCGTGTGTATTTTATAAAGATTTTTTTGTGTAATTCGTTTCAAGCTGTTGTCATTTTAATTTGTGCATGTGTAAATTGTATTTTGTATTTTTTTACATTTTTGTAACTTTTTTACTTTAGCAAAAAACGTATCATATGAGTTATAAATCAAGAATTACACTCGCACAAATCAGAGTGAGTCTATTTTCTCTCCAGAGAAATCTCCTTCTGAATCCAGACTGATCGACGTTATAGATTAGAGTTAGAGGTCTGTGTCAGACTGATGCTTTGTAGAAACTTTATTGTTCACAGAGAGAATGGACAGAAACAGGAAAACTCCAGATCATAGACTGTGAAAACACTGGACAGAACAAGCAATGAGGTCTCCCATTGGAAATGCATTACATCCTCTCCTCGCGAAAGTAGGCCGCCGCTTTCACCGTCACTTCCTGAAACGGCTATCGCCATTTTGCAAACCATCATCAGCGATTGGTCCGAGTCTCTGTGAGTCATGGAAGTACCTTCCACCAATCTGAAGAGAGTTTATTGAGAGTCTCCGCCTCTTTCCACGCCTCTACCACGAGACATTGGAATGTAAACAGCTTCCACTTTAATAACGGCGGCTCGAGAGAATTGTACAAGTCATTGTTCAAGTCTTTGAGGGAGAACCATTCCAACATTTGATTCTGCTGTTAACCTTTCCTGCTTCCTTGTCCTGATCGTGGTCGGGGGGAGCAGGAGAGCTGCTGCAGCTCCTCGGGTGAACGTCCTCGTGGTTAAACCCGCGGGTGTTTGGTTCTGCAGGCAGATACTCTCACTGTCTGGTTGGAGGCTGGAATCCACCATTTATTTTCACTTTTGTTGCTTTACTCCAACTTTCCCTGAACGCCCGCTCCTTTTCTTTCCGCTCTCTTCCTCTCTCTCTCTCTCACACACATACGCGCGTGCACGTACAATCACGCTCGCGCCGCCCCGTCCCTTTCTCTCTCCGTAGCTTTCCCACAACACTGCAAATGTTGTATTGACTTACATATTTTCTTTTTTGTCGAATTAAATAATGTGTCGCCACATATATTCCGGAATAAACATTCTCGGTTATAATCATCTATTTTGATATTGAAACCAGTGACTGTTAATGCGCCTTTCTGAGCGCACGTCCGCGTTAACTTTCAACTTCTTCTGTTTGCAAAGCGAGTGTGTTTTTTACACCCGGTTTAACCGCGTTGAGCCTCAAAATCTATTTCTACAGAGTAAAAGATGGCGACAGCATGTCCTCTTGTTTTAAACTGCTGCATTCCATTGAGGAAAACAATAGAAGGACAATGACAGGAACATTGTTGAATTGTAAAGTAGGTGTTAAAAGGTCTTCACGACCGCATTGATGAAGTCTGCTCCCATTGGCTACCTTTCATCTGTCACTCAAACCCCCCAGACGTTCCACGTCAGACCCACAAACGCTTATTGAGCCATCTGATTGGTCAATTTATAACTCAAATAACTTGTGATAATGGAAATAAATCTTTAAAAAAAAATTAGGATTAGAAAAAAGAAGTTAAGCAGAAAGCTCCAGAGGAAGAATGATTATTCTGACATTTAAAATGACTGAGAAATAACTGTCTGATTCTCAATGTAAGTCAATGGGACTTTGGCCTTTTTGCAACCCAGTGGTACTTCCTATATGGAACACGGAAGTAGGGGGGCATGCTCAGTCCAGTTCTCCTATATACAGTCAATGTGTCAGACTGACTGCTTTGTAGAAACTTTATTGTTCACAGAGAGAATGGACAGAAACAGGAAAACTCCAGATCAGAGTTTTAATCTGAAAAACAAAGATTCAGTTTGAGGGAAATGTCTCCATCTAGTGGTCATTCTGATGAACTGCAGCCAGACTGCTGATGGCGGGAAGAGCCTCGTTTTATCATGGGGGAACGACGTTTTTTTTTAAACTTTATTAACAACCAACAGAATACAACAACAAAGTGAATGTCTCAGGAGGAAATAAAATGTGTAGAAATTGTAAAAAAAAAAAACAAACAAACAAAAATCATAAAATAAAATAAGAAGGGGTTCAATATACTTTACATTTTTCAAAAATCAAATTAGTTCATATTGCTATATTAGGAAGACGCCTGGTTTTTTTAATTAACTTTATTGCAAACATCAATTTCGATACAAAAAATGTGCAAAATAGCCATTGTACGTGTATACAAACATTATAAACTATTAAATAAAAAAAGGAAGACGCCTGGTGGTCTGTCTCTGCCTAATAGTGGTGACGTCACGGTGCCGCCATCTTGGATGGGTCTCAGATCCTGCAGGTCTATTGTTTACAGTGAGGAAGGTGCATTTATGATTAAAAAACACTTTTTCTTATAAATTGAACACAATCTGACATATGATAAACATGAATTTGATAAGCAAAGTATTATTTCATAAATGTTTGAAAGATTCAGGAGAAGCTAAAAAAAAAAAAAAACACGATAAAAAATAAACTTATAACCAAATCAAACATTTTTTAGGCATCTTATTAAAAAAAAAATAAGAAACCCAACATTTAAATTCATGATCTTTTACACAGTAATAAATCCAGAACATGCCTCTCTGGTTTAGATTCTTGGTTAGTATCTAGCCACTTACAGAATAATGATATTTTGATAAATATCCTACATTGTCCTTTAACTGACCACCAAGCTGATCGCCTACATATTGTTTTAAATCCCTCAGAAAATATTTGTAAATCTAATAACTGGAAATTAAATATCTCTTTATTAAAAATTAATGAAATACAAACTAAAATTATCAACTTTATTTCAAAATTCTTCAGCAAAACTAAATTAGAAAACTCTTTCAATTATTTAAATACAAGTCAGACAAATTTTTAAGAAAATTTAGCAGCAATTTAGCCAAATTAAGAAGGCAGCAGGAACAAGATGCATTTCACTACTATGTCAAAAATCTCCAGAGATCTTATCAGATGAACAAAACTAGAAATGATAAAACTACAAGAAGATCTGGACCAGATTTATAAAAGAAAAGCAGAAAGAGCTTTTATCAGATCCAGAAAACAATGGCTGGAGCAGGGAGAGCAAAATTCTTCATATTTCTTTCAAATGTAAAAACATCAAAGACAGATGAAAGACAGATAAAAACTCTAAACAACAACGCTACATGTTCTATTAAACTTAAATACGCCTCATCTCCAAGATTTGAAATGAATCCTAGAATCAGACAGGGATGTCCTTTATCTCCATACCTACTTCTTCTAGTAACTCAACTTCTATGTGATCATATTAAATCTAGTCCATTACAAGCTATCTCCATGGCTAACAGGTCTGTAATTATTCGTCTGTTTGCTGATGACACAACTCTTTTTCTAAAGACAGCTTTCACACAATTCAGAATAGCAATTGATGTCATCAAACCTTTAACTGCCCAAAAGAACCAAAACTCTCCAAGATAATGCTGATGCTCATTGCTTTGGTACGGAGCCCCTAAAGAGACATCCAATGAAAAACACAAAGTTACAAATCATTATTTTACTCAAACATACATAGACAGTTATCCAGATTATTTTTTACTTCAATTTGAAGAAAAAAAATCCAAAATTACTTTCTTATTTTATGACTTCAATTATTTAGGAAAAAGAACCAGAGTGTGCAGCAGGTAGGAACTGGAAATAAAAAATAAAAACTCTAAATAAACTCTGACTGGTGTGTACCTTTTACTGTGTGTTGCTCATCAGTCAGTGACTTGATTTGTTGTTTTACTTCCATTTTTGGGAGAGAATTGTTCTTACTTCACTTAGAGAAGAAATGAAGACTACAACCATCACCTCAGGTCAGACTCTCTGACCTCTGACCCCGAGGATGACACAGAGACGCTGAAACCATGCTAACGCTATCAGGCTCAGTGCAGACCGCTAACGTCACCAACGACCACAAGAGAGTGGGCGGAGCCTCCAGGACTCTAACCTGACAGACCGTCACATGACTGCAGAACGAAGTTTGAAACACAAAACCACAAACACACAAAACCACAAACACAACTACACAACTTTATTGAACAAAGACGAGACAGGAACACACGAGAGGTTAAAGCTGCTGGAGGAGGCGGGGCTGGAATGAAGGTCTGGAGGATCAGATGGAATCCAGAGGATCAGATGGAATCTGGAGGATCAGATGGAATCTGGAGGATCAGATGGAATCCAGAGGATCAGATGGAATCCACTGGATCAGATGGAATCTGGAGGATCAGCTGGAATCCAGAGGATCAGATGGAATCCAGAGGATCAGGTGGAATCCGGAGGATCAGCTGGAATCTGTAGGATCAGCTGGAATCTGTAGGATCAGCTGCAGTCCAGCAGCCGTTTGGAGTCCGGCTGTACTTCACCACCGAGTAGACGGAGTCTGGATCTGAAAGACATGAAGACCAGAGTTTGAGAAGGTCAGGAAGCAGGACGGACGGCGAGCTGCGGGACGGACGGCGAGCTGCGGGACGGACGGCGAGCCGCGGGACGGACGGCGAGCCGCGGGACGGACGGCGAGCCGCGGGACGGACGGCGTGCCGCGGGACGGACGGCGTGCCGCGGGACGGACGGCGAGCCGCGGGACGGACGGCGAGCCGCGGGACGGACGGCGAGCCGCGGGACGGACGGCGAGCCGCAGGACGGACGGCGTGCCGCGGGACGGACGGCGAGCCGCAGTCTGCTCTCAGAAACACAAAGACCTGCAGAGCAGCTGCTGACAGACTGCAAGACATTTCTGCAGGTGTGGTTCTTCTGAGGAAACCACCTGAACATCAGGATCAACGTCAGACCTGAACCAGTCCACGCTATGACATCATCAGATGGAGGGAGGAGTCAGGAGGTGCTGAGGAGAACATTCATGAAGATTGATTTACCTTCAGACTTCAACTGAAGATGTTTCCACAATATTAGAACCAGGAGAACCGGGAGAACCACAGAACCAAGAACAGGTAACCAGAGGAGGAGGAGAGGAGAACCAGGAGGACCAGGAGAACCAGGAGGACCAGGAGAACCAGGAGGACCAGGAGAACCAGGAGGACCAGGAGAACCAGGAGAACCAGGAGAACCAGGAGGACCAGGAGAACCAGGAGAACCACAGAAGCAAGAACAGGTAACCAGAGGAGGAGGACCAGGAGGAGAGGTGGTTGATGGTTTCTCTGAAACAGACCAAAGATGATGATGATGATGAAGATCATGACCTCTGACCCTGAAGGATCTCCTCACCTGAGACAGAGATCCAGCTGGATGGAGACTCTCCATGATCCCTGATGTGACACTTGTAGAGACCTTCATCAGACCTGGAAACATGCTGGAGGGTCATGTGACCTGTAGGCTCAGTCCTGATGAGGGAGCCATCTTTATAGAAAGCAGCTGAGGGGTTGGAGGGAGGGGTCTTTGATTGACAGCTCAGAGTGAGGTCATGACCCTCCATCACAGGGAGGACAGGACTCTGCAGGATCACTGATCCACCTCAACACAGAGACAAAGCATTTCATCCATCTGCACACAGCTGCAGCAACACTAACTCCACAGTCTGATCTTACCAGAGACACTGATGTTAACCACCATGCTGCTGGCTCCTCCCCCTCCAAACTCACACCAGTACACTCCACTTTCTGATGGATACATGTATGTGATGGTACAAGAGGAGCCAGAAGATTCTCCCCACTCAGATCCACACTGACTCCAGGTTCTTCTGCTGGTGTTCCTCATCAGAGTCCATCCTTCATCCTCACAGTTCAGATTCACTGATTCTCCTTTAAAGAACTGAGATCTTCTGGGATTCACAGTCAGACCAGCTGGAAGATTTCAGATAAAATGACTTTATTAGAAAATATCAAATATTTAGAATTGAATAGAACAACACTTCCTTTTATTTAGTCAACAAATGAAGTTGTAACTTGTTCAAAACTTGTCATATTGTTTCCTGAAAGTGTTTCTCATCAATAATAAAGTTGATCTTTCAGTTTCATCTCATCCTCAGATTTCTCTGATCCTTGAGGATCAACTAAGACTCACTTTGGTTTGATTTGCAGCAAAGCAGAAACATCAGACCTGAAGAGAAACCACATGATTGGATTAAAAGAGCAGCTCCGCCCCCTCCCCCTCCCTCCTCCCCCCAGACAGACTGAAACCGACCCGACACTAACCACACAGAGACAGAACCACAGAACCGGACACAGGTTCTACCACAGGCTGAGAGGAAGCGGGGCAAAAGAACGAGAGTATTGCCCCATCACAAGGGTAGAAGATTAGAAAGTATTGATGAACACGAGTGTTATTGATCGGTTCTCATTATTGATCCAACGTATTTACAAATCATTTCTTTCAAAACAATTCTGTTTGACATTCTGAAATATTTCTCCTTCCAGAAGAAGAAATTCTAACCATGATCCTGCTCCTCTTTGTTGGTCTCCTCTTTCATCCTGACCTCCTTTTCATGTCATCTCCTCCATCATCAACATGAACAGAGCAGACAGTCAAGTTCAAGCAGACAAACAGCTTCTGTACTTACAGAGCAGACATGTTTCCTTCATCCTTCCTCTCTGATCTGATCTCTGCTTTCTGGCAGCTCACTCACACCACACACAAGCTCCGCCCCCTTCCTCTCCTCTCTATACTATGTTATAGAGATTCACTGATGGATGAGAATCTGGTCATCTTTAAATAATAAAAACATAGTTTAGGAGCAAAAAAAAATCACATTCCAAAAAGCAAATAGAAGTCTAAAAACTACAAGAACTTAAAATCACCTCTAAAAGACCTCTTTGATTTATCAGCCTTTAATTTGCATGAATAAGATAATCAGATTACTTAGATCAGAGGTGTCAAACATACGGCCCGCGGGCCGTATCCGGCTCGCTAGATGATTTATTCCGGCCCAATTATGAAGAAAAAAATATATCAGAATTTTCAAAAAAGAAAGCAAGTTTCTAGCCCATTCCTGTGGAGAGTTCTGGTTCTTTAAAGAAGTGGATGCAATGCGCAATTTAACCACTAGAGGGAGCAAATGAAACTCAAAAGATCAAGAAATTAACATCGGATTCATTTTGCTGTGGAAACCCCCAAAATATTTAACAAACTGTTTTTACAACATAAAATGACAGTTTTGGGTGTAATTTCATAAAAACCACTAAACTAAATTTAGTCAACAAACTAATCAACATATTTTTGACTGAAAATGCAAATAAAAATGTTCAGGTGAAATTTCCAGATTCCTTATTTGGGCCACAAATCTGAAGAGTTTGTGTTGTTAGAGGAACATGACAGACCTCACAGCTCTATGATGGGACCTTTCTATGTTGTCATCCAGACAGTAATAATACTTCAGTCTGTCTGTGTGGCTTCAGCTTCAGGCAGACCAAAAAATAAGAATTTCTCTCCTAAGAGCTCTGCTGTCCATTTAATGTTTCATAGAAATCTATTTTTCTCTCTTTTCTTTCACTTATTTTCATCATAAGCTTTGCCTGTTGAGTTTGTGAGGAATAATAAAAAGGTTTTAGGGAGAAGTTTGATCCAGCTGGACTTCAAATCAGTTCAGCTGGAATCTGCTCTCAGGTGGGGGCGTGTCTGTCTGCTCTGTTGCTCGCCTCTCGTAACAGCGGCGGGCGGGGCTTTCGCAGAGAAACAGAATTTTCGGGTGGTTGTTTATGTTGTAGAAAACTCATTTACTGTCCCAAAGCAAAATTAAGATCACATTCCTCCTCATGGAGTTTCTAATAGCAGACAGCTCTGGTTGGCTCCGCCCCCACCGCAGGTGAGCTGACCTGCATTGCAGCCGTCTGATCAAAGTTTGTCTTCCAAAAACTAAAAATAAAGGCCATATTTTGCTTTTAATTCAATAAAATATCAGTTCCCGAACATAAACTTTTATTTTATCACGTTGATCTCACAGCTGCACAGCAGGACGTCTGAGGGCGTCCGTCGGTTCCTGAGGGTTCATTTAGTTTGATTTTTCATTGATTAAAACATTTCTATTTTTTCCGTAGCCCCTCTTTAGTTTACTATCGGGATTGCTTTAATGTCAGATGTAAAACATTCAGTCTGTATAAAATTAAATAAACCTTTTTTTTTTTTTTTTTTTTTTTTAGTGAAATCCATTTTATGAAATACTTTGGACTCAGTGAATGAAAATGTAATAATAAATGATTAGACTATTAGGTTGTTTTTGCAACTAAGAAATAAAACAAAAATAAAGCTAAAGATAACTTGTTGAACAAAGGTTATTTTGCTGTTATGTTTCTGGTCCGGCCCACTTGAGATCAGACGGGTTGAATGCGGCCCCCGAACCAAAATGAGTTTGACACCCCTTCTATAGACAGTAGATCTGACAGGCGTCAACAGAGAGGTGGCAGAAGCAAATGTGAAGCTCCTGCTGCGTCTGGTTTCAATGCAGCAGAAGTTCTTCACGTTTTTACTAAATGTTTTCTGTTTCATTTCCATAACATGTATGTTATGGTTGTCATGTTGGATTTAACAGTTGAGGTCTTTCATTAACCACGCCCACATTCCTGATATGTTTCCAGTATGTTGTATTGTTTCTTTCTGTTTGGACCGAGGTAACAGAGCTACACCTTGTTTGTTCTTCCTCCATGCTAACACTGTTTATATGAACACACTTTATTTCAATCCAACAGTTTTTCCAACAGGAGAAGCTTAAGAGACAGTTTCTGACAAATCCATCTTTTTCAAATGGTTTGAGTTGAAACTGTTGCAGCAGTTCAACATGGTAATCAGTCCTGAATAGAGCTTGAACATCTGGAAACCATGTAGACACTGCGGCCCTCGAGGCCTGAAGGTGCTCGTCTCTGTGCTGGATGCTCAACGTTGTTATAGTTTCTTTCTGATTGTTGCTTTGTTTTTAATTAGATATAAAAGTAAAAGTTGGAAGTCTGTTGTATTAAATAGAGATCATAAATCCACTATTTGTTGTATTTTCATCTATTCCTGTGTTACAAGATCACACATGTCAATTAAAATAACTTTAAATTTGTTTTTTCCTCACAGACAACAGCAGGTTCTCTCTAAAACACAGTTATTAATCATTAAATAATGAAGATCAGGACAGGAACAGAGTCCACTCCACAGCTGTGAGGCTGCAGGGCAGAACTCTGGTTCTGACCGGGTATACCGGCGCATCGACCTGCTGCGGGTCGGGTTCTGATAGCCCTGAGGGTCGGGTCACGGGACCGTTATGCGTTGGGTGCTGTCCCCGGTACCGGGCATACTGACGTGCTCCCCGTCCCGGTAGCTGGTGGTTGGGAGGCTTGATTCAATTAGATCCACCAGCTCCTCACATTTCTGACTCAGCACCGCTCCGGGTCGGTCCCGTCTTAGTTTAGGGTTTCCCCAAAGCTTCGAGTTTCCACGAGGACAGACTTGAACCACGAGTCGATAAGCAACGAGTCGGAGTGAGAATGTGTTGTTACAGCGTGTCTGTGAGTGAGGTGTCAGAGAAAAACGTTTAAAACAGAGATTCTAGAGTTTCCTCAGATCAACGGTTCTGCTTTGACCCGACCCGTCTATTAAGAACGATCACAAAAGTCTCCATTACTGATTTCACCATGATGAGGATTACACCAGACCAGAGCAATGGAGCAGAGATGATGAGAGTTAGCCTCGCCCACTGAGTTTGATGAGAGTTTGACAGATTACATTTTCATGGTGTGTCCACTTCCTGTTTCATGAAATGTGTCATGAAATCATGAAATAAATAAATATATTATGAAATACTTAGATGTGCTGTTTTAATATTTTAATGCCACATTTATTTCAACATTTATTCATTTATTTAAACTTTTATTTATTTATTGCCACTTTTAAATAATTGATGGCACAGTTATTTATTTATTTATTGTATATATTTATTTCATTTTGGCTCTTTCGAGACTCCATATAACACATAATAAAACACAGAGATTAATTAAAAACATTTACAAATGAGTGATTTTGTTTCCGTTCCTTCATAATAACATCAAACTGAGGAGAAGTTGAGAACCTTGAAAGTAGCTGCCCTGTATTGAAAAGTCATCTTAGAAAGATAATTTACAATCTGCAAGAAAAGAATTTCAAACAGAACCGACTCCAGAACCAGAACCAAGCTGTGCAGAAACCTGAGAAGAAGTTTCTCCAGAACAGATCAGATACTGACAGAAGAAACCAGATAAAGATCAGATATTTAATAAATACATTTAATAAATACCACCACTCGTGTTGCCATACTGTCATGGATCAGATGAGGATCAGATGAGGATCAGATGAGGATCAGATGAGGATCAGATGAGGATCAGATGAGGATCAGATGAGGATCAGATAAGGATCAGATGAGGATCAGATGAAGCCCAATGAGGCTACATGTTTGTGATTTTGGGCTATATAAATAAAATTGAATTGAAATCTATTGATGAAATAAGAAGTTCAAGTATCAGGCATTAAAGGGTTGAGTCTGGTCACGTATGTCACCGCTTGTGATGAACTCCAACAATGTGGACCCTCGGTTCTGTTCTGTTCTTGGTTCTGGTTACTGTAACGCTAAAATAAAACATTAGAAATTGAACGGGACACGGTACAGAGTTTTTGTTTTTTCATTCAGCTGTCAATCAACAGACCACACCCCTAACATGGCGGCTGTGCATTTCCTGGAGACTACGCAGTTTAAATCTCCAGCGATGTGGACCCTCGGTTCTGTTCTGTTCTTGGTTCTGGTCGGTTTGTCCGTTTCCAGAACATCAGGTGAGATAAAAATAAACCAGAAATGTTGGGAACTGTTTGGAGAACGTTGCAGGTGAACGACAGCAGCGATTACGATGGAGTCTGAATGAGGAAGTGAAACCTGAATGAATTGATCTGAAGTTCTCCTGAAGGACCATCAGAAGACGAGCCTGCAGAGAGAACTGGATCCTGAGTCCACATGTATCCACCTTATTCCTATGCCCCATGAGCCTTTGCGTGAATTATGTGTGATACTTCCTGTAGATGCCGGAAGTAGCATTTATTTACATTACAACTGTAGAGCCGACAGCGCAATCCCCCTTGTTTTGGATCTATAACTACATATAAATGTGGAAACAGCAGCTGTCATGTCTTTAAAGAGGAGATGTAACAATTCCGGTGCCTGTTAAAATTGAAGGATGGTCTTAAAAAATGTCCAAATATAACAAATAATAGCATTTTTAGCTACTTTCTCAGTTCAGTTGCGGCAGATGGTGAATCTCTGAACAATCTTAAAGCTCCGAGGCATATCAATACCTTCATACATGATTATTTCTGCTGGAGTTACCACACAGTGCTGATCAATTGTAACTTTATCGTTTTACGTGCTTGTGTTTACATGATGCGAGAGCCAATGAGGGTTGCATCGCGCAGTGTAGCTTTAGCCCGTTTCATGTTTTGACAAAGTCAGCTGTGGTTTAAACATCGGTAATTTTTTTAATAGTTAATACCAGGAGATGCAGCAATTACACAGGAAATATCGTCCCTGTTCTTGTGACGCTGCAGCAAATTCACCGCGCTGTCAGGTCTCTGCAGTACCCGGCGTCTCTTCTTCTCTGGTGGTCTGGAGTAACCCAACCAGAACGTCGGATACGGATTTTCCTCCGGGGTACTTTATCCACAAAATGAAACGAACATACATGTAAAGTCTTAAGTGGCTTCTTAAGATTTACATTTGGAGCCAAATCCTTCTGACTTCATCCTCGCCTGATGGACGGTAAAATCTGTACCGAGGAGGACAGCTGCTCTCCCTCTTCGTCAGCGGCCCATGTTCCACACAATGCTCCTTATGCCACAAATTTAATTTAGTTTGGGTGTTAGAACAACCACGAGCTGCGTAAAGCTATTTTTGAAACTTTTGAGGGATTAAGTAAAACACGCTTCTAAAGTTTCTATGCACCGCTAAAGCTAACAAAATCGCCAACTTTCAATGGAAACAAATAGCGCTGTGTGACTTCCGGTTGCTATACCGGAAGTTGCACCCATGACCCGTTTTACATCAGAGGCTCCAGGAATAAGGTGGATAAAGACAGAAGAAATGAGACACAACAAGAACTGCAGCTTTATTCTGTTAACATGTGCAGCAGCTGGAAAATTCGTTTGTTAAAGCTTTTACCCCACCCCCACCCCCCCACTGGGGGTGCGGGTGGTTGGCTGGAGCGTGGGGCCCGTCTCCGTTGTGGGGTTCATTCCTGGGGTTGGTTGGGGTGGGGGGGGTCCTCACAACTCCCGGGTGGTGGTGAACTGAGTGTGGACAGGCCCCGCCCCTTTTAAACTAACATTGATGATAAACTTCCATCATCTTGTTGCCTTACGCCGGAGTCACACTGGACGCGATAGCGCCGCGCAGCGGCGCGGAGCAGAGAGCGCGCCGCTGCGCGGCGCTCTATTGGTCACACCAGACGCGATTTGTTTCCGCGACGGTCGGCAGGCACTTCTGCTAGAGCTATTGCTTTTTTGCCATCATGGTCAATAACCAGGATATCTCCCAGTGTTTCTGCTAAAAGGGGATGGTCTCTGCCCCTGTTGACACATACCCCGCCCCCCAGCTCCGCAGTCGGCCCACTTCATTGATCGGTTTGTGCGCGCGTGTGCGTGTCTTTCTGTTCTGTTGTGTGTCTGTGTGCACGCACGCAGGTGTTTCCGTCGGTCAATTAATAAACTGAAAATATTACCAGATGTTTCTTCCCAGAAGAACCGCTCCTCTGCCTCTCTCTCGTTCAAACGCAGCCCCAAGCCCCGCTCCAGTGTGCCCCCTTCATTGATCTGTCTCTGTGTGTATCTGTCTTTTTTGTGTGTCTCTGTGCTCGTGAACATGTCTGTGTTTTGATTGTATGCATATTTTCATCTCTACAGTCTGTTTAGACACAAAAACATGATCACATTTGTCAATCGCGGCGTTTTATTGTGAAAAATTGGTTCTATTTTGAAAATAAACCGGATTTTCTCATGTATTTTGATGCAACTTCCTGCCAGTATTGACGCGGAGCAGCGGCGCTCGGCTCGCGCACAAAATAGGCCAGACGCCGAAACGTTGCGCTGCACCGCGCGCGCCCTCCGCCGCGCCGCTCCGCGTCGCCTCGCGCCTGGTGTGACCGACGCCATAGGTTTAACATGGGCGCCGAATGGAAGCGCGCCGCGTCCGCGCCGCCGCTCGCGGCGCGTATCGCGTCCAGTGTGACTCCGGCGTTATGCCCCCCCGACACAGACACAGACACACAAACTTCTTTATTCACACTCCGACACCCCCCCCCCCCCCCCACTGCATTTCTCCCACAAAAACAAACAACATCCAAACGTTTGCAAAGATGAAATCAGAAGTGTCCAGCTGATCACTGCTAGCCTGGGGGCGGAGCTGGCAGTGCAGACTCTTCCTGGAAGGGGCGGGTCCCCACTTTGTGATGTCACAATGTCAGGATCTGCCAGCTTTTATGGGTTGGGAGGGGCTGGTGCTCAGAGATCAGGTTTTTAGAGGATTACCAAATCTGATCCAATCCAACTCACCAACGATTCCTGATCCCGTTTTGAAAATGTTTATCATGGAATTCCATGAGGGGAACTTCTCATGGAAGTTTCACTCTCTGTCCTGTCATTTTAATTCTTCATTGGAGATTTGTTTATTAAATGTTTGTTACTGTTATCATAAAGAAACATTATTTATTAATTGTTGCAAAGGAAGTTAAATTAAATTATTGTTTAAAATCTATTTTAAGCAGGAAGTTTACGGGAAAATAAGATATATATTTTTAGAAGATATATGTTTAAGGTAATATCTTGATTGATTAATTGTTTGTCCGATTGAATACTATTCAGTTGTTATTGAGATTCATGGCATTAATTTCTGTTGGTATGGAGAGACATAAATCTTGAATGTCATCGTATCATGAGCTGACATTCCCAGCCCGTCTCTGGAACGCCTAAAAGTTTTTAAGTTTATTGTTTGATTGTATGTTTATTGTTACTTAAATTGAAATTGTTGAGTTTTGGATCATGAATCATTAATAATAAATTCTGTTCAACGTTACTGATTATTATTCCAGTTAACAGAACAGAATCTCTGTAATCTCTGATCTTCTGATGCAGGTCTGATCATCTCTGCTGAACCTGGAGAGAACATCATTCTACCATGTAGAGATCCAAACATCAACCAGAATTTATCTTTTGACTGGATCAGATCTGATCTGCAGGAGGATGGAGGATATATGTTTATATACAGGGATCAAGCTGTTAATCTTGATGATCAGGATGAATCTTTCAAGAATCGAGTGTCTCTGAAGAACAATCAGATGAAGGATGGAGATCTGTCTGTGGTTCTGAAGAACCTGAAGATTGAAGATTCTGGAATGTATGAATGTAGAGTCAAACAACAAAGGGGTTCAGACACAGAAATGAAGAACATCTCTACCATCCACCTGTCTGTGTCTCCTCCAGGTGAGCATTGAGAGTGAATTGATGTCAGAGTGAAAGGTCTCAGATCAGACGTGTTTTCTGAAGATGTTGTTGATGAGACTCTGCAGGAAGAGGAAGAGGAGACACTTCTCATCTTCATCATCTCATCATCATCATCTCTGTCTCTGCAGGAGAAGAAGAAGAACAGGGAGGAGGCAGTCGTGGCCATCTTGGTCTGATCGTTCTCCCAGTTCTTGTTGTTCTGGTTCTTCTTCCTGTTGTTCTCTGGATCTCCAAGAAGAAAAGATCTTCAATCCAAAGTTCCATCAAGCATCAGAATCCTGAAGATGAAGATTGTATCTAAATAATCCCAGCTAACATGTGAGCTGCAGCTGTTGATGAAGCTGTGTGTGTTCATGCAGTGAGTGTTGATGTTCATCAACCTGAACGTCTCTTCTGTCCTGCTTTCATCACAGTAACATGGAGTCATCCTCCAATCACAAGCAGCATTCAAACAGAGCCTCAGCATTTCAACATGGCCGCCTTATTGCTAAGCAGCTGTTGATGAAGCTGTGTGTGTTCATGCAGTGAGTGTTGATGTTCATGAATGCTGCCTCTCCATTCTACAAACCTGAACATCTCCGTACCTCCTGACCACCTTCTTCCTGCTGCGGTTCTGAAGGTGGACTCTTCACAGGTCAATCATTTCATTCTGGACCTGCAGGTTCTGCTGAGGTTCTGATCAGTTTGTAAAGAATCTGTCACTGCTCCATCACTGCAGTAGATCCTCATGGTTGTTCCTGAAGAAATTCAAGAGAAAAAAACAATAAAAAGTTCTCAAAAGTTCTAGAGTTCCTTAGTTTTCTTGACTGTCCTTAACAGAAACATTAATTTTCTGAAGTGAACCCTCCAGCTCCCTGGAGAGGGTGTAGAGCTGGTCCACTGTTCCAGCACCGGGACAGGAACCCCGCTGTAGTTCTTGGACCTCCTCTCTCTCACATGTTATAAACGGTATTCACGTGTTCGAAGGCTCAAGCTGAACAAAACGATTTAACGTACGAAACTGTAATGTTTAAAATGCGGCATCTGTCAGGAATATCCAAAAGAAGATTTTAAATTATTATGGGATGGCTCCACGACCGATGGCTCGGCGGCCATTTTGTTTCAAAATCTAATATTTGGTGATTTTCAAATAGGATCAAACGAACTTTATGTTTGTTTTATTGTCACGAAATATTAAGCACATGCTGCTAGCTTAACTCTACAGCGACTCCTAAAGACTCCTTTGAGAAGTGTTTGAATTGACAAGCTTTGATCTTGAATTTACAAAAAAAAACGAGTTTTAGTACAAGCTTTAAACAGAGATACCTCTGAGGGATTTTTATCAATCGTTTTTTAACGCTTTGGTCATCATTGGGAAGGAATTGGAGACAAAAATATGGTATTACAAGCTATGGATTTTGAATGGTGTGCGAGCTAGCAAAAGTGGCGCAGTCTTAATACATGCACATATTTCAATGTATTTCTTTGAAAAGTTAATATTTTTATCCCAGGTTGAAGACGTACCAGCTATTATAACATAGAATACAAAAATGTAAGGACTCTGGGTGTGGTTAGCAAATAGCCTCCGTTGCTAAGGAAATAAAAAAATATATTTTTGCCGATTCTTATTAAACTAACGTCGATCTGTTCGTTGACCTCAGGCGAACAAAACATAAAATGGTTGCTATGGAGATAAAACCAACAGAAAAGCCGCCATTTTGAAAAAAGTGCTTTTTCAATCTATTTCTCCCATACATCTCAGACCAGCCACATAGGAAGAGAAGGGGGGGGGGGGAGTTTACGGGTGCATAGTGGCTGCTTAGCAAGTAAGCTCAGGTCAAAGGTGAGCGTTGAGGGCGGTGATGGTGCATAGGGGCGGGCAGCGAGGGCAGGTGGCGACTGCGGGCCATCCAACGCCGCTCGCAGCTTTAATTTATATCTTAACTAATTCAATTATTTCAAAAACTTCAAAAATTTGCAGAATTGTTTAGAAACAGAAGAAAAGTCCACAAAGAGTTTTAAATTAGCATAAAGTATGCAGAAGTTACAACTACAGAGAATTCAGAGCTGCTAAAATGCCTTCCTCTTTCATTTCTATGGAATCATTTCTATAAATTTGGATTATTTGCATAAAAATCCCACACATCACATAGTTATCGGGCAAGATTAAATCAGCCAATGAGAAAACTCTGATGACCCAGCATTATAGCAGCATTTCAAAGAGGATTTAGACATTTTTCATCATTTGTAGTTTTAGTACATGTGAATACTCAAATGTAAGTACACACATGTACTGTATGAGTCACACAAACACACATCAGATGGAACTATTATCTCTCCTATGTAAATAAGATCACAGTGTGTGAGTCTGCTTTAATTTCTGGATGTTTTTATAGCTGATGGAGGAACAGACTCAAGCTCCGCCCACAAACCAAGCCCTGGACAGACCTGACTGACAGTCAGCTGATGGAAAAATATGTAAATGTGGCTCCGAAATACAACTTTATGTAAAGACAAACGACAGAAAAAGGATCTTGAGAACAGGAAGGAGAACGCAGATGGAAATCTAGAATCTTTTCATGAATCAAACTGTAGTTCTGTCCCAAACATCACCAACAGAAAATATCATTTCCACAACTACAGTCTGATTCTAGAGCAGAAACACGGACAGTCCATCCTGTTTCTGTCAGGAAGTTTCTCCTCAAACCTTCAGTTTTATTCTGAAGGTTTGAAGATCCATGTTTCTGATCAATCTACAGAAATCTAAGGAAATGAAGCAGAGTCACTTTACCTGAAGCTGCCAGCAGCCGAATGAAGTGAAAGAAGAATGAAGCTCTGCTCTCTGAAGTGAAGGACGATTGAAGCTCCGCCCTCCTTTACCTCGACCGTCATCGTTCTTTATCGTCATGTGGTCAGTCGTGTCTGAGGATGTGAAAGCTGCTCTCTGTCATGCAGACGGGACCCACCTGCAGGCTCCGCCCCCTGATGAACACACCTGATTCATTCTTCACATTCTGCAGAGATGAGTGAGCATGTGGTTCTGCTGGTTCTGCTGCAGCTCAGCGTCCGCTCTGACATCACTTCTTTGCAGATTGTTAGCAAGAACTAGCAGAAGAGAACACATCACTCCTGTGTTAGCTTCACTCCACTGGATCCAGTTGAATCCAGGATCAAGTTCAAAATCCTCCTGTTAACCTAGAAGGCTCTGAATGGTGTGGCCCCGTCCTATATTAAAGACCAACCAATCAGAACACTTGGTTCACTAAATGCAGGACTGCTTGTAGTTCCTAGAATCTCTAAAAGTCCAGTTGGAGGTAGAACCTTCAGCCATCAAGCCCCTGTTCTCTGGAATAAGCTCCCAGCTCATGTCAGAGATCCAGCACAGTTTCTACCTTCAAAGTTAGCCTTAAAACATTCCTCCTTAAAACATTCCTCCTTAAAACATTCCTCTTTGGACAGGTTAGCGTTCTGCTAGATTTTCTATCATAGTTGTTCTCCACATCAGCTCTGGGGTTCTGTTCTCTGTTCTTATTTCTTCCTCTCTCTCCTACTCTTTATTATTCATTGTATTAAGTTCTCCATGTTTTTGTTGGTGCAGTTCCATTCACATGTTGTTCTTCTCTCTCTCTCCCCTCTGGTGAGCAGGAGTGATTTCAGATCCAGGTGGATCCCCCACACTCCTGCTCCTGGCCGTGGACTGCACTTCTGCAACATCTGACTGAAGACTTCATCTCCACTCGTCCCTCAGCTCTATCTGAATGAATTCTATTCAAATACGTAGTTGGAGAAGCTCATTCTTCTTTACCAGTTCTGGGATCTCCTGTTCGTCCTGGGATGGGATCTCTCCCTCATGTGGGAATCTCTAAGGTTTCTTCGTTTTTCCTGATTCAGGTTTTTTGGGAGTTTTTCCTTACCGAGAGGGAGGGTCTAAGAGTAGGTATATCCAGTTTATTTAGTCGGTTTAGTCTTTAGTGATCTTTCTTTCATGTTTCATTACTATTTTCTACATCTGTAAAATTACCTGCATGAAGCCCAATGAGGCAAAATTCTTTGTGATTTTGGGCTATATAAATAAAATTGAATTGAATTGATTTCCAAATCTGATCCTGGAGATCATCCGGATGTTTAGAGAAGAGTCTGAGAGAGGAACGTCTCAGCAGAAGTCTGTGGTTCTTCAGGCCTCGTGCCGCTCAGGAGGGAGAGGAACTGGACCTGCTGAGGAAAGCAGAACCAGCAGAACCAGCAGAACCACTTCTCCTTCACGTCTACTGAGCTTTCACTGCAAAGCTGAAGATTTTTGTTGTTTATTCAGAAAGATGAAACTGATCAGGTTTATGTTTGAATCTGTTTCTAGATTGATTCTAAAACTGAATCATTTCTGGATCCTTTACATTCTTCTGACTCTTCTTCACATCTTTGATCAAAGTTTTCTTTAGAAATCAACAGTTTTAACATTTTCAGACTAAAAGTTTAAAGTTTGGAGACAAACTTCCTGGAATTTTGCTGACAGAAACCGAGCGACTGTTTTCCTTCTTTGTTTGTTTGTTGTTCACAGCAGCAGGAAGTGATGCAAATATCTGAAGGTCATCAAACTCTGCAGAACCTGAACTTGGTTCTGGTTCCTGTTTGGGACTCCTCTTCAGACACCAAGAGCTTCAAACCTTTTCTGTTGTTTGTCTTCACATAAACTCATATTTCTGACATATTCATCCATCAGCTGACTGGAAAAACATCCAGAAAAGCTCTTATTTTGAAAGGTTGTTTCATAAACATGTCGGTTCTATAAAGATGTTTGTGGATCTAGAAATCTCCCATATCTCTCAACTTAATCCTGTTTTCAGTTCTTGTCTTTCGTCTCTGTCAACAACAGAGTTCTCTGGAAACATTTTCATTTCTGAGGATGACTGTAGAGTTTGAGATCCTCCATCCATGACTGTATATCCAGGATCTGGAACCACCTTTTCCTGTTTCAAATAGAAAAATAGAAAAACAAACCAAGTGTAGCAGAGCGTCCTGATCAATACATGGGACTGGATTTCCTTCATTGGACCTGACATGTTCTGGGACCGCCCCCTCAGCCTCTGTGACCGTCCCCTCAGCCTCTGGGACCGCCACTTAGTCTCTTGGACCGCCCCCTCAGTCTCTGGGACCGCCCCCTCAGCCTCTGTGACCGCCCCCTCAGCCTCTTGGACCGCCCCCTCAGTCTCTTGGACCGCCCCCTCAGTCTCTTGGACCGCTCCCTCAGTCTCTGGGACCGCCCCCTCGGTCTCTGAGACTGCCCACTCAGTCTCTGGGACAGCCCCCTCAGTCTCTGTGACCGCCACCTCAGTCTCTGAGACCGCCCCCTCAGTCTCTGGGACAGCCCCCTCGGTTTCTGGGACCGCCCCTCGGTCTATGGGACCGCCCCCTCAGTCTCTGAGACCGCCCCCTCAGTCTCTTGGACCGCCCCGTCAGTCTCTGGGACTGCCTGCTCAGTCTCTGGGACCGCCCCCTCAGTCTCTGAGACCGCCCCCTCAGTCTCTGGGACAGCCCCCTCGGTCTCTGGGACCGCCCCCTCAGTCTCTGGGACAGCCCCCTCGGTCTCTGGGACCGCCCCCTCAGTCTCTGAGACCACCCCCTCGGTCTCTGGGACCACCCCCTCAGTCTCTGTGACAGCCCCCTCAGTCTCTGGGACCACCCCCTCGGTCTCTAGGACCGCCCCCTCAGTCTCTAGGACCGCCCCCTCAGTCTCTGAGACCGCCCCCTCAGTCTCTGAGACCGCCCCCTCAGTCTCTGAGACCGCCCCCTCAGTCTCTGGGACCGCCCCCTCACTCTCTAGGACCGCCCCCTCAGTCTCTGGGACAGCCCCCAGTCTCTGGGACCGCCCCCTCAGTCTCTGGGACCGCCCCCTCAGTCTCTGAGACCGCCCCCTCAGTCTCTGAGACCGCCCCCTCAGTCTCTGGGACCGCCCCCTCACTCTCTAGGACCGCCCCCTCAGTCTCTGGGACAGCCCCCTCAGTCTCTGGGACCGCCCCCTCAGTCTCTGGGACCGCCCCCTCAGTCTCAGTGTTCCTCCACCTTGAAACTCTCCATCCCTCCAAACCTTCTTCTCTTTCTTCTTTCGTTTTCTCATTGGTCGACGTCTTCAGCTCCTCCACGTGTTTCAGTTCTCGTCTGACGTTCCTGAAGGTTTCACCCTGAAGAGGATCTGATCTGATGACAGACATTCTGATGCTTTTGTCAACACGTTTCCAACCACAGAGGGACAAACAGAAGGTTCTTCTGCTGAAGAGAACCTGAAGCAGACATGAAACTGATCCATAATGACAAACACACCAACAACAAACAAGCGTCTGTTTCCTGTGAAGCATGGAGACAGGAGGAAACGCTGACTCAGACCAGGGGGAGGAGCTATGATCACTGAACCAACGTCAGCCTTAACCTGGTTACAGGTGAACTGATGGTTGGAGTCTGATTCCAGGAGTCAGAGAGCGGGTCAGAACCACCGTCCAGTTATGATGATCCGTCTGCTTCTGGAACAGAACCTGGAAAGAACTGAAGGAGGAGAAAGATCTGACAGTACAACTCATCTGGAGTGTTCCTGTACATTCTTTCTGTGAACAATAAAGTTTTTACAAACCAGTTGAACTGAGTCTGAATTCCTTCTCTCCTCACTGGATCCAGCGTTCATCATGTTCTGGTTCTGTCTGAATCACGTCATCCCGACCCGAGTCTGAGACCCGCAGCAGCTTCTGTCCAGTGGATTCTCGTCTCTTCTTTCAATGACAAGTTAAAAAAGGTGGAATAAACTGATTCAGGTAGAGTAGAACTGGTGCATGATGGGTAAAACGGACATTTTCCCAGAAACCAGCTGTGTTCAGATGAATAACTAGAAGCTGCTGAGTTGAGGTGTTACTTCCCATTTAGTCGAGGGTCTGGGGCGCAGCACAAAGGAAAATAAAAGTAAAATGAGAAATGTCTCCATAAAAAGATAAACACATTTATTTACAATCATAAACCAATCTAAAACTCAAATGTGAAGCTAAAGGTTTTGGGTTACCATGGAAACCAGGACATCTTCTCAGTGAACAGAAGCATCTTTCTGCTGTCATTGATTGACCCCGCCCCCTCCACCTGACCGCTGATGATGAAAGTTTCTGTTCTACAGCTGGTGACCTGCAGGGAGAAGAAAGCATCAAAGAAGCTCCAGAGAAACGTCTGGAGGAAAGATAAGGAACAAAAGAGCTGTGATGGTTCCAGAACTTAACTGATCCAGACCGTCGCTGCTGCACGTCTGAACACGTCACATTCCAAGGTGTTCACAGTAGTGGAGGACTTTCTTTATCTTTGCTGCTCCTCTTGTTCCAGCATGTTCTCAACACAGATGGAGGTCACCTGTGTGTCACCTTCAAACGTCTACACCGAACATCCAAAAGTTCTTCTTCCACCATCACTTTGACAGGTACTTTTTACCCCAAATAAAATACCCAATAAGAAGAAAATGATCGAGATACTCTGTAAAAAGAGACATTTTCTGGGCCGCAGAAAGATCTTGTTTGCTTCAAAAAAGATGATGAAGAAAGACCTCCGAATGTGTCTGGATTCATTCTACAAAGATCAGTCCAGAATAAAAAGCAACTAAAGACAGTTTCAACATAAAACACCGGGCCCGGTACACCCTCTCAGAACCAACAGAACCAAACCAAACTCAGGTGACAGGTCCATCCAATGATGTCTTTCCTCAACATGTGACAAAAATTGAAATAATAAAAAAACCTGATCATGGCTGCTACACACCAGCCCATAATTATCTGACTAGAAGACAAATAATTCCATAAAAAACATCAATTCTTCTCAACAACATACAGTTCAGGATTGTATTCAGTAAATGTCTTTTTCTTCTTTTCTTTCTCTACATCTGGGTACATTTCTTTTCCTGAGTTTCAGTCCTGAATTTGTCCCTCACTGGTCACCATCGTAGCAAAACGGATCTGTGATGGAGGTTTGCTGAAGCTCCTGGATCCAGGTGGAACAAACACTGGATCTGTTCGGACTCTTTCTTGTTTCTCTATGAACTCTGTGATGTCAGAGAACTCACATCTCTGAGCACATATTTCTTCTTCCAGTTTAAGTTGTTCGTTCCTCTTTCTTTGTTCCAACACCTCTTGTTTTGTCATCAAGGTTCTAATGATGAGGTTGTAGAGGACCCCTGACTGTCCAGAATGTAGATGGTGTATACTTGTAGATAGGGCTGGGCGATATGGGATTTTTTATATCACGATATAGCTTTTTACATATTGCGCGATAACGATATTTATCACGATATAAACCAAATAACTATATTTGAAGACTTTGTGGCTCAAAAATGAAAATTAAACTCATCACCAGGTTGTTTACATTTAAATATTTATGTCCTATCACACTAAGCATAACAGATCCAATGGAAATAATGCAACTAGTTTTTTAATAACCAAGAATATATATATAAATAAACTAAGCTGAAAATTTAAGTAAAAGCTTTCAAGTTTCAAAAGTTTATGAAATAGATACTAAACTGTTTCTTCAGTTCCATTAAAAAACAAAGCATTAAGTCTACAAATAAATTCACATAACAAAAATGTATTAATATACTACAAATTATTTTTGTTGTATTTAGTAGGGGTGTAACGGATCACAAAACACACGGCTTGGATCGTGTCACGGCTTTAAGGTCACAGTTCGGATCATTTTTCGGATCAGTAACAAGTAAAAAAACAACAAGAATAAAGAAGATAAAAGTCTAAAATTACTTTTTTAAAAAGTTAAAAATATATGTTTGAAAAAAAAAGTACTTAAAAGCATTAACGCACACATTTTGAACTTTGAACATAAACAAAACATGTATTTTCTGATTACATGTACACGTCTGGAGAGAGAAAGGAATGCTTCATATGCTATCCCACCAAATTAAACTGTAATTTTGAAATTAAACTTTTATTATTTTTGGTATTAATTGTTGAATTGAAACTAACTGTGGCAACATTTAAATATGTCAAATAAGTATTATTAACCATAGCACTTGTCCAGGTGACGCATTGCCATGCTCGCGTTTTTTCTGGTTATTTTTGACCCTAATGGCTTGCCATAGCTCTACCTGTCGGCTCTTGCCAGCTGGGTGCAGGAGTGCGACAGCGGCCGCTCCTCACTGGAAGGTCTCCTAAACTCCGACACGGAGATGTGTACCGATGTTTTTATTCAGCTCTTCAAAATAAATCAATCTCTCGGTATCCGCGTTCTTCACAAAGAGTTCCAGAAATGTTTTGATGGAAGTTTCTAACAACACTCAACAACAGACTCTCTGATGACCGACAAGCATCAAATCTGACGCTTGTTAAAACTAATACAGTGTACAGTAAATTAATTGGACTCCAAATGCATTCGGCTTGGAGAGAGAATTGATTGTAATAAAGCACGCGGGGTGCGAGGTGTGCAGCTGCAGCGGGGGTTGCTGGTAGAAGTCGGCTCGTTTGTTTACCTTTCATGCAGACGAAGGACGCGGAGTGGAGTCCGAAAAATGACAGAAATGAGAGCTAATAAACACAATAATTAGATACAAACACTTACTCGCCCTGTGGCGACTAACTCTCTAACTTTTACTCGTCAAATAGGAGAAACTGTTCGCTAGCAAGTGTTATTTGCTGACCCTTCAAAATAAAAGTCTATCGCGATAGACTCATTCTTCTATTGAAAAAATGTTCTATCGCGATATCAATAATTATCGTTTTATCGCCCAGTCCTACTTGTAGAGCTCTTTCTACCCTCCTTTGAGACCCCAAAGCGCGGTTAGCTCGCTTTGTGTTTATTTTATTGACAAGTTAGATATTACAAAGCATGATATTGAATATTATACATTTTTAGTAAAGCTTTTAGCTGATATTTTTATTTTATTTGACCTTCCACCAACCTTTGAGTTTCTGTCTGCCTTTAATATTTGATCTGTTTGCTGTTTTATTCATGTGTACGGTTTTTTATTGATTTGTCTTGTATTTTAACTTTGTGAGAGTTCCTCTGGGAAAAGATTTACTTTCTTACGTTTTTGTGTTGAATCAGTGTTTTACTTGTTACACTGTATGACAACACATGATAAATTAGAGTATTTTCTTTTGTTTCAAACTGTGCAGTATGAAACAAAGTGAGGAAAAAAGGAAGATCCTAAGATCATGCTTGAAAATGACTGAACTTATTTAAAGTATTTCAATTCCTAAGAAATGAAATAATGATTCTGGACACTGGGTCGTTGGTCCACTCATTCCTGGGACATGTGTGACTTTACCCACAGACCCATGACACTCAAAAATGCAACAAATGTAGAATCATGTCAATACTTTTGTGGGATGAAAGGCGCTCTGGGGTTACAGAATCCCAGCATGAATGTTGATCCAGAACCTTCTTAGAAGATCAGGTTCAGTTTCCTTTCCTCCTGACAAGTTCACACATGATCTGATGGAGTCAAACCTTCAGGACGTCATGGTTTGGCATTTCTCTGTTTCTGTCTCTCTCTGCTGGTCATTCCTGTTATTACTGTCTTCTGGCCTTTTCTGAAGATTCTCTCTGTTCTTCAGTTTTCCAGCCTTTACTCTCCATCTGTTAACTACCATCTTGTGCTGTTGAGAGATGACTCTTCATGGTCTCTTGGAAGAAACTGTCTTCATCTTCCTGTCTGATGAAGATGAGATGTCAGATGAAGCTCCAGGTGGTTCAGTCCAGTACAAAGCTTCTTGAAGTTTAGTTTGATCTACCGGATATCTCGGAGTCATTCCACAGCAGATCCGGGACGAATCCGGACCAGAACCTGACGGTTATGGGCCGAGCTGGACGTATTTTTTCAGAGGGGGAGGGGCCATATTGTTTACTCATGCAGGTGGTTATACTGTCAAAATTTAGCATGCTATGTTTTGTAAACTCAGAGTGAACTTCCATCATGGCTGACGCCTGTAAGCCGCAACATTGCCAACTACAACATACCATCAGAGGGCCACGGTCCATCCTAAACGAGAGACACGAACTTATTGAAAAGATCATTTCCATCTCCAACTCTCAATCAAAGTTGATCTCTTACATCCAGCACTCATCTGCTGTTGACCGTACCACTATACTATCTCAGACTCTTCCCTGGCTTGGAGAAATGCCTGCAACAGCCCTCTCCACCAGCACAGTAACATTGTACAAATCCTCAGAGGAGCTACAAACAAACATGAACCAGAAATGTTCACTCCAGCTACAAAGACCAAGATTCTGGATAACCAGCAAGTCGGTCATGGTACTCCAAGCACCACGTACCCACAAGAGACCCAGGTCAACCCCCCACCCAGAACTCCTAGTAAAACGGACACAACAGCGACATCTAGTGGTCAGAAAAATCATTGTGAGACTAATATCTAGATCTATAGCATCTCTAGACCTTCTGTCCATTCACCACCCAGAACTCTGGACTCTCCTGTATTTCCTTCAATATAGTTTTTATTGGAGGATTCCGTTTTGTCCTTTAAGTTTTCGGTCCAGCTGTCAGATCTGTAAATCCAATGGTAGTTCCACCATCTCAGTCTGAAGCTGCTGCTGATGTCTCCGTTCAGGTTGAACCGCTCTGGTATCTCACTGTTGGTCTGTATGCAGACGGGGAACGCCTCTGCTGCCCCGTCATCTGTGTGATGTCAATGCTCGTTGGTTTGGATTGGAAATGGTTTATTTGAAGCAATCGAAGCCAGAAAGATGAGTAAACAAGACAACAAGAGAAGTTCTCATGTCGAACATAGAATCAATACTCAGTAATTCATTCAGGTATTACTCATTCATGGTTGGACAGTAATAGATGCTGCTGGACACCAGGAGCTCCAAACACCTCCATCCAACTTTGATCCAACATTTAATAACCAAACAAGAAGGAAAGAGAGAAGAAAGAGAACAAAGTCATCCTGATGATTCTGGAGACACAAACTCTGAGATTCAGACAGAAAACTTCCAGATCAACAACCAGCAGGAGACGAGTCAGCCGGACTCTGGAGAGGATTGGAATGATCAACCACTTCTCTGTTCTGGTCACTAGGTGGCAGCAGTACATGGGACTTCTGAAGGATGGGACTGATCTGTATGGATCATGGATTAGCCAGAAGTCTGTTTTGTGTTCTGCGTCCTGATTGGCTGTTGATCATTTCCATCATTTCTTCTGTACAGACTGATCCATTCATCTTACAGAGGATTCTGGTTTCATTCTAGAAATCTGGACTGATTCAATTTTTCCATCATTACTTCACATTCTTCTCTGTTCTGTGATTGGTTGGCCCCGCCCAGGAAGAAAGAGACAGTTAGAAACTCCAAGCAGACATGAGATGAGAACCAGGATGGAGATCTGGAGCAGAAGAAACGACTGAAGATTTACAAACTGTTGACATATTTGTTCAAAGATTACAAACAATATTCAATGATGGATTACTTACATTTATTGATGATCAACATTATCATTTACTAATCTTTAGATACTAATCAGATTAGTTCTGGTGTCCCTCAAGGATCCATACTGGCCCCACTGCTGTTCAACATTTACAGAAATGAAACGTTCAATGTTTCAAATGTTAAAAGTCATTTTATTTGCTGATGATACAAATATATTTTATTTGAAAGACATTTATGAATAACTTCTTAAAGTGCTGAAAACAGAACTAAAATGAAATAAAAAAAAGGAATGGATTAAAATGTATTTTCTCTGAACTTTGACAAAACTAAAAAAATGTTTCAATAATAATTTCAAAGTAAGATTGTTAGTAAGAGAGATTTTCTGTCTATTTTAAACATTTTACAGTAAACAAACAAATGTATATATTTCATTTTATCCAACAGTAAATGTTTTCTTATAGAGAACTTTATTACTCTTTGGACTTTGAGTCTGAAATGTTTTAGAGTTTGAGAAGATCCAGATCAGGATCAGAAGAGATCTGGAGATCTTCAGACTTTAGATTCTGTAGTTTTTTTCACTGAGTTCAGAAGATCATGATCAGGATTCTGCTGCTTGTTGAAACCTCTGGAACAGTTTGAACATTTTATCATCTTGCAGATCCAGAAAACAACAATAAAAACAGCAGGAAAAACAACAACCGTCAGAACCATCCCAAGACGAACTCCTTGAAATATTAGTCTTTCTTCCTCCTTTTTTCTAATCTTCTTCTCTCCATCTTCATCTCCTGCAGAGACAGAAATCAGAGGATGATGAAGATGAGAAGTGTCTCCTCTTCCTCTTCCTGAAGAGTCTCATCAACAACATCTTCAGAAAACACGTCTGATCTGAGACCTATCACTCTGACATCAATTCACTCTCACCTGGAGGAGGAGGAAGAGGAGGAAGAGGAGGAGGAAGAGGAGGAAGAGGAGGAGGAGGAGGAGGAGGAGACACCTGCAGGCTGATGGTTGAGATCAGATTCCATTTTTTTCTCTGTGAATCATTTTCTTGTAGGACTTTACATTGGTATATTCCAGAATCTTCAGTCTTCAGGTTCTTCAGAACCACAGACAGATCTCCATCCTTCATCTGATCCTCCTTCAGAATCACTCGATTCTTGAAAGATTCATCCTGATCTAGTAGAATTCCATCATCCCTGTATAGAAACACAGTTTCTTCTCCCTGCAGGTTCAGTTTGATCCATTCTAAGATGAAAAACTGTTTGATGTTTTCATTTCCACATGTCAGAATGACATCATCTCCAGATTCAGCAGAGATGATCTTCAGATCTGCATCAGAAGATCAGAGAGATTACAGAGGAAGAAATGATCAATTCTAGAGTATTTTCTATAGAACATGAAATAACACCCACCAGTTCTTAATACTTTCTACTTCCTCTCTTTGCTCCAATAAACTCTCATATTTGACTTCATATTCTAAAATCCATGAACCATGTCACAAAAGAAAAACTAGAAGCAGCTTTTTCATGAACGTTTTGAACTTTAAAAGATCTGAAAGTTTGAGGTTGTTTAAAGTTTAAACCAGATTTATTTCTGTGGTGACATTCTTCACAGTGATGATGAAGTTTGAATCCAAAATTAAAATTGTTGAAGACATTTATGAACATTGGAAGCAGCTCCTTAGAAACACTGGCCTGTTTTGAGGCGGGAATGTTGACACAGAGCAGCCCCCCCCCCCATCCCGTCACTCGGAGTTCTGTTTGTGCACCTATGTTTGAGTTTACAGCCTCCAGCAAACATTAGCCGAGCAAATATACAGTTCTGGAATGTTCAGATCATCCAGGATGATTGTTATGATTGTGGCGGTCTAAAACGTTTAAAAAGACGACTGTAACCTGTGATCAAGCTCCGCCCCTCCCCCCACACACACCTGTAACAGCTCAGATCTACTACTTTCCCACTAGTCTTGGTTTGTTGGTGGGACACTCAAACCAAACACAGAGGTACCCGGTTGGAGCTCCAGCAACCTCAACGTCTATGAGGGACACCAGATTCTTTTTTGGGCTCCCTGCAGCCCAGAGCCGGTTCTGTTCCCGATTCTCTGTTCTTCATCTTCTATGAACACATCCAGCTTTTACTTTCACGTCTGCATTCACAAACATCCTCGCTGCTTCTCAAGAACATTCAGACTTTCTTCCTTCAGTTTAGATGTTTTACTCACCTGAAGTTACAGAAACAAACCAAGAGACCAGAAGGAAGAAGATAGCAGAACCAAACGGCGCCATGGTCCGACGTCCAGCTGCTTCTGTGAAGAAAACCTTCTGAGGATCTCATCAAACCGGTTTGAAACTGTTTGTTTTTGGTGCCTCCCTCAGAGCATCTGTCTGCATCCTCAGGTAGATCCACAGATCAACTTGATCCAATCTTCAATCCACTTTCTGTTCCGTGTTCCTCATCTTCTCCTTGGTTGTGTTCCATAGACTTCAGACAGGTTTTCCTGTCGGGACGGTAACAGGAGCTGATGGGACGTCCCGTTCTCGTCTGAAGGTTTCTGGAACACTCAGAGGTTTTAGGTTCAGAGTGTCCAGCAGAATTAGAGGACCAGGACCTGTTTGATGAACGTCCAGCCTCTCTTTGCTTTGTGGTCTTAAAATGACGACGAGATGATCTGATTGGTCAGAAGGTTGATGTATGTGAAGTTTATGTGAAGCTGGAGCGTTCACTGTTGTCTGGTTTTCTTCTTTTAGATGATGGCTCAAAGCATCTACACTGTGAGCTCCACATGTAGTGGTCAACATCAGGCATAACCGACTTGAGCTCCAGCATTGCCTCCATTGTGTCTCCGAGTCAGAACAGTGTTTGGAAGAAACAAAAGAAGTCCAGAACAGAAGAGAGGATTCATGTTGTCCAACCTTCATGCTGAGAACAGAACAGAGAAGATTCATGTGGTCCAGAACAGAAGAACAGAAGATTCATGTGGTCCAGAACAGAAGAACAGAGATTCATGTGGTCCAGAACAGAAGAACAGAGATTCATGTGGTCCAGAACAGAGAAGACAGAACAGAAGAAAGAAGATTCATGTGGTCCCAGAACAGAGGTCCAAAAGAAAAACAGAAGATTCATGTGGTCCAGAACAGAAGAACAGAAGATTCATGTGGTCCAGAACAGAAGAAGAACAGAAGATTCATGTGGTCCAGAACAGAAGAAGAACAGAAGATTCATGTGGTGCGTCCCAGAAACAGCAAGAAGAGAACAGAAGATTCATGTGGTCCAGAACAGAAGAAAAGAAGAACAGAGGATTCATGTGGTCCAGAACAGAAGAAGAACAGAAGATTCATGTGGTCCAGAACAGAAGAGAACAGAAGATTCATGTTGTGGTCCCAGAAGAACAGAAGAAGAACAGGAAGATTCATGTGGTCCAGAACAGAAGAAGAACAGAAGATTCATGTGGTCCAGACAGAAGAAGAACAGAAGATTCATGTGGTCCAGAACAGAAGAACAGAAGATTCATGTGGTCCAGAACAGAAGAAGAGAACAGAAGGATTCATGTGGTCCAGAACAGAAAGAAACAGAAGATTCATGTGGTCCAGAACAGAAAGAAGAACAGAAGATTCATGTGGTCCAGAACAGAAGAACAGAAGATTCATGTGGTCCAGAACAGAAGAACAGAGGATTCATGTGGTCCAGAACAGAAGAAGAACAGAACAGAAGAACAGAGATTCATGTGGTCCAGAACAGAAGAAGAACAGAAGATTCATGTGGTCCAGAACAGAAGAACAGAGGATTCATGTGGTCCAGAACTGAAGAAGAACAGAAGATTCATGTGGTCCAGAACAGAAGAACAGAAGATTCATGTGGTCCAGAACTGAAGAAGAACAGAAGATTCATGTGGTCCAGAACAGAAGAACAGAAGATTCATGTGGTCCAGAACAGAAGAACAGAGGATTCATGTGGTCCAGAACAGAAGAAGAACAGAAGATTCATGTGGTCCAGAACAGAAGAAGAACAGAAGATTCATGTGGTCCAGAACAGAAGAACAGAAGATTCATGTGGTCCAGAACAGAAGAACAGAGGATTCATGTGGTCCAGAACAGAAGAACAGAAGATTCATGTGGTCCAGAACAGAAGAACAGAGGATTCATGTGGTCCAGAACAGAAGAAGAACAGAAGATTCATGTGGTCCAGAACAGAAGAACAGAAGATTCATGTGGTCCAGAACAGAAGAACAGAAGATTCATGTGGTCCAGAACAGAAGAACAGAGGATTCATGTGGTCCAGAACAGAAGAACAGAGGATTCATGTGGTCCAGAACAGAAGAACAGAGGATTCATGTGGTCCAGAACAGAAGAACAGAAGATTCATGTGGTCCAGAACAGAAGAACAGAAGATTCATGTGGTCCAGAACAGAAGAACAGAAGATTCATGTGGTCCAGAACAGAAGAACAGAGGATTCATGTGGTCCAGAACAGAAGAACAGAAGATTCATGTGGTCCAGAACAGAAGAACAGATGATTCATGTGGTCCAGAACAGAAGAACAGAAGATTCATGTGGTTCTACTGCTTGAGAACTTCTTTAACCAGAACAAGAAGTTTAAAATCATCAATGAGAATTTAAAAATCTTTATTGAGTCAGAAATAATCAGAACTGGACCTGCTGGTTCTGGAACCAGTTCTCTGTTTGATCAATGAAGGTTCTGCACATGTGCAGTAGAGACAGGAAGCAGCTGATCCTGAGGGAACGGTTCCTCCTTCAGGATGATCCAAACTCATCTCCTGCAGAGACAGAGATGATGATGAGATGATGAAGATGAGAAGTGTCTCCTCTTCCTCTTCCTGCAGAGTCTCATCAACAACATCTTCAGAAAACACGTCTGATCTGAGACCTTTCACTCTGACATCAATTCACTCTCAATGCTCACCTGGAGGAGAAAGAGGAAGAGGAGGAGGAGGAAAAAGAGGAAGATGAGGAGGAGGAAAAAGAGGAGGAAGAGGAAGATGAGGAGGAGGAAAAAGAGGAGGAAGAGGAAGATGAGGAGGAGGAAAAAGAGGAGGAAGAGGAAGATGAGGAGGAGGAAAAGGAGGAGACACAGACAGGTGGATTGAGGAGATAAGATGAGGTTGATCAGCTGATCTCTTGCTTCTTCTCTTCATGACTCTACACTCATATCTTCCAGAATCTTCAACCTTCAGGTTCTTCAGAACCACAGACAGATCTCCATCCTTCATCTGATTGTTCTTCAGAAACACTCGATTCTTGAGAGATTCAGGTCGACCTTCAGGATCTTCAGGGTTGTTCATTCTAAAAGACACATATTCATCCTCCTTCAGATCAGTTCTGGTCCAGTTCAAAACTGAATCCTGGTTGATGTTTGGATCTCCACATGGTAGAATGACGTCATCTCCTGGTTCAGCAGAGATGATCAGACCTGGATCAGAAGATCAGAGATCAGAGATTACAGAGAAGAACAACAAAGACGCAGAAACTGATCAATCAGCAGCTGCTTCCTGCAGAGTCAGGAGGAGGAGGAGATACAGACATTCTCAATGCTCACCTGGAGGAGGAGACACCTGCAGATGGATGGTAGAGATCAGCTTCAGTTCTCTCTGTGGATCATCTCTCTGCAGAACTCTACATTCATATCTTCCAGTATCATTAATCTCCACGTTCTTCAGAACCACAGACAGATCTCCATCCTTCATCTGATTGTTCTTCAGAAACACTCGATTCTTGAAAGATTCATGTTGACCTTCAAGATCAACACGTTCATCTCTGTATAAAAACACATTTTCATCCTCCTGCAGATCAGATCTGATCCACTCTAAAACTAAATCCTGGTTGATGTTTGGATCTCCACATGGTAGAATGATGTTCTGTCCAGGTTCAGCAGAGATGATCAGACCTGGATCAGAACACAGAGATCAGAGATTACAGAGTTAAGAGATTCCAGAGATCAGAGATTAGAGATGACAGAGATTCCAGAGATTCTGTTCCATATCTGGACAGGATCTAGAACATTTGCTTCAGTGATGATAATGTTCTTCCAGGTTCTCATTCTCAGAGATTAATGCTCGATGTTGAAACTTGAACCGTCTGATAATCCACACTTTGAATGTCATTATCCTGTTTGTACCACGGTCACGTGGTGTGGAGCGTTGTCATGGTAACCAGGGCCTCGACTACAGCGGCAAAGGAGAGCGACATGAATGGTGATGGTTTTGGTTGGTTGATAAACGTGACCTCAAAGACAAAGCTCCTCCTCTTTCTGGTTTCTGTCCAGATGATGAAGCAAAAGTTTGTTAACTGTAAACAGAAATCTCTCGTTTGTTACTGTCCTGCTGTTCTGATCAACTCTGGAATAAGATATGAGAGATTCTGTTGATGTTTTAATCAAACATGTTTAATTAAAAGAGATGTAGAACATTTGGACAACTTTGATCTTCAACCTGACCTCCAGGAGGATCTCCAGCATATTTGGAGGTTTCAGATTTCTGCATGTTTGCACCAGAACTGTCAGGACAGACATTTTCAGTACCGCCACCTGCTGGAGGGGGCGCCAAATCCCAATCAATATATGGTAATGTTGTTTTTTCTATTGAGCGCCGGACGCCACAGCTTTACTGTCACTTCATGACCGTCAAACGCCATCGCTGCTACTTTCAGAGAAATTCTAACTAGTTTCTGGTTCCAGAATTGATCTTACCTGATGAACCAGATGAACCCAGCAGAACCAAGAACAGAACCGAACCCAGGAACCACATCCTGGAGCTTCAGCTGTGTAGTTTATCAGAACTTCTCTTCTGCTGGTCTGGGGGCGGGGCTGAATGAACCAATCAAAACTCTCCCTTCTGTTTACAGGAGAAAGTTCATGAACCGACAGAACGCTGTGTTGAAGTTCAGTCCCAACATTTGGACTTCTGGTCTTCTCTGGTGACACGTTGGACTAGAGGCCTCAGCAGACTTGTAGACTGACAGAAACACGCTTGAGCTGTAGAGGAGATATCAAGAGATGAGAGTCTATTTCTCAGTAGAGACACTTTTCATGTTGATGTCTGTGTTCCAGTTCTGTTTAGACAAAAGGAAACTTTAGAGTTTCAACTGAATCTAAAGAGAGACGGTCATGTCTGCTTTGTCTTCAGAGTCTCTGTCAGGATTTGAATTAACACTTGTCCGTGAAAATGTATTAAATACTTCCAAATGGTCCGTCCGCTTCCTTTTATTGTTAGTCTCCTGGTTGCGCTGCTTCCAGACGTGTATTTTCATATGTAAGCATTTAGCCAATCACATTTCAGCAACATTTGTTGCTAGGATCAAAGAAATCTGCCCGGAGGCCTTCACATTCAGTTCTGCGGGACCTGTAGCATAAAATAAATGTCGAGCAAACTGTTGTTTCAACCAATCAGATTTGGAGTTGGCGACACCAAGGCCCTCGACCAAGATGGCGGCGCGAGAACATCGCGAGGCTCAGCGTCTCACCAGTTTTTGCAATTTTGCAGTTTTATTCCTGCTAATCTCAGTTCTGTTTGGGCAAAACAGCTATGCCCTCACATTCTACACCCGAAATGAGCTTCTGGACATTGGATCACGTCTCTCGGACTCTTTAATCGCCGACCTCCCATTCTTCCCGGAGATCTCACGAACACCGGAGGCTTCGCACTCTACCCGGCCGGGCGGAAGTGCTCGCAGGCGGCGCAGAGATCGTAAACAACGGCGAGGGAAACGTGGAGGGCTAAAAGCTAGGCTAAAGCTAACACCGCACCGGCTGCCCTTGCCCAGCATTTTCCTTGCTAATGTTCGGTCTTTGGCTAACAAGATGGACGAGATTCGACTTCGCCTCACGCACACTAAAAGACTTTTGGATTGTAATGTCATGATTTTCACCGAAACATGGCTCCACGACGGCGTACCGGACAATGCTATCAAGCTAGACGGACGCTACACACACTGGGCGGATAGATCAGCTGATGACTCCGGCAAGTCCAGGGGCGGAGGTTTGTGCATCTATGTCAACAAAGCTTGGTGTACGGACTCTGTTACTCTTGGCAGCCACTGCTCAGCTAACCTGGAGTTTCTTATGGTTAAGTGTAGACCTTTCTATCTGCCGCGGGAACTCACATCCACCATCATCACTGCTGCTTATGTTCCGCCGGATGCTAATGCTAAGCTCGCAATGAACGAACTTTATGCGGCCATTAGTAAATTACAGACGGATCACCCGGAGGCGGCTTTTATTGTTGCGGGTGATTTTAATCACTCAAACTTAAAGACTGTACTCCCCAAATTCCACCAGCATGTTTCCTGCCACACCAGAGGAAACAAGATTTTGGATCATGTTTACACAAACATGGCTTCCGCTTACACTGCGACCCCCCTCCCCCACATCGGACAGTCAGACCACCTTTCTTTGTTCCTCACCCCGAGATATTCACCCCTCATCAACCGTGTCAAGCCATCAGTGAGGACTATCAAGGTGTGGCCAGCAGAGACAGACTCTGTACTCCAGGACAGATTCCAACACACGGACTGGAGTATGTTTCCTTCTCAAGCCACTTGTGGTTCGAACTTGGACATTGACAATTATGCCTCCTCTGTCATGGATTACATCACATCCACCATTGATGGTGTCACGACAGAGAAACAGATCACCACATACCCCAACCAGAAGCCATGGATGAACAAGGAGGTGTGGCTCCTGCTGAAGGCCCGTAATGCTGCCTTCAGATCAGGGGGATGCACAGGCCTACAGCACATCCAGGGCAAACCTGAGGAGGGGCATCAAGAAAGCAAAGCACTGCTACAAGTGGAAGATAGAGGGTCACTTTTCCAACTCTGACCCTCGACGCATGTGGCAAGGCATCCAGGCCATCACGGACTACAGGCCCTGCAACCCCACCCCCCCAGCCATGGACGCCTCCTTCCTGAACGAGCTGAATCCTTTCTACGCTCGCTTCGAGAGGAGCAATGGAGACACCGACACCAAGACAACGCTCCCTGCAGACCACCAGCCCCTCTCACTCTCCCCCACTGATGTCCACATGGCACTGAGCAGAATCAACACACGCAGGGCTGCAGGACCAGACGGCATCCCAGGACGTGTCCTCAGAGCATGTGCGGAGCAGCTCACCGGGGTCTTTACGGACATTTTCAACCTGTCCCTCGCCCAAGCAGCTGTGCCAACATGCTTTAAAGCGACATCCATAGTGCCAGTACCAAAACACTCCAACCCGACGTGCCTCAACGACGACCGCCCGGTAGCCCTCACACCCATCATTATGAAGTGCTTCGAGCGACTGGTCCTGGCGAACCTGAAGGACTCCCTCCCTCCCACACTGGACCCACACCAGTTTGCTTACCGCAGCAACAGGAGCATAGATGATGCAGTCTCCACTGCACTGCACTCTGTGCTTTCACACCTGGACAATAATCACACCTGTGCACGTTTGCTGTTTGTTGACTTCAGCTCAGCATTTAATACTGTCATCCCCTCCAAACTGATCACCAAACTCAGAGCCCTGGGCACAAACACCGCTGTCTGCAACTGGATTATGGACTTTCTGACCAACAGACCACAACACGTGAGGTCAGGCCACATCTGCTCCACCACTGTCACACTCAACACCGGTGTGCCCACAAGGCTGTGTGCTGAGCCCCTTCCTGTACTCCCTCTTCACACACGACTGCAGACCGGTGCATGGATCCAACTCCATCATCAAGTACGCAGACGACACCACCGTGATCGGTCTCATCACGAATAACGACGAGACAGCCTACAGAGAAGAGGTACAGCACCTGACCACATGGTGCGCTGACAATAACCTGCTCCTTAACACCAGCAAGACCAAGGAGCTCATTGTGGATTTTAGGAAGGAGAGAAGAAGCACGCATGACTCCATTCACATGAACGGAATGGCCGTCGAGCGTGTCTCCAGCTTCAAGTTCCTGGGAACCCACATCTCAGAGGACCTGTCCTGGACCACCAACACCTCCAGGCTAATCAAGAAGGCTCACCAGCGCCTCTTCTTCTTGAGGACACTGAAGAAAAACCACCTGTCTTCAGCCATCCTGGTGAACTTCTACCACTGCGTGATAGAGAGCATTCTAACAAACTGTGTCACAGTCTGGTACAGAAGCTGCTCTGCTGCTGAGCGCAAACAGCTGCAGCGCGTAGTGAAAACTGCCCAGCGCATCACAGGAACCCCCCTTCCTGCCATTGAGGACATCCAGAAGAAGCGCTGTCTGCGTCGTGCTCGCAGCATTCTGAAGGACCCCTCCCACCCAGCACATGGACTATTTTCCCTCCTGCCCTCAGGCAGGCGCTTCAGAAGCCTCCGGACAAGGACCAGCACACTGAGGAACAGCTTTTTCCCAGAGCTGTGACCTTACTGAACTCTGACCCCCGCTGACCCCCGCTGACCCCCACACACCGATTCATCCAATCACCGACCCAAGTCTTAACACCTTCATCATTGCACTATTGATCTTCTTGCACATATTTACAATCTGTTTGCACAGTACTATGTACCGAAATTGCACTAGTCTTATATCTTGCACTGTAAATTGTCCATGTCATCTGTTTTGCCCCGCCATATTTATCATCTGCCATCCCCTTTTTTTGTAAATTATGTTATGCTAGTTCTGTTTATAGTCTTCTCCCTCTTAAAACAATCCATCTGTATATTATGTTCATAGTACCTACCTCATTCATTATGTATATATATATCTAGGTCATTAGCCTGTATATGGTCATCTCTTTATATATCTGATCTGTAAATACTGTCCATATCCTTTATAACAACCTGTACTATACGTATTTATCATAATATTTATACCACATGCTCTTACTGCCTATTGCACTTCTGGTTAGATGCCAAACTGCATTTCGTTGCCCTGTACATGTACATGTGTAATGACAATAAAGTTGAATCTAATCTAATCTAATAAAGGACATCTACAGAAAGTGATGTCTGAAAGGGTTGGGATAAATCATCAAAGACTCTTGCCCCTCCTACCCTCTGGGAGGTGTTACAAGAGTATCTAAACAAAAACCACCAAGTTCCAGAACAGCTTCTTCCCCACAGCTGTCACAGTCCTGAACTTTGCCTCCTGAACCACACAACACCACTGGAGACATCACCACTTAACTTTATCTGTTCAATTCCCAACTGTCAATTACACACTGTACACACTGTAACAACTATTTTATCCTCCAGTGTAAAACTGGATCTACTCTCACTGGCCACTTCAACAGGTCCACCCTGCTAGTATAGGATTGAACCCCATTTCATCTTCAGAACTGTCTTAATTCTTGGTGGCCTTGACATGACAAAGTACTGGAAACATTCCTCAGAGAGTTTGGTCCATACTAACATGACAGAATCACAGTTGCTGCAGATCTGTTGGCTGAACATCCATGATGCTGATCTCCCGTTCCTGTTCTGGTGAAAGTGGAGGCCAGTAGAGTCCAAAGAACTCATTGTTCTAGAAACCAGTCTGAGATGATTCCAACTTTACAACATTATCCTGCTGGAAGTAGCATCAGAAGATGGAACATTGTGATCATAAAGGACGGACAGCAACAACACTCAGGTAGTCTGTGGGATTGCAACCATGATCAGTTGGTACTAGAGTTATACATTTTGCCAAATTTTGCATCAGTAGATTTCCTATTAGAGCAAGACTACAGAGTATGTAAGAAGATCTGGAAAAGAAGGACTTTCAGGATTCCAGAAAAGTAAGAGAACTGTAAGGACTGGTCGGGGGAGGAGTCAAGATCAAGATTAAAATTAAGATCAAGCTGTTAAAGAACAAGCTTGAAAGTTAATAACTTTCTGATAGAAAGGTGGTGGTAAACTGTGTTCTATAAAGACAAATAAAGAGATGTTGTTATTATTTTTATATACAGTAAAGAAAGGGAAGTGACAAAAGCAAAGACAGAACTCTGACTGTTATTCTCTCCTGCGACCACCGTGTTTGTGGTTTGTCTGGTCTCTTCCTGTCTGAGAGTTTCCTGGTTGATGCTGCAGAGAAAAGTGAACAGTCACACAGACAATCATCCTAAAAGAAGAAGCAGATTGATGTTTGTGTCTGTCAAACTGCTGTTGGTCTGAAGAATGGAGGGAAGACGTGTCCAGATGCTGCTGGGTGAGTCCCGTCTGCTGGATGTGTGTTGGTGTGTAAACGTTGACAGATGCTGCTTCCCACAGCAGAGCGTTCATCAAAGCTCCAACTAAGCTGAGTGTCATTTCTCTGCAGCTCTGAGCTCCCTGCTGTGCTGCACAACCAACCAAAGTTAGTCCACTTCCTCAGTCAGTCGGACTCTCTGTGTTTGTGTCCAAGAAAGCAGCAACACTCTGTGTGTCTTTACTTTGTTGTTGTAGTTGGTCTGACTGTGAGTCCCAGCAGATCTCAGTTCTTTAAAGGAGAATCAGTGAATCTGAACTGTGAGGATGAAGGATGGACTCTGAGGAGGAACACCAGCAGAAGAACCAGGAGTCAGTGTGGATCTGAGTGGGGAAAATCAGATGGTTTGTCCTGTAAGATCAGTAATCTCCTTACATGGGACAGTGGAGTTTACTGGTGTGAGTCCGGAGGGGGAGGAGCCAGCAGCATGGTGGTTAACATCAGTGTCTCTGGTAAGATCAGACTGTGGAGTTAGTGTTGCTGCAGCTGTGTGCAGATGGATGAAATGCTTTGTCTCTGTGTTGAGGTGGATCAGTGATCCTGCAGAGTCCTGTCCTCCCTGTGATGGAGGGTCATGACCTCACTCTGAGCTGTCAATCAAAGACCCCTCCCTCCAACCCCTCAGCTGCTTTCTATAAAGATGGCTCCCTCATCAGGACTGAGCCTACAGGTCACATGACCCTCCAGCATGTTTCCAGGTCTGATGAAGGTCTCTATAAGTGTAACATCAGGGGTCATGGAGAGTCTCCATCCAGCTGGATCTCTGTCTCAGGTGAGGAGCTTCACTGTCATCTCACCATGGATTTCCTCCATGCACTCACCTGACCAGGTGGGATTCTCTCTGCAGAGAGACCCACAGAAGCCCCGCCCCCTGCCTCAGCTCCTCCTCCTCTGGTGTTGAGAGTGTGTCTCCACCTGGTGGTGATCAGTCCGTTCATCATCTCCACTCTCCTTCTGGTGTCTTTATGTCCACAAAGAGCCTCAGGTAACAGAAATCAATCAATCACATTTGATCAATCATCTTCAGTTTCTGTCTAAACTCTTCTGTCTGCAGGAAGTGACCCGTCTGTCTCCATGGTGATGACCCAGCACTCACATGCTGAGCAGGGATTGGCTGATGACTATGATGACATCATCACATCTGTAACCACAGAGCATCAGTTCTGAACTGAGAGTTTCAGAATCTTGAAATATTTTGACTTTTCAGGCTTTTGTATTCAGTTTCATTTATTCATTTCTATATAAGATTCAAAATATTATTTCAATAAACATTTTTTTGTGCAGAATTTGTCAGATTTGTTTTGAAATGTGATTGTTCTCATGTCTTTAAATAAAGATAAAATCTGGTTATTTGTCTTTTATTCAAAGATTATTGTTTGAATATCAATAAATCTAATATATATAAACACACAGTAACATAGACATACATAAATCTATAAAGAAATCGACTGAATCTGATGATATTTTATTAACATTTAACAATAGACAATACAATTGAATAAAACTTTATTGATCCCCTTACAGGTAAATGACCCTGTTACCACAGTTCTATTCAAATCAATAGATAATCAATGAGACTAAAAACCCTTAAATATTGATCACAACAGTCATCATTGAGTCTAATAACTGACAGGAAGACAGATCTGTTGTAGCGCTCCTTCCTGCAGCGAGGTGTTAAACTCTCTGACTGAAGGAGCTGCTCAGAGCAACACATGATGATGATGATGATGAGGATGAAGAGGATTGTTCATGATGGAAACCAGTTCATGTCAAAACCTGAAGTTCTGATCATTTCTGTCATGATCCAAAGAACAGAACGGATCTTTAGTCAGGAAGAACACGTCTGTCAGCCAGGGGGCGGAGCCAAAGCAGCTCCCTCTAGACATAATTTATGATGCAGTTAACCACGCCCCTGAAATAACGGAAAAGACTCTTATGAACAACTGCGCAATAGATCCTCCAACATGTGGACCCTCGGTTCTGTTCTGTTCTTGGTTCTGGTCGGTTCATCTGTTTCCAGAACATCAGGTGAGATAAAGATAAACCTATAAACTCCATAAATCGTTAGAATTTCTCAGTTTGAAGATTTTTTTTAAAATAAACTTTATTAGCAAAAACCTATGATACATAAACAGAAAAAAATGAAGAAAAGGGTGAATAAAAAAGAGCATTAAATGGTAAAACATGAGGAAGAATGTGTTTTTCAACAGATGAAGAATGCCGGTCCAAAAGGCAGAAGTGTGAGAACAAGTCCAAAATAAATGTGTGATGGTTTCATCATTGTTGTTACAGAAAGAACAGCTGCTGTCCAGATCCTTTAGAAATCTTTGGAAATAAAGGATTGAATTAAATTAATATCTAGAGATTAATCTGAAAGAAATGTCTCTGATTTTATTGGTTAATAAATATCTAGAGGACAACATCCACATTTTCCCCACAGTAAATGATTGATGATCCCATTCCAATAGGAGATGATGTGTGAGGAAGAGACAGTGATTGGCTGGATTTATCACGTGAGCGGAGAAACAGATTTGACCAACATAGATGGAGAGAAATATCTCCATGCACATGTTAGCTTCTAATGAAAAGCTTGTTCAAACTAAAGGAAGTGTAGCTTTGTAAACTGCGTGTTCAGGAGTCTTGTGGAGCTAAAGTTGAAAAGGTCACCTCAACAGGAAGTGGATGCACTTGACTCCACCCCCAGACAGAAAACTGCAGATGTGAAAGAGGAACAGAACACAGCAAGAGTTCTATTCATCATAGCAACTGCTTCAAGGTCCTTATTAGGAGATAAACATGTAACTAACTGTTTGATTGGTTCTGCAAATGTACTGATCTGCTGATGTCAGAAATGGATTCAAACAGCCTGATGGCAGGAAGGTCAGAGAGAGCCACGTTGTGAGGTGACTGAGGTCAGAGGTCAGCAACCTGCAGCTCCAGAGACACATGTGGCTCTTTTATCTCTCTCTGGATGAAGATGAGCTAGTATTTTAGCAACATGCTAACGTTTTTGGCTCATTTGGTTTCTAGATAAGATAGTTTAGAGTTTAGCTAATATTTTAGTAAAATGCTGATGTTTTCTGTTATTTTATTATTTATGTGAATATTTTTTTTAATAATTTAGAATTTAGCTTCTATTTTAGCAACATGCTAACGTTTTTGGCTAATTTGTTTTCAAGATAAGATAATTTAGAGTTTAGCTAATATTTTAGTAAAATGCTAACGTTTTTTGACTAAGTTAACTTACTGAGGAATTTTAGGCTATTTTGGAGTTCAGCTAGTAAATAAGCAACGAGCTAGCTTTATTTTCTTTTGGCAGATTTGGCCTCTAATTACTTTTTTATGCTAATTTGGAGTTTAGCTAATATTTTAGCAATATGCTAACGATTTTAGCTAATTTGTTATCTACTGGATGTTTTAGGCTAATTTTGAGTTTAGTTTTTATTTCAGCAACATGCTAAAATTTTTGGCTGATTTAATGTACGGAGAAATGTTATGCTAATTTGAAGTTCAGCTAATTAAGCAACAAGCTAGCTTTTTTGCTACTAAAGCTAAAAACATTTAAAAACTATTTTTAAGAGAAGCAAGCTTATTTTTAGATATTTTTTGCTTTTATTCGAGACAAAAGTAGACATTCATAATTATTAAAATAAAAAGAAGGTTATGAATGAAAATCCAAATTTCTTAAATCTAACATAAGTCAATGCGGCTCCTTCTAGGTTCTGATCAGTAGAAAATGAACCCAAATGACTCTTTTACTGTTAAAGGTTGCTGACCTCTGACTTAGTGTCAGCAAAGAACGTTACATGTGAACCTAATAAGCTGACTTGTGGGGTACCTCAGGGCTCAGTCCTGGGGCCACTCTCGTTCTTGCTGTATATGCTCCCTCTCTGCAAGCTAATTCAACAGTTCAGTGATGTCTCTGATCACCTCTTTGCAGATGACATCCAGCTGTACTGTTGCTTTAAGCCCTCTGAGTCCCAGTAGCGTTTTAGGCACGGGCAGTGCGGGCAGTAGAAGTTCATAGGGAGCAGCAATAGATGAAATGGAACTCCATACGTGGTAGAGTCTGCTTCAAAGCTCAGAAGGACCAAACATGATCAGGAGAGAGAAATGAATGGATGGAGTTTGTGTCCGGTGGGATTCATGTGACACCCAGACAGACCTTAGAGGACCAGAGTCTGGAGAACAACAAAGAAGGAGAAGATCTGAGGGATTCACTCTGTTTGACTTTGGTCTCCGAGCTGGTCTCTATTGTAGGAGCGCTAAAGAACAGTAGAAACACCATAGAAGAAGATTCTGCATGAGCGTGCTGATCTGGTGTGGATACATCTACCTTCATAAACCCACAGAAAGCGTGTTCTTGAACGCAGCACACGGGCCGCTGTGTAAACACGGTGAACCAGGTTGGATGTTCATGGAAACACTAGCATAGCGTGTTCTGTGTGTGGAGCCCAGGAGTTCTGGTTCTGTTTGGAAGTGTCCGTGCACACTCAGAGGTGCAGCTGCATGGAAAGCTGTCAGATCCAGTTTGGAACCTTCTGACTGGATCAACATTTGGACAAGTTGGAATCTTGAAGAATCACTACTGGAATCTGATCTTTATAATCTCTGATCTCTGGAATCTGATCTGTACAATCTCTGATCTCTGGAATCTCTGATCTAATCTCTGATCTCTGGAATCTGATCTGTACAATCTCTGATCTCTGGAATCTGATCTGTAGAATCTCTGATCTAATCTCTGATCTAATCTCTGATCTAATCTCTGATCTCTGGAATCTCTGATCTCTGGAATCTCTGATCTCTGAAATCTCTGATCTCTGGAATCTGATCTGGAGAATCTCTGATCTCTGGAATCTGATCTGTACAATCTCTGATCTCTTTAATCTCTGATCTGTAGAATCTCTGGAATCTGATCTGTAGAATCTCTGATCTTTGTAATCTCTGATTTCTGTAATCTCTGATCTAATCTCTGATCTCTGTAATCTCTGATCTCTGGAATCTGATCTCTGTAATCTCTAATCTCTGTAATCTCTGATCTCTGGAATCTCTGACCTCTGGAATCTCTGATCTCTGGATTCTCTGATCTCTGGAATCTCTCTGATCTCTGATTTCTGGAATCTCTGATCTCTGAAATAATCTCTGGAATCTCTGAAATAATCTCTGGAATCTCTCTGATCTCTGGAATCTCTCTGATCTCTGATCTCTGGAATCTCTGATCTCTGTGTTCTGATGCAGGTCTGATCATCTCTGCTAAACCTGAAGATGACGTCATTCTACCATGTAGAGATCCAAACATCAACCAGGATTTTATTTTAGATTGGATCAGATCTGATCTTCAGGAGGATGAATATGTGTTTTTATACAGAGATGAACGTCCTTATCTTGATGCTCAGCATGAATCTTTCCAGAATCGAGTGTTTCTGAATAACGATCAGATGAATGATGGAGATCTGTCTGTGGTTCTGAAGAACCTGAAGATGGAAGATTCTGGAAGATATGAATGTAGAGTCATGCAGAGAGATGATCTACAGAGAGAAATGAAGCTGATCTCTATCATCCATCTGCAGGTGTCTCCTCCAGGTGAGCATTGAGAGTTCATCTCTGTCTCTGCAGGAAGCAGCTGCTGATTGATCAGTTGGAGCTTTCTGCATCTTTGTTGTTCTTCTCTCTGATCTCTGTGTTCTGATCTAGATCTGATCATCTCTGCTGAACCTGGAGATGACGTCATTCTACCATGTGGAGATCCAAACATCAACCAGGATTCAGTTTTAGAGTGGATCAGATCTGATCTGAAGGAGGATGAATATGTGTTTTTCTACTGGGATGAACATGTTGATCTTGATGTTCAGCATGAATCTTTCAAGAATCGAGTGTTTCTGAAGAACAATCAGATGAAGGATGGAGATCTGTCTGTGGTTCTGAAGAACCTGACGATGGAAGATTCTGGAAGATATGAATGTAGAGTCATGAAGAGAAGAAGCAAGAGATCTGCTCCTATCTCCATCATCAACCTGCAGGTGTCTCCTCCAGGTGAGCTTGAGAGTGTCTGTGTCTCCTCCTCCTTCTCCTCCTCCTCCTTATCCTCCTCCTTCTCTTCCTCCTCCTTCTCTTCCTCCTCTTCCTCCTCTTCCTCCTCTTCCTCCTCCTCCTCCTCCTCCTCCTCCTCCAGGTGAGCATTGAGAGTGAATTGATGTCAGAGTGAAAGGTCTCAGATCAGACGTGTTTTCTGAAGATGTTGTTGATGAGACTCTGCAGGAAGAGGAAGAGGAGACACTTCTCATCTTCATCATCTCATCATCATCATCATCTCTGTCTCTGCAGGAGAAGATGGAGAGAAGATTGTTGGCAGTCATGTTCGTCTTGTTGTGTTGGCTGCATCAGTTCTCGTTGTTCTGGTTCTTCTTCCTGTTGTTCTCTGGATCTCCAAGAAGAAAAGATCTTCAATCCAAAGTTCCATCAAGCATCAGAATCCTGAAGATGAAGCTTGTATCTAAATAATCCCAGCTAACATGTGAGCTGCAGCTGTTGATGAAGCTGTGTGTGTTCATGCAGTGAGTGTTGATGTTCATCAACCTGAACGTCTCTTCTGTCCTGCTTTCATCACAGTAACATGGAGTCATCCTCCATCACAAGCAGCATTCTCAGCTCAAACAGAGCTTTCATTTTCAACATGGCCGCCTTATTGCTAAGCAGCTGTTCTGAATGTGCTAGCTAGCTAACGTTAACGCTTTCTTCATGTCAGAGCAAGTTGACCAGAGTGAACTTGAAGACGTGTTCTGAGGTGTGTCTAGAAGAGTTCTGATCAGTATTATTGATCTCTGATCTGATGTTGTTTTCATCATGTTTGTTGCCTGTTATTGCTTCATCTGCTTTCTCTGGAGCAACTCATGTCAAAAAGAAAGTGGGAAAAAGTCAAGTTTTACTGGATGTTATTCACAATCGAAGATTAAAACGGCTGACAAGAAAAATATGGTGACGAGTGAACATGCAGTTCTGTGAGTACTTGAACTGCATACGCATACTCATTGACGGATTTATGAGACGTGAAAAGAGTCTGACGGTAGATTTGTGCGTAACTTAAGCTGTGTGTAACAGGTGATCCGTGTGTATTTTATAAAGATTTTTTTGTGTAATTCGTTTCAAGATGTTGTAATTTTAATTTGTGCATGTGTAAATTGTAACTTTTACATTTTTGTAACTTTTTTACTTTTGCAAAAAACGTATTATATGAGTTATAAATCAAGAATTCTGCTCGCACAAATCAGAGTGAGTCTATTTTCTCTCCAGAGAAATCTCCTTCTGAATCCAGACTGATGGACGTTATAGATTAGAGTTAGAGGTCTGTGTCAGACTGACTGATTTGTAGAAACTTTATTGTTCACAGAAAGACTATGAGCAGAAACAGGAACTCCAGATCAGAGTTTTAATCTGAAAAACAAAGATTCAGTTTGAAGGAAATGTCTCCATCTAGTGGTCATTCTGAGGAACTGCAGCCAGACTGCTGATGGCGGGAAGAGCCTCGTTTTTATCATGGAAGGAGGTTTTTTTTAAACTTTATTAACAACCAACAGAATAAAACAACAAAGTGAATGTCTCAGGAGGAAATACAATGTGTAGAAATTGTAAAAAAAAAAAAAAAAAAAGCAAACAAAAAAAAGTAATAAAATAAAAGAAGAAGGGGTTCAATATACTTCACATTTTTCGAAAATCAAATTAGTTCATATTGCTATATTAAGAAGACGACTGTTTTTTTATTAATTTTATTGCAAACATCAATTTCAATACAAAAAATGTGCAAAATAGCCATTGTACGTGTATACAAACATAAACTATTAAATAAAAAAAAGGAAGACACCTGGTGGTCTGTCGCTGCCTAATAATGATGACGTCACGGTGCCGCCATCTTGGATGGGTCTCAGATCCTGCAGGTCTATTGTTTACAGCGAGGAAGGTGCATTTATGATTAAAAAACACTTTTTCTTATAAATTGAACACAATCTGACATATGATAAATATCAATTTGATAAGCAAAGTATTATTTCATAAATGTTTGAAAGATTCAGGAGAAGCAAAAAAAAAAACAAAAATAACACACACAATAAAAAATAAACTTATGACCAAATCAAACATTTTTAGGCATCTTATTAAAAAAAATAAGAAAGGAAAAAAATAAAAGTATTATAATCCAAAATATAATAAATCAACTATAACATGTTGATAATAACATCCTCAGGTCTAACTGTGGTTGTGAAAAAACTATAATTCAAATGTTTGAAGAAGAATTTGTTACAAAATCAGAGATTTGGTCAAAGATCTAATTAGAAAAGGAAATAATTTTACATTTTAATAAATACAATAATAAATGTATTTTATAACTTTTTCAAAACATGGACTAATAACACCTGAAACAGTTTGATATGTGAATAATTATTAGTCCTTTAAAAACAACAAAAAAGAAACAACTTTAACATCAAAATATGATTATAAATACGTAAATGTAAGAGATGAGTCTTCCTGTTAGGATTTAATATTTTATGGTATTTAAATCAAATAAGGTTGTTTTCCTTGTTGGTATAGTAGAAAATCTGATCTGTACGACGTGCACAGAGTCCAGTTTTCAATCTGTTTATTCTGGTCCAACACAGAGAAAACAAGATGGCGTCTGTGTCGGTGCGTATCCTCTGAGCTCCTGCAGGAATATGAATATATCTTAATATCTGTTGGAAAATCAGAGAGAAACCCCACAGCTGGTTTGAAAGAGAGAAATCGATCATTCTATCAGCTTCAATGTCCACTCATGATAGAAAAAAGCTCCAAAAAATCCAAACCGTCACCACCATGTCACAGAGAGTAAAGGTTCAACACCAACCACGTGCCATGACTGAGTCTCAACCAGCAACTGAAGACATGGAAGATTTCCCTCCTCTTCCCATGAGTCCTAGCAAGTCTCCAGCTGCAAAGAAGGCTCTTTATGTATCTGGGGAGGGCTCCTCAGCTTCAAATGAAGTCATTGCTGTTCTGTCACAACTGATTCATAAGCCAGCAGACTCTCTGGAAAAGCCAGCAGATAATAAATGTCAACTCCAAGAAGATGGATGGAAATACTCTGAAGATTGAAGAATGAAAACAACCTTAGAATTTACTTGTAGTGAGATAAAAGACACAGTAAATAGTCAAAGATGTTGAAAAAAGAAGAAAGAAATGTGTCTTCAGGCTCAAGTGATGGAGTCGGAGTCCTCCTCAACCTGAACAGCCCACAGAAAATGTCAAAGGTCAAAGGTCATTGACCTGTGTCCAACATTGTTAGAGGACCTTCAGCAGGCATCAGCTGCTCACCGTCTGGGGAGAGTTAACCCAACCAACAGGCGTCCCAGAGCTGCAATCATCAGATTCTCCAACCATCCTACAGAGATGCAGCTGGAAAGATGCTAAAAACAACGGCTTTCTTCCAGAGAAGAAACTTGGCTTTGCTGAGGATGTTTCTGCAGCTGTCAGAGAGAACCCACTCAAAGTGTGGCCTTTAAACATTTCACTTTCTCTTTTTAGAAATACTTGAAATAACTGTTCATATTCTGGCAACTGAGTCTGTGAACATAACCTGGTCTGGAGCAGGTTTTGTTACAAAACAATGCATTGTGGGAAAAGGTGTCCAGACAGTTCTTGTAGTTCACGTGATGCTGATCAGAAACTCCTGGCGCTCAATGAATGAATTCGAAATTTTTCAATTCTTTCAGGAAATACAGAGTAACAGATGAAAAAATAAACAATATTTATATAAATATTTGGGGTCATTGAAATCAGCATTACTCAGATTAATTTATCATTAGAAATGAGTTTACTTGAAACATTTTTTTTCTGCTGATAATCATTTAGTTTTGAATTGAATTTTATTTGTTTATTTACACATTTAAACTGAGATAAGAGGATAAACCCCTATGAACCATCTCGTTTCAAGGGAGTAGAAACCAAACAAGATAGACATGATAAAAACACACATATAACCAGACAGGCTCTCAATATCCACCCCTACCCTGCATAACATTTCAGAATTTTAAAATAAAGACATTTGCATTGGTTGTACAAAAAAAACCAAAAACTGAACTGATAAAGAAAAAGCAAGTCATAGACAGTTAAAACTAAAGCAAAACCAATAGCAGATTGTTCTGAAATTTAAAGCAAACACAAGTATGTTTGAGATGGATTCACAGAACTTTCTTGAACGATGGCAGAAATGAAATGGAACGTAGAGATAAAAGAAGATTGTTCCAGTTATTGGGAGCTTTGACACGAAAAGTATTTTTCCCAGATAGTTTTTTATGTCTTGGAACACAGAAGAATACCTGATTATTATGGTGTAAATTGTGTTGGGAATTTAAAGGAACAAGGTACTGTTTCAAATAAAAAGGAAGGTCAACAAAAATGCATTTGAAAATATATTGAAGCCAGTGAAATTGTCTTCTAGCTGGTAATGAAAGTCAATCATTGATATACTCAGCACACAAAAACTAAAGGAACACTTTTTTTCTTGGTCCTGGCATGAATTGAATGAAACCTGTCTGATAATGTTCTTGTTGGTTCAGCAGCTGAGGGCCTCGTTCATCAATTTCAGCTGTATTGGTGTTCATGAATTAACAACAGGTGCACTTCAGTGGCAACAATGAGAAAACCCTCCAAACAGGACTGCTGTTCCATGTGGAGGTCATTTCAAGTTTTTTGGCTGGTTTTCCACTCTTGTGTAATTCTCTCTACTGGCAGTATGAGGAGATTCCTTAACCTACAGAAGTTGTACAGGTTGTCCAACTTCTCCAGGATGGAACATCCACACGTGCTGCAGCAAGAAGGTTTCATGTGTCTCCCAGCACAATCTCCAGAACATGGAGGAGATTTCAGGAGACTGCTGGTTATTCTGGGAGAGCTGGACAGGGCCGTAGAAGGTCCTCAACCCCTCAGCAGGACCCATACCTCACGGGCCTCACGTGGCAAGAGTCTGCAGGCAGTACCTGGAGGATGAAGGAATTGAAACAATTGAATGACCTTCACCATCCCCTGACTGAAACCCAATAGAACATCTCTGGGACATTATGTTTGGGTCCATTAGGCGCCGCCAGGTTGCTCCTCAGACTGTACAACAGCTCAGGGATGCCCTCACACAGATCTGGGAGGAAATGCCACAAGACACCATTGGTCGTCTCATTAGGAGCATGCCGCCATGTTGTCAAGCATGCATACAAGCTCGTGGGGGGCACACAAGATACTGAAAAGCAGAGCAGTATATAAGGATAGTTTAAATTGTGTTTCTTAGGAGTTCTTTTTTCATTTTTTTCAAATTGTGTGAATCAGAACCAGAGGAAAAAATACTGTTAAAAAAACAGTAGATGTTATGTAGAAACTCCAATCTGTGTCCACAAATTCTTTTGCTCCGCCCACTCAGATGCATCCAAATAAAACCATGAAGGTTTTTGTTTTCCTCGTCTAAGCAGGAAAGCAGGAAATATATATATATATATACATGTATAAAAATGACATCTTGCTTAAATCTGAAATATTTGTTACATTTTATGTTAATAATATGTCCAGCAGAGGTCAGGCGAGGTTCACAGAGCTGAGTGTTACATGTTCAACAATCTCACCTGTACTTTTCATAACTGCAGCAGAAATGTTATCTCTACTCATTAAAAATTCTACATTTTCTCAGCTCAATATGTTAGAGGAACAGTTAGCAATCAGTCAGTTGACAGATGACACGACTATATTCATGAAGGACAGGGATCAAATCCCAGAAATTCTCCTGACTGTGGATTTCTTTTCCAAAGCATCTGGCTTAAAATTAAACCTTAATAAATGTGAATTATTACTGATTCACAATTCTCTACAATCTGACATTCATAATATTCTGGTTAAAAGTGCAGTAAAATATATTTGTATCAATATTTCTAAAAATCTACAATAGTGGAAGAAAATAATACGTTTTGGAAAATTTTCAACTTCATTTAAATTAGTGATCACAATGTGACATTTGTATTTATGACAGAGTGTTAGGGTTAGAGAAGAAGAGAGAGAAGTTCATTTTAGAATAATAAATGATGTATATCTGTCCAAAGAACTTCTAAGATTACGGTTCAGTTTTCAAGATAAATCATGTAGTTTTTGTGAGGAAAATCTAGAAACAATAGATTTATTTATTGACTGTATATATGCTAATAGCTTTAGGGAAGATTTTTATTTCTTTTGCTCGTCAAAATGTTCTGTTTAGGTAAATTTGGGAATAAAACATATTCCTTTTGGTTTACTTTCAAACAATAAATTTGATTTAATTTTTAATTTTTGATAATTGTAGGAAAGTTCCATCTTCATTAAAAACAGATATTCTAAAACCAGATCATCTCCATTACATTTTACAGAGAGAGATTTGTTTGTATGTTGATTCTTTAAATTAATGAAAAATAAAAAACAGAAACATTCTGACTTCTGTTGTTGATAATATATTAAATGAAAACCATCAGTATTCATGTGTGTTTATACATGTTTTGTCCTTAGTGTGTTCATGTTCTATATCTTGTAATTTGTTGTGTCCTACTTGCAATTGTTAAATAAAGTTTGGAAGGGAAAAAAACACCAGGGGGAAGAGCCAAAGCAGCTCCTCTGATATATATAGTTAAACTACGCAGTTGATTCTCCAACATGTTGTTCCTCGGTTCTGTTCTGTTCTTGGTTCTGGTCGGTTCATCTGTTTCCAGAACATCAGGTGAGTTAAAGATAAACTTATAAACTCGATAAATTGTTAGAATTTCTCGGTTGAAGATTTTTTCTAAATAAATGTTTTTAGCAAAAACTTATGATACATAAACAGAAAGAGAAGAAAAAAATGAACAAGCGGTCAATAAAAAAGAGCATTAAATGGTAAAAGAGAAAAGATCAGGGTTCAGATCTGAAGAAATCACAGAATGAAACATAAAGTAGAACCTGATGGTTTATCAATAATCCAGAGCAGATTATTCAAATAACATACAGCTTCTATTAGCTTTTAAATTTACATTTATGAAGATGAAATTTAGATGAAAGATCAAATTAAGTATATAGATTTTATCATCTTCCCGGTATTGAATAACAAACAGAAACATGAGGAAGAATGTGTTTTTCAACAGATGAAGAATGCCGGTCCAAAAGGCAGAAGTGTGAGAACAAGTCCAAAATAAATGTGTGATGGTTTCATCATTGTTGTTACAGAAAGAACAGCTGCTGTCCTTGTTAGAAGGTTTGGGGGAAATAAAGGGAGGAGGGCTGGTGCATGCGTGTGCGCCGCAGTCTTTACGTAAAGTCGTGAAAAGCTCCAACTTGACATAAAGTGCTGCAGATCAGCTGCGGCGTCCGTTAAAATTTGAACCAAACAAAACGGATTCGCAGCGACGCAGAAGCCGGTCCGAAGACGCAAGACGTGAACGCCTGCAGTTGAAGTTCCGCTCGTACCCGAGCAGTGGCGCCTCCAGAAATTATTCATGGGGGTGGCCAGTGGGGGGTCACTTTTAATCTTGGTTTGGCACACCAAAACCATGAGCTATATTTTCAAAGTTCAACCTACTAAACATAGTAAAACAGCCTGTAGAAAACTATCAGAACTGATGGTATTGTGTCTGTATTAATGCTACTAATGTGCATAGATGAATAAAAGTACATTTATCATTTTGAGTTGGACCATCGGTTGGCGGGTTCTGGAATCTGAGGGACTTTCCTCTTGGCTGGTTGCCGCGTAATCTTGGAGGGTCTGCGTCTGCCAAATACAGTTATTTGTGAATGTTACCGCCTTAAATGTCTGATTTGCAATGTTTTTATGTTTCTTTTTTAAACCTCAAAATGTAAATGATGGCAATAAACTTCACATTCTCAAATTCCAACTCTTTTATTGTGACGTGCACGAGGAAAAACACTTGACCATATTTAGAGGAGGTTTGTGGATGCAGTGAATGAAGGTATGAAGGTGTGTGTTAGAGGAGAGGAAATGTTTAGACAGAGGAAGCTGGTTTGAAATGAGAAAATGCTGTAGACTTGTTTACGATAAAAATACATGATGCAGGGGAAAGATCTAAACTCCAGAAAAAAACTGTAAGCAGAGAAAGCCTCAGATCTACATGTCCGCCACAATCTTCTTTCACAGCCGTGCTTGACTTGGCGCTCTCCATGCCTTCCCCTCATACTCGGTTCATGTTTCGCTGCTGCTGCAACTGCCCCCCTCCCCCTCCGCCGTGCTCGGACAGTCGGACAGATCCAAGCACAGTTAACAGTGGCTAGTGGGGTGCCCGCGCGTTATGCACGTTCCATTTTGTTGTTATTTTTACAAATCCTCTAAATAAAAATGACATCAGAAATCAGATTTCTTTATTGCATTTCTTTAATTTCATCAAAGCAATGAAACAAACTGTAATTCATTAATATTGTAATGAAGTTAAACTTCATCCTGTAACAGAATCACGTGGTGAGTCATTCTCCACAGGATTAATAATCATGAAGGCTCAGTATGTATTTGCATCCTATAGGCTAATATAGACACATACAGCTTGTGTTGCCTTCATTATAAGGCTTATAATTTTTTGCGGCTCCAGACTGATTTGATTTTTGTTGTTTTGATCCAATATGGTTCTTTCAACATTAAAGGTTGCTGACCCCTGCAATAGGAGATGATGTGGGGGGAAGAGACAGTCGTTTTATAGGGATTTGGAAGATGTCATAATTACAGACCAGAAGAAAGTTTAGATGGGGATTATATTCCATATAAAATACGGATTGGATAAAAAATATCTTAACCAGTTTATCTTCAACGTATTATTCTGTGTTTAAAAGTCAATAAAGTTTAATCCACCTCGTTCAACTGAATTGATTAGAACAGATTTTTTAATATAATGAACTTTATTCTTCCAGACAGTCCAGCAGCATCCTGTCTGTCTTTTTCAAAGTGACTTTATCCACATGCAGAGACTGAGCAGAGTAGAGATCCTGGACAGACCTTCAGCTTTGTAAAGAAGGATTCTGCCTTTCAGAGATAAATCTCTCTGAATCCATACATTTAACTGTTTCTGTGTTTTTGCTGTAATGGAAGAAAAATTTTCAGAGCATCTAAGTTTGGAGTCTTTAGTTATAACAATACCGAGATAAATGACTTGATTCTTAACTTGAATGTTACAAATGGAAGCAGCAGCAGAATCTCTGATGGACATTAACTCACATTTGTTTATGTTAAGATGAAGGCCAGAAGATTTAGAGAAAGATCTCATTAGATTTAAGGCAACAGAGACCTGAGAAGCATCTTTCAGAAACAGAGTGGTATCATCAGCAAACAGACTTATAATGATCTGATTTCCTGCAACAGAGATTCTCTTCAGCGGGTTCTGTGAAATATGAGCGGCAAGAAACTGAAGTGCAGGTTCTATAATCATGCAGTAGAATCTCCAACGATGTGGTTCCTCGGTTCTGTTCTGTTCTTGGTTCTGGTCGGTTGTTTCCAGAACATCAGATGAGATCAAAATAAACCAGAAATGTTGTTATTCAGGCCACTAGGAGGCTATGGAGAGAAATTAGACTCACTCTGATTTGTGCATGAATAATTCTTGATTTGACTAATATAATACATTTTTGCAAAAGTAAAAAAATTACAAAAATTAAAAAATACAAAATGCAATTTACACATGCACAAATTAAAATTACAACAGCTTGAAACTAATTACACAAAAAAATCTTTTTAAAATACGCACGGATCACCTCTTACGCACGCAGCTTAAGTTACGCACAAATCTACCGTCAGACTCTTTTCACGTCTCACAAATTCTCCCGTGACTGATGCGTTCAAGTACTACCAGAACGCTCGTTCACCATAGTTTTCTTGTCAGCCGTTTTAAACTTCGATTGTGAATAACATCGGGTTAAACTAGACATTTTCCCACTTTCTTAAAAATATATTCCAATAATTAATATAAAAAGTCTAAATAAGCGCTTTTAAAACACTTATCCTTTTAAAAATAAGAATATTTCTAGAAAAGAGGCTTCAAGCTGCAGCAGCTTCTCTGACAGCGCTCCTCATCAACGCGGGGGTGGTGGGGGGTTTCTCTGGTCTGATCCCCCCGCCCCGCGGATCCTGGGCGGGGGAGAACGGCGGAGGAACGCGGTATTGAGATCTGTCCATGTGATCCCGTGATCTTAACCGGCCCGGTGGGCTGATCGAGCCCCTCTGCCCGGCGGTTGTTTAGAAGGGTCTCATGGTGCAATCGCTGCGTTCTGCTGCCGGTCCCCCGAGAGGTTCCGCGGGAGGATCAGACCAGAGCGTCCGCGGAACCCCCCGCCCCCCAGCGCGCTTTCCGCTGCCGTTTATGAAGAACATGCACAGAGTTCTGGTCGGAAAACGCGATGATTACAAGCGGTACCGGCCCGTTTGGATCTGAAAGAGTTTAGAAGGCTCTCGCATCACTTTCTATCCCATCAGGACGGAGTCTCATGTTGGAGGCGCTGTCAAACGAGCTGCTGCAGCTCGAAGCCTCTTTTCTGGAAATATTCTTATTTTTTAAAAGTATAAGTGTTTGAAAAGCGCTTATTTAGACTTTAGATATTAATTATCGGGAATATATTTTCAAGAAAGTAGGAAAATGTCTAGTTCTACTGGATGTTATTCACAATCGAAGTTTAAAACGGCTGACAAGAAAACTACGGTGAACGAGCATTCTGGTAGTACTTGAACGCATCGAATTTATGAGACGTGAAAAGAGTCTGACGGTAGATTTGTGCGTAACTTAGGCTGCGTGTAACAGGTGATCCGTGTGTATTTAAAAAAATTTTTTTTGTGTAATTAGTTTCAAGCTGTTGTAATTTTAATTTGTGCATGTGTAAATTGTATTTTGTATTTTTTACATTTTTGTAATTTTTTTACTTTTACAAAAAATGTATTAAATTAGTTACAAATCAAGAATCACACTCGCACAAATCCAAAGTTATGCACAAATCATATATTCGCATGCACAGATCCTAATTTACGCACAAATCAGGAATTATGAACGCACAAATCAGAGTGAGTCTATTTTCTCTCCATAGGGGGCAGCCTCAGCTTGGTTCTAGTCAGAGAGTCATTTGATCTTGAAGAAGTTGTAACGTGTGAACCTGACTGTTGTCAATAAAGTTCTTCTTGAAGATAAGATTCTTACTTCCACGTTACATAAAAACCAACAATATGCAGTATTGTCGTTTGTTTTTCTCTTCAATGTTGAGTTTCCTAAAGGAATTCAGGAGAAGCTCCTCCCACACAGTCCTCCACCAGGAGGAAGATCTAGTTTTCAGAGCGTAAGAATCCTTTCCCTGGCGAGCAGGAGAGGGTTCACACACAGAGCTCAGGAGTGGAGGAGTGGCTGTGGAGACTGTCCGGCGTTCCTGGAGTTTGATATCTGCTGGTGGAAATGGAACTCCATACGTGGTAGAGTCTGCTTCAAAGCTCAGAAGGACCAAACATGATCAGGAGAGAGAAATGAATGGATGGAGTTTGTGTCCGGTGGGATTCATGTGACACCCAGACAGACCTTAGAGGACCAGAGTCTGGAGAACAACAAAGAAGGAGAAGATCTGAGGGATTCACTCTGTTTGACTTTGGTCTCCGAGCTGGTCTCTATTGTAGGAGCGCTAAAGAACAGTAGAAACACCATAGAAGAAGATTCTGCATGAGCGTGCTGATCTGGTGTGGATACATCTACCTTCATAAACCCACAGAAAGCGTGTTCTTGAACGCAGCACACGGGCCGCTGTGTAAACACGGTGAACCAGGTTGGATGTTCATGGAAACACTAGCATAGCGTGTTCTGTGTGTGGAGCCCAGGAGTTCTGGTTCTGTTTGGAAGTGTCCGTGCACACTCAGAGGTGCAGCTGCATGGAAAGCTGTCAGATCCAGTTTGGAACCTTCTGACTTGATCAACATTTGGACAAGTTGGAATCTTGAAGAATCACTACTGGAATCTGATCTGTACAATCTCTGATCTCTGGAATCTGATCTGGAGAATCTCTGATCTCTGGAATCTCTGATCTCTGGAATCTCTGATCTCTGGAATCTCTGATCTCTGTGTTCTGATCCAGATCTGATCATCTCTGCTAAACCTGGAGATGACGTCGTTCTACCATGTGAAGATCCAAACAGCGACCAGGATTTTATTTTAGAGTGGACCAGAGCTGATCTGCGGGAGTATGAATATGTGTTTTTCTACAGGGATAACCGTCCTTATGTTATTGATCAGCATAAATCTTTCAGAAATCGAGTGTTTCTGGATAACAATCAGATGAAGGATGGAGATCTGTCTGTAGTTCTGAAGAACGTGACAATGGAAGATTCTGGAATATATGAATGTAGAGTCGTAGAGATAGAATGGAAGTTGATCTCTACCATCCACCTGATCGTGTCTCCTCCTCCAGGTGAGCATTGAAAGTGAATTGATGTCAGAGTGAAAGATCTCAGATCAGACGTGTTTTCTGAAGATGTTGTTGATGAGACTCTGCAGGAAGAGGAAGAGGAGACACTTCTCATCTTCATCATCTCATCATCATCATCTCTGTCTCTGCAGGAGAAGAAGGAGAGTTTGTAGGCAGTCGTGTTCGTCTTGTTGTGTTGGCTGCATCAGTTCTTGTTGTTCTGGTTCTTCTTCCTGTTGTTCTCTGGATCTCCAAGAAGAAAAGATCTTCAATCCAAAGTTCCATCAAGCATCAGAATCCTGAAGATGAAGATTGTATCTAAATAATCCCAGCTAACATGTGAGCTGCAGCTGTTGATGAAGCTGTGTGTGTTCATGCAGTGAGTGTTGATGTTCATCAACCTGAACGTCTCTTCTGTCCTGCTTTCATCACAGTAACATGGAGTCATCCTCCAATCACAAGCAGCATTCAAACAGAGCCTCAGCATTTCAACATGGCCGCCTTATTGCTAAGCAGCTGTTCTGAATGTGCTAGCTAGCTAACGTTAAGCCTTCTTCATGTCAGAGCAGATTGGACCAGAGTGAACTTGAAGACGTGTTCTGAGGTGTGTCTAGAAGAGTTCTGATCAGTATTATTGATCTCTGATCTGATGTTGTTTTCATCATGTTTGTTGCTGTTATTGCTTCATCTGCTTTCTCTGGAGCAACTCATGTCAAAGAAGAAAGTGGGAAAAAGTCAAGTTTTACTGGATGTTATTCACAATCCAAGATTAAAACGGCTGACAAGAAAACTATGGTGAACGAGCATTCTGGGAGTACTTGAACGCATCACTCACGGACGGATTTATGAGACGTGAAAAGAGTCTGACGGTAGATTTGTGCGTAACTTAAGCTGTGTGTAACAGGTGATCCGTGTGTATTTTATAAAGATTTTTTTGTGTAATTCGTTTCAAGCTGTTGTAATTTTAATTTGTGCATGTGTAAATTGTAACTTTTACATTTTTGTAACTTTTTTACTTTAGCACAAAATGTATTATATGAGTTATAAATCAAGAATTACGCTCGCACAAATCAGAGTGAGTCTATTTTCTCTCCAGAGAAATCTCCTTCTGAATCCAGACTGATCGACGTTATAGATTAGAGTTAGAGGTCTGTGTCAGACTGATGCTTTGTAGAAACTTTATTGTTCACAGAGAGAATGGACAGAAACAGGAAAACTCCAGATCAGAGTTTTAATCTGAAAAACAAAGATTCAGTTTGAAGGAAATGTCTCCATCTAGTGGTCATTTTGATGAACTGCAGCCAGACTGCTGATGGCGGGAAGAGCCTCGTTTTTATCATGGAGGAACGACGTTTTTTTAAAAACTTTATTAACAACCAACAGAATACAACAACAAAGTGAATGTCTCAGGAGGAAATAAAATGTGTAGAAATTGTAAAAAAAAAGAAAAAAAAAAGCAAACAAACAAAAATCATAAAATAAAAGAGGAAGGGGTTCAATATACTTTACATTTTTCAAAAATCAAATTAGTTCATATTGCTATATTAGGAAGACGCCTGTTTTTTTTTATTAACTTTATTGCAAACATCAATTTCAATACAAAAAATGTGCAAAATAGCCATTGTACGTGTATACAAACATTATAAACTATTAAATAAAAAAAGGAAGACTCCTGGGGCCCGTTTCAAGAAGCAGGTTTTGTTGGAACTCTGAGTTCCTGAACTCCAAATTCAGCAAAACTCAGAGTTTTCGGTTTCAGAAAGAGAGATAACTCAAACCCGTGAAAGTGGGTTAAACCAAGCCCGTTTCAAGAAGCGGGTTAAGCTGAACTCAGAATCAATCACTGTGGCAACTGAGTCTGTGAACAAACCTGGTCTGGAGCAGGTTTCCTTCAGGAAACTTAGAGTTCTCTGCAGTCTCCGCCCCTTTTTAAAGTGAAAGACGTTCAAATCTGAGTTCTTCATTAATATTTAGAGAACATTCACATTAGAGACGTCACGTTTCCACCAGCAGAAACTAAAAATGACATGTCCATTCATAGAGGATCATGTAGAGAGGAGGCTGGATTAATCCAGAGGAAATGTTATTTATGTCTGGAGAGGATTTGAGGACACGAGTCGATTGATGCAGTTTCTACCATTCAGTTTTATTTGAGCGACATTATAAATAGTGAGTTATTCCAGGGATTTGCTATTAAAAATAAAGAGTTTTATTTTCATCATTTGAAACCCTTAAAAAGGGAAATCATTAAATCTCAAAAACCGGTAAATCATTTCAACTCCCCATTAAGTTGTGTTTATTATTAGCTCAATTGTCAGCAACGCCGCCTCCAACTACAGACATCTCAAGTTCGAGTCTGGACTCTGGCATGTAGTTTTTAATGGAAAAAAAAACCTTTTCAGTGAATATTTTTTAAGTCTTGAGAATAACATTTAAATAATGATTATTCTAACATATTCCAGGCAGCTACAGTGTTTCTTTTTATTGTGCAGTGATATCCGTGTGTTTATGTGGTGGTGGGGGTGGGGGGTTGAGGAAAACGGTCATTCATGCGATTATGGAGATTACTGGTTAAATTATTAACAGATCAAGAACCATTCCTTACTTTACAAGTGATAAAATAACCTTCCTGATATTATTTATTCTTTATTTGAAATGATTCAAATGTAGACGTATGCATTAACTCTGCAGATGTTTTCTCTCTGTTTTACCGCTGCAGCTGGGTTTATTATCTTGCTGAAAATGTTCTTGTAGTCTCATATGCTTGGAGGAACTTATCAATTTCCGTCGCCGGAAGTCTCAGTTGTCTGTTCCCGTTGCCATGGTGAATCGTGCTGTCTTTGCTCCATTGATCAGGGCTTTTAATGCTCGCGACGCTCACACCTGATTCTGGTTCCAACAACTCAGAGTTGATTGAATCAAACATTTTCAGCTGTTCTGAAACCCAAAACTCTAAGTTCAGGTTTCAACTCTAAATTTGTTGAACCTGCTTCTTGAAACGGGCCCCTGGGGGGCGCGCGCCACCATTTGAGAAACTGCTGTAGTCAGTCAGTCAATATGTGGTTTCTACAGTCATCTGTGTCTGCTGTATGGTCATTGTTATTATTTTAATTATTAATGATTGATTTTCTGATTCATTTTTAAAAATTAATTAATTGATTCATTATTTGTGTTAAAAATAAAGATATTTGAGAACATTGGAATGTTTTATCAGCGATTTGCTTGTGGAAATCCTGATGCGGCCCGGCCTCACCCAGACTCCGCCTCCAGCGGCCCCCGGATGAATTGAGTTTGAGACTCCTGTGTTAAAGTGAAAATCTTCATCCTAAAGTCTATGTTTAAATCAGACACCAACATTCAGTTCAGAGAATGAAGATTCCTTCAAATAAACCATGTTCCTCTGTTTGAATCAAAAGATTTATGGAAACTGCAGCGCCCTCTGGTGGAGAGTTTCAAACTAACATTTCTGTTGGATCTTGAAACATGTTAGAAAAATGAAGAGGAAGTGGGGGAGTTCATATCTAAATTTATCAACTTCCTGTTTCTCCAGATGCAAAGAAGTTCTGAGAAGTTCACCCTGTTAACGTTGATGCTTTTCAGGAAAACATCTTGATAGAGTTGTCTACATATTTCTCAGACATTTTCTCTGAGGGATTTGAACGTCTCCATCTCTAATCTGCTCCTTTTAACTGCTGGATGTACATCAAGAAACAGAAGTCAAGGTCCAGAAAGCTGTGAGGAGCTGATGGAAAGCAGGAACTAGAAGAACCGTCATCGACCCTCCAGTCCTGGAAGATGCACAAATGAACGTCAGTGATGAATATGTAGACGTGATCGGGATCTCCCTGATCCATCTATTAAAGGAGGATTTAGAGCTTCAGAGACTGGTTTCAACCTTCTCTGTCCTTCAGACCACTCTCGTCTTTTTACAGTCGCAGAGATTGTTTGATTTGTTTAAATCTAACAGTCCTAAAATAAATAATTAACCTCTCCGTCTGTCTCAGAGGAAATCACAGAAAATGACGTTTATCGTCTGTTAGCAGGTTGATTCAAATTCTCAAACTTAGAGTTTTGGGTTTCAGAACAGCTGAAAAAGTTCCATTCAATCTACTTGAAGTTGTCATGGGCTGGTTGATAAGGAGCCAGATGCATCCAACGACCAACGCAGGTGGCCAGGTCGACCAAAGACTCCAGGTCGTCAGGAACACCACGAGCCGCAAGCTCGTCCTTGAGAGACCTTGATAGAAGACATCCACGAGTGCCTCACCGGTCCAAACTGTGCTGGCAGCCAGGGTTCAGAACTCCACTGCGAAATCTGGAACAGTATGTGTAAAAAATGTATGGTTGAATTAATGAATGAGTACTGTCGATAGAGAGACAGACAGACAGACGTGCATGTATTCATATGGTATTACAATATTTGTATGGTTATTTAGTCTCGGGGTCAAAGGTTATTCCTTTGATGAGAATGATCCACATTGAGCTTGGACATCAAGCCTCAACACTAACAAAACCAGCTGCTCAGGAACTGGCAAATAATCTGAAAAAGAGACTAACTGAGTCCATCTGCAACATGGAATACTCTGTTTAATGACACTGGCAACACTCTTAGACCTCAGGTTTAAAACAGTCGGCTTCTGTAGTCCACTAAAGGCGACAGAAGCTGTTAAGAGACTGAAGTCAGAGTGTGCTGCTGAAATGAGGAGCAATGAGCCTGACCCAGCGGAAGAACCGAGCTCTTCACATGGATCAGAACCCAGTTCAGGTATGAAAACACATTCTTTTGAGGGTTTATATGTATATTTATGTGGTTTATTGCATTATCACATGACATGATTCTTTTTCAGAAACATCTGCTAGGGCACAATCTCTGGAGACCTCTGGACATGGAAGTTCAGGAGAATAGGATGAACAGCAATTCTACAGCAGATTCCATTGTTGAAGGACAACGCTACTTTGGCTGAAGGAAACACACCCAGAACACAAGACCCATTACAATACTGGAGGAACAACAGGAAAACATATCCACACCTACATCTACTAGATCCCAAATATCTGTGCACGCCATCTTCATCAGTTCCCTGTGAACGTGTATTTATGAAGGCTGGGGAACTGGAAAAAAGTCTGTGTCTCACTAACACATCACTAACATAGCTTTTGTTGAGTTTACGGCACTCTGCACGTCCAGCAGGACAAACATCATTTTAAAATGCTGCTTACCGCATCTGGAACACTTTGCCTTCTTTCATCATGTGTGTGTTAATGCTCCTTTTGTCCACTACTCATCGCTGTTGTCACTCCTGGAGAAGTCTTCATGTTCTGTGGAGAAACCACATTTCTGCACATGCGCCACTTCTATTTAAGTTTTTAATGATAAAAGACGGTTAATGAAATATAAATAAGGGACAACACAAATCTGTTTATTCAATTTGTTCATGTTTTAAATATGTTACAAAGTATCGAATCGGGACTCAGTCCGACCCAAAAAAAACCTGATCGGACATCCCTAGTTTACAGGTTTTGTTTGTTTGTTTTCTTCAGGTAGTTTTGGTTAAGGAGCTGCTGACTCTGACAGTCAACATGACTGGATCAACAGTCTCCATGACTTATTTTATGTTTGGAGAAGGATCCACCATGGAGAGATAGAAGATCTGCATGTGGATCTGGAGTCACAGCTTCCAGATCCCTTATTCTTTGAATAAGGGTTCTGACATAGGGATCAGAGGATCTGCCCTCCAGTGGTTTGAATCCCATTGATCTGATAGATACCAGTTCGTTAATGTAAATGGACAGTCTTCTCATTGTACTCCAGTTAGCTACGGAGTTCCTCAGGGCTCAGTTCTTGGGCCCATCCTGTTCGTGCTTTACATGCTGCCCTTAGGAGACATAATTAGGAAACATAGCATTAATTTCCACTGTTATGCAGATGATACACAGCTGTATTTATCCATTAAACCAGACCAGAATGACCACCTAGAGCAGGGGTATTCAACTCCAGGCCTCGAGGGCCGCATTCCTGCAGGTTTTCCAACATACCCGGATCTGGCATGCTCCAATTGGTTGGACACACCTGAACCAGGTAATCAGTCATGAGTAGAGTTTGGATATCTGGAAATTATGCAGACACTGTGGCCCTCGAGGCCTGGAGTTGAATACCCCTGACCTAGAGAAACTGAATTCCTGCATTAGAGACATTAAGTCCTGGATGACAATTAATGACCTCCTGAGGTCATTATCCTGGGCCCTAAACACCTGAGAGATGCTCTCTCAGATCAGATAGTCCCCTTGGATGATGTAAATATTTCCTCCAATTCTACAGTTAGAAACTTGGAGGTTTTATTCGACCAGGATTTATCATTTAATGCTCACATATCACAAGCTTGTAGAACTGCATTTTTTCACCTTCGCAATATAGCTCGGATCAGAAATATGTTATCTAAAAGTGATGCTGAAAAACTCATCCATGCATTTGTTACGTCTAGACTGGATTACTGTAACTCTTTACTAATAGCCTGCTCTAAAAGTTCTTTAAAAAGTTTTCAACTTGTTCAGAATGCAGCAGCCAGATTGTTAGCAGGAACTAGCAGAAGAGAACACATCACTCCTGTGTTAGCTTCACTCCACTGGATCCAGTTGAATCCAGGATTAAGTTCTAAATCCTCCTGTTAACCTAGAAGGCTCTGAATCCTATATTAAAGATCAACCAATCAGAACACTTGGTTCACAAAATGCAGGACTGCTTGTAGTTCCTAGAATCTGTAAAAGTCCAGTTGGAGGTAGAACCTTCATCCATCAAGCCCCTGTTCTCTGGAATAAGCTCCCAGCTCATGTCAGAGATCCAGCACAGTTTCTACCTTCAAAGCCTTAAAACATTCCTCTTTGGACAGGTTAGAGTTCTGCTAGATTTTCTATCACATCAGCTCTGGGGTTCTGTTCTCTGTTCTTATTTCTTCCTCTCTCTCTTACTCTTTATTATTCATTGTATTTAGTTCTCCATGTTTTTGTTGGTGCAGTTCCATTCACATGTTGTTCTTCTCTCTCTCTCCCCTCTGGGGAGCGGGAGAGATTTCAGATCCAGGTGGATCACCCACACTCCTGCTCCTGGTCGTGGACTGACTGAGGACTTCATCTCCACTCGTCCCTCAGCTCTATCTGAATGAATTCTATTCAAATACTTAGTTTTAGAAGCTAATTTTCCCTTACCAGTTCTGGTATCTCCTGTTCGTCCTGGGATGGGATCTCTCCCTCATGTGGGAATCCATAAGGTTTCTTCTTTTTCCTGATTCAGGTTTTTTTGGGAGTTTTTCCTTACCGAGAGGGAGGGTCTAAGAGCAGGAATATCCAGTTTATTTAGTCTGTTTAGTCTTTAGTGATCTTTCTTTCATGTTTCATGAATATTTTCTGCAACTGTAAAATTACCTGCATGAAGCCCAATGAGGCAAAATTCTTTGTGATTATAGGCTATATAAATAAAATTGAATTGAATTGAATAGAATCGTCTATTTGAAGGTAAATCCTGAATGCAATAGAGATTTATTTAACATGTAATAGATACTTTATTACAGACTCAAGGTCCATTTACCACAAAGACACAACAGATAAAAGACTTAAAAGGAATAAAATAAATGTTCATATGTATATATAATAAAAATGTAAAAAAATACATAAAAACATAAAAAGAAATAAATATGTATGTAATCCAAAAATAATAAAAGTTTTAGTTTCATTTGAAAATGTGGTAAATGGTGTTTTTATTATTATTATTTTAGCACTTTGAGATGTTTTTAACAGGGAAATGACTTTACTAAACTGTATCAGTCATTCATGCTATTAAACTTCATAAATCTACCTCATTTCTGGTCTTGAGTGAAAAGCATTTATAACCTCTGTTTTATGTATTTTAGCACTGAGGCAAAATAAAAAATCATGAGTATTAAGAAGCTGTTCATTTGACATCAATGCCTTTTCTGTAGCAGTAGAAGACACAATTCTTGCTCTATTTACAGCTTGATCTTAATAGATAATCAATATTTAAATATACAAAAAGATCAATTATTTTCTAAGCTTTAATTTGAGCCATATTTTTTAAAAATCAGTTTAGAAATGAAGGAGCTAGCCTGATTTTTGTAGTTGAATTCTGCCTGTCCTCCATTGAAACAGCTGTGTTCTGCTGACGTTACTCAATGCATGATGATGGCGCCTGAGCGCGCACGTCTCTGTCTGTAGGCATGTAGGCAAGGGCCAATCCAGAAATATATATCAATGCTTGTAATGCATTTGAAATTAAAATGTAAATAAACATGAATATTTGTTCAAAATGTGTTTACTTCTTTCTACTAAAATCACTATAATTCAATTTTTGTCAATTTGAATTTATTTTTAAAATATTGTGATAAAATCGAAATTGTGAAATAAAAATGAAAAACTCGTGATTTTATTTTTTTGCCATATCGCCCAGCCCTATATTGAACTAATTTTTTTTCTTCAAAACCAAAAGGCTGTGAAATGTCTTGAAACTTGCCCTCAATATAAAATAATTTAAAAGTGTAAACTCTGCAATTTATTTGATTTTACTTTAATTCACTTGCTGTATGATGTTTTTGCTTGTTTCTACCCCTGGCATTTCACTGTATTTTTTTTTTTTTTTATAGTGTTTGTACATATGTACATGGCTATTTTGCACATATTTCCTGTACTGAAACTGATGTTTGCAATAAAGTTTCATTAAAAAAAAAGCTGCACAGCAGTGATGGCGTTGCTCTTCGGTCCGGTTCTGCTCTTCGTTCTGGTCGGTCCGTCTTCTCCTTTAACTTCAGGTGAGAAAAAAACCCTTAAAATGAAGCATAAACGAAAATATTCTGTTATTGTGTCCTTAAAGAAGCAGCGATGACGTTTGTTTCAGTCCAGATGCGGAAGTGAAAGTAAACACCGGGCTGTGTTGAAATGGTGGAAGTTACTGTGTATTTCTGTCCAACCAGCTAAAAAACTTACAGAATTGTCAGTTAGTCACATGGAAGATGCAGATTGACACATTTCTGCACATATTTTGAGTCTGCCCGGGCTAAACGTTGTTGTTGGCTGCAGGGATATCGAGGTAAGTATGTGCCAAAACGTCCAAGCGTAAATAATACACACACGAGCGAAAATCACACACACACAAGTTTAATTCACACACACATGAATGTGAAGTTGCAGGAAAAAGAGGAACATGTGAGTAGGGTTGGGCACCGATGGGATCTGATGCGGTTCCGGTGCTACCGCGGTTCTTTGGTTTCGGTTCCCTTTCGGTGCTTATTGCGGTACTTCAGTAATAAAAAATAATGCCTTTATCTTCCTAAATCCAAAGCAGAACGGCTTCAAACAAGCGCAGACTCCCTCCTGCCGTGCAGCTGTAATATAAAGCATAATATAAAACTCCGTCTTAAATAAACTTAAACGTCCTTGAAATTTTAGCCTGACATTTTATTACATTAAATCAGGAATGTGGCATTTATTTGCAGTTGTTTTTGGGCAAAAGCAATATTTTATTTCAATAAAATAAGGCGGAAGATAAATGTCAATCACACGGCTGCAAAGCGCAGCAGATGATGACGACCCGCTATGGTGGTGGGTGGAGCCGAGCCGAGCTTTCTGCTATTAGCAGCCCAACAAGGAGGAAACGATTCATTGTTTCATTTTGGGATGGGGCTCCAGCGTTGTTTAAAAATTGCGGAAACTCCACTATTCACAGCGAAAGTCCCGCCCACCGACGTTACGGAAGCCGACCATCTCAAAGTGACACTCCCCCACTTGCTTTCATGCATTTTAGATGCGCGCGCTTGCGCTGTTGGCGGTTTTATATGAGCCCGCCCACGAACACAAGAAAGTAAATAGATAGGCTGAATCGTAAAAAATCAGAAACTTCAATGAAATTTGGAACCGAAATCCAGCACTGTTTGCAGCCGCATCTTTCGGTTTCGGTAGAACCGCGCAAATCATAACGGTTCCTACTTGGAACCGAACTTCGGTGCCCAACCCTACCTGTGAGAGAAATGTGTACTTGTGGAATATAATGTGAGAACTTGCTTGACAATAACCTTAACTTGTGTGTAAAAATGTTACATGTGAAGAAAAATCACACACACAAGATTTAACTTGAGGTTGTGAGGAAAAACACACTTTTGACTTTTGACACACCCCATGTGGAAGATATGTGACTAAACTATCTTGCAGGGGGGAGGGGTCAGGCAGGGGGAGCTCTCATCGGAAACCAACCAATCAGAGGACGGGGACTGGGGTGAAGTCTCCTAACTAGATTAAACTAGAAAAGTTGCATTACCCGCAATAATGCTAGTGTGAATGTTTTCTGCTAAAAGTAGTCTTTCATGATGCTAAAGCTGATTGCTGAAAATGGCGACGCAATTGATTTAAATATGAGCTAAACTCAAAATTTGCCCAAAAAAACCTTGTAGTTGTCAAATTTGCCAAAAAGAAGCTAGTATATTGCTTAAAAACAAAGTAAACCCCAAAATAGCCAACAATTCCTCAGTAAACTAAATCAAGAACCTTAGCATGTTGCTAAAATAGAAGCTAACTCTAAATAAGTCTATAAGACCCCCAGTAGATAACAAATTAGCCAAAAATATAGCACATTGCTTAAATACTAGCTTAACTCCACAATAGCCTAAAATTCCACAGTAAACTAAATTAGTCAAAAACATTAGCATGTTGCTAAAATATTAGATAAACACCAACTTTTTTAAAACAATGACTCTAAAAGATGAAAACATATCTGATGAATATATTTAAAGGTTTGCTGCTACTCCACTTAAAATGCTGAAGTTTGAAGACTCATTCATTTGCAATGCATACTAAACATTCACACAATTAAATGAGGTCGGCATCTGAAAAATGAACCATTCTCCATTAAAGATAAAGTTTTGGTCTCACTGAATCAAATATAAAAAGGTGGATTTTTTGGTGCTGAACGCTCTCAATTTTGTTCAACTTTACTACAGTCTGACTCCATATAATATAAAATAACGACTAAGCGTCAATTAAATTAGTCGTCAACTATTTTAAGTCGATTAGTCAACCGATCATGGCAGCCGTACTTCTAAATATGGCTTGTCTTTTCCATTTTGTACTGCTGTTTGATCGCGTTGCTTGAAAAATACTAAACGACTCTGAAGTTCATCAGCGATTTAGCGGACAGTCAGCATGGACTATAGTACTGCCATAAACGATTATTTTAATTGTCGACTAATCACTGATTATTTTTTCCGATTAGTCGACTAATCGGGTCATGCACAAACTGGATGTTAGCACATCTTAACGATGAATAGCTTTAAAACTAAAAAATCCTAAATTAGCCAAACTAGCTAGCATATAGCTGAACTATTAGCTAAACTCCAAATTAGCCTAAAAAACCTTAATAAATGCCAAAATAGTCCTAAAATCTAGCAGAATGCCATTATGACTTTCAACTTTCTGAAATAATAATAAACAATGTGACTTAATATAATATATAAACTAAATCCGATAAGAAGACAAATAAACAAACATTTACAGCAGTAAAGGCATTTAAAAACAACTAATCTCCTCAGATTTAGGAATAAACCAAAATATATGAACTTTTAGTGCCCCCTGCTGGTTGAAAGAAATTCCTGCACTCAGTCTCACGTGGCATGCAGCTGTGCTTTCCCCTCCCCCACTATGCAGTTAACCTTTTAGGCTCTCTCCTGCTAATTAACTACACCCACAGTCAACTCAAACCACTAAAAAAAATTATTCATATAAATGCACAAAATGAAGAATACAAGTTTACTATAAGTAAATGACTTAGCACAAAGGAGGTGTAAACGTAACAGAAAATACTCACTTTGGTCATTTACTGAACCCCTGGAGTTCCCATCAAGCAAAAACCCAAAGAATAAAAACTGTAAAGGTTAAAAGGAGAGAACCTGCTTTCTTTGCAGCTAACTGCTTCTGCCTCATGGAGTGCTCAAAACCCCTCCCTCAGGATAAGGAAACAAAATGTCTAAAAACTTTCAAATTAAGAGTCTCTCCAAAACAAGAGCCTTTTCAACAGTGGCAGTCCTAACCAAAAAGGCAGATGTCCTCAAAACAGAACTCAAACTCAAGACTACAACTGCAGAACGACGACTGTGCGGCCCCTCCCTCGTTACCACGCCCACTCTCCTATTAATGATCCTTAATAACCTGAATCTATTAATATTTGATATTAAGTCCTGAACCGGATATTGATCATTCATGTAGAGAAAATGGTCGAGTCGGGGTGGGATTATATAAGTTCACTTCCTTCCACTCCCTTTCAAGCGATCTACTTGTGATTTATTATGTGATGTTATTCCATGTATTATAACCTGATTGCTTGAAATAAAACATTTAGTTCATTCATTCATTCATTCAAATAAGTCCTTAAAAAGAATTCAAAAGTCTCACACTTTCATATCTTGGTCTTAGAACTGTTGCAAATAAAATGATTTTCATTAGTAAAAGCTCTTGTAAAAGATGAACGCCAGGTAGATTGTTCAAGCTGCACCAAACTATGAGGAATGAAGGTTTTCTATAGTCTATAGTAATTGTAACTTAATTACTCAAATTTAAACTGTAATTGATTACATGACTTCATTACTGACAAGAATTTTGTTTTTTCTTCCCCCATAGGACTGAAAATTAGGCCGAGAAATTCATTTTTAACATGCAAAGTCTTAAAATTAACCTAATTTAACCCTAAATTCCTCATTAGCAGCCACAGAGACCATTGAACCTATACAGATCATTTCAGATTTTTGAAATATATTTAGTATTTTTAAACAATAAAGGTTTAGTTTTATGAATATTAAACATGATATCAAGGATTTCAAATGGAAGTCAGAGAACAAATGTTCTGATGACATCACTTCTCTTTTGTGCCAAATTTATCTCCACATAATGAACTATATCATTAGTTTGTCCTTTTTTATAGTGGTCTGGATCTACAATTTTCTTTAGAAATTTCCCAGAAGTCTCTGAGTTGTAGATCGATGATGATGATTATGATGTAAATGATTTTTATATTAAAAAAAATAACAATTTCAATTTATATTCTATAAACCATCCAAGATTTTGATCTCCAGAACTCTCTGGATTCATAAAAAGTCTTCATAAAATGTTAATATTTATGGGATATTTACATCAGTGAGATCATATTTGAAATAAAAAAGTAGCATGCATGAGTCTGTATTATTTAGATTTTTAGATTAGTATTTAGATGTTAGAGAGCTTCATCATCTTCATCTGTTTAAACTGCTTCACTACCCAGAATGCACTGCTACATCTTTGCAGCTATTCCATGTTTCTAATGCAATAGTCCTCTGTAACCTTTGATCTCTGATCTTCTGATGCAGGTCCAAAGATGATCTCTGCTGAATCTGGAGACGATGTCACTCTAACATGTAAAGATCCAAACTTTAAACGGAATCCAGTTTTTGAGTGGATCAGAACTGATCTAGAGGGAGAATATGTGTTTTTCTACTGGAGCTTTCCTTCTCTTTCACGTCAGCATAAATCTTACTACAATCGAGTGTTTCTGAAAGACGATCAGGTGAAGGATGGAGATCTGTCTGTGGTTCTGGAGAAAGTGAAGATGGAAGATTCTGGAACATACCAGTGTTTAGCTCTAAAGAGAAGAAACAAAAGATCTGGTTCAGATGTTGCTACCATCTGCACCATCCACCTGTCCGTGTCTCCACCTCCTCCTCTTCCTCTTCCTCCTCCTCCTCCTCCTCCAGGTGAGCATTGAGAGTGAATTGATGTCAGAGTGAAAGGTCTCAGATCAGACGTGTTTTCTGAAGATGTTGTTGATGAGACTCTGCAGGAAGAGGAAGAGGAGACACTTCTCATCTTCATCATCTCATCTTCATCATCATCTCTGTCTCTGCAGGAGAAGAAGATGGAGAGAAGACGAATGGAGTCAAAGAGGGAGTCAGTCGTGGTCGTCTTGGTCTGATTGTTCTGCCGGTTCTTCTTGCAGTTCTGGTTCTGGTTGTTGGTCTCTGGATCCTCAAGAAGAAAAAAGGTTCAAACCAAAGTTCCAACAATCTTTAAGATTCTGATCTTCTGGGCATGAATTCTAACCCAGAGAGAAACCCAGCAGATTCTGCAGCATGAAGTTTTCTCAAACTCTGAAACAGTTCAGACTCAAACTCCAAAGAACCTCCTTCCTGTTTCCGGAGGATTCCAGCTGATGATGTCACTTCCTGTAGATAGAACCACATCAGCAGAAGGTCTGGATGTTCTCCAACCACATCACTGGTCCTGTGGTGGAGAGACTGTGATGGAAATGATACATTTCCTTCTTAGTTTTCATCCAATTACCAAATGACTTTTGCACAGTTAGAAATCATAGGATTAGTTTGGTTCTTGTCAGGGCTTTCTATCTTCATGTATAAACATTTTGACTTCATTAGAACATCTTGTCCATATTAGATATGGCGCTTACGTTTCTATCTCAAGTTTCTGATTAAAGTTGTTTGTATGACTGTATAAAATGCAGACATCCTCCATCACAGACAGGGCTCTGCAGACAGCTCCTCCATACTCGGTAGACGTGGACTTTTCTCTGCTCTGTTTTAATAAACATTCTTAAAACCGTTTGACAACATTTCTTTACTGTGTCAGTATCAGTGCTGTAAATAACTGGATCAAAACTGATCAGAACCACATCCATCAGTAACATACAGACAGAAGAGTCAAGTGAGACTGTGCCTCACCAGCAAAATATAGCTTAAAATACATAAATAAGATGAATATAAATAAATGAATCATGCATCAAAGCAGAAGCTGCAGAGCCCAGAGAATGTGACACCACAGCTAAAGAGTAATAGATTTAGTGGAAGCAGGTCAAATGCAGCTGTCCAGAACAGTGGCGCCTCCAGAAATTTTTCCTGGGGGTGGCCGCTGGGGGGCCACTTTAAATCTTGGGGTGGCACACTAAACACATGACCTTTTTTTTCTAAAGTCATTCTACTTTACGTAGTTAACCTATAGAAAACTATCAGTACTTTAAGTATCTGCTGATATACTTTGATGAATTGTCTTTATTTCATGCTTCTAATGTGCATAGACGAACAAAAATACAGTTAAGATTTTGAGTTGGACAAAAATGTTGGTTTATTTTCCATTAAGACAGGAATCACCATGGACTAGGATGTTTGCAGATGATATTGTGATTTGTAGAGAGAGCAGAGAACAGGAGGAGGTGGAGCTAGAGACGTGGAGGAGGAGCTAGAGAGGTGGAGGAGGAGCTAGAGAGGTGGAGGAGGAGCTAGAGAGGTGGAGGTTTGGAAAGGAGAGGAATGAAGGTTAGCCGCAGTAAGACAGAGTACATGTGTGTGAATGAGAGGAACCCAAGTGGAAGAGTGAAGTTACAGGGAGAAGAGATAAAGAAGGGGGAGGAGTTTAAGTATTTAGGGTGTACAAGATGTACAAGACTGTGGTGAGAGCAGCCATGTTGTTGGACTAGAAACAGTGAAGAAAAGACAGGAAGCAGAGCTGGAGGTAGCAGAGATGAAGATGCTGAGGTTCTCTTTGGGAGTGACCAGGATGGATAGGATCAGGAATGAATCCATCAGAGGGACAGCACATGTTAGAGGTTTTGGAGATAAAGTCAGACTGAGATGGTTTGGACATGTTCAGAGGAGAGACAGTGAAGATATTGGTAGAAGGATGCTGAGTCTAGAGGTCTAGAGGAAGACCAAAGATGCAGAGAATGAAGACATGAAGGTGGCTGGTGTTAGAGGAGAGGATGATGAAGACAGGTGGAGGAAAATGATTCACTGTGAAGACACTGAAGGGGAAAGACTAAAGGAAAATAAGATTTACGATTTATTCACTCAAGAGAAAAATTATGATGTAGGGAAAAGTTATAAACTATAATAAAGAAAAAGAAACATTAGATCCACATGTCCTCTACAGAATCTTCCTCTTTATCCATTTCAAAAGCATTACAACTATTATTGTTACACTCTGGGCTTTCTTTATCTTTCTCATCGGTTCATGTTTACTGCAGCTGCGCACTCAGACCCCCCCCACACACACACACACACACACTGAGCTCAGCGCAGCTCCAGCGCGCCTGCTCGCGCGCGCATGCGCCCATTGCAAATATGTATTGATAACTCCGGCACGGCTTCAAGAGCAATTAAGAGAGAAGGTTAGAGAAAGATATAATAATAACAATAATGAAAGAACATGCTCCCATGAAAGCCCCGCCCTTTTTTCTTTATATCTGCTGCCTCTTGGTTCCATCATTGCACGGCACAACGTCTCATTTCACTGCTATGCTGATGATCTGCAGATATATTTGCCCCTCAGTGCAGGACAGAACACTTCACAAACTGTTTTAACAGAATGCATCCAGGATGTAAAACAGTGGCTGAGCCAGAATTTTCTATATTTGAACGAGTCAAAGACGGAGAGCATTGTGTTCGGTGACACCTCTACAGCTGACCACACCACTGTTAGGAATCTGGGAGATCTTTGACAGCTGTTTTAAATCTGACAAACAGATTGACAATGTTGTCAAAATGAGTTTTTATCACCTGCGTCTTTTAGCTAAAGCCAAACCTTCCTTGAGCCACAGTGATTTAGAAACACCCGTCCACGCCATGATCACGTCCTGCATAGATTACTGTAACTCCCTGTACTTTGGTGTCACTCAGCGATCACTCAACCGTCTCCAGTTAGTTCAGAAATCAGCACAAGACTTTAATAACTGGAACATCCAGAAGAGAACACATCACTCTCCGGTTCTCAGGCTCTTCTGGCTCCTGTTCATTTTAGAATTCAATTTAAACTTTTACTGTTTGTTTTTAAGGCTCTTCATAATCTCGCCCCTGTTTATTTAACTGAGCTTTTAAACGTCCGTAGCCATTCCAGAGCTTTAAGGTCTGCCAGTCAGTTTCTGCTTGAGGTGCCCAGGTCGCGACAGAAACACTGGGGTGACCGTGCATTCTCTGTTGCCGGCCCTCAGTTATGGAATAGTCTCCCAGCAGAACTGCGCATGATGTCGGACCTTAACAGTTTTAAATGTTATTTAAAAACACACCTTTTTAGAATGGCTTTTAATGCTCAGTAGTTGGTGGCATTTTATTTTATTCTATTTTTATTTGTTTTATTGTTTTCATATTGATCTTTTATGTATTTTAGTGCAGACTGCTTTTGTAATTTTATGTTGTTTTTATTTATTTTTTAATTTGTCTAATTTTTAAACTCTCTTCCTTCTTTTAATGTGAAGCACTTTGGCCTGCTATAAGCAGTTGTAAAGTGCTATAGAAATAAAGTTTCATTCATTCATTCATTCAAAGAGCCACAACGAAAATTTGTGGGGTTAGGAACCGGGGACTTTCTCAAATCTGGAGAAACCCGCTCCTCCTGATCCACACTCATCCAAAACACTTCTGATCATGCTTTGTAAACATTTATTAAGTTATTTTGGAGTATTGCTCAATATAAATAGTTTTTTTAATATTCAGAAGAATAGACTGTGTACTTCTCATGAGGACTGTCAGTCTGTCTCTCTGCGCCTTCAAACCGCGTTTTCTCCAAAATCAGAGTGAGACGACATCTAGAATTTACTGGTTTCAATAAAAACCTGCTCTAGATGATAATTATCCTACTTTAATACTAGGATATTTTTGAGTTGCTTCTGAGTCCGCTGATGACAGTTCTCTATGGAGGCTCGCTGTGTGTGCGTAATGGACGGGCTGGCACGATCCTCATCTCCTCTCTCCTCCTGGGGAATTATCCAGCACCTTCTGATGGTTTAAGGATGAAATGCAAAACAGATGCAAGCAAAGTTTATAGTGACAAGTGGGATGGCCGGGGTGGCCACTGGGGTGGCCAGATGTCAGCTAGGGGTGGCTGTGGCCAACCCTGGCCACCCCTTGCAGGCGCCACTGGCTAGATACTAACCAAGAGTCTAAACCAGAGAGGCATGTTCTGGATTTATTACTCCATGTAAAAGATCATGAATTTAAATGTTTGAGTCTCCAGATGTCAACTAATTGAAACTGTTCCATAAACGTTTTCATAAATGAGTTGTTATTTACTTGGGAGGGTTTATAGTTCTGTTAAAATCTCCTCCCAAGATAATTACAGAATTTGGATCTTTAGAAAGACAGTTTTTAATAGTTTTTAATAGTTTTTAATAGTTTTTAATAGTTTTTTAATAGTTTTTCAATAGTTTTTAATAGTTTTTAATAGTTTTTAATAGTTTTTCAATAGTTTTTCAATAGTTTTTAATAGTTTTTAATAGTTTTTAATAGTTTTTCAATAGTTTTTCAATATTTTTTCAATATTTTTTCAATAGTTTTTTAATAGTTTTTTTATAGTTTTTTAATAGTTTTTAATAGTTTTTAATAGTTTTTAATAGTTTTTAATAGTTTTTAATAGTTTTTCAATTTCAAGAAATAAAAGTTTATTCTCTGCATTTGACTTGTATCTGTATCTGTTGAATATGATTATAATAGTGTCATTGTAATTAATAACTTGACTGACAAAGTGTCCTTTGTGCTGATGCCTGCTGAAGCTCCTCTAACAATGTTGGACACAGGTCAATGACCTTTGACCTTTGACATTTTCTGTGGACTGTTCAGGTTGAGGAGGACTCCAACTCCATCACTTGAGCCTGAAGACACATTTCTTTCTTCTTTTTTCAACATCTTTGACTGTTTTCTGTGTCTTTTATCTCATTACAAGTAAATTCTAAGGTTGTTTTCATTCTTCAATCTTCAGAGTATTTCCATCCATCTTCTTGGAGTTGACATTTATCATCTGCTGGCTTTTCCAGAGAGTCTGCTGGATTATGAATCAGTTGTGACAGAACAGCATTGACTTCATTTGAAGCTGAGGAGCCCTCCCCAGATACATAAAGAGCCTTCTTTGCAGCTGGAGACTTGCTAGGACTCATGGGAAGAGGAGGGAAATCTTCATGTCTTCAGTTGCTGGTTGAGACTCAGTCATGGCACGTGGTTGGTGTTGAACCTTTACTCTCTGTGACATGGTGGTGACGGTTTGGATTTTTTGGAGCTTTTTTCTATCATGAGTGGACATTGAAGCTGATAGAATGATCGATTTCTCTCTTTCAAACCAGCTGTGGGGTTTCTCTCTGATTTTCCAACAGATATTAAGATATATTCATATTCCTGCAGGAGCTCAGAGGATACGCACCGACACAGACGCCATCTTGTTTTCTCTGTGTTGGACCAGAATAAACAGATTGAAAACTGGACTCTGTGCACGTCGTACAGATCAGATTTTCTACTATACCAACAAGGACAACAACCTTATTTGATTTAAATGCCATAGAATATTAAATCCTAACAGGAAGACTCATCTCTTACATTTACGTATTTATAATCATATTTTGATGTTAAAGTTGTTTCTTTTTTGTTGTTTTTAAAGGACTAATAATTATTCACATATCAAACTGTTTCAGGTGTTATTAGTCCATGTTTGGAAAAGTTATAAAATACATTTATTATTGTATTTATTAAAATGTAAAATTATTTACTTCTCTAATTAGATCTTTGACCAAATCTCTGATTTTGTAACAAATTCTTCTTCAAACATTTGAATTATAGTTTTTTCACAACCACAGTTAGACCTGAGGATGTTATTATCAACATGTTTTGGTTGATTTATTATATTTTGTATTAAAATAGCTTCGTTTTTTTCTAAATAAGATGCCTAAAAATGTTTGATTTGGTTATAAGTTTATTTTTTATTGTGTTTTTTTTTTTTTTTTTTTGCTTCTCCTGAATCTTTCAAACATTTATGAAATAATACTTTGTTTCTCAAATTGATATTTATCATATGTCAGATTGTGTTCAATTTATAAAAAAAAAAGTGTTTTTTTTATCATAAATGCACCTTCCTCACTGTAAACAATAGACCTGCAGGATCTGAGACCCATGCAAGATGGCGGCACCGTGACGTCACCATTATTAGACAGCGACAGACCACCAGGCGTTTTCCTTTTTTATTTAATAGTTTATAATGTTTGTATACACGTACAATGGCTATTTTGCACATTTTTTGTATTGAAATTGATGTTTGCAATAAAGTTAATAAAAAAAAAAAACAGGCGTTTTCTTAATAAAGCAATATGAACTAATTTGATTTTTGAAAAATGTAAAGTATATTGAACCCCTTCCTCTTTTATTTTATGATTTTTGTTTGTTTGCTTTTTTTTTTTTTTTTTTTTACAATTTCTATACATTTTATTTCCTCCTGAGACATTCACTTTATTGTTGTATTCTGTTGGTTGTTAAAGTTTAAAAAAACCTCCTTCCATGATAAAAACGAGGCTCTTCCCGCCATCAGCAGTCTGGCTGCAGTTCATCAGAATGACCACTAGATGGAGACATTTCCTTCAAACTGAATCTTTGTTTTTCAGATTTAAAACTCTGATCTGGAGTTTTCCTGTTTCTGTCCATTCTCTCTGTGAACAATAAAGTTTCTACAAAGCAGTCAGTCTGACACAGACCTCTAACTCTAATCTATAACGTCGATCAGTCTGGATTCAGAAGGGGATTTCTGCACACGCTCAGTAGAGACCGTTTACAGGAAGCAGCTGCTCTTCCAGGAAGCTCCTCCTCCTGCAGGCGGAGCCTCAGATGTGTTGGTGTTTGTGTGAGGAAAACAAAGGAAGAGTGTAGAAATGTTTATTCCAGAAGAAAGATGATGAAGAGCTTCTTCACCATCACATGAGTTGCTCCAGAGAAAGCAGATGAAGCAATAACAGCAACAAACATGATGAAAACAACATCAGATCAGAGATCAATAATACTGATCAGAACTCTTCCAGACACACCTCCACTCTGAATGGAACAGAACACGTCTTCAACAGGCTCACAGAGAAGCAGAGTGACCTCATGGGGGTGCGACCGACAGTTTTACAGCGAGGCAGCGTATCCTGATTACAAGATGGAGGGGTAGCACAGGTTTATGGGCGGTCCTCTGACGTATTTCCATTAAGTGTAGGTAGAATCCTGGGTAGATTTCTAGAACCCCGGCATATTGAGAGAGGAGCTGCAGGAGTGAAAGTCAGAAATCTGTCTGGAGTGTATGATGTCTAAAAGTAGACAGATGAGATCTGAGAAGCTGCAGCTCCAACAGGTTAAGATGAAAGTTCTGGACAAAAACCATCACTTTGGATTAATTTACCACCACATGATGGAGGCACGGAAAAAGACCTGAGATCCTGATTGGCTGATGCAAAGCAGACAATCTGCAGATGTTTACATTTTGGATATGCTGCCCGAGTAGTTCCTTGTACCTCAAATTGAGCTGCTGGCAGAGTTTTGTGCCGTGTCAGTCTCACATATCATGTCGAGGGTCTTCACGTCACGATAGAGGTCTTCTGTGTTAATGTGGGCTGAATCAGATTTGAGATGAGAGGACGAGCAACTGTTGCATGTTTTACGAATATTGTGCTTGCGCTTCAAACAACAATGACCAATGGGACAACATTTCATAATCCCAATCCCAATCCCAATCCCAATCCCAATCCCAATCACAATCCCAATCCCAATCACAATCACAAACACAATCCAAGGAACTGCATAACTCAACTCGTTTTCCTCCTCCTGTACTCCATCTTTGTTTCCTGCAGAGACAGAGATGATGATGATGAGATGATGAAGATGAGAAGTGTCTCCTCTTCCTCTTCCTGCAGAGTCTCATCAACAACATCTTCAGAAAACACGTCTGATCTGAGACCTTTCACTCTGACATCAATTCACTCTCAATGCTCACCTGGAGGAGACAGAGGAAGAGGAGGAGGAGGAGGAGGAGGAGGAGGAAGAGGAGGAGGAGAAGGAGGAGGAGAGAGAAGAGAAGGAAGAGGAATAAGAGGAAGAGGAGACACAGACACTCTGGATGCTCACCAAGAGGAGACACCAGCAGACGGATGGTAGAGATCAGCTTCAGTTCTCTCTGTAGATCATTTCTCTGCATGACTCTACATTCATATCTTCCAGAATCTTCCATCTTCAGGTTCTCCAGAACCACAGACAGATCTTCATCTTTCATCTGACTGTTATTCAGAAACACTCGATTCTGGAAAGATTCATGCTGATAATCAAGATAAGGATGTTCATCCTTGTATAAAAACACATATTCATCCTTCTGCAGATCAGATCTGGTCCACATTAAAACTAAATCCTGGTTGATGTTTGGATCTCTACATGGTAGAATGACGTCATTTCCAGGTTCAGCAAAGATGATTAGACCTGCATCAGAACACAGAGATCAGAGATTAGATCAGATTCCAGAGATCAGAGATTCCAGAGATCAGAGATTAGATCAGAGATTCTCCAGATCAGATTCCAGAGATCAGAGATTGTACAGATCAGAGATTGTACAGATCAGATTCCAGAGATCAGAGATTCTCCAGATCAGATTCCAGTAGTGATTCTTCAAGATTCCAACTTGTCCAAATGTTGATCAAGTCAGAAGGTTCCAAACTGGATCTGACAGCTTTCCATGCAGCTGCACCTCTGAGTGTGCACGGACACTTCCAAACAGAACCAGAACTCCTGGGCTCCACACACAGAACACGCTATGCTAGTGTTTCCATGAACATCCAACCTGGTTCACCGTGTTTACACAGCGGCCCGTGTGCTGCGTTCAAGAACACGCTTTCTGTGGGTTTATGAAGGTAGATGTATCCACACCAGATCAGCACGCTCATGCAGAATCTTCTTCTATGGTGTTTCTACTGTTCTTTAGCGCTCCTACAATAGAGACCAGCTCGGAGACCAAAGTCAAACAGAGTGAATCCCTCAGATCTTCTCCTTCTTTGTTGTTCTCCAGACTCTGGTCCTCTAAGGTCTGTCTGGGTGTCACATGAATCCCACCGGACACAAACTCCATCCATTCATTTCTCTCTCCTGATCATGTTTGGTCCTTCTGAGCTTTGAAGCAGACTCTACCACGTATGGAGTTCCATTTCATCTATTGCCGCTCCCTATGAACTTCTACTGCCCGCACTGCCCGTGCCTAAAACGCTACTGGGACTCAGAGGGCTTAAAGGAACAGTACAGCTGGATGTCATCTGCAAAGAGGTGATCAGAGACATCACTGAACTGTTGAATTAGCTTGCAGAGAGGGAGCATATACAGCAAGAACGAGAGTGGCCCCAGGACTGAGCCCTGAGGTACCCCACAAGTCAGCTTATTAGGTTCACATGTAACGTTCTTTGTTGACACTAAGTCATAGGTCAGAAAATTTTTGGGTTCATTTTCTACTGATCAGAACCTAGAAGGAGCTGCATTGATTTATGTTAGATTTAAGAAATCTGGATTTTCATTCATAACCTTCTTTTTGTTTTTAATAAATATGAACGTCTACTTTTGTCACGAACAAAAGCAAAAAAATATTTAAAAATAAGCTAGTATCTCTTAAAAAGAGTTTTTAAACGTTTTTAGCTTCAGTAGCAAAAAAGCTAGCTTGTTCCTTAATTACTAGCTGAACTTCAAATTAGCATAACATTTCTCTGTCCATTAAATCAGCCAAAAATTTTAGCATGTTGCTGAAATAAAAGCTAAACTCAAAATTAGCCTAGAACATCCAGTAGATAACAAATTAGCTAAAAACGTTAGCATATTGCTAAAATATTAGCTAATCTCCAAATTAGCATAAAAACTAATTAGAGGCCAAATCTGCCAAAAGAAAATAAAGCTAGCTCGTTGCTTATTTACTAGCTGAACTCCAAAATAGCCTAAAATTCCTTAGTAAATTAATGTAGTCAAAAAACGTTAGCATGTTGCTAAAATAGAAGCTAAATTCTAAATTATTAAAAAAAATATTCAGTAGATAAAAAATAACAGAAAACATCAGAATTTTACTAAAATATTAGCTAAACTTCAAATTAGCATAAAAACTAATTAGAGGCCAAATCTGCCAAAAGAAAATAAAGCTAGCTCGTTGCTTATTTACTAGCTGAACTCCAAAATAGCCTAAAATTCCTCACTAAATTAACTTAGTCAAAAAACGTTAGCATGTTGCTAAAATAGAAGCTAAATTCTAAATTATTAAAAAAAATATTCAGTAGATAAAAAAATAACTGAAAACATCAGAATTTTACTAAAATATTAGCTAAACTCTAAACTATCTTATCTTGAAAACAAATGATCCAAAAACGTTAGCATGTTGCTAAAATAGAAGCTAAATTCTAAATTATTAAAAAAAATATTCATATAGATAAATAATAACAGAAAACATCAGCATTTTACTAAAATATTAGCTAAACTCTAAACTATCTTATCTTGAAAACAAATGAGCCAAAAACGTTAGCATGTTGCTAAAATAGAAGCTAAATTCTATATTATTAAAGAAAATATTCATATAAATAAATAATAACAGAAAACAACAGCATTTTACTAAAATATTAGCTAAACTCTAAACTATCTTATCCTGAAAACAAATGAGCCAAAAACGTTAGCATGTTGCTAAAATACTAGCTCATCTTCATCCAGAGAGATCAAAGAGCCACATGTGTCTCTGGAGCTGCAGGTTGCTGACCTCTGACCTCAGTCACCTCACAACGTGGCTCTCTCTGATCCTTCCTGCCATCAGGCTGGTTTGAATCCATTTCTGACATCAGCAGATCAGTACATTTGCAGAACCAATCAAACAGTTAGTTACATGTTTATCTCCTAATAAGGACCTTGAAGCAGTTGCTATGATGAATAGAACTCTTGCTGTGTTGTTCCTCTTTCACATCTGCAGTTTTCTGTCTGGGGTGGAGTCAAGTGCATCCACTTCCTGTTGAGGTGACCTTTTCAACTTTAGCTCCACAAGACTCCTGAACACGCAGTTTACAAAGCTACACTTCCTTTAGTTTGAACAAGCTTTTCATTAGAAGCTAACATGTGCATGGAGATATTTCTCTCCATCTATGTTGGTCAAATCTGTTTCTCCGCTCACGTGATAAATCCAGCCAATCACTGTCTCTTCCTCACACATCATCTCCTATTGGAATGGGATCATCAATCATTTACTGTGGGGAAAATGTGGATGTTGTCCTCTAGATATTTATTAACCAATAAAATCAGAGACATTTCTTTCAGATTCATCTCTAGATATTCATTTAATTCAATCCTTTATTTCCAAAGATTTCTAAAGGATCTGGACAGCAGCTGTTCTTTCTGTAACAACAATGATGAAACCATCACACATTTATTTTGGACTTGTTCTCACACTTCTGCCTTTTGGACCGGCATTCTTCATCTGTTGAAAAACACATTCTTCCTCATGTTTTACCATTTAATGCTCTTTTTTATTCACCCTTTTCTTCATTTTTTTCTGTTTATGTATCATAGGTTTTTGCTAATAAAGTTTATTTTAAAAAAAATCTTCAAACTGAGAAATTCTAACGATTTATGGAGTTTATAGGTTTATCTTTATCTCACCTGATGTTCTGGAAACAGATGAACCGACCAGAACCAAGAACAGAACAGAACCGAGGGTCCACATGTTGGAGGATCTATTGCGCAGTTGTTCATAAGAGTCTTTTCCGTTATTTCAGGGGCGTGGTTAACTGCATCATAAATTATGTCTAGAGGGAGCTGCTTTGGCTCCGCCCCCTGGCTGACAGATGTGTTCTTCCTGACTAAAGATCCGTTCTGTTCTTTGGATCATGACAGAAATGATCAGAACTTCAGGTTTTGACATGAACTGGTTTCCATCATGAACAATCCTCTTCATCATCCTCATCATCATCATCATGTGTTGCTCTGAGCAGCTCCTTCAGTCAGAGAGTTTAACACCTCGCTGCAGGAAGGAGCGCTACAACAGATCTGTCTTCCTGTCAGTTATTAGACTCAATGATGACTGTTGTGATCAATATTTAAGGGTTTTTAGTCTCATTGATTATCGATTGATTTGAATAGAACTGTGGTAACAGGGTCATTTACCTGTAAGGGGATCAATAAAGTTTTATTCAATTGTATTGTCTATTGTTAAATGTTAATAAAATATCATCAGATTCAGTCGATTTCTTTATAGATTTATGTATGTCTATGTTACTGTGTGTTTATATATATTAGATTTATTGATATTCAAACAATAATCTTTGAAGAAAAGACAAATAACCAGATTTTATCTTTATTTAAAGACATGAGAACAATCACATTTCAAAACAAATCTGACAAATTCTGCACAAAAAAATGTTTATAGAAATAATATTTTGAATCTTATATAGAAATGAATAAATGAAACTGAATACAAAAGCCTGAAAAGTCAAAATATTTCAAGATTCTGAAACTCTCAGTTCAGAACTGATGCTCTGTGGTTCCAGATGTGATGATGTCATCATAGTCATCAGCCAATCCCTGCTCAGCATGTGAGTGCTGGGTCATCACCATGGAGACAGACGGGTCACTTCCTGCAGACAGAAGAGTTTAGACAGAAACTGAAGATGATTGATCAAATGTGATTGATTGATTTCTGTTACCTGAGGCTCTTTGTGGACATAAAGACACCAGAAGGAGAGTGGAGATGATGAACGGACTGATCACCACCAGGTGGAGACACACTCTCAACACCAGAGGAGGAGGAGCTGAGGCGGGGGGCGGGGCTTCCATCCAGCAGACGGGACTCCCCAGCAGCATCTGGACACTTTCCCTCCATTCTTCAGACCACAGCAGTTTGACAGACACAAACATCAATCTGCTTCTTCTTTTAGGATGATTGTCTGTGTGACTGTTCACTTTTCTCTGCAGCATCAACCAGGAAACTCTCAGACAGGAAGAGACCAGACAAACCACAAACTACAAGTGTTCATTCAAATCCTGACAGAGACTCTGAAGACGAAGCAGACATGACCGTCTCTCTTTAGATTCAGTTGAAACTCTAAAGTTTCCTTTTGTCTTTGACAGTAAAGCTGTGGCGTCCGGCGCTCAATAGAAAAAACAACATTACCATATATTGATTGGGATTTGGCGCCCCCTCCAGCAGGTGGCGGTACTGAAAATGTCTGTCCTGACAGTTCTGGTGCAAACATGCAGAAATATGAAACCTCCAAATATGCTGGAGATCCTCCTGGAGGTCAGGTTGAAGATCAAAGTTGTCCAAATGTTCTACATCTCTTTTAATTAAACATGTTTGATTAAAACATCAACAGAATCTCTCATATCTTATTCCCGAGTTGATCAGAACAGCAGGACAGTAACAAACGAGAGATTTCTGTTTAACCTGTTTGAGAGAGAGAGAGTTTTGAGTTTCAAAATACCTTTATTTTAAAAGTGTATCTCTAAATAAAATGAGTTTTTACATGAAAAAGAGGGGTGGGGTCAAAGAGAGGGGGGAATAAACCCCAAACATACAAACCAAGAGCATAAAGCGAACAACAACACTGGTAATAAGAACATAAAAAATCCGTCCACCTCGACACTTTAACATCCGCAAGCGAGCGCGAGTTCAGGACCTTAACACAAACCAGGTGTAAAGACTTTGTCCCAAGTGAGTCAAAACACCCCATTTGGGGCGTGTTCCAGGACAACAGCTTGTTCTGGTCCTCCTGCCATTCTTCACACGCCGGGGAGACCCGAGCACCATCCCGTCCTCCCACTGAACGGACATTTTCGGATCCTTCACAAACCTTCAATAATTCTCCAGCAAGGAGAGAAGAAGGTCTTCCAGAAGCTTCTCCAGCAATCTATGCGAGTGCGCCCCCATCAACGCCACCAGGTCCGCCGCAGAAGTCCTCAGGAGATTTCCCAGTTTTACACATCCAACATCTTTCAGCTTTGACCGCATCGTAGCAGACGACAGAATCTGTGAGGAGATGAGGCCACTGCCCAGCAGAGGCTCCTCGAACAGCCACAAGCCTGGAGCTGAAGCTGTTCCTCTGCTGCAGACCCAGACCCGCCACGCTCGTAGTACAGACTGATAGAATGGAGACAGTCCCGTTACATCCACGTACTGGTGCTGAAGCAGGAACAAATGTTGGTCATAGCCACAGCGTCCAGCCCTCCTTATAAGCACAGGCTGTGTCAACCCGAGGCAGGCGGGGACCGTACAGGAGTCTCTGTGCTGTCCTCAGTCTGAAAGCAGACACACGTGAGGCGATGTCAATCAGGCCTTGACCTCCTTCACCCACCGGCAGGTAGAGAACAGCAGCTTTCAGCCAGTGATGGCCAGACCAGAAGAAATCCACGACTGCTTTCTGGTTGGAAATGATCAACCCCGGAGGAGGGGGAAGTACCATCAACCAAATTATTGACAACAAGAGTGCGCCCCCGGAAGGAAAGCTGAGGTAGCAGATACTTCCATTTGGATAGTCTGGTGCACACTCTTTCTCTAACACCCTCCCAATTCTTTTTATTCTCAAAATATCAAAAATTATATCAAACATCACCAGCATTAATCATTGATGATTCAGAATTGTTTTCCCTTCACATTTGCTTCTGCCACCTCTCTGTTGACGCCTGTCAGATCTACTGTCTATAGCCTCGACGCCCCGCCACGCAGCAGACGCCAAAGTTGATCTGGAATTGATTCAAGCCTCATCATGGAAAACACAGATGATGTTGAGCGAGTAGCTTGAGTTCATTTGTTTTGGAGAGTTCTAGAGAGAGCTCCCACATGAGGGAGAGATCCTATCCCAGGACGGACAGGAGATCCCAGAACTGGTAAAGAAGAATGAGCTTCTCCAACTACGTATTTGAATAGAGTTCATTCAGATAGAGCTGAGGGACGAGTGGAGATGAAGTCCTCAGTCAGTCCACGACCAGGAGCAGGAGCGTGGGAGATCCACCTGGATCTGAAATCACTCCTGCTCCCCAGAGGGGAGAGAGAGAGAAGAACAACATGTGAATGGAACTGCACCAACAAAAGCATGGAGAACTAAATCTAATAAAGAATAAAGAGGAGAAGACTGTTTGGAACAGAGAAGTTACAAGAGTTGAAGAAACCTCATTTCTTCTGAAACTATGTTTATATTATAGACTGGATTCAATCTTAACTCTGGATCTAAGTAATCTGATTATCTTATTCATGCAAATTAAAGGCTGATCCATAACATAGTATAGAGAGGAGAGGAAGGGGGCGGAGCTTGTGTGTGGTGTGAGTGAGCTGCCAGAAAGCAGAGATCAGATCAGAGAGGAAGGATGAAGGAAACATGTCTGCTCTGTAAGTACAGAAGCTGTTTGTCTGCTTGAACTTGACTGTCTGCTCTGTTCATGTTGATGATGGAGGAGATGACATGAAAAGGAGGTCAGGATGAAAGAGGAGACCAACAAAGAGGAGCAGGATCATGGTTAGAATTTCTTCTTCTGGAAGGAGAAATATTTCAGAATGTCAAACAGAATTGTTTTGAAAGAAATGATTTGTAAATACGTTGGATCAATAATGAGAAGCGATCAATAACACTCGTGTTCATCAATACTTTCTAATCTTCTACCCTTGTGATGGGGCAATACTCTCGTTCTTTTGCCCCGCTTCCTCTCAGCCTGTGGTAGAACCTGTGTCCGGTTCTGTGGTTCTGTCTCTGTGTGGTTAGTGTCGGGTCGGTTTCAGTCTGTCTGGGGGGAGGGGGAGGGAGGGGGCGGAGCTGCTCTTTTAATCCAATCATGTGGTTTCTCTTCAGGTCTGATGTTTCTGCTTTGCTGCAAATCAAACCAAAGTGAGTCTCAGTTGATCCTCAATGAATGATTAAAGTTGTACAAAATAAAGAAGAGATTAACTTTATCATGAATCAAAGTTTATAAACTTGTATTCATGTGTTTGTAGTTGGTCTGACTGTGAGTCCCAGCAGATCTCAGTTCTTTAAAGGAGATTCAGTGAATCTGACCTGTGAGGATGAAGGATGGATTCTGAGGAGGAACATCAGCAGAAGAACCTGGAGTCAGTGTGGATCTGGACAAGGAACACAAGATAATTCTTCTTGTAGAATCAATTATCTATATCCATCAGACAGTGGAGTTTACTGGTGTGAGTCCGGAGGGGGAGGAGCCAGCAGCATGGTGGTTAACATCAGTGTCTCTGGTAAGATCAGACTGTGGAGTTAGTGTTGCTGCAGCTGTGTGCAGATGGATGAAATGCTTTGTCTCTGTGTTGAGGTGGATCAGTGATCCTGCAGAGTCCTGTCCTCCCTGTGATGGAGGGTCATGACCTCACTCTGAGCTGTCAATCAAAGACCCCTCCCTCCAACCCCTCAGCTGCTTTCTATAAAGATGGCTCCCTCATCAGGACTGAGCCTACAGGTCACATGACCCTCCAGCATGTTTCCAGGTCTGATGAAGGTCTCTACAAGTGTAACATCAGGGATCATGGAGAGTCTCCATCCAGCTGGATCTCTGTCTCAGGTGAGGAGATCCTTCAGGGTCAAAGGTCATGATCTTCATCATCATCATCATCTTTGGTCTGTTTCAGAGAAACCATCAACCATCTCTGATCCTCCAACCACCTCTGCTCCTCCAACCACCTCTCCTCCTCCTCCTCCTCCTCCTCCAACCACCTCTCCTTCTCTTCTTCTGTGGTTTCCTGCTGTCTTTGGTGTGGTGGTTCTTCTTCTCCTGTCTTCACTGATGAGATGTTCTGATCATGGAGACATTGAAGGTGAGACATTTGCAGAAGATCTCTCATAGAAACATCTTCTTTAGCTGCTGTGAAGACCTTCATGTGTGTTGGTCTCCAAACTTGGATCTCAGAAGATAATAGCATAACTCTAACAGAGAAGATGCAGCTGTTTGTCATCAGAATGAACTGAGCAGAGTCCTTGGTGTCCCTCTGCAGAGGAACCCTGCAGCTCCTCCATGCTGGCACTAACACCTCCCTCCATCTTAGCTGTTTTAGGTGTTCCAACTGCATTTTAGGTGTTCTAGGTGTTCATCAGTGGCTTCTTTAACTTTAATGATGTCAAGTCATGGTGTTCAGATCATTTCTGCAGAAATGTGTTGCAGTCTTTCAGCTGCTCTGTAGGCGTTTGTGTTTCTGCTGCTGCTTGTGGTTTTTCTGAGAGCAGACTGCAGCCGTCCATCCGTGTTGCTTCCTGACCATCTCAAACTCTGGTCTTCATGTCTTTCAGATCCAGACTCTGTCTACTCGGTGGTGAAGTACAGCCGGACTCCAAACAACAGCTAGACTGCAGCTGATCCTCTGGACCTTCACTCCAGCCGGGTCACCTACAGCTTCTGAACAGTGTTCTCATGTGATAGTCTTTACATCTATGATCAGTAAAGCTGATGTATTTGAGTCTTTGTGTTTTTTCTGTCTTCTTGTGAATCATTTATTGAAACAAACAGAAACTGCATCAGACATGGAAATAGTTTATCTATGGTTCATTGACACTGAAAACTGATTTTAATTCATGTTTATCACATTAATCCATACTCAGTATAAGCCAACTTAACAGTTATTCTTTAATGTTGCTTATTTATTAGAAAAATATAAAAAGGATTTAGCCTCTGGTCCTCTACCAGAGTCCTGGGAGATCGATGGTCCTGCAGGATCTTCTCTTCTCTGGACTGAGATGTCTGAGGTCTTTCCAGGATCTGCTGTAGCCCCGCCTCCAGTTTGGAGGTTAAGATCAGAATCAGCTGTTCTAGAACATTTCATTTAGAGTTTGACTTACAAACCTAAATGTCACATAAATAAATGTAAACACACTTTCAGCACAGATATTAGCAGTTGAACAATGATTTCACTTTTCTATTTATTTGATGAAATGTGGTATTTTAAAGACTTCATTTATTCTTTTTAAACTCATCCTCCAAACAACTTGCATTACACCAGGGGGGATCGACTACTTGCCAGTCCCCCCCCCTCCTCTGGCCGCTGTATGGATTCGCCCCTCCCCTTGGTTTTATTTGCACCTTAGACATGTAGGACCCCTGGTGGGAGGGAAGTTTAAGTTTATTAATTGTTTCAAGCATGGTCAGTCACTTACAGCATATTTCAATCAATACAGACACATCACATATCTAAATAATCTAAATTAAGTCACAATCTGATTCAGAGAGTTTACTTCCTAGTACCTCTTCCTGGTTCTCCTGGTTCTCCTGGTCCTCCCAGTCTCCCGGTCCTCCTGGTTCTCCTGGTTCTCCCGGTCCTCCTGGTTCTCCTGGTCCTCCTGGTTCTCCTGGTTCTCCTGGTCCTCCTGGTTCTCCTGGTCCTCCTGGTCCTCCTCTCCTCCTCCTCTGGTTACCTGTTCTTGGTTCTGTGGTTCTCCCGGTTCTCCTGGTTCTAATATTGTGGAAACATCTTCAGATGAAGTCTGAAGGTAAATCAATCTTCATGAATGTTCTCCTCAGCACCTCCTGACTCCTCCCTCCATCTGATGATGTCATAGCGTGGACTGGTTCAGGTCTGACGTTGATCCTGATGTTCAGGTGGTTTCCTCAGAAGAACCACACCTGCAGAAATGTCTTGCAGTCTGTCAGCAGCTGCTCTGCAGGTCTTTGTGTTTCTGAGAGCAGACTGCGGCTCGCCGTCCGTCCCGCGGCACGCCGTCCGTCCCGCGGCTCGCCGTCCGTCCCGCGGCTCGCCGTCCGTCCTGCAGCTCGCCGTCCGTCCCGCGGCTCGCCGTCCGTCCTGCAGCTCGCCGTCCGTCCCGCGGCTCGCCGTCCGTCCTGCGGCTCGCCGTCCATCCCGCAGCTCGCCGTCCGTCCCGCGGCTCGCCGTACGTCCTGCGGCTCGCCGTCCGTCCCGCGGCTCGCCGTCCGTCCTGCTTCCTGACCATCTCAAACTCTGGTCTTCATGTCTTTCAGATACAGACTCCGTCTACTCGGTGGTGAAGTACAGCCGGACTCCAAACGGCTGCTGGACTGCAGCTGATCCTCCAGATTCCATCTGATCCTCTGGATTCCACCTGATCCTCCAGATTCCAGCTGATCCTCCAGATTCCATCTGATCCTCTGGATCCTCTGGATTCCATCTGATCCTCTGGATTCCATCTGATCCTCCAGATTCCATCTGATCCTCTGGATTCCAGCTGATCCTCTAGACCTTCATTCCAGCCCCGCCTCCTCCAGCAGCTTTAACCTCTCGTGTGTTCCTGTCTCGTCTTTGTTCAATAAAGTTGTGTAGTTGTGTTTGTGGTTTTGTGTGTTTGTGGTTTTGTGTGTTTGTGGTTTTGTGTGTTTGTGGTTTTGTGTTTCAAACTTCGTTCTGCCGTCGTGTGACGGTCTGTCAGGTTAGAGTCCTGGAGGCTCCGCCCACTCTCTTGTGGTCGTTGGTGACGTTAGCGGTCTGCACTGAGCCTGATAGCGTTAGCATGGTTTCAGCGTCTCTGTGTCATCCTCGGGGTCAGAGGTCAGAGAGTCTGACCTGAGGTGATGGTTGTAGTCTTCATTTCTTCTCTAAGTCAAGTAAAAACAATTCTCTCCCAAAAATGGAAGTAAAACAACAAATCAAGTCACTGACTGATGTGCAACACACAGTAAAAGGTACACACCAGTCAGAGTTTATTTAGAGTTTTTTATTTTTTATTTCCAGTTCCTACCTGCTGCACACTCTGGTTCTTTTTCCTAAATAATTGAAGTCATAAAATAAGAAAGTAATTTTGGATTTTTTTCTTCAAATTGAAGTAAAAACTAATCTGGATAACTGTCTATGTATGTTTGAGTAAAATAATGATTTGTAACTTTGTGTTTTTCATTGGATGTCTCTTTAGGGACTCCGTACCAAAGCAATGAGCATCAGCATTATCTTGGAGAGTTTTGGTTCTTTTGGGCAGTTAAAGGTTTGATGACATCAATCGCTATCTGAATGTGTGAGCTGTCTTTAAGAAAAAGAGTTGTGTCATCAGCAAACAGACGAATAATTACAGACCTGTTAGCCATGGAGATAGCTTGTAACGGACTAGATTTAATATGATCACATAGAAGTTGAGTTACTAGAAGAAGTATGTATGGAGATAAAGGACATCCCTGTCTGATTCTAGGATTCATTTCAAATCTTGGAGATGATCCGTATTTAAGTTTAATAGAACATGTAGCGTTGTTGTTTAGAGTTTTTATAACTTTGCAGAAGTAACTACCAAAAGTAAATTGATATAAAAAATGTGTTCCACTGTATCAAAAGCCTTGAAACATTCTAAAAGAGTTATCTGCAATTAGAAATGAGTAATCGAGTAAATCAAGAATGAATCGAATGTTATCAGAGATGTGTCTATTGGATAAAAACCCAGATTGGGATTCATCTATTATAGAAGTAAGAACAGATTTAATCCTTTTAGCAAATATTGAAGCCAAGATTTTATAATCATTATTAACAAACTGTCAATATAAAGTCAATCTTTCAGGGATTTTGGAATGAGGGTGATCAGGCCTTGAGTCATACTCCATGGTGAGGTATCCAACCAATCAGCGGGGACAGATGAACTGACGTCAGAATTTTATAAATGTTTTGCTGAAGAACTCGCCCCCTTTTTACATCAAGTGTTTTTAGAAAGTATAGAGAAAGAACAGCTTCCTACAACATTGACTCAAGCTTGACTACCTTAATTCCAAAATCAGGAGGAGACACTTCATTCTTAGAAAACTGGCGTCCAATATCATTACTCAACAATGATTATAAAATGTTAGTGACAATTTTGTCCAAAAGACTAAAACTGACTCTGGACTCAGTAATTGAGGAGACCCAGTCTGGTTTTATGTCAGGCAGACATAGAATTAATAATATAAGGATAGTTTTGGACATTCTCGATCATCCAGACATCAGAAATGATAATGGTTTTATTTTATTTTTAGATTTTTACAAAGCATTTGACATAATAGAGCATCATTCTATTTTGTATTGTCTTAAAACATTCGGTTTTGGAGAATATTTTCATTCAGCTATTGTTACACTATACAAAAACTGTAATAGTTGTATTAAATTAGCAGGTGGTACCTCTCCAAGATTTAATCCAGAGAGAGGTATAAGACAAGGCTGTCCCGTCTCTCCATATCTTTTCTTTTAGTTTCTCAACTCCTAACAGATCATATTAAATCCAGTCTAATAGAAGGCTATAATCGTAAGTCTTAACCAATTGCAATTGCACGATCTTATTTATTGATTAAGAATCGATTATTACTCAATTTGCAGATGACACTACACTTTTTCTAAAAGATGAAAAAAACAAATTCCAGTTGCTTTTGATGTTGTTGGGCAGTTTTCAAAGGCGTCTGGCCTTTGTTTAAATGTGAATAAATGTGAGCTCATGGCAATCAAAGAATGTGCTACTATTGTATAATATATCTGTTAAAACTGAAGTAAAATATTTAGGTATTCTAATTACAAAAGATCAAAAGGCAAGAAGTTCCCAAAACTTTAACCCAATAATAGAAAAAACACAGAGGAAATTGAATCAGTGGCTCTCTAGAGATTTATCATTAAGAGGAAGGATTCTACTTAGCAGAGCAGAGGGCATTTCCCCATGAACATATGCAGCTTTGGCTTTACATGTTGATGACAAAATCATTAAAGAAATTGATCAAATGTTTTTTAACTTCATCTGGAAAGACAGAACGCATTACCTAAAGAAAAATGTTCTCATGAACTCCTATGACAAAGGTGGTCTTCATTTTCTTCATTTTCAAACTTTAAACAAAACATTTAAAATGAATTGCTTGAAACAACTTTTCAGAAACCATTTGGAATACCATACCTCTTCATATTTGATCACAAATTGGTGGCATTGATTTCTTTCTTATGTGTAATTATGATGTCTGTAAAATCCCACTTAAATGATCATTTACCTCCAAGCCTTCCTGTCATGTGTGTACAAACACAACTTTTCACCACACAAATATTGTATCTGGAATAACAAGGATATTTTATATAAACACAAATCTATTTGTGTATCAATTATAACCAGGGCTTACTTTGAACATATGAGGAATTTCTTTCTAAATTGAACATCCCTGTTCCCCCTCTAGAATGTGTAAAAGTGTTTGGAGCTGTTCCCTCTGGTGTATGTATGCTTTTTAAATGTCAACAAAGAATTAATATTGAGGAACCATTTTTGTTCTCTCCCATTAATACTCCTGTGGGGAAAATATGTTTGTCCAGTTATCCCAGAAAAACAATAAAGAGCATTATTTCAAATGAATGTTGTATCTCTACCTCAGAGTATGTTTTATTGGAATATTTTTTTAATTATATAATATTTATTGGTTTGACAAACTCCCAATAAAGTAAAAGAAGTGTCTTTCAGGATTATCCATAGAGTTTACCCCACTAAAGTTTTTATTCAAAGCACATTTAGATTGAACATTTACACACTTTGTAGTTTTTGTTGTAATTCTCCTGAAACAGTTATAACAGTTATAACATTTTTGGTATTATCCTCAAGTTAAAGTATTCTTTCAGAAAATTTGTGATTTGATTCATGACAAAGTTGAAGCTTGTTTTGTTTTGCTCTGGATGTTTTGTTGGGTCACATATCAAAGAATATGCAAAAGGATTCTGAACTGTTCATAATAAATCTCTTGCTTATTTTGACCAAATATCACATTCACAAATGCAAATTCTCTGGACGAAAACCTTGTTTCATTGGATTTTTTTCTGACTTCAATTTGTACATTAATAGTATCCAAAACTCTGAGAAACAAAAAGCTATCAAAACTTTGTATGTGAAAGATTTATTATCTTGACATGAAAATGAATCCCCTGGCTTATTTCTGTTCCTTGTTTTTTTTTTTTCTATCGTTTTCTATTTTAATGTTCCATTTTATTGCCTAACTGAAAGTGAATTTCTGTATTTTGAAAAATGTGCAATAAAGTTTGTGAAAAAAAAGACAGAAAAAAAAATCACAACCACGCCTATATGAACTAATTTGATTTTTGAAAAATGTGAAGTATATTGAACCCCTTCCTCTTTTATGTTTATGATTTTTGTTCGTTTTTCTACAATTTCTACACATTTTATTTCCTCCTGAGACATTCACTTTGTTGTTGCATTCTGTTGGTTGTTAATAAAGTAAAAAAAAAAAACCTCCTTCCATGATAAAAACGAGGCTGTTCCCGCCATCAGCAGTCTGGCTGCAGTTCATCAGAATGACCACTAGATGGAGACATTTCCTTCAAACTGAATCTTTGTTTTTCAGATTAAAACTCTGATCTGGAGTTTTCCTGTTTCTGTCCATTCTCTCTGTGAACAATAAAGTTTCTACAAAGCATCAGTCTGACACAGACCTCTAACTCTAATCTATAACGTCATCAGTCTGGATTCAGAAGGAGATTTCTCTGGAGAGAAAATAGACTCACTCTGATTTGTGCGAGCAGAATTCTTGATTTATAACTCATATAATACGTTTTTTGCTAAAGTAAAAAAGTTACAAAAATGTAAAAGTTACAATTTACACATGCACAAATTAAAATTACAACAGCTTGAAACGAATTACACAAAAAAATCTTTATAAAATACACACAGATCACCTGTTACACACAGCTTAAGTTACGCACAAATCTACCGTCAGACTCTTTTCACGTCTCATAAATCCGTCAATGAGTGATGCGTTCAAGTACTACCAGAATGCTCGTTCACCATAGTTTTCTTGTCAGCCGTTTTAATCTTCGATTGTGAATAACATCCAGTAAAACTTGACTTTTTCCCACTTTCTTTTTTGACATGAGTTGCTCCAGAGAAAGCAGATGAAGCAATAACAGCAACAAACATGATGAAAACAACATCAGATCAGAGATCAATAATACTGATCAGAACTCTTCTAGACACACCTCAGAACACGTCTTCAAGTTCACTCTGGTCCAATCTGCTCTGACATGAAGAAGGCTTAACGTTAGCTAGCTAGCACATTCAGAACAGCTGCTTAGCAATAAGGCGGCCATGTTGAAATGCTGAGGCTCTGTTTGAATGCTGCTTGTGATTGGAGGATGACTCCATGTTACTGTGATGAAAGCAGGACAGAAGAGACGTTCAGGTTGATGAACATCAACACTCACTGCATGAACACACACAGCTTCATCAACAGCTGCAGCTCACATGTTAGCTGGGATTATTTAGATACAATCTTCATCTTCAGGATTCTGATGCTTGATGGAACTTTGGATTGAAGATCTTTTCTTCTTGGAGATCCAGAGAACAACAGGAAGAAGAACCAGAACAGCAAGAACTGATGCAGCCAACACAACAAGACGAACACGACTGCCTACAAACTCTCCTTCTTCTCCTGCAGAGACAGAGATGATGATGAAGATGAGAATGCTCTCCTCTTCCTCTTCCTGCAGAGTCTTATCAACAACATCTTCAGAAAACACGTCTGATCTGAGACCTTTCACTCTGACATCAATTCACTCTCAATGCTCACCTGAAGGAGGAAGCACCTGCAGGTTGATGATGGAGATGAGAGTAGAATCTGAAACTGATCTCTTGCTTCTTCTCTTCATGACTCTACATTCATATGTTCCAGAATCTTCAATCTTCAGGTTCTTCAGAACCACAGACAGATCTCCATCCTTCATCTGATTGTTATTCAGAAACACTCGATTTCTGAAAGATTCATGCTGACCAATAAGAAAAGGATGTTCATCCCTGTAGAAAAACACATATTCATCCTCCTTCAGATCAGTTCTGGTCCACTCTAAAAGAAAATCCTGGTTGATGTTTGGATCTCTACATGGTAGAATGACATCTTCTCCAGATTCAGCAGAGATGATCAGATCTGCATCAGAAGACAGAGATCAGGAGATTCCAGAGATCAGGAGATTCCAGAGATCAGAGATTAAAGAGATCAGAGATTGTACAGATCAGATTCCAGAGATCAGAGATTGTACAGATCAGATTCCAGAGATCAGAGATTATACAGATCAGATTCCAGAGATCAGAGATTGTACAGATCAGATTCCAGTAGTGATTCTTCAAGATTCCAACTTGTCCAAATGTTGATCAAGTCAGAAGGTTCCAAACTGGATCTGACAGCTTTCCATGCAGCTGCACCTCTGAGTGTGCACGGACACTTCCAAACAGAACCAGAACTCCTGGGCTCCACACACAGAACACGCTATGCTAGTGTTTCCATGAACATCCAACCTGGTTCACCGTGTTTACACAGCGGCCCGTGTGCTGCGTTCAAGAACACGCTTTCTGTGGTTTATGAAGGTAGATGTATCCACACCAGATCAGCACGCTCATGCAGAATCTTCTTCTATGGTGTTTCTACTGTTCTTTAGCGCTCCTACAATAGAGACCAGCTCGGAGACCAAAGTCAAACAGAGTGAATCCCTCAGATCTTCTCCTTCTTTGTTGTTCTCCAGACTCTGGTCCTCTAAGGTCTGTCTGGGTGTCACATGAATCCCACCGGACACAAACTCCATCCATTCATTTCTCTCTCCTGATCATGTTTGGTCCTTCTGAGCTTTGAAGCAGACTCTACCACGTATGGAGTTCCATTTCATCTATTGCCGCTCCCTGTGAACTTCTACTGCCCGCACTGCCCGTGCCTAAAACGCTACTGGGACTCAGAGGGCTTAAAGGAACAGTACAGCTGGATGTCATCTGCAAAGAGGTGATCAGAGACATCACTGAACTGTTGAATTAGCTTGCAGAGAGGGAGCATATACAGCAAGAATGAGAGTGGCCCCAGGACTGAGCCCTGAGGTACCCCACAAGTCAGCTTTTTAGGTTCACATGTAACGTTCTTTGTTGACACTAAGTCAGAGTTCAGCAACCTTTAACAGTAAAAGAGTCATTTGGGTTCATTTTCTACTGATCAGAACCTAGAAGGAGCTGCATTGACTTATGTTAGATTTAAGAAATCTGGATTTTCATTCATAACCTTCTTTTTGTTTAATAATAAATATGAATGTCTACTTTTGTCATGAACAAAAGCAAAAAAATATTTAAAAATAAGCTAGTATCTCTTAAAAAGAGTTTTTAAACGTTTTTAGCTTCAGTAGCAAAAAAGCTAGCTTGTTCCTTAATTACTAGCTGAACTTCAAATTAGCATAACATTTCTCTGTCCATTAAATCAGCCAAAAATTTTAGCATGTTGCTGAAATAAAAGCTAAACTCAAAATTAGCCTAGAACATCCAGTAGATAACAAATTAGCTAAAAACGTTAGCATATTGCTAAAATATTAGCTAATCTCCAAATTAGCATAAAAAAGTAATTAGAGGCCAAATCTGCCAAAAGAAAATAAAGCTAGCTCGTTGCTTATTTACTAGCTGAACTCCAAAATAGCCTAAAATTCCTTAGTAAATTAATGTAGTCAAAAAACGTTAGCATGTTGCTAAAATAGAAGCTAAATTCTAAATTATTAAAAAAAATATTCATATAGATAAAAAAATAACTGAAAACATCAGCATTTTACTAAAATATTAGCTAAACTCTAAACTATCTTATCTTGAAAACAAATGATCCAAAAACGTTAGCATGTTGCTAAAATAGAAGCTAAATTCTAAATTATTAAAAAAAAATATTCATATAGATAAATAATAACAGAAAACATCAGCATTTTACTAAAATATTAGCTAAACTCTAAACTATCTTATCTTGAAACCAAATGAGCCAAAAACGTTAGCATGTTGCTAAAATACTAGCTCATCTTCATCCAGAGAGATAAAAGAGCCACATGTGTCTCTGGAGCTGCAGGTTGCTGACCTCTGACCTCAGTCACCTCACAACGTGGCTCTCTCTGATCCTTCCTGCCATCAGGCTGGTTTGAATCCATTTCTGACATCAGCAGATCAGTACATTTGCAGAACCAATCAAACAGTTAGTTACATGTTTATCTCCTAATAAGGACCTTGAAGCAGTTGCTATGATGAATAGAACTCTTGCTGTGTTCTGTTCCTCTTTCACATCTGCAGTTTTCTGTCTGGGGGTGGAGTCAAGTGCATCCACTTCCTGTTGAGGTGACCTTTTCAACTTTAGCTCCACAAGACTCCTGAACACGCAGTTTACAAAGCTACACTTCCTTTAGTTTGAACAAGCTTTTCATTAGAAGCTAACATGTGCATGGAGATATTTCTCTCCATCTATGTTGGTCAAATCTGTTTCTCCGCTCACGTGATAAATCCAGCCAATCACTGTCTCTTCCTCACACATCATCTCCTATTGGAATGGGATCATCAATCATTTACTGTGGGGAAAATGTGGATGTTGTCCTCTAGATATTTATTAACCAATAAAATCAGAGACATTTCTTTCAGATTCATCTCTAGATATTCATTTAATTCAATCCTTTATTTCCAAAGATTTCTAAAGGATCTGGACAGCAGCTGTTCTTTCTGTAACAACAATGATGAAACCATCACACATTTATTTTGGACTTGTTCTCACACTTCTGCCTTTTGGACCGGCATTCTTCATCTGTTGAAAAACACATTCTTCCTCATGTTTTACCATTTAATGCTCTTTTTTATTCACCCTTTTATTCATTTTTTTCTTTTCTTTCTGTTTATGTATCATAAGTTTTTGCTAATAAAGTTTATTTAAAAAAAAAATCTTCAAACGGAGAAATTCTAACGATTTATGGAGTTTATAGGTTCATCTTTAACTCACCTGATGTTCTGGAAACAGATGAACCGACCAGAACCAAGAACAGAACAGAACCGAGGGTCCACATGTTGGAGGATCTATTGCGCAGTTGTTCATAAGAGTCTTTTCCGTTATTTCTGGGGCGTGGTTAACTGCATCATAAATTATGTCTAGAGGGAGCTGCTTTGGCTCCGCCCCCTGGCTGACAGATGTGTTCTTCCTGACTAAAGATCCGTTCTGTTCTTTGGATCATGACAGAAATGATCAGAACTTCAGGTTTTGACATGAACTGGTTTCCATCATGAACAATCCTCTTCATCATCCTCATCATCATCATCATGTGTTGCTCTGAGCAGCTCCTTCAGTCAGAGAGTTTAACACCTCGCTGCAGGAAGGAGCGCTACAACAGATCTGTCTTCCTGTCAGTTATTAGACTCAATGATGACTGTTGTGATCAATATTTAAGGGTTTTTAGTCTCATTGATTATCTATTGATTTGAATAGAACTGTGGTAACAGGGTCATTTACCTGTAAGGGGATCAATAAAGTTTTATTCAATTGTATTGTCTATTGTTAAATGTTAATAAAATATCATCAGATTCAGTCGATTTCTTTATAGATTTATGTATGTCTATGTTACTGTGTGTTTATATATATTAGATTTATTGATATTCAAACAATAATCTTTGAATAAAAGACAAATAACCAGATTTTATCTTTATTTAAAGACATGAGAACAATCACATTTCAAAACAAATCTGACAAATTCTGCACAAAAAAATGTTTAATTCAAATCCTGACAGAGACTCTGAAGACGAAGCAGACATGACCGTCTCTCTTTAGATTCAGTTGAAACTCTAAAGTTTCCTTTTGTCTAAACAGAACTGGAACACAGACATCAACATGAAAAGTGTCTCTACTGCAGTGGCGGGCCGTGCATTTCACCCATAGGCCTTCAGTAGTGCTCCGTCTGAATCAATCCAAGCCTTAATCACTATTTTATGGCTATAAAACTTCTACTGCAGGTACAGCGGAACGTATAGAAAAGCATCTAAAAAATAACCTGATATAATTACAATATTATTTAGTAATATAGCAAAATTTTACTCACCAAAATCCGGATTACTTGTACACAAAATCCATCCTCCTTTCTTTCCTCAGGAAGATTTCAATCAGTCGGTCGTGCAGATTTTCTGTGCGTTTCAGTTCCATCAAGAAGTCCTTTTCTATCGCCATGGAAGCTAATGCTGAAAGTCGAGCCTGCCCTGTCGTATTTCTTGCATTAGTTTTAATCTGCTTCAGGGCTGAGAATATCCGTTCAACAGAAGCAGTGGACACGGGGATGGTCACCGCCAAACACACAAATGTGTACAGCTGCCCCAAGCTCTCATTCAGATGTTTCTGCTGAAGGAAGTCAAGGAGATCAGTGGGAGATTTTCCTGCAAAATCATCCATGGCGTACATTACAGTCAGCTCTGTTCTCAGCCGAGGCAGATCAAAAAGTGTTCCGTGGCTCTGTGATAAGCTGGAAAAGGCTGCATGTGGGTTTTCTCTGGTATTCCCGAAACTTCTGGGGGTCGAGAAGGGTGACAAAGATCAGTTTTTCGTGGTCTTGAAATCTGGCAAATAATACTGTCCAGAATCTTGCCGTGCAGTTGGCGGTAGTGCTCGCGAGGATCCTGCGCCGGCCCTCTTCGTGCGCTCGGAGCGCCCGCGGTGCATTCAGTGGCCTCGTAGATTCTCTCCCACTCAATGATGTCACAGAACTCCTTTACCCTTGCCAGACAAAACTGTACATCCACCCAGCCAGCAAGACCAAGTGGGCCCCATATGGCTTAAAAGTGGGCGGACAATGTAGGCCCCAGGTGTGTTTGCCCACATTGGCTCCACTAGCCAGGGACTGGAAGCCTGGACAGCGCCCCTGCTAGCTCTGCTGACTCCTGGGCAGCAGTACTTGCTTGCTTTGCTGGACCCTGGGCATCGGAGCTCGCTATGTTGTCCACCGGGCAAGTGGCTAGCGTAGCCACCTAAGTCAATGTGGGCAAACACAGCTGGGGCCACCATGGAAACTGCGGACAAACCCAATTGGGGCCTACATTGTCCGCCCACTTTTAAGCCATATGGGGCCCACTTGGCCTTGCTGGCTGGGCAGTTTTTTGTTCTGTAGAATTGAAAAGAGCACATCTGAGTGCTCAAAAATGCCGTTAAATGTTTGAAGCAAAAAACAAAACTCAAAATCATCCAAACGTGCGTTAAATCCTTCAGCACGGAGTCCTCATCATACTCGTCATGATGCTCCAGAATGTGATCAAACAGTTCCTTTAGAGCTTCTCTCTTCTCAAAGACTGTATTGACCACTCTGGATGTGTATTGCCACCGTGTTGGTGCCACGCGCGGGAGACGTCGCTGACAGATTTCATCCCGCAGTTGCGTGCGTCGAGGCGATCTTAAAAAAAACGCAGCAAGGCCATTGAGGTGGGCGAAAAAGATCTTGCATTCTTTAAGCTTTGAGGCCCCCTGAGTCAACACTAAATTGAGCCGATGTGCATAGCAGTGTATGAATAAAGCCAAAGGTGTCATGGTTCGGTGCTTTGGTTTTGTCGTGTTCTGTTTCCCCTGTCGGTCTCGCCACGTTCAGGTTGACGATCCGCAGCTGTCTGCATTTGGTTGGTCGGCCTCGGTGTGTTTGGGTGTCTGGTTTTCGGTTTCCCATTGTCAGGTCATCTGCTCTTCTATGTTCTGTTGCCTCACTGGTTTGAGCTCCTGGGTTTTTGTCATGTTTAAGTTACTTTAGTAAATGTTTATGTTTTTTCTCCTGCATTTGGGTCCTCCACCACCATTCTTGACAGTATGACCTGACCACCTTGGACCCAGCAGGAGACTCTTGTCCATGCCATGCCACACGTCGCCACGCCATGCCAGACGGGGTTCCTGTAGCCATCTTCACCTCTGTCATCATCCACCTGTTCCGTTCCTAAGGGGGGGACTGTTAGGGCCATCCATTCCTGTTCCTGTGGAGGGTCGCCGGGACCGCTCCTTCCTGTCCCGAGGATGGTCGCCGCTCGCCCCCTAGGCTGTTCCTGGTTCTGGAGGAGGGTTGCTGGGACTGCTCCCCTTCATGTCTCCTGTCCCTGGGGAGAGTTGCCAGGACCGCTCCTCTTCTGTTCCTGGAGGGGTTTCGTTACCCCTCACGTCCGTCTGGCTGCAGGATCCCTGTTTTTTGGACTTGAGTTTTTTTTCCAGGTCCCCTCCCCACAGCTGTTGGGCATCTGGGATCTGCCCTTTTGGGGAGGGGTACTGTCATGGTTCGGTGCTTTGGTTTTGTCGTGTTCTGTTTCCCCTGTCGGTCTCGCCACGTTCAGGTTGACGATCCGCAGCTGTCTGCATTTGGTTGGTCGGCCTCGGTGTGTTTGGGTGTCTGGTTTTCGGTTTCCCATTGTCGGGTCATCTGCTCATCTACGTTCTGTCACTACACTGGTTTGTTCTCCTGGTTTTGTCCTGTTTAAGTTACTTCAGTAAACGTTTATGTTTCTGCCACCTAGTCTGGTCTCCTGCATTTGGGTCCTCCACCACAATCCCTGACAAAAGACGCGCTCTCCTTAACTTTAGCCCGCACCCCCTTCAGTCCAGAAGACATGACCGCTGCGCCGTCAAAACACTGGGCCACAACTTTACCCAGACATTCATTTTCCTCCAAAAATCGGATGATGAGACCTGCAATGTCATCGGCTCGCTTCCCACCGGTAACGTCTTCAAATCGGACACCTGTGTCCGTTACATAACGCAGAACCAGAGCGAGCTGCGCTGCGTTACTCGCGTCTGTCGTCTCATCAACCATGACAGACACAAACGGGGCTGAATTAACTTCCCTTCTGATCTCTTCCCCCATCACCTCAGCAATAGCACTGATCAGGTCGTTTTGTATTTTGTTGGTGGACAGGTGGTAGTGTAGATCCGTGTCGCTCTCAGCAATGAGAGAAAGAAGCTCCACATAGTTTCCTCTGTTTGTGGATCCAGCGCTCTCATCGTGTCCCCGAAATGAAAGTTCCTGCTTGCCCAAAAAAATGACACAGTCAATCAGTTTCTTCAAGATTTCCCTGTTTTTCTTCACCTTCTCGTTGTGCAGCTCTGTTTCCCTGCCTTTCACTTGCTCGCTCTGCTGTAGATCCACTTTGGTTTCCCCAAAAGTTTTGGAGAGCACCGTTGCTTGCAGGTGTCCGGCGGTGCTCTGATGCCTCGCTGCTGCCTTGGTAAGGCGAGACAAATTCACCAAACCAGTGTGGCTCCAAACACCATGCCGATCAGTGGCAAATAACAAGCACTCCCAGCAATACAATTTACAGCGTTGCTCGGAGCCTGTGAGCCAGGAGTACCGCTCGTAGTTAGTGGACAAATCCTTTTCCCGCTTGTGACAGGCTTGCTAGCTTCAGAGTTGCCCGACCTTGCTTAACAATTCCCAGCTTTTCTTGAAAAGTCCGTCTTGAAAATGGTTTTGACAGTAAGTCTGCCACCAAATCCATTTCTTCTCCTCCTTCAGCCATTGTGGGTTGACAAAACCGCTATAAAATCCACTCAATATATATTTGCTTGTACAGCTCGCTATAGATCCAGTTTTCTAGCTCTGGCCAGTTCACTCTCTGACTATCCAATCAACGCCTGTGAAAATGCTGACGTTTCCGTACACCTGCTAGAGGGCCTTGGTGTCGCCAACTCCAAATCTGATTGGTTGAATCAACAGTTTGCTCGACATTTATTTTATGCTACAGGGCCCGCAGAACTGAATGTGAAGGCCTCCGGGCAGATTTCTTTGATCCTAGCAACAAATGTTGCTGAAATGTGATTGGCTAAATGCTTACATATGAAAATGTCTGGAAGCAGCGCAACCAGGAGACTAACAATAAAAGGAAGCGGACGGACCATTTGGAAGTATTTAATACATTTTCACGGACAAGTGTTAATTCAAATCCTGACAGAGACTCTGAAGACGAAGCAGACATGACCGTCTCTCTTTAGATTCAGTTGAAACTCTAAAGTTTCCTTTGTCTAAATAAACAGAACTGGAACACAGACATCAAATGAAAAGTGTCTCTACTGAGAAATAGACTCTCATCTCTTGATATCTCCTCTACAGCTCAAGCGTGTTTCTGTCAGTCTACAAGTCTGCTGAGGCCTCTAGTCCAACGTGTCACCAGAGAAGACCAGAAGTCCAAATGTTTGGACTGAACTTCAACACAGCGTTCTGTCGGTTCATGAACTTTCTCCTGTAAACAAAAGGGAGAGTTTTGATTGGTTCATGCGGCTGTTAATCACTAAGCCCCGCCCCCAAACCAGCAGAAGTTCTGATAAACTACACAGCTGAAGCTCCAGGATGTGGTTCCTGGGTTCGGTTCTGTTCTTGGTTCTGCTGGGTTCATCTGATTCATCAGGTAAGATCAATTCTGGAACCAGAAACTAGTTAGAATTTCTCTGAAAGTAGCAGCGATGGCGTTTGACGGTCATGAAGTGACAGTAAAGCTGTGGCGTCCGGCGCTCAATAGAAAAAACAACATTACCATATATTGATTGGGATTTGGCCCCCTCCAGCAGGTGGCGGTACTGAAAATGTCTGTCCTGACAGTTCTGGTGCAAACATGCAGAATCTGAAACCTCCAAATATGCTGGAGATCCTCCTGGAGGTCAGGTTGAAGATCAAAGTTGTCCAAATGTTCTACATCTCTTTTAATTAAACATGTTTGATTAAAACATCAACAGAATCTCTCATATCTTATTCCAGAGTTGATCAGAACAGCAGGACAGTAACAAACGAGAGATTTCTGTTTACAGTTAACAAACTTTTGCTTCATCATCTGGACAGAAAACCAGAAAGAGGAGGAGCTTTGTCTTGTCTTTGAGTGACGTTTATCAACCAAACACAACCCATCACCATTCATGTCGCTCTCCTTTGCCGCTGTAGTCGAGGCCCTGGTTACCATGACAACGCTCCACACCACGTGACCGTGGTACAAACAGGATAATGACATTCAAAGTGTGGATTATCAGACGGTTCAGGTTTCAACATCGAGCATTAATCTCTGAGAATGAGAACCTGGAAGGACATTATCATCACTGAAGCAAATGTTCTAGATCCTGTCCAGATATGGAACAGAATCTCTGGAATCTCTGGAATCTCTGTCATCTCTAATCTCTGATCTCTGATCTATGTAATCTCTGATATCTATAATCTCTGATCTCTGTAATCTCTGATCTCTGTGTTCTGATCCAGATCTGATCATCTCTGCTGAACCTGGACAGAACATCACTCTACCATGTGGAGATCCAAACATCAACCAGGATTTAGTTTTAGAGTGGATCAGATCTGATCTTCAGGAGGATGAATATGTGTTTTTATACAGAGATGAACGTGTTGATCTTGAAGGTCAACATGAATCTTTCAAGAATCGAGTGTTTCTGAAGAACAATCAGATGAAGGATGGAGATCTGTCTGTGGTTCTGGAGAACCTGAAGATTAATGATACTGGAACATATGAATGTAGAGTTCTGCAGATAGATGATCCACAGAGAGAACTGAAGCTGATCTCTACCATCCATCTACAGGTGTCTCCTCCTGGACCACATGAATCTTCTGTTCTTCTGTTCTGGACCACATGAATCTTCTGTTCTTCTGTTCTGGACCACATGAATCCTCTGTTCTTCTGTTCTGGACCACATGAATCCTCTGTTCTTCTGTTCTGGACCACATGAATCTTCTGTTCTTCTGTTCTGGACCACATGAATCTTCTGTTCTTCTGTTCTGGACCACATGAATCCTCTGTTCTTCAGTTCTGGACCACATGAATCTTCTGTTCTTCTGTTCTGGACCACATGAATCCTTTGTTCTTCTTCTGTTCTGGACCACATGAATCTTCTGTTCTTCTGTTCTGGACCACATGAATCTTCTGTTCTTCTGTTCTGGACCACATGAATCTTCTGTCTTCTGTTCTGGACCACATGAATATCTGGTTCTTCTGTTCTGGACCACATGAATCCTCTGTTCTTCTGTTCTGGACACATGAATCTTCTGTTCTTCTCTGTTCTGGACCACATGAATCTTCTGTTCTTCTGTTCTGGACCACATGAATCCTCTGTTCTTCTGTTCTGGACCACATGAATCCTCTGTTCTTCTTCAGTTCTGGACCAGATGAATCTTCTGTTCTTCTGTTCTGGACCACATGAATCTTCTGTTCTTCTGTTCTGGACCACATGAATCTTCTGTTCTTCTGTTCTGGACCACATGAATCTTCTGTTCTTCTGTTCTGGACCACATGAATCCTCTGTTCTTCTTCTGTTCTGGACCACATGAATCCTCTGTTCTTCTGTTCTGGACCACATGAATCCTCTGTTCTTCTGTTCTGGACCACATGAATCTTCTGTTCTTCTGTTCTGGACCACATGAATCTTCTGTTCTTCTGTTCTGGACCACATGAATCCTCTGTTCTTCTGTTCTGGACCACATGAATCTTCTGTTCTTCTGTTCTGGACCACATGAATCCTCTGTTCTTCTGTTCTGACCACGATGAATTTCTGTTCTTCTGTTCTGGACCACATGAATCATCTGTTCTTCTGTTCTGGACCACATGAATCCTCTGTTCTTCAGTTCTGGACCACATGAATCTTCTGTTCTTCTGTTCTGGACCACATGAATCTTCTGTTCTTCTGTTCTGGACACATGAATCTTCTGTTCTTCTGTTTCTGGACCACATGAATCTTCTGTTCTTCTGTTCTGGACCACATGAATCCTCTGTTCTTCTGTTCTGGACCACATGAATCTTCTGTTCTTCAGCAGAACTGGAGGAAACATCGCCCTCTGCTGGTCATTCTAGAGCTTCCACCAACAGCTGTTATGACCTCAGTGACCACATGGGGCAGTGTGGAGCTCACATGTGTAGATGTTCTTTTTGAGGAACCTTCTAGCAGAAACTGAAGAAGATCAAACATCTGATCTGAGTTCATGTTTTTAGATGATTCAGTCACATCAGACCAAAGAAGATCCTCAGATCACGACTGAGACCTTTGACCCTGGAGTGGGTTCAGGTCCTCTGTGCAAAGGATCATGGGAGTTCATCCATCAGACCTTCATGAACTTTGTGGCTTTGAGGAAAGAGAAGCTTCAGCATCTAAAAGAAGAAAACCAGACAACACTGAACGCTCCAGCTCAGTGGTCCAGAGGTAGAGCGTCTGTCCCCTGACTGAGAGGTTGTTGGTTCAATTCCAAAGTCTTGCTTCAAAGTGCTGCCTCACTGCAGGAAGAACGATCAGCTGACAGGAAGAGGAGGAGCTAAAGTCAGAATCAAACTATGACTAAGTATTTGAGTCTTGGCTCTTGCTCTGCTGGTCTGTTCTATAAATGCAATTTCTATGTATTATTCTGTACATGAATTTACTATAAATCTGTGTATGACTCTGTTCAACATGAACAGAGTCATACTTTGTAAACAACTGTGCAAACAAAAGGAAAACTGGTATTTTCCATTGATCTCCATGTGGATTATAAAAGTATTTCTAAGCGTTTTGTTGTCTTAGTTCCTACAGATGAACCTGTTAGATCTCTGATGGTAACAGGGCTGGATGAATATTTGAGACTGTATATAGAGATATCAGTGACTCAAACAAAGATCCTGATATTATCAGATCAATATGAGACTTTTTTATTATTAGAATAAACTTCACATAAATCAACCTTCTGACCAATCAGATCATCTCGTCGTCATTTTAAGACCACAAAGCTGAGGATGCAGACAGATGCTCTGAGGGAGGCACCAAAAACAAACAGCTTCAAACCGGTTTGATGGGGATCCTCAGAAGGTTTTCTTCACAGAAGGCAGCTGGACGTCGGACCATGGCGCCGTTTGGTTCTGCTATCTTCTTCCTTCTGGTCTCTTGGTTTGTTTCTGTAACTTCAGGTGAGTAAAACATCTAAACTGAAGGAAGAAAGTCTGAATGTTCTTGAGAAGCAGCAGCGAGGATGTTTGTGAATGCAGACGTGAAAGTAAAAGCTGGATGTGTTCATAGAAGATGAAGAACAGAGAATCGGGAACAGAACCGGCTCTGGGCTGCAGGGAACCCAAAAAAGAATCTGGTGTCCCTCATAGACGTTGAGGTTGCTGGAGCTCCAACCGGGTACCTCTGTGTTTGGTTTGACTGTCCCACCAACCAGCCAAGACTAGTGGGAAAGTAGTAGATCTGAGCTGTTACAGGTGTGTGTGGGGGAAGGGCGGAGCTTGATCACAGGTTACAGTCGTCTTTTTAAACCAAAATACATCATTTCATTCTAAAGTGTGTTTGAAACAACAAACAAATACTTGTGTTATTGTGAGCAGAGAGGAGCAAGAGTTCATGTTGGGTTTCACAGTTCTGGTCAAGTTAAAAAACACGACAACAGCATTCTATAAGGTCATATACATATATCTATATATATATATAGATATATATATAGATATATAGATATATATATATAAAGAAACGTCACAACTTTTGTCTCAACTTTTCACTAAACCCGCCGCACCATCAGGCGTTTTAGACCGCCACTATCATAACAATCTGCCGTGAAATCCTGGATGATCTGAACATTCCAGAACTGTATATTTGCTCGGCTAATGTTTGCTGGAGGCTGTAAACTCAAACATAAACGCACAAACAGAACTCCGAGTGATATGGGGGGGGGGGGGGGTGTTGGGCTGCTCTGTGTCAACATTCCCGCCACAAAACAGGCCAGTGTTTCTAAGGAGCTGCTTCCAATGTTCATAAATGTCTTAAACAACGAGAAAGACGTTTTTGATTTTGGATTCAAACTTCATCATCACTGGGAAGAATGTCACCATAGAAATAAATCTGGTTTAAACTTTAAACAACCTCAAACTTTCAGATCTTTTAAAGTTCAAAACGTTCATGAAAAAGCTGCTTCTAGTTTTTCTTTTGTGACATGGTTCATGGATTTTAGAATATGAAGCCAAATATGAGAGTTTATTGGAGCAAAGAGAGAAAGTAGAAAGTATTAAGAACTTTGAGATGTTTCTACTATTGATTTAAAAAGTGTTATCATTGTTGGTTAACCACTAACTATGAGTTGGAAAAGGTTTGTGTTATCATTCAAGTTCTATAGAAAATACTCTAGAATTGATCATTTCTTCCTCTGTAATCTCTCTGATCTTCTGATGCAGATCTGAAGATCATCTCTGCTGAATCTGGAGATGACGTCATTCTGACATGTGGAAATGAAAACATCAAACAGTTTTTCATCTTAGAATGGATCAAACCAAACCTGCAGGGAGAAGAAACTGTGTTTCTATACAGGAATGATGGAAAACTTCTACATCAGGATGAATCTTTCAAGAATCGAGTGATTCTGAAGGACGATCAGATGAAGGATGGAGATCTGTTCTGTGGCTTCTGAGAACCGTGAAGATGAAGATTCTGGAATATACCAATGTAAAGTCCTACAAGAAAATGATTCACAGAGAAAAAAATGGAATCTGATCTCCAGCATCAGCCTGCAGGTGTCTCCTCCTCCTCTTCCTCATACTCCTCCTCCTTCTTGTCCAGGTAAGCATTGAGAGAGTCTGTGTGGATGAGAGTGAATAGATGTCAGAGTGTGAGGGCTCGCCTGCACCTGGGGGCTGGGATCACTCCCTCTCTGGCTCTGGGGCGGCGTGGGGGCTAACTCCTTGGGGCCCGCCGTTGTTCCGGGCAGCGCCCGCCCTTGCCGCGGGGTCTTGGGGGGGCTCCTTCTGGCTCCTCCCTCCTTGCGGGGGTGGGAGGTGCGGGACCTGGGGGGGTTGGCTTTCATGGGGTGGGGCCCATGGGCTGGGGTGAACTTGGTCCCAACGCTGGGGGGGGCGGGGGACAGCGGTCCACCATCGGGGGTCGGTCAGCCAACTGCCCCCAACCTACCCTCTTCCTCATACAAACATGTATTAGGGTGAAGGGGAGGGTGGTTGTATTGCAGTGCGTTGTGGGGGGGTGGACTACCTGCAAGTGGCCCTCCCTCCAGTGGCCGCTGCATGAGTTTGCCCCTCCCCTTAGTTTTATTTGCACCTTAGACATGTAGGACCTTGGTGGGGGGGTGCTTGGACATCACTGCCAGCAAGCAGTAGATGTCCTCTAGGTGCCCTTCCCACCAATTTTAACTGCACCATAGACATGTAGGGCCGTTGGTGAGAGGGTGACGGGGCATCTCTGTGAGCGATCAGGAGATGTCCTGTCAAGGTCCTACTCACCAATTTTAACTGCACCTTGTAGTACACACACCTCTAACACCTCAAAATATACACTCTAACAAACAAACACGCATGCATCACACAAGGAAGGTGGGACCTTCGACCCTCTGTCCCCTACCCCATCCCTGGCGAGGGGGGATGGAAACCCTCGGCCTGGTGGTCTTGTCTCTTGGGTGCCGGTCTCCTGGGCTCTGTGACCTCCTCGCCACGCTGGGAGAGGGATCCCCAAGATCTAACAAGGGATCAAACTACATCGGAGCCATGGGGTGTCCAGGTCTCGGTGGTTCGGGTTCCGGTCCCTCGAGAAATGGGCCTCTCCAGGACTCCATCAGTGGGTGTGCCTGGTCAGGCCTTGTTAACATCGTTCCTCTGGGACCCTCGTTCCTCTTGGGTGTCTCTCTGCTTGGCGGGGGTGGGCTCGCCCCTGGACCTCCCGCGGCGGGCGCGGGCGGACGTCTGGAGCATAGAAGCGGGTCATCCTGGGGGAGCTCTGGCTCGTGCCTGGGGTGGGGCGGGGGGATGCTCGGCGCTGCTGGGTGGTGGTGGGCTGCTCCTCTGGGGTTGGGGGGCTCTCCGGGTGTGGGGCCTTGTGTTGGCCCTCTGGGCGTGGTGGGGGGGATTGCTGCTCTGGCTGGGCGGGGGTCCGCGCTCTCTGTGCTCCCGTGCCTTCCGGCTCTCGGGCGTGGGGGCCTCTGCAGCGGTCCCGCGTGCCCTGGTCTGGGTGTCTGGCGGGATTCTGCGGCTGACTGGTTCTCTCCATGGCTCCCTGGCGGGTGTTGGGGGGCCTGTGCTGCTGCTGCCGCCCCGGTGGGGGGCCTGGGCGTGGGGGTGGCCGGGCTCTCTATCCTTCTATACATTCCATCAACATCCACATCAGCAAAACATAAACACTCACCTGAGCACAGGTGTCAGCTCACCTCGCACTAACAGAATGTGTGATGGAATGAAAGACTTTATTTGTGTCAGCTTCTATGATTGTGTGTGAGCTGCAGTGGTATTGTGTACATTTTTGACAACTTTAAAGGTAAAGATTATTCTAGCCAAAAGGTATGTGTGTAACTGAGTGGGTGTAGACAGGCCCCGCCCATTCCAGATTGTTATTTAGATCTGGTTGTTATAGGATGTTACTACTCTGTGTTACCTTCTTTGTTCTCTTAACCCCACTCTTTTATCCCCCCCTGTTTCCGTCCGGTCCAACAAAAAAGAAAAAGATACAACATAATTAAAATAAAGTTTAGCATGAAATACAAAAGGGGTTTATACTTAGTAAACCCCTGTTGGGACATTAAAATCTGTCCAACATTAGAGGCTCTCAGCCCGGATCTGCTTGCTCAGCTGTTGGACAGGACAAGTAAAAAAAAAAAAGAAAAAGCAAATAGAAGTCTAAAAACTAAAAGAACTTAAAATCACCTCTAAAAGACCTCTTTGATTGATCAGCCTTTAATTTGCATGAATAAGATAATCAGATTACTTAGATCCAGAGTTCAGATTGAATCCAGTCTATAATATAAACATAGTTTCAGAAGAAATGAGGTTTCTTCAACTCTTGTAACTTCTCTGTTCCAAACAGTCTTCTTCTCTTTATTCTTTATTAGATTTAGTTCTCCATGTTTTTGTTGGTGCAGTTCCATTCACATGTTGTTCTTCTCTCTCTCTCCCCTCTGGGGAGCAGGAGTGATTTCAGATCCAGGTGGATCTCCCACGCTCCTGCTCCTGGTCGTGGACTGACTGAGGACTTCATCTCCACTCGTCCCTCAGCTCTATCTGAATGAACTCTATTCAAATACGTAGTTGGAGAAGCTCATTCTTCTTTACCAGTTCTGGGATCTCCTGTCCGTCCTGGGATGGGATCTCTCCCTCATGTGGGAGCTCTCTCTAGAACTCTCCAAAACAAATGAACTCAAGCTACTCGCTCAACATCATCTGTGTTTTCCATGATGAGGCTTGAATCAATTCCAGATCAACTTTGGCGTCTGCTGCGTGGCGGGGCGTCGAGGCTGTAGACAGTAGATCTGACAGGCGTCAACAGAGAGGTGGCAGAAGCAAATGTGAAGGGAAAACAATTCTGGATCATCAATGATTAATGCTGGTGATGTTTTATAATATAATTTTTTGATATTTGTGAGAAATAAAAAGAAGGAGGGTGTTAGAGAAAGAGTGTGCACCAGACTATCCAAATGGAAGTATCTGCTACCTCAGCTTTCCTTCCGGGGGCGCACTCTTGTTGTCAATAATTTGGTTGATGGTACTTCCCCCTCCTCCGGGGTTGATCATTTCCATCCAGAAAGCAGTCGTGGATTTCTTCTGGTCTGGCCACCACTGGCTGAAAGCTGCTGTTCTCTACCTGCCGGTGGGTGAAGGAGGTCAAGGCCTGATTGACATCGCCTCACGTGTGTCCCACCTGCCTCACGGTCCCCGCCTGCCTTGGGTTGACACAGCCTGTGCTTTGACACAGTTTGTTAGAATGCTCTCTATCACGCAGTGGTAGAAGTTCACCAGGATGGCTGAAGACAGGTGGTTTTTCTTCAGTGTCCTCAGGAAGAACAGGCGCTGGTGAGCTTTCTTGACCAGGCTGGAGGTGTTGGTGGTCCAGGACAGGTCCTCTGAGATGTGGGTCCCCAGGAACTTGAAGCTGGAGACACGCTCGACGGCCATTCCGTTCATGTAAATGGAGTCATGCGTGCTTCTTCTCTCCTTCCTAAAATCCACAATGAGCTCCTTGGTCTTGCTGGTGTTAAGGAGCAGGTTATTGTCAGCGCACCGTGTGGTCAGGTGCTGTACCTCTTCTCTGTAGGCTGTCCCGTCGTTATTCATGATGAGACCGATCACAGTGGTGTCGTCTGCGTACTTGATGATGGAGTTAGATCCATGCACCGGTCTGCAGTCGTGTGTGAAGAGGGAGTACAGGAAGGGGCTCAGCACACAGCCTTGTGGCACACCGGTGTTGAGTGTGACCGTGGTGGAGCAGATGTGGCCTGACCTCACGTGTTGTGGTCTGTTGGTCAGAAAGTCCATGATCCAGTTGCAGACAGCGGTGTTTGTGCCCAGGGCTCTGAGTTTGGTGATCAGTTTGGAGGGGACGACAGTATTGAATGCTGAGCTGAAGTCAACAAACAGCAAACGTGCACAGGTGTGATTATTGTCCAGGTGTGAAAGCACAGAGTGCAGTGCAGTGGAGACTGCATCATCTATGCTCCTCCTTGCTGCGGTAAGCAAACTGGTGTGGGCCCAGTGTGGGAGGGAGGGAGTCCTTCAGGTGCGCCAGGACCAGTCGCTCGAAGCACTTCATAATGATGGGTGTGAGTGCTACCGGGCGGTCGTCGTTGAGGCACGTCGGGTTGGAGTGTTTTGGCACTGGCACTATGGATGTCGCTTTAAAGCATGTTGGCACAGCTGCTTGGGCGAGGGACAAGTTGAAAATGTCCGTAAAGATCACGGTGAGCTGCTCCGCACATGCTCTGAGGACACGTCCTGGGATGCCGTCTGGTCCAGCAGCCCTGCGTGTGTTGATTCTGCTCAGTACAGTGTGGAGTGGGGGAGAGGGGCTGGTGGTCTGCAGGGAGCGTTGTCTTGGTGTCGGTGTCTCCATTGCTCCTCTCGAAGCAAGCGTAGAAATGATTCAGCTCGTTCAGGAAGGAGGCGTCCATGGCTGCGGGGGTGGGGTTGCAGGGCCTGTAGTCCGTGATGGTCTGGATGCCTTGCCACATGCGTCGAGGGTCAGAGTTGGAAAAGTGACCTTCATCTCCTCACAGAGTCTGTCGTCTGCTACTATCGGTCAAAGCTGAAAGATGTTGGATGTGTAAAACTGGGAAATCTCCTGAGGACTTCTGCGGTGGACCTGGTGGCGTTGATGGGGGCGCACTCGCAGAGATTGCTGGAGAGGATTCTGGAAGAATTATCGAAGGATCAGAAAATGTCCGTTCAGTGGGAGGACGGGATGGTGCTCGGGTCTCCCCGGCGTGTGAAGAATGGCAGGAGGACCAGAACAAGCTGATGTCCTGGAACACGCCCCAAATGGGGTGTTTTGACTCACTTGGGACAAAGTCTTTACACCTGGTTTGTGTTAAGGTCCTGAACTCGCGCTCGCTTGTGGATGTTAGAGTGTCGAGGTGGACTGATTTTTTTGGCACGGGGTCGTCCCCAAGGGGCTGTTGGAGGTCCCTGTACAAACCCCCGTGGAGAAACGGGCGGGCGACCCCAAGTGGAGGATTGTACATGGGATCATAGCCACGAACTGGTATCTGGCGCACAGGGGAGGGGTGTCCTGTTTGTTTAGCTAGGGAGTCGGTCCAGCACATGTTTGCTGAATGTCTGACAGGTCTCCTTTCGCTCAAAAAACTCAAAAGTCTCTCTCTCTCTCAAACAGGTTAAACAGAAATCTCTCGTTTGTTACTGTCCTGCTGTTCTGATCAACTCTGGAATAAGATATGAGAGATTCTGTTGATGTTTTAATCAAACATGTTTAATTAAAAGAGATGTAGAACATTTGGACAACTTTGATCTTCAACCTGACCTCCAGGAGGATCTCCAGCATATTTGGAGGTTTCATATTTCTGCATGTTTGCACCAGAACTGTCAGGACAGACATTTTCAGTACCGCCACCTGCTGGAGGGGGCGCCAAATCCCAATCAATCTATGGTAATGTTGTTTTTTCTATTGAGCGCCGGACGCCACAGCTTTACTGTCACTTCATGACCGTCAAACGCCATCGCTGCTACTTTCAGAGAAATTCTAACTAGTTTCTGGTTCCAGACTCCATCTTACCTGATGAACCAGATGAACCCAGCAGAACCAAGAACAGAACCGAACCCAAGAACCACATCCTGGAGCTTCAGCTGTGTCGTTTATCAGAACTTCTGCTGGTTTGGGGGCGGGGCTTAGTGATTAACAGCTGAATGAACCAATCAAAACTCTCCCTTCTGTTTACAGGAGAAAGTTCATGAACCGACAGAACGCTGTGTTGAAGTTCAGTCCCAACATTTGGACTTCTGGTCTTCTCTGGTGACACGTTGGACTAGAGGCCTCAGCAGACTTGTAGACTGACAGAAACACGCTTGAGCTGTAGAGGAGATATCAAGAGATGAGAGTCTATTTCTCAGTAGAGACACTTTTCATGTTGATGTCTGTGTTCCAGTTCTGTTTAGACAAAAGGAAACTTTAGAGTTTCAACTGAATCTAAAGAGAGACGGTCATGTCTGCTTCGTCTTCAGAGTCTCTGTCAGGATTTGAATTAACACTTGTAGTTTGTGGTTTGTCTGGTCTCTTCCTGTCTGAGAGTTTCCTGGTTGATGCTGCAGAGAAAAGTGAACAGTCACACAGACAATCATCCTAAAAGAAGAAGCAGATTGATGTTTGTGTCTGTCAAACTGCTGTTGGTCTGAAGAATGGAGGGAAGACGTGTCCAGATGCTGCTGGGTGAGTCCCGTCTGCTGGATGGAAGCCCCGCCCCCCGCCTCAGCTCCTCCTCCTCTGGTGTTTAGAGAGTGTGTCTCCACCTGGTGGTGATCAGTCCGTTCATCATCTCCACTCTCCTTCTGGTGTCTTTATGTCCACAAAGAGCCTCAGGTAACAGAAATCAATCAATCACATTTGATCAATCATCTTCAGTTTCTGTCTAAACTCTTCTGTCTGCAGGAAGTGACCCGTCTGTCTCCATGGTGATGACCCAGCACTCACATGCTGAGCAGGGATTGGCTGATGACTATGATGACATCATCACATCTGGAACCACAGAGCATCAGTTCTGAACTGAGAGTTTCAGAATCTTGAAATATTTTGACTTTTCAGGCTTTTGTATTCAGTTTCATTTATTCATTTTTTATATAAAATTCAAAATATTATTTCAATAAACATTTTTTTGTGCAGAATTTGGCAGATTTGTTTTGAAATGTGATTGTTCTCATGTCTTTAAATAAAGATAAAATCTGGTTATTTGTCTTTTATTCAAAGATTATTGTTTGAATATCAATAAATCTAATATATATAAACACACAGTAACATAGACATACATAAATCTATAAAGAAATCGACTGAATCTGATGATATTTTATTAACATTTAACAATAGACAATACAATTGAATAAAACTTTATTGATCCCCTTACAGGTAAATGACCCTGTTACCACAGTTCTATTAAAATCAATAGATAATCAATGAGACTAAAAACCCTTAAATATTGATCACAACAGTCATCATTGAGTCTAATAACTGACAGGAAGACAGATCTGTTGTAGCGCTCCTTCCTGCAGCGAGGTGTTAAACTCTCTGACTGAAGGAGCTGCTCAGAGCAACACATGATGATGATGATGATGATGATGATGATGAAGAGGATTGTTCATGATGGAAACCAGTTCATGTCAAAACCTGAAGTTCTGATCATTTCTGTCATGATCCAAAGAACAGAACGGATCTTTAGTCAGGAAGAACACATCTGTCAGCCAGGGCGAGCCAAAGCAGCTCCCTCTAGACATAATTTATGATGCAGTTAACCACGCCCCTGAAATAACGGAAAAGACTCTTATGAACAACTGCGCAATAGATCCTCCAACATGTGGACCCTCGGTTCTGTTCTGTTCTTGGTTCTGGTCGGTTCATCTGTTTCCAGAACATCAGGTGAGATAAAGATAAACCTATAAACTCCATAAATCGGTAGAATTTCTCAGTTTGAAGATTTTTTTTTAAATAAACTTTATTAGCAAAAACTTATGATACATAAACAGAAAGAAAAGAAAAAAATGAAGAAAAGGGTGAATAAAAAAGAGCATTAAATGGTAAAACATGAGGAAGAATGTGTTTTTCAACAGATGAAGAATGCCGGTCCAAAAGGCAGAAGTGTGAGAACAAGTCCAAAATAAATGTGTGATGGTTTCATCATTGTTGTTACAGAAAGAACAGCTGCTGTCCAAATCCTTTAGAAATCTTTGGAAATAAAGGATTGAATTAAATGAATATCTAGAGATTAATCTGAAAGAAATGTCTCTGATTTTATTGGTTAATAAATATATGTAGGACAACATCCACATTTTCCCCACAGTAAATGATTGATGATCCCATTCCAATAGGAGATGATGTGTGAGGAAGAGACAGTGATTGGCTGGATTTATCACGTGAGCGGAGAAACAGATTTGACCAACATAGATGGAGAGAAATATCTCCATGCACATGTTAGCTTCTAATGAAAAGCTTGTTCAAACTAAAGGAAGTGTAGCTTTGTAAACTGCGTGTTCAGGAGTCTTGTGGAGCTAAAGTTGAAAAGGTCACCTCAACAGGAAGTGGATGCACTTGACTCCACCCCCAGACAGAAAACTGCAGATGTGAAAGAGGAACAGAACACAGCAAGAGTTCTATTCATCATAGCAACTGCTTCAAGGTCCTTATTAGGAGATAAACATGTAACTAACTGTTTGATTGGTTCTGCAAATGATACTGCTGATGTCAGAAATGGATTCAAACCAGCCTGATGGCAGGAAGGATCAGAGAGAGCCACGTTGTGAGGTGACTGAGTCAGAGTCAGCAACCTGCAGCTCCAGAGACACATGTGCTCTTTTATCTCTCTGATGAAGATGAGCTAGTATTTAGCAACATGCTAACTTTTTGGCTCATTTGTTTTCAGATAAGATAGTTTAGAGTTTAGCTAATATTTGAGTGAAATGCTGATGTTTTCTGTTATTTAATTATTTATATGAATATTTTTTTAATAATTTAGAATTTAGCTTCTATTTTAGCAACATGCTAACGTTTTTGGCTAATTTGTTTTCAAGATAAGATAGTTTAGAGTTTAGCTAATATTTTAGTAAAATGCTGATGTTTTCTGTTATTTTTTATTTATATGAATATTTTCTTTAATAATTTTGAATTTAGCTTCTATTTTAGCAACATGCTAACGTTTTTGGCTAATTTGTTAGTGGGTTTTTTTAAGATAGTTTAGAGTTTAGCTAATATTTTAGTAAAATGCTGATGTTTTCAGTTATTTTTTATCTACTGAATATATTTTTTAAATAATTTAGAATTTAGCTTCTATTTTAGCAACATGCTAACGTTTTTGGCTAATTTGTTAGTGGGTTTTTTTAAGATAGTTTAGAGTTTAGCTAATATTTTAGTAAAATGCTGATGTTTTCAGTTATTTTTTATCCACTGAATATTTTTTTTTAAATAATTTAGAATTTAGCTATTATTTTAGCAACATGCTAACGTTTTTGGCTAATTTGTTTTCTGGCGGAGTTTTTAAGATAATTTAGAATTTAGCTAATATTTTAGTAAAATGCTGATGTTTTCAGTTATTTTTTTATCTACTGAATATTTTTTTTTATAATTTAGAAGTTAGCTTCTATTTTAGCAACATGCTAACGTTTTTTGACTAAGTTAATTTACTGAGCATTTTTAGGCTATTTTGGAGTTCAGCTAGTAAATAAGCAATGAGCTAGCTTTATTTTCTTTGGCGGATTTGGCCTCTAATTAGTTTTTTTATGCTAATTTTTTTAGCTAATATTTTAGGAATATGCTAACATTTTTAGCTAATTTGTTATCTAGTGGATGTTCTAGGCTAATTTTGAGTTTAGCTTTTATTTCAGCATCATGCTAACATTTTTGGCTGATTTAATGTACGGAGAAATGTTATGCTAATTTGAATTTCAGCTAGTAATTAAGGAACAAGCTAGCTTTTTTGCTACTAAAGCTAAAAGCATTTGAAAACACTTTTTAAGAGAAGCAAGCTTATTTTTAAATAATTTTTTGCTTTTATTCGTGACAAAAGTAGACGTTCATATTTATTAAAAATAAAAGAAGGTTATGAATGAAAATCCAGATTTCTTAAATCTAACATAAGTCAATGCAGCTCCTTCTAGGTTCTGATCAGTAGAAAATGAACCCAAATGACTCTTTTACTGTTAAAGGTTGCTGACCTCTGACTTAGTGTCAGCAAAGAATGTTACATGTGAACCTAAAAAGCTGACTTGTGGGGTACCTCAGGGCTCAGTCCTGGGGCCACTCTCGTTCTTGCTGTATATGCTCCCTCTCTGCAAGCTAATTCAACAGTTCAGTGATGTCTCTGATCACCTCTTTGCAGATGACATCCAGCTGTACTGTTCCTTTAAGCCCTCTGAGTCCCAGTAGTGGTTTTAGGCACGGGCAGTGCGGGCAGTAGAAGTTCATAGGGAGCAGCAATAGATGAAATGGAACTCCATACGTGGTAGAGTCTGCTTCAAAGCTCAGAAGGACCAAACATGATCAGGAGAGAGAAATGAATGGATGGAGTTTGTGTCCGGTGGGATTCATGTGACACCCAGACAGACCTTAGAGGACCAGAGTCTGGAGAACAACAAAGAAGGAGAAGATCTGAGGGATTCACTCTGTTTGACTTTGGTCTCCGAGCTGGTCTCTATTGTAGGAGCGCTAAAGAACAGTAGAAACACCATAGAAGAAGATTCTGCATGAGCGTGCTGATCTGGTGTGGATACATCTACCTTCATAAACCCACAGAAAGCGTGTTCTTGAACGCAGCACACGGGCCGCTGTGTAAACACGGTGAACCAGGTTGGATGTTCATGTAAACACTAGCATAGCGTGTTCTGTGTGTGGAGCCCAGGAGTTCTGGTTCTGTTTGGAAGTGTCCGTGCACACTCAGAGGTGCAGCTGCATGGAAAGCTGTCAGATCCAGTTTGGAACCTTCTGACTTGATCAACATTTGGACAAGTTGGAATCTTGAAGAATCACTACTGGAATCTGATCTGTACAATCTCTGATCTCTGGAATCTGATCTGTAGATTCTCTGATCTGTAGAATCTCTGATTTCTGTGATCTCTAATCTCTGATCTCTGTAATCTCTGATCCTTGTAATCTCTGTAATCTCTGATCTGTATATTCTCTGATCTTTGTAATCTCTGATTTCTGTAATCTCTGATCTCTGTAATCTCTGGAATCTGATCTCTGTAATCTCTTATCTCTGGAATCTGTGATCTCTGGAATCTCTGATCTCTTTAATCTCTGATCTCTGGAATCTCTGATCTAATCTCTGATCTCTGGAATCTCTGATCTCTGTGATCTCTGGATTCTCTGGAATCTTTGATCTAATCTCTGATGTCTGTAATCTCTGATCTCTGTGATCTGATCTATGGAATCTGGAATATCTGATCTTTAGATTCTCTGATCTAATCTCTGATCTCTGGAAACTCTGATCTCTGGAATCTCTGATCTCTGGAATCTCTGATCTTATCTGATCTCTGGAATCTCTGATCTCTGGAATCTGGAATATCTGATCTTTAGATTCTCTGATCTAATCTCTGATCTCTGTAATCTCTGATCTCTGTGTTCTGATCCAGATCTGATCATCTCTGCTGAACCTGGAGATGACGTCATTCTACCATGTAGAGATCCAAACATAAACCAGGATTTTCTTTTCAAGTGGAGCAGATCTGATCTGCAGGAGGATGAATATGTGTTTTTCTACAGGGATAGACGTCCTTATCTTGTTGGTCAGCATGAAGCTTTCAAGAATCGAGTGTTTCTGAAGAACAATCAGATGAAGGATGGAGATCTGTCTGTGGTTCTGAAGAACCTGAAGATTGAAGATTCTGGAAGATACAAATGTAGAGTTCTACAGAGAGATGATCCATGGAGAGGACTGAAGTTGATCTCTACCATCCACCTGATGGTGTCTCCTCCTCCAGGTGAGCATTGAGAGTGAATTGATGTCAGAGTGAAAGGTCTCAGATCAGACGTGTTTTCTGAAGATGTTGTTGATGAGACTCTGCAGGAAGAGGAAGAGGAGAAACTTCTCATCTTCATCATCTCATCATCTTCATCATCATCTCTGTCTCTGCAGGAGAAGAAGGAGAGATTGTAGGCAGTCGTGTTCGTCTTGTTGTGTTGGCTGCATCAGTTCTTGTTGTTCTGGTTCTTCTTCTGTTGTTCTCTGGATCTCCAAGAAAAAAGATCTTCATCCAAAGTTCCATCAAGCATCAGAATCCTGAAGATGAAGATTGTATCTAAATAATCCAGCTAACATGTGAGCTGCAGCTGTTGATGAAGCTGTGTGTGTTCATGCAGTGAGTGTTGATGTTTCAACCTGAACGTCTCTTCTGTCCTGCTTTCATCACAGTAACATGGAGTCATCCTCCAATCACAAGCAGCATTCAAACAGAGCCTCAGCATTTCAACATGGCCGCCTTATTGCTAAGCAGCTGTTCTGAATGTGCTAGCTAGCTAACGTTAAGCCTTCTTCATGTCAGAGCAGATTGGACCAGAGTGAACTTGAAGACGTGTTCTGAGGTGTGTCTAGAAGAGTTCTGAGTATTATTGATCTCTGATCTGATGTTGTTTTCATCATGTTTGTTGCTGTTTTTATCTGCTTTCTCTGGAGCAACTCATGTCAAAAAAGAAAGTGGGAAAAAGTCAAGTTTTACTGGATGTTATTCACAATCGAAGATTAAAACGGCTGTCAAGAAAACTATGGTGAACGAGCATTCTGGTAGTACTTGAACGCATCACTCATTGACGGATTTATGAGACGTGAAAAGAGTCTGACGGTAGATTTGTGAGTAACTTAAGCTGTGTGTAACAGGTGATCTGTGTGTATTTTATAAAGATTTTTTTGTGTAATTTGTTTCAAGCTGTTGTAATTTTAATTTGTGCATGTGTAAATTGTAACTTTTAAATTTTTGTAACTTTTTTACTTTAGCAAAAAGCGTATTATATGAGTTATAAATCAAGAATTACGCTCGCACAAATCAGAGTGAGTCTATTTTCTCTCCAGAGAAATCTCCTTCTGAATCCAGACTGATCGACGTTATAGATTAGAGTTAGAGGTCTGTGTCAGACTGATGCTTTGTAGAAACTTTATTGTTCACAGAGAGAATGGACAGAAACAGGAAAACTCCAGATCAGAGTTTTAATCTGAAAAACAAAGATTCAGTTTGAAGGAAATGTCTCCATCTAGTGGTCATTCTGAGGAACTGCAGCCAGACTGCTGATGGCGGGAAGAGCCTCGTTTTTATCATGGAGGAACGACGTTTTTTTTAAACTTTATTAACAACCAACAGAATACAACAACAAAGTGAATGTCTCAGGAGGAAATAAAATGTGTAGAAATTGTAGAAAAACAAACAAACAAAAATCATAAACATAAAAGAGGAAGGGGTTCAATATACTTTACATTTTTCAAAAATCAAATTAGTTCATATTGCTATATTATGAAGACGCCTGTTTTTTTTTAATAATTTCATTGCAAACATCAATTTCAATACAAAACATGTGAAAAATAGCCATTGTACGTGTATACAAACATTATAAACTATTAATTAAAAAAGGAAGACGCCTGGTGGTCTGTCGCTGTCTAATAATGGTGACGTCACGGTGCCGCCATCTTGGATGGGTCTCAGATCCTGCAGGTCTATTGTTTACAGTGAGGAAGGTGCATTTATGATTAAAAAACACTTTTTCTTATAAATTTAACACAATCTGACTTATGATAAATATCAATTTGATAAGCAAAATATTATTTCATAAATGTTAGAAAGATTCAGGAGAAGCAAAAAAAAAAAAAAAACACAAAAAATAAACTTATAACCAATCAAACATTTTTTTAGGCATCTTATTTAAAAAAAATAGAAAGAAAACATAAAAGTATTATAATACAAAACATAATAAATCAACCAAACATGTTGATAATAACATCCTCAGGTTTAACTGTGGTTGTGAAAAAACTATAATTCAAATGTTTGAAGAAGAATTTGTTACAAAATCAGAGATTTGGTCAAAGATCTAATTAGAGAATTAAATAATTTTACATTTTAAATAAATAAATATAATATATTTTATAACTTTTCCAAACATGGACTAATAACACCTGAAACAGTTTGATATGTGAATAATTATTAGTCTTTCAAAACAACAAAAGAAACAACTTTAACATCAAATATGATTATAAATACGTAAATGTAAGAGATGAGTTCCTGTTAGGATTTAATATTTTATGACATTTAAATCAAATAAGGTTGTTGTCCTTGTTGGTATAGTAGAAAATCTGATCTGTACGACGTGCACAGAGTCCAGTTTTAATCTGTTTATTTCTGGTCCAACACAGAGAAAACAAGATGGCGTCTGTGTCGGTGCGTATCCTCTGAGCTCCTGCAGGAATATGAATATATCTTAATATCTGTTGGAAAATCAGAGAGAACCCCACAGCTGGTTTGAAAGAGAGAAATCGATCATTCTATCAGCTTCAATGTCCACTCATGATAGAAAAAAGCTCCAAAAATCCAAACCGTCACCACCATGTCACAGAGAGTAAAGGTTCAACACCAACCACGTGCATGACTGAGTCTCAACCAGCAACTGAAGACATGGAAGATTTCCTCCTCTTCCCATGAGTCCTAGCAAGTCTCCAGCTGCAAAGAAGGCTCTTTCTGTATCTGGGAGGGCTCCTCAGCTTCAAATGAAGTCATTGCTGTTCTGTCACAACTGATTCATAAACCAGCAGACTCTCTGGAAAAGCCAGCAGATGAAAATGTAACTCCAAGAAGATGGATGGAAATACTCTGAAGATTGAAGAATGAAAACAACCTTAGAATTTACTTGTAGTGAGATAAAAGACACAGAAAATACTCAAAGATGTTGAAAAAAGAAGAAAGAAATGTGTCTTCAGGCTCAAGTGATGGAGTTGGAGTCCTCCTCAACCTGAAGAGCCCACAGAAAATGTCAAAGGTCAAAGGTCATTGACCTGTGTCCAACATTGTTAGAGGACCTTCAGCAGGCATCAGCTGCTCACCGTCTGGGGAGAGTTAACCCAACCAACAAACCAGGAGGTTAAAAATAATGTCAAACATAAAAGCTGTTTTTTTGTTCTTAAACAGCTGAACTCTGACTTTTTATTTTGTCAAGAGACTCATTCTGTTTGTTCTGATGTGAAGTCTTGGAGAACTCAGTGGAAGAACGATTTATGCTTTTCTCATCATTCTGAATATCAGCAGGAGATTCACTTTAAACAGAAATACAAAAACTGATGTTAAGGACTTTGTCAGTCAAGTTATTAATTACAAATGATACTTATAATCATATTCAACATATACAGATACAATTCAAATGCAGAGAATAAACCTTTATTTCTTGAAATTGAAAAACTATTAAAAACTATTAAAAACTATTGAAAAACCATTAAAAACTATTGAAAAACTGTTGAAAAACTATTAAAAAACTATCAAAAAACTATTGAAAAACTATTAAAAACTATTGAAAAACTATTGAAAAACTATTAAAAAACAATTGAAAAACTATTAAAAACTATTAAAAACTGTCTTTCTAAAGATCCAAATTCTGCAATTATCTTGGGAGGAGATTTTAATATAACTATAAACCCTCCCAAGTAAATAACAACTCATTTATGAAAACGTTTATGGAACAGTTTCAATTAGTTGACATCTGGAGACTCAAACATTTAAATTCATGATCTTTTACATGGAGTAATAAATCCAGAACATGCCCCTCTGGTTTAGACTCTTGGTTAGTATCTAGCCACTTACAGAATAATGATATTTTGATAAATATCCTACATTGTCCTTTAACTGACCACCAAGCTGATCGCCTACATATTATTTTAAATCCTTCAGAAAATATTAGTAAATCTAATAACTGAAAATTAAATATCTCTTTATTAAAAATTCCTGAAATACAAACTAAAATTATCAACATTATTTCAAAATTCTTCAGCAGAACTAAATTAGAAAATTCTTTCAATTATTTAAATACAAGTCAAACAAATTTTTAAGAAAATTTAGCAGCAATTTAGCCAAATTAAGAAGGCAGCAGGAACAAGATGCATTTCACTACTATGTCAAAAATCTGCAGAGATCTTATCAGATGAACAAAACTAGAAATGATAAAACTACAAGAAGATCTGGAGCAGATTTATAAAAAAAGCAGAAAGAGCTTTTATCAGATCAGAACAATGGCTGGAGCAGGGAGAGCAAATTCTTCATATTTCTTTCAAATGTAAAACATCAAAGACAGATGAATATAATCAAAAGTTAAAGATCAATGATGTCATTTGTGAGGATCCCAAAATCATCTCTAACCACTGCTCTTCATTTACAAGAATGTCTGTTCATCACAAAACTCAGAAGCTGAAATGTTTCTGTAAAAATCAATCAAATAGTCATGTTTCTGAAAAAGAACTTTGTGATGATCCAGTCTCTATTGTAGAAGTCTGTGACGGCATAAACAGCTAAACAAATCTCCAGGAACTGATGCTTACCTCAGAATTTAGACTTTTTCTCCCAGCAGATGGCGCCTTTCTTGTTAGAAGTTTCCAATGAGAGTGTATCCATGGATACCTCACCATGGAGTATGACTCAAGGCCTGATCACCCTCATTCCAAAATCCCTGAAAGATTGACTTTATATTGACAGTTTGTTAATAATGATTATAAAATCTTGGCTTCAATATTTGCTAAAAGGATTAAATCTGTTCTTACTTCTATAATAGATGAATCCCAATCTGGGTTTTTATCCAATAGACACATCTCTGATAACATTCGATTCATTCTTGATTTACTTGATTATTCATTTCTAATTGCAGATAACTCTTTTAGAATGTTTCAAGGCTTTTGATACAGTGGAACACGTTTTTTATATCAATTTGCTTTTGGTAGTTACTTCTGCAAAGTTTTAAAAACTCTAAACAACAACGCTACATGTTCTATTAAACTTAAATACGGCTCATCTCCAAGATTTGAAATGAATCCTAGAATCAGACAGGGATGTCCTTTATCTCCATACCTACTTCTTCTAGTAACTCAACTTCTATGTGATCATATTAAATCTAGTCCATTACAAGCTATCTCCATGGCTAACAGGTCTGTAATTATTCGTCTGTTTGCTGATGACACAACTCTTTTTCTTAAAGACAGCTCACACATTCAGATAGCAATTGATGTCATCAAACTTTTCTTCAAAGCTTCAGGTCTTTCATTAAATCTGAAAAAAATGTCAACTTTAGCCAATGAAATCCTGAGATTCTGATTTATTCCTAAATATTCCTGTGAAAGCTTCTGTCCCGTATCTTGGTATCAAAATAACTCAAACTGAAAAGATTTGATGCTAATTTTCTTCCAAATAGAAAAAAGTTTTGGCTCCTGTGAGATTTATCCATTAAAGGTAGAATTCTCCTTTCAAAGCTGAAGGCTCTCAGTTTATTTTACTTATTGTTATTCTATTGTATTTATTTTGGTTATTTACTCCATCTTTGTGCTGTACGGACGCTGGTACCTGAATCTCCCTGAGGACTTCCAAAGGGATTAATAAAGTATTTTCTATTCTATTCTATTCTATTCTATTCTATTCTATTCTATTCTATTCTATTCTATTCTACAGGAAGAAACACAAAACCACAAACACACAAAACCACAAACACAACTACACAACTTTATTGAACAAAGACGAGACAGGAACACACGAGAGGTTAAAGCTGCTGGAGGAGGCGGGGCTGGAATGAAGGTCTGGAGGATCAGATGGAATCCAGAGGATCAGCTGCAGTCCAGCAGCCGTTTGGAGTCCGGCTGTACTTCACCACCGAGTAGACGGAGTCTGGATCTGAAAGACATGAAGACCAGAGTTTGAGATGGTCAGGAAGCAGGACGGACGGCGAGCCGCGGGACGGACGGCGAGCCGCGGGACGGACGGCGAGCCGCAGGACGGACGGCGAGCAGCGGGACGTGGTAAATCCAGAAAGGATCAAAGTTCTGTTTCAGTTTGAGATGTTCTCAGAGATCCTCAGTGGATCCAACAATGGATCATTCAGAACCTCAAACCTCTTTCAGAACTTCAAAGATTTTTCATGGACAGAAGACCAAGATTTGAGGATTTGATTAAGAGGAAGATGAAAAAAATGTTGAAAGTTTAAATTGTGAGTATTTTATTTACCTTTACACTTCAGTTGAAGACATTTCCTCAAAATTAGACCCAAAGACATCAGGAGAACCACAGAACCAACACAGACAGCAGGTAACCAGAGATGGAGAAGAGAAGCAGGAGAACGAGGAGCAGAGATGGTTGTTGGTTTCTCTGAAACAGACCAAAGATGATGATGATGATGAAGATCATGACCTCTGACCCTGAAGGATCTCCTCACCTGAGACAGAGATCCAGCTGGATGGAGACTCTCCATGATCCCTGATGTGACACTTGTAGAGACCTTCATCAGACCTGGAAACATGCTGGAGGGTCATGTGACCTGTAGGCTCAGTCCTGATGAGGGAGCCATCTTTATAGAAAGCAGCTGAGGGGTTGGAGGGAGGGGTCTTTGATTGACAGCTCAGAGTGAGGTCATGACCCTCCATCACAGGGAGGACAGGACTCTGCAGGATCACTGATCCACCTCAACACAGAGACAAAGCATTTCATCATCTGCACACAGCTGCAGCAACACTAACTCCACAGTCTGATCTTACCAGAGACACTGATGTTAACCACCATGCTGCTGGCTCCTCCCCCTCCAAACTCACACCAGTACACTCCACTGTCTGATGGAAATAGATAATTGATTCTACAAGAAGAATTATCTTGTGTTCTTTGTCCAGATCCACACTGACTCCTGGTTCCTCCACTGACGTTCCTCATCAGAGTCCATCCTTCATCCTCACAGTTCAGATTCACTGATTCTCCAACAAAGAACTGAGATCTGCTGGGACTCACAGTCAGACCAGCTGCAAACACATGAATACAGGTTTATAAACTTTGATTCATGATAAAGTTAATCTCTTCTTTATTTTGTACAACTTTAATCATTCATTGAGGACAACTGAGACTCACTTTGGTTTGATTTGCAGGAAGCAGAAACATCAGACCTGAAGAGAAACACATGATTGGATTAAAAGAGCAGATCCGCCCCCTCCCCCTCCCCCTCCCCCCAGACAGACTGAAACCGACCCGACACTAACCACACAGAGACAGAACCACAGAACCGGACACAGGTTCTACCACAGGCTGAGAGGAAGCGGGGCAAAAGAACGAGAGTATTGCCCATCACAAGGGTAGAAGATTAGAAAGTATTGATGAACACGAGTGTTATTGATCGCTTCTCATTATTGATCCAACGTATTTACAAATCATTTCTTTCAAAACAATTCTGTTTGACATTCTGAAATATTTCTCCTTCCAGAAGAAGAAATTCTAACCATGATCCTGCTCCTCTTTGTTGGTCTCCTCTTTCATCCTGACCTCCTTTTCATGTCATCTCCTCCATCATCAACATGAACAGAGCAGACAGTCAAGTTCAAGCAGACAAACAGCTTCTGTACTTACAGAGCAGACATGTTTCCTTCATCCTTCCTCTCTGATCTGATCTCTGCTTTCTGGCAGCTCACTCACACCACACACAAGCTCCGCCCTCTTCCTCTCCTCTCTATACTATGTTAAAGAGATTCACTGATGGATGAGAATCTGGTCATCTTTAAATAAAAAAAAAATAGTTTAGGAGCAAAAAAAAATCATTTTCCAAAAAAGCAAATAGACTGGGACTGGCTCCTTCTGGCTCTTCCCTCCTTGCGGGGGTGGGAGGTGCAGGGCCTGGGGGGGTTGGCTCTCGGGGGGTGGGGCCCATGGGCTGGGGTGAACTTGCTCCCAATGCTGGGGGGGACAGCGGTCCACCATCGGGGGTCGGTCAGCCAACTGCCCCCAACCTACCCTCTTCCTCATAAAAACATGTATTAGGGTGAAGGGGAGGGTGGTTGTATTGCAGCGTGCTGCTGGGGGTGGACTACCTGCAAGTGGCCCTCCCTCCAGTGGCCGCTGCATGAGTCTGCCCCTCCCCTTAGTTTTATTTGCACCTTAGACACGTAGGACCTTGGTGGGGGGCTGCTTGACATCACTGCCAGAAGCAGTAAGATGTCCTCTAAGTGCCCTTTCCTCCAATTTTAACAGCACCATAGACATGTAGGGCCGTTGGTGAGAGGGTGACGGGGCATCGCTGTGAGCGATCAGGAGATGTCCTGTCAAGGCCCTACTCACCAATTTTAACTGCACCTTGTAGTACACACACCTCTAACACCTCAAAATATACACTCTAACAAACAAACACGCATGCATCACACAAGGAAGGTGGGACCTTCGACCCTCTGTCCCCTACCCCATCCCTGGCGAGGGGGGTTGGAAACCCTCGGTCTGGTGGTCTTGTCTCTTGGGTGCCGGTCTCCTGGGCTCTGTGACCTCCTCGCCACGCTGGGAGAGGGATCCCCAAGATTTAACAGGGGATCAAACTACATCGGAGCCATGGGGTGTCCAGGTCTCGGTGGTTCGGATGGTTCTTGTGTTGGCCCTCTGGGTGTGGTGGGGGGATTGGTGCTCTGGCCGGGCGGGGGTCCGCGCTCTCTGTGCTCCCGTGCCTTCCGGCTCTCGGGCGTGGGGGCCTCTGCGGCGGTCCCGCGTGCCCTGGTCTGGGTGTCTGGCGGGATTCTGCGGCTGACTGGTTCTCTCCATGGCTCCTGGCGGGTGTTGGGGGGCCCGTGCCGCTGCTGCCGCCCCAGTGGGGGGCCTTGGCGTGGGGATTCCGGGCTCTCTCTCCTTCTATACATTCCATCCACATCAGCAAAACATAAACACTCACCTGAGCACAGGTGTCAGCTCACCTGAGCACAGGTGTCAGCTCACCTGAGCACAGGTGTCAGCTCACCTCGCACTAACAGAATGTGTGATGGAATGAAAGGCTTTATTTGTGTCAGCTTCTATGATTGTGTGTGAGCTGCAGTGGTATTGTGTACATTTTTGACAACTTTAAAGGTAAAGATTAGTCTAGCCAAAAGGTATGTGTGTAACTGAGTGTGTGTGCAGACAGGCCCCGCCCATTCCAGATTGTTATTTAGACCTGGTTGTTATAGGATGTTACTACTCTGTTAACTTCTATGTTCTCTCAACCCCACTCTTTTATCCCCCCCCCCTTTTTGTTTCCGTCCAGTCCAAAAACAAAAAGAAAAAGATACAACATAATTAAAATAAATAAAGTTTAGCCCCACGCTCCTGCTCCTGGTCGTGGACTGACTGAGGACTTCATCTCCACTCGTCCCTCAGCTCTATCTGAATGAACTCTATTCAAATCCGTAGTTGGAGAAGCTCATTCTTCTTCTCCTGTTCTGGTATCTCCTGTCCGTCCTGGGATAGGATCTCTCCCTCATGTGGGAGCTCTCTCTAGAACTCTCCAAAACAAATGAACTCAAGCTACTCGCTCAACATCATCTGTGTTTTCCATGATGAGGCTTGAATCAATTCCAGATCAACTTTGGCGTCTGCTGCGTGGCGGGGCGTCGAGGCTATAGACAGTAGATCTGACAGGCGTCAACAGAGAGGTGGCAGAAGCAAATGTGAAGGGAAAACAATTCTGAATCATCAATGATTAATGCTGGTGATGTTTTATATAATTTTTGATATTTTGAGAATAAAAAGAATTGGGAGGGTGTTAGAGAAAGAGTGTGCACCAGACTATCCAAATGGAAGTATCTGCTACCTCAGCTTTCCTTCCGGGGGCGCACTCTTGTTGTCAATAATTTGGTTGATGGTACTTCCCCCTCCTCCGGGGTTGATCATTTCCATCCAGAAAGCAGTCGTGGATTTCTTCTGGTCTGGCCACCACTGGCTGAAAGCTGCTGTTCTCTACCTGCCGGTGGGTGAAGGAGGTCAAGGCCTGATTGACATCGCCTCATGTGTGTCCCACCTGCCTCACGGTCCCCGCCTGCCTCGGGTTGACACAGCCTGTGCTTTGACACAGTTTGTTAGGATGCTCTCTATCACGCAGTGGTAGAAGTTCACCAGGATGGCTGAAGACAGGTGGTTTTTCTTCAGTGTCCTCAAGAAGAAGAGGCGCTGGTGAGCTTTCTTGACCAGGCTGGAGATGTTGGTGGTCCAGGACAGGTCCTCTGAGATGTGGGTCCCCAGGAACTTGAAGCTGAAGACACGCTCGACGGCCATTCCGTTCATGTGAATGGAGTCATGCGTGCTTCTTCTCTCCTTCCTAAAATCCACAATGAGCTCCTTGGTCTTGCTGGTGTTAAGGAGCAGGTTATTGTCAGCGCACCGTGTGGTCAGGTGCTGTACCTCTTCTCTGTAGGCTGTCTCGTCGTTATTCGTGATGAGACCGATCACGGTGGTGTCGTCTGCGTACTTGATGATGGAGTTGGATCCATGCACCGGTCTGCAGTCGTGTGTGAAGAGGGAGTACAGGAAGGGGCTCAGCACACAGCCTTGTGGCACACCGGTTTTGAGTGTGACCGTGGTGGAGCAGATGTGGCCTGACCTCACGTGTTGTGGTCTGTTGGTCAGAAAGTCCATAATCCAGTTGCAGACAGCGGTGTTTGTGCCCAGGGCTCTGAGTTTGGTGATCAGTTTGGAGGGGATGACAGTATTGAATGCTGAGCTGAAGTCAACAAACAGAAAACGTGCACAGGTGTGATAATTGTCCAGGTGTGAAAGCACAGAGTGCAGTGCAGTGGAGACTGCTGCGGTAAGCAAACTGGTGTGGGTCCAGTGTGGGAGGGAGGGAGTCCTTCAGGTGCGCCAGGACCAGTCGCTCGAAGCACTTCATAATGATGGGTGTGAGTGCTACCGGGCGGTAGTCGTTGAGGCACGTCGGGTTGGAGTGTTTTGGCACTGGCACTATGGATGTCGCTTTAAAGCATGTTGGCACAGCTGCTTGGGCGAGGGACAGGTTGAAAATGTCCGTAAAGACCCCGGTGAGCTGCTCCGCACATGCTCTGAGGACACGTCCTGGGATGCCGTCTGGTCCAGCAGCCCTGCGCGTGTTGATTCTGCTCAGTGCCATGTGGACATCAGCGGGGGAGAGTGAGAGGGGCTGGTGGTCTGCAGGGAGCGTTGTCTTATGTCGGTGTCTCCATTGCTCCTCTCGAAGCGAGCGTAGAAATGATTCAGCTCGTTCAGGAAGGAGGCGTCCATGGCTGCGGGGGTGGGGTTGCAGGGCCTGTAGTCCGTGATGGCCTGGATGCCTTGCCACATGCGTCGAGGGTCAGAGTTGGAAAAGTGACCCTCTATCTCCTCACAGAGTCTGTCGTCTGCTACTATCGGTCAAAGCTGAAAGATGTTGGATGTGTAAAACTGGGAAATCTCCTGAGGACTTCTGCGGCGGACCTGGTGGCGTTGATGGGGGCGCACTCGCAGAGATTGCTGGAGAAGCTTCTGGAAGACCTTCTTCTCTCCTTGCCGGAGAATTATTGAAGGTTTGTGAAGGATCCGAAAATGTCCGTTCAGTGGGAGGACGGGATGGTGCTCGGGTCTCCCCGGCGTGTGAAGAATGGCAGGAGGACCAGAACAAGCTGATGTCCTGGAACACGCCCCAAATGGGGTGTTTTGACTCACTTGGGACAAAGTCTTTACACCTGGTTTGTGTTAAGGTCCTGAACTCGCGCTCGCTTGCGGATGTTAGAGTGTCGAGGTGGACGGATTTTTTATGTTCTTATTGTTGTTCGCTTTAAGCTCTTGGTTTGTGTGTTTGGGGTTTATTCCCCCCTCTCTTTGACCCCATCCCTCTTTTTCATGTAAACTCCTTTTTTTTAGAGATGCACTTTTAAAATAAAGGTGTTTTGAAACTCAAAACTCTCTCTCTCTCAAACAGGTTAAACAGAAATCTCTCGTTTGTTACTGTCCTGCTGTTCTGATCAACTCTGGAATAAGATATGAGAGATTCTGTTGATGTTTTAATCAAACATGTTTAATTAAAAGAGATGTAGAACATTTGGACAACTTTGATCTTCAACCTGACCTCCAGGAGGATCTCCAGCATATTTGGAGGTTTCAGATTTCTGCATGTTTGCACCAGAACTGTCAGGACAGACATTTTCAGTACCGCCACCTGCTGGAGGGGGCGCCAAATCCCAATCAATATATGGTAATGTTGTTTTTTCTATTGAGCGCCGGACGCCACAGCTTTACTGTCACTTCATGACCGTCAAACGCCATCGCTGCTACTTTCAGAGAAATTCTAACTAGTTTCTGGTTCCAGACTCCATCTTACCTGATGAACCAGATGAACCCAGCAGAACCAAGAACAGAACCGAACCCAAGAACCACATCCTGGAGCTTCAGCTGTGTAGTTTATCAGAACTTCTGCTGGTTTGGGGGCGGGGCTTAGTGATTAACAGCTGAATGAACCAATCAAAACTCTCCCTTTTGTTTACAGGAGAAAGTTCATGAACCGACAGAACGCTGTGTTGAAGTTCAGTCCCAACATTTGGACTTCTGGTCTTCTCTGGTGACACGTTGGACTAGAGGCCTCAGCAGACTTGTAGACTGACAGAAACACGCTTGAGCTGTAGAGGAGATATCAAGAGATGAGAGTCTATTTCTCAGTAGAGACACTTTTCATGTTGATGTCTGTGTTCCAGTTCTGTTTAGACAAAAGGAAACTTTAGAGTTTCAACTGAATATAAAGAGAGACGGTCATGTCTGCTTCGTCTTCAGAGTCTCTGTCAGGATTTGAATTAACACTTGTAGTTTGTGGTTTGTCTGGTCTCTTCCTGTCTGAGAGTTTCAGAATCTTGAAATATTTTGACTTTTCAGACTTTTGTATTCAGTTTCATTTATTCATTTCTATATAAGATTCAAAATATTATTTCTATAAACATTTTTTTGTGCAGAATTTGGCAGATTTGTTTTGAAATGTGATTGTTCTCATGTCTTTAAATAAAGATAAAATCTGGTTATTTGTCTTTTATTCAAAGATTATTGTTTGAATATCAATAAATCTAATATATATAAACACACAGTAACATAGACATACATAAATCTATAAAGAAATCGACTGAATCTGATGATATTTTATTAACATTTAACAATAGACAATACAATTGAATAAAACTTTATTGATCCCCTTACAGGTAAATGACCCTGTTACCACAGTTCTATTCAAATCAATAGATAATCAATGAGACTAAAAACCCTTAAATATTGATCACAACAGTCATCATTGAGTCTAATAACTGACAGGAAGACAGATCTGTTGTAGCGCTCCTTCCTGCAGCGAGGTGTTAAACTCTCTGACTGAAGGAGCTGCTCAGAGCAACACATGATGATGATGATGATGAGGATGAAGAGGATTGTTCATGATGGAAACCAGTTCATGTCAAAACCTGAAGTTCTGATCATTTCTGTCATGATCCAAAGAACAGAACGGATCTTTATTCAGGAAGAACACATCTGTCAGCCAGGGGGCGGAGCCAAAGCAGCTCCCTCTTGACATGATTTATGATGCAGTTAACCACGCCCCTGAAATAACGGAAAAGACTCTTATGAACAACTGCGCAATAGATCCTCCAACATGTGGACCCTCGGTTCTGTTCTGTTCTTGGTTCTGGTCGGTTCATCTGTTTCCAGAACATCAGGTGAGTTAAAGATAAACCTATAAACTCCATAAATCGTTAGAATTTCTCGGTTTGAAGATTTTTTTCTTTAATAAACTTTATTAGTTTATGATACATAAACAGAAAGAAAAGAAAAAAATGAAGAAAAGGGTGAATAAAAAAGAGCATTAAATGGTAAAACATGAGGAAGAATGTGTTTTTCAACAGATGAAGAATGCCGGTCCAAAAGGCAGAAGTGTGAGAACAAGTCCAAAATAAATGTGTGATGGTTTCATCATTGTTGTTACAGAAAGAACAGCTGCTGTCCAGATCCTTTAGAAATCTTTGGAAATAAAGGATTGAATTAAATGAATATCTAGAGATTAATCTGAAAGAAATGTCTCTGATTTTATTGGTTAATAAATATCTAGAGGACAACATCCACATTTTCCCCACAGTAAATGATTGATGATCCCATTCCAATAGGAGATGATGTGTGAGGAAGAGACAGTGATTGGCTGGATTTATCACGTGAGCGGAGAAACAGATTTGACCAACATAGATGGAGAGAAATATCTCCATGCACATGTTAGCTTCTAATGAAAAGCTTGTTCAAACTAAAGGAAGTGTAGCTTTGTAAACTGCGTGTTCAGGAGTCTTGTGGAGCTAAAGTTGAAAAGGTCACCTCAACAGGAAGTGGATGCACTTGACTCCACCCCCAGACAGAAAACTGCAGATGTGAAAGAGGAACAGAACACAGCAAGAGTTCTATTCATCATAGCAACTGCTTCAAGGTCCTTATTAGGAGATAAACATGTAACTAACTGTTTGATTGGTTCTGCAAATGTACTGATCTGCTGATGTCAGAAATGGATTCAAACCAGCCTGATGGCAGGAAGGATCAGAGAGAGCCACGTTGTGAGGTGACTGAGGTCAGAGGTCAGCAACCTGCAGCTCCAGAGACACATGTGGCTCTTTTATCTCTCTGGATGAAGATGAGCTAGTATTTTAGCAACATGCTAACGTTTTTGGATAATTTGTTTTCAAGATAAGATAGTTTAGAGTTTAGCTAATATTTTAGTAAAATGCTGATGTTTTCTGTTATTTTATTATTTATATGAATATATTTTTTTAATAATTTAGAATTTAGCTTCTATTTTAGCAACATGCTAACGTTTTTGGCTAATTTGTTTTCTACTGAGGTTTTTAAGATAATTTAGAGTTTAGCTAATATTTTAGTAAAATGCTGATGTTTTCTGTTATTTTATTATTTATATGAATATATTTTTTTAATAATTTAGAATTTAGCTTCTATTTTAGCAACATGCTAACGTTTTTAGCTAATTTGTTTTCTAGTGGAGTTTTTAAGATAATTTAGAGTTTAGCTAATATTTTAGTAAAATGCTGATGTTTTCTGTTATTTTTTTATATTTATGAATATTTTCTTTAATAATTTAGAATTTAGCTTCTATTTTAGCAACATGCTAACGTTTTTTGACTAAGTTAATTTAGTGAGGAATTTTAGGCTATTTTGGAGTTCAGCTAGTAATTAAGCAACGAGCTAGCTTTATTTTCTTTTGACAGATTTGGCCTCTAATTAGTTTTTTATGCTAATTTGGAGTTGAGCTAATATTTTAGCAATATGCTGATGTTTTCTGTTATTTTTTTATCTACTGAATTTTTTTTTTTATTTAGAATTTAGCTTCTATTTTAGCAACATGCTAATGTTTTTTGGCTAATTTGTTTTCTAGTGGTTTTTAAGATATTTAGAGTTTAGCTAATATTTTAGTAAAAATTCTGAATGAATTTTTCTAGTTAATTTTAATTATCTACTGAAATATATTTTTTAAATAATTGAATTTAGCTTCTACTTTAGCAACATGCTAACGTTTTTTGACTAAGTTAACTTACTGAGGAATTTTAGACTATTTTGGAGTTCAGCTAGTAATTAAGAAACGAGCTAGCTTTATTTTCTTTTGGCAGATTTGGCCTCTAATTAGTTTTTTATGCTAATTTGGAGTTTAGCTAATATTTTAGTAAAATGCTGATGTTTTCAGTTATTTTATTATTTATATGAATATTTTCTTTAATAATATAGAATTTAGCTTCTATTTTAGCAACATGCTAACGTTTTTGGATAATTTGTTTTCAAGATAAGATAATTTAGAGTTTAGCTAATATTTTAGTAAAATGCTGATTTTTTTCTGTTATTTTTTTATATATATGAATATTTTCTTTAATAATTTAGAATTTAGCTTCTATTTTAGCAACATGCTAACGTTTTTGGCTAATTTGTTTTCTAGTGGGGTTTTTAAGATAGTTTAGAGTTTAGCTAATATTTTAGTAAAATGCTGATTTTTTTCTGTTATTTTTTTATATATATGAATATTTTCTTTAATAATTTAGAATTTAGCTTCTATTTTAGCAACATGCTAACGTTTTTTTGACTAAGCTAATTTACTGAGGATTTTTAGGCTATTTTGGAGTTCAGCTAGTAAATAAGCAATGAGCTAGCTTTATTTTCTTTTGACAGATTTGGTCTCTAATTAGTTTTTTTCATGCTAATTTGGAGTTTAGCTAATATTTTAGCAATATGCTAACGATTTTAGCTAATTTGTTATCTACTGGATGTTTTAGGCTAATTTTGAGTTTAGCTTTTATTTCAGCAACATGCTAAAACTTTTGGCTGATTTAATTTACTGATACAATATACAAAATACATGACTGACCTCCTGACCCAGTATGTACCAGCCAGACCTCTCCGATCATCAGGATCCGGTCTTTTATCAGTTCCTAGAGTCAGAACTAAACATGGAGAAGCTGCATTCAGCTTCTATGCACCACAGATCTGGAACAGACTTCCAGAAAACCTTAGATCTGCTGAAACACTCAGTGTATTTAAATCCAGGTTAAAGACTCACTTGTTCTCAGTGTCATTTGATTAATATGTATTCAAAAGTTTACGTCCGCACTTTTTATCTATGCTTGTTTTAAATAAAAATCTTTTTACTTTCTTTTAATTTTATTTTAATGATTTGAATAATGAATGACATTTTTACTATTTCTTTTGATTGTTTCTTTTAATGTTTTATGTAAAGCACTTTGAATTGTCTCTGTACATGAAATGTGCTATACAAATAAACTTGCCTTGCCTTGCCTTGATGAATTTTAGGCTAATTTGAAGTTCAGCTAGTAAATAAGCAACGAGCTAGCTTTATTTTCTTTTGACAGATTTGGCCTCTAATTACCCATAGCAAAGCAAAACTGCTGATGAGATCTCGTTTCTGTCTCGTTTACGTCTCCTAGACATGAACGAGAAATGTTTGAGACAAGACAGCTTTTCTCACTCTTCTCGAATAAGTCTCACTGAGAAATAAGTCTCTCAGACTCAGTTACGAGATGAGACGTACTACATTGTTCTAAAGCATGTCTCATTTTGATCTCTCTCTCAGCTCTGACTGTCTCTCTCTCAGATCTCAGTTCAGACTGTCTCTTAGAAAGATGAGACGTACTACATTGTTCTAAAGCATGTCTCATTTTGATCTCTTTACTGTCTCAGCTCTGTCTCACTGAACTATTTGCATAATGGTCTCTCTCGTTGCTCAAATAGGTCTCAATTGAGATCTCTCAACCTTTCTCACGACTGTCTCTTCTCCAGATCTCAGTTACGAGAAAGATGAGACGTACTACATTGTTCTAAAGCATGTCTCATTTTGATCTCTTTACTGTCTCAGCTCTGTCTCACTGAACTATTTGCATAATGGTCTCTTCGTTGCTCATAAGGTCTCAATTGAGATCTCAAACCTTTCTCACGACTGTCTCTTCTCCAGATCTCAGTTACGAGAAAGATGAGACGTACTACATTGTTCTAAAGCATGTCTCATTTTGATCTCTTTACCGTCTCAGCTCTGTCTCACTGAACTATTTGCATAATGGTCTCTCTCGTTGCTCAATAAGGTCTCAATTGAGATCTCAAACCTTTCTCACGACTGTCTCTTCTCCAGATCTCAGTTACGAGAAAGATGAGACGTACTACATTGTTCTAAAGCATGTCTCATTTTGATCTCTTTACTGTCTCAGCTCTGTCTCACTGAACTATTTGCATAATGGTCTCTCTCGTTGCTCAATAAGGTCTCAATTGAGATCTCAAACCTTTCTCACGACTGTCTCTTCTCCAGATCTCAGTTACGAGAAAGAGGAGACGTACTGCATTGTTCTAAAGCATGTCTCATTTTGATCTCTTTACCGTCTCAGCTCTGTCTCACTGAACTGTATGCATCATTCTGTCTCTCGTTGCTCAATAAGATCTCAATTTAGTCTCGGCAAAAAAAAAAAAGGTGAGACCTGGCACAAGAACTAAAATGAGTCATTTGTTTCTTGCACACGATCAGTTTATCACAAAAACAAATCAATTATGACGTATTTATATTCAACTTACAAAAGTTGTTTATTCTTTAAACATTTCAACTCATTCACATTTTCAAGCTAGAAGTCATACATTACTGTAAGACATGTTCCTAAAGATATCTTTTTGAAACTTAAAAAAAAAAACATGAAATTTCACAATAAGCAGCTTTGACAGCTGTGTAAATAAATACAGTTGAGATTAGTGCTGGGTGATATGACGATATATATAATATAAGAGAAAAGTGTCTATCGTGGCATTTCTCCTCTATCATTTATATCGTTGCCAATTTGATCAATTATTATGTCAAATATGTTATCATCAGACCCTCCAGGATTTTGCGCGATTTGTTGCGCATTCTTCAAATTTGACTTTCACTGTAACTTTACCCGATCTACTGTAACAGTCATGAATGACGATGCAGCTTCAGGACCGTTTCTGACTCTTTATGAGAGTCGTGCTCCCTTTTATCTCTAGTCCTCACTTATTTTCTTTCAAAATTGTAAGACATGATGTGCAAGAAAATATTTTTTTTAACTTAAAAAAACCCCAACGAAATTTAACAATAACATTGCAGTATCAATATAATATATTTTTTTATAATATATATTTTTATTTTTTGACAGCTGTGTAAATTAATATTGAGATTTTTTTTTTTAAAAACAGAAGAACACAAAGGTTTTAGATGCAGAAAAGGCACAATATAAATGTAGCCTATATGTCTTGTTAAATGTATAAAAATAATATTGGAACTATAACATCATTACATTTAGCCAGTAGAAGGAGAAGACGTCGCAGGGAAAGTGCGGGAATGTTTTCAAAACAGCAACCAAGAGAATTGTCCATTTGCGGTTTCAGCTGCAACTTTTGTTCCAGCCACACACAGAGACTACGAGAGGTAAGTATTGTAATGCTTATTTGCTTCACCGTTAAAGAGAGGTAAAATATTAACTTATTAGACCGAATGGCCAATGGAATATGTATGAAGCAGTATATTGGTGCCTGTTCAACAAGTATTTAGTGCAAACTACTTTACTAAATGCGCTTTAATTTCGGCACTTTTTTGGGGGCTACTATTTTGAATTATTTTAAAATGCAATGTAGTTCCAGTGTTAGTTGTTGCGCAGGGACGGTAATTAGCGTGACACGCAGCCTTTACCATGCGGCAACAACAACAATAGCCGGCAGCCCCTCCTCCAGTTGGAGGGAGTCTCTGTGCCGTGAGTATGTCTGCTGCAGTCTCCCAGTGTTTGAAGTTAGCTGTTATAAAAATGATGTTAGCTTCTTAATTATGTTAAAATTCGATGTGTTTGATTAAGAAACGGTTGTTTTATGGTTTACATGTACTTTTTAAGTGTTTTAGTGCCAATTTTGACCGCAGTGTTCTGTTGTGATCACGTAGTGAGCTGACCACGTGTCGTCATCACTGCCCTGAAGAGCTTCTGTGCTGTTTCTGAAGGTTAGTTTAATGTTTTATTTTGGTGATGTTACATTTATTTTAAAAGAAGGATTTTTATTTTATTTTTTTCCTTCTAGTAATGTATGTTGTTGAAATTGTATATTTGTTAGACTTGTATAATCTTCCTTGTCCATCGATCAAACTGACCCTGTTTGAACCGCTCAGTCATTTCCGGTTGGGGCTGCGGGCCGCTGTTAATAAAGAACCAGATGGGTTTTTGGAGAGATGGCTACCAAAATACACCAAAATAAACAGCAAAAATGATTAAAATTTTATGTGTCACCCTACATAACAAACTTAGAAGATGATTTGCTTCAGCTTATGTTATATGTACAGATTTACACGCAACTAGCTCAAAAACTGCTGGAAAATCATGTTGACGACAATATGAGTAGCTAATATGCAGAATGAGGAAATGCAGCACATTTTGATTACTTCCAAGCTATATTATACTATATTTATTTTATGCTAGATAAAAATAAAATGGAGAACGCCCCTAATGTATGTATATAAATGGGGCCGTTCTCCATTTTATTTTTATCTAGCATAAAAAAGATATAATATTATTGTGTTTAAATTACTACCAAACTAGATTATAAATTTAGCAAAAGCTTAGAAAGAATCTGTAATTTTCAGTGTCAGGTAAATTAAGCAGTCTGACAGACGCACCACATCTGTCTGAAAGTCACTTCAAAGTTGACAGTGTTTTAAATGTTCTAACACGGTCACGTTTCATCTCAGGAAGTCTTATGATCATACTGTACATGGTAGTGTTTTGTGAGCACTGATTGGTGTTTTTAGGAAGGCAAACTTTGCTTTTTTGGATGTCATTGTTTATATACAATGACAAACTAACATACAGCGTAAGAAAATTAGACAACAGCAGCAATAGCACACTGAGATTTGAATTTACTTTGCCACAACAAAAAATAAAAGATTGGTCTTATTTTACAACAGAAATACGTCACACAGCTGCGTGCAGAATCCATTCAGATCGTTGAGGATGGTATGGTTAGCTTGCTGTGGTTTAAAAAAATGTGGTAGATAAATGTATTTTTTCCATTAACAGGATGAACAAGAAAGAAATACCAGCAAAGAAAACGTTCTGCATTCCAACCCAGAAAATGAAGGGCCGAGAGACACACCGTTAACGGAAATGAGCCATCTCGTAAGTGTTTAAGTTGTTGTTTTGTTGTTTGTGTGTATATATATATTAAATATATAAGTTATATACAATTAGCACAAGGACAGAGTTGGACATAATTTCATGTCTACTACAGACACCATTGAAGATGAAAAAATAAATTCTTGAGGAAAAAATAAAGTTCAGTGCGCTGTCTTGTGGGTCCCAGATGACCCGACTTTTAATTTAAACATGCCTATATGTGCAAAAGGGTTTAGAAGGTTCCAAGCAGGGCTTCCAAAACCGTTATTTTAATAGGGTCATGGGCAAACTAAAGGGGATGTGAAGCACATGTCTTAATCATTATTAGCTTTAAACTAATATAGAAAGTAAATTCAGATATATGTTTAATTAAACTTTCTAACATGCAAGCTTCTTTCCTTCATTCAGATTCTGGTAATTAAAACAAGATTAAATCAAATGAGGTCGGCATCAGAAACAAGGAACTATTTTTAACCAAAAATAAAGTTTTGGTCTCACCGACTAAAATATAAAAAAGTTTATCTTTTATTGCTGAACGCTCACTTTGTTCAAATTTACTACACTCTGACTTCATTTAATACAAAGTAATGACTATTAAATTAGTCGTCAACTATTTAGTAGCCGATTAGTCAGCTAATTGATTATTTTGATCATTGATTAGTCGGCTAATCGATTATTTTGGTAGTCGATTTGTCCCTGCAGTCCTCGTTCCAAGAAGAACTTCAATGAGCATCAATAAGAAATGGGAGTAAAACAGAAATGCTTTGGAGCTAAGAATGCACCGAAAGCAGCAAATAGACAGAATAATAAACTGTTTTGGTATTTTCTCACGCTTGTATTGTTTCTACTGTTTCTCTCTTTCAGATCCAGACCAGGTCTGAGAGCTTCACACTCTGAAACCTCATTGGAGAGAGACATCACCGTAGCCCATCTTCCCCAGCAGGAGCTCTTCCCTGGGTGTGGGTGTGTTCATCTCATCCGCCTTGCCGCCATGAACCACGCATCGAAACCACATCACATGCATCAGTCTCATGGACTTTCCGATCATTTCTTTACTGTTGAGGAGAATCTACATCCAGTTCCTTTTGGTCGTCCTTGAAATAATCCCTCCGGAAAAGAAGGAAAGCGGATCCGTCAACGCAATCCTAAGTGAGTTTTTCTTAAAATTGGGTCATTTTATGCTAGAATTCTGGGAACAATAAACATGTTCAACCAGGCTGCAGTATAGCAATGATTGCCATCAAAATATAAGTTTAACATTGGAAATGAAGTCTTATCCAGTAGCATCTAACACAGGGGTGTCAATCTCCAGACCTCAAGGTCTGGTGCCTTACATGTTTTCCAGTTTCTTATTGGCTAAATACACCTGATCCAGGTAATCAGCAGCAGATAAGGCAGGATTTATAGAAGACCAGCATCAGGCTTTCCCCTGAAGGTCTGGAGTTTGACACCCCTGATCTAACCCATCTTTAAGGAAACAGACTTTAACTTATTTGTTACATTTTTACTGCCCAAGGAAGTATCATACGGAATTTCAATTCTTTTAACAGCTATAGAGGTCACAGTGTAATATGTAATCTTAACTGAATTCTGGCTGTTTTTAGATGCCAGAAATTATAATCTTGATTAATCAGATGACATGTAAATCAAATCTCACAGCAGCATTATACAGCTGATCTAATAAAACTATAATTTGCTTACAGCTTGAAGTGTTATATTTATTATGTGCCATCTACTGTCATTTTACTCATACTAGATTTTAATGTTCTTGTTTTACAGCTTATATCCTGAGATGGGCCACTCCACCTGGTAAAGAAAAAAATTTGGAGGTCAGAGTCAAGAAAGCCTTTGTCAACAAATGTAGGACCAGAGCAGGTTCTAAGCAGTAGGTCACTGCTATGATCTACAGTATGAGGACTGGTTACTCTTTCATCCTTTATTTATTTTGAATTTTCATGGACCATGACTTTCAATGCAGTTCCTGCTAAGTGTGTTCTAGGATTTGGAAGCATGTAAGTCCTCTTGTTTCAAAGCCAAGTGAGATTCTTCCTTGTACCTGTGCTGTCAGTATGTTTGTTGTTACATTCTGGGAAGTATTCATTACCACCATGTCGGTCAGATTGAGTATGCCACAGTTCATGTACTTAATGCAATTCCATAAGAAAAAGTTTTTCACTGTTTTAAATAGATCTACGGGTATAATACGACACAATCTATGTGAATGTATTTCTGGTTGTATTCAAAAAATATTCCATTAAGAAGCCTGGTGGTTTTAACTCTTGTGCTATCCTAGACATGTTTACATTAAAAGTGGGGTCGACAGCGCCCTGAAGTTTTTTTCCCAAGGATTTTGAATCTTCTCTGGTGTCGGTGGCAGACATAAGATCCTGTCCACATTTGTTATGGGAGAGATCTCACATCAATGTAATGGTAGGGTCATCTTGACCCTGTAAAAGAGTACAAGGGTTAAATTACTTAAAATTATTTGAAAAAATAATTTTGTTAAAACGGACTTCTCAGCAAGGAGGTTAGTAAACAATCACAGAGCTTGTATTTAATTTATTTTTAATTAATTTTTGTATCCCATTTATGTTTTATATTTCTGTATTTTGTTTTTAAAAATGTAAAAAGAGTCTAATGTTGCTATCCCAATACAAATGTTGTACTGATGATGCTGGCCAAATGCCAAATAAAATGTTACATTTACATTTTTTGTATTATTTTTTTAATTTTTTTACTGTTTCTCAAGTCATTCTCATAAATGGCTTTGGTGAGACATGAAAGAGACATGAAACAGACATGAAAGAGACAATGATGAGATCTCTTTTAGTGCTCATTCTTCTCAAATGTGTCTCATTAGCGTCTCAGGTCTGTCTCATCCATTTCTCCTTAATCCTCCTATAAAACACCTGAGACAAATGAGATCTCAACGAGACTATTTTGAGATCTCTTTTAGCGCTCATTCTTCTCAGATGTGTCTCATTAGCGTCTCAGGTCTGTCTCATCCATTTCTCCTTAATCCTCCTATAAAATAACTGAGACAAATGAGATCAGAACGAGACTATTTTGAGATCTCTTTTGTTTCTCCCACTTCTTTAGTCTTGCTCAAATAGCTTATCTCAATTCAATCTCATTTGTCTCGTTGGTGTCTTTGCTCATCCTTGCTTATTTCTTGCTCCTAAGGGTCCCTTAGGAGCAAGAAATAAGACACAAATGAGCACAGAATGATCCACAGATGAGACGCTCAAACTGATCTCAAACATGTCTCAGGAGACGAGATTGAGCCACATTTGAGCAACAGATTTTTCCTATGGGTAGTTTTTTTCATGCTAATTTGGAGTTTAGCTAATATTTTAGCAATATGCTAACGATTTTAGCTAATTTGTTGTCTACTGGATGTTTTAGGCTAATTTTGAGTTTAGCTTTTATTTCAGCAACATGCTAAAACTTTTGGCTGATTTAATTTACTGATGAATTTTAGGCTAATTTGAAGTTCAGCTAGTAATTAAGCAACAAGCTAGCTTTTTTGCTACTAAAGCTAAAAACGTTTAAAAACTCTTTTTAAGAGATACTGGCTTATTTTTAAATATTTTTTTGCTTTTATTCGTGATAAAAGTAGACATTCATATTTATTAAAAAACAAAAAGAAGGTTATGAATGAAAATCCAAATTTCTTAAATCTAACATAAGTCAATGCGGCTCCTTCTAGGTTCTGATCAGTAGAAAATGAACCCAAATGATTCTTTTACTGTTAAAGGTTGCCGACCTCTGACTTAGTGTCAACAAAGAACGTTACATGTGAACCTAAAAAGCTGACTTGTGGGGTACCTCAGGGCTCAGTCCTGGGGCCACTCTCGTTCTTGCTGTATATGCTCCCTCTCTGCAAGCTAATCCAACAGTTCAGTGATGTCTCTGATCACCTCTTTGCAGATGACATCCAGCTGTACTGTTCCTTTAAGCCCTCTGAGTCCCAGTAGTGTTTTAGGCACGGGCAGTGCGGGCAGTAGAAGTTCATAGGGAGCGGCAATAGATGAAATGGAACTCCATACGTGGTAGAGTCTGCTTCAAAGCTCAGAAGGACCAAACATGATCAGGAGAGAGAAATGAATGGATGGAGTTTGTGTCCGGTGGGATTCATGTGACACCCAGACAGACCTTAGAGGACCAGAGTCTGGAGAACAACAAAGAAGGAGAAGATCTGAGGGATTCACTCTGTTTGACTTTGGTCTCCGAGCTGGTCTCTATTGTAGGAGCGCTAAAGAACAGTAGAAACACCATAGAAGAAGATTCTGCATGAGCGTGCTGATCTGGTGTGGATACATCTACCTTCATAAACCCACAGAAAGCGTGTTCTTGAACGCAGCACACGGGCCGCTGTGTAAACACGGTGAACCAGGTTGGATGTTCATGTAAACACTAGCATAGCGTGTTCTGTGTGTGGAGCCCAGGAGTTCTGGTTCTGTTTGGAAGTGTCCGTGCACACTCAGAGGTGCAGCTGCATGGAAAGCTGTCAGATCCAGTTTGGAACCTTCTGACTTGATCAACATTTGGACAAGTTGGAATCTTGAAGAATCACTAGAATCTGATCTGTACAATCTCTGATCTCTGTAATCTGATCTGTACAATCTCTGATCTCTGGAATCTGATCTGTACAATCTCTGATCTCTGGAATCTGATCTGTACAATCTCTGATCTATTTAATCTGATCTCTGGAATCTGATCTCTGGAATCTCTGTAATCTCTGATCTCTGTGTTCTGATCCAGATCTGATCATCTCTGCTGAACCTGGAGATGACGTCATTCTACCATGTAGAGATCCAAACATCAACCAGGATTTTCTTTTAGAGTGGAACAGAACTGATCTGCAGGAGGATGAATATGTGTTTTTCTACAGAGATGAACGTGTTGATCTTATTGGTCAGCATGAATCTTTCAAGAATCGAGTGTTTCTGAATAACAGTCAGATGAAAGATGGAGATCTGTCTGTGGTTCTGAAGAACGTGAAGATTGAAGATTCTGGAATATATGAATGTAGAGTCATGAAGAGAAGAAGCAAGAGATCAGCTGATCAACATCCTCCAATCTCCATCATCCACCTGCAGGTGTCTCTTCCTCCTCCTCCTCCTCCAGGTGAGCATTGAGAGTGAATTGATGTCAGAGTGAAAGGTCTCAGATCAGACGTGTTTTCTGAAGATGTTGTTGATGAGACTCTGCAGGAAGAGGAAGAGGAGACACTTCTCATCTTCATCATCTCATCATCATCATCTCTGTCTCTGCAGGAGAAGAAGGAGAGATTGTAGGCAGTCGTGTTCGTCTTGTTGTGTTGGCTGCATCAGTTCTTGTTGTTCTGGTTCTTCTTCCTGTTGTTCTCTGGATCTCCAAGAAGAAAAGATCTTCAATCCAAAGTTCCATCAAGCATCAGAATCCTGAAGATGAAGATTGTATCTAAATAATCCCAGCTAACATGTGAGCTGCAGCTGTTGATGAAGCTGTGTGTGTTCATGCAGTGAGTGTTGATGTTCATCAACCTGAACGTCTCTTCTGTCCTGCTTTCATCACAGTAACATGGAGTCATCCTCCAATCACAAGCAGCATTCAAACAGAGCCTCAGCATTTCAACATGGCCGCCTTATTGCTAAGCAGCTGTTCTGAATGTGCTAGCTAGCTAACGTTAAGCCTTCTTCATGTCAGAGCAGATTGGACCAGAGTGAACTTGAAGACGTGTTCTGAGGTGTGTCTAGAAGAGTTCTGATCAGTATTATTGATCTCTGATCTGATGTTGTTTTCATCATGTTTGTTGCTGTTATTGCTTCATCTGCTTTCTCTGGAGCAACTCATGTCAAAAAAGAAAGTGGGAAAAAGTCAAGTTTTACTGGATGTTATTCACAATCGAAGATTAAAACGGCTGACAAGAAAACTATGGTGAACGAGCATTCTGGTAGTACTTGAACGCATCACTCATTGACGGATTTATGAGACGTGAAAAGAGTCTGACGGTAGATTTGTGCGTAACTTAAGCTGTGTGTAACAGGTGATCCGTGTGTATTTTATAAAGATTTTTTTGTGTAATTCGTTTCAAGCTGTTGTAATTTTAATTTGTGCATGTGTAAATTGTAACTTTTACATTTTTGTAACTTTTTTACTTTTGCAAAAAACGTATTTTATGAGTTATAAATAAAGAATTACGCTCGCACAAATCAGAGTGAGTCTATTTTCTCTCCAGAGAAATCTCCTTCTGAATCCAGACTGATGACGTTATAGATTAGAGTTAGAGGTCTGTGTCAGACTGACTGCTTTGTAGAAACTTTATTGTTCACAGAGAGAATGGACAGAAACAGGAAAACTCCAGATCAGAGTTTTAATCTGAAAAACAAAGATTCAGTTTGAAGGAAATGTCTCCATCTAGTGGTCATTCTGATGAACTGCAGCCAGACTGCTGATGGCGGGAAGAGCCTCGTTTTTACCATGGGGGAACGACGTTTTTTTTAACTTTATTAACAACCAACAGAATACAACAACAAAGTGAATGTCTCAGGAGGAAATAAAATGTGTAGAAATTGTAGAAAAACAAACAAACAAAAATCATAAACATAAAAGAGGAAGGGGTTCAATATACTTTACATTTTTCAAAAATCAAATTAGTTCATTTTGCTATATTAGGAAGACGACTGTTTTTTTAAATTAACTTTATTGCAAACATCAATTTCAATACAAAAAATGTGCAAAATACCCATTGTGCGAGTATACAAACATTATAAACTATTAAATAAAAAAGGAAGACGCCTGGTGGTCTGTTGCTGCCTAATAATGGTGACGTCACGGTGCCGCCATCTTGGATGGGTCTCAGATCCTGCAGGTCTATTGTTTACAGTGAGGAAGGTGCATTTATGATTAAAAAACACTTTTTCTTATAAATTGAACACAATCTGACATATGATAAATATGAATTTGATAAGCAAAGTATTATTTCATAAATGTTTGAAAGATTCAGGAGAAGCAAAAAAAAAAAAAAAAAAAACACAATAAAAAATAAACTTATAACCAAATCAAACATTTCTAAGGCATCTTATTAAAAAAAAAAAAAAAAAAGTATTATAATACAAAATATAATAAATCAACCAAAACATGTTGATAATAACATCCTCAGGTCTAACTGTGGTTGTGAAAAAACTATAATTCAAATGTTTGAAGAAGAATTTGTTACAAAATCAGAGATTTGATCAAAGATCTAATTAGAGAATGAAATAATTTTACATTTTAATAAATACAATAATAAATGTATTTTATAACTTTTCCAAACACGGACTAATAACACCTGAAACAGTTTAATATGTGAATAATTATTAGTCCTGTCATGGATTGTGGTGGAGGACCCAAATGCAGGAGACCAGACTTGGTGGCAGAAACATAAACATTTACTAAAGTAACTTAAACATGACAAAAACAGGCGCACAAACCAGTGAGGTGACAGAACATAGAAGAGCAGATGACCTGACAATGAGAAACTGAAAACCAGACACTTAAATACACTGAGGTTGATTAACTAAATGAAGACAGCTGTGGATGATTAACCTGAATGTGGTGAAACTGACAGGGGAAACAGAACATGACAAAACCAAAGCACTGAATCATGACAGTACCCCTCCCCAAAAGGGCAGATCCCAGATGCCCTAACACCTGTGAGGAGGGGACCTAGAACAGAAACATAAGTCCAGAAAATGGGGATCCTGCAGCCAGACAGACGTGAGGGGTATGGAACCCCTCCAGGAACAGACATGAGAGGAGCGGTTCTGGTGACTCTCCCCAGGGACAGGAAACATGAAGGGGAGCAGTCCCAGCAACCCTCCTCCAGAACCAGAAACAGCCCAGGGGGGCGAGCGGCGACCATCCTCGGGGACAGGAAGGAGCGGCCCCGGTGACCCTCCTCAGGAACAGGAACATGAAGAGGAGCGGCCCCGGCGACCCTCCACAGGAACAGAATGGATGGCCCCAACAGTCCCCCCTCAGGAACGGAATAGATGGATGAAGACCAGAAGTGGCATGAAGACTGCTACAGAAAATCCCATCTGGCATGGCGTGGTGTGGCTTGGCGTGGACAAGGTTCTCCTGCTGGGTCCAAGGTGGTCAGGTCATACTGTCAGGGATGGTGGTGGAAGATGACAAATGTGAAGACGGCGAGAGGAACCGCTTCCGGCATGGCGTGGCGATGTGTGGCAAAAATCCCACCTCTTGGTCGGACAACCTTGTTTGGGCTGAGTTTTCCCATAACTGTCTTCCGTCTTCTGCTACAGGACTGTCACCATTCCAAGTGGTTTTTGGTTATCAACCTCACCTGTTTTGCACGCAAGAAGGCAACGTGTCTGTTCCGTCTGCTCATGCCGCTGTCCGTCGATGCCAACGAGCCTGGAGGCAGGCACGCCAGATGCTTCTGCGAACCGTTGAAGGGTATCGTCTGTCTGCCAACAAGAGGCGGACCCCTGCACCACCATATCAGGTGGGCCAAAAAGTCTGGCTGTCCACAGCTAACCTGCCGCTTCGTGTGGAGAACAGGAAACTAGCACCCCGCTTTATTGGTCCCTTTCCTGTCACGAAGGTGGTCAACCCTGTGGCAGTGCGGCTCAGATTACCCAGGCCTCTCCGTGTGCATCCCACGTTTCATGTTTCAAGAGTTAAACCTGTTCGGACCAGTCCGTTGGTGCCTCCACCTAGTGGTCCTCCCCCTGTCCAGTTTATCGATGGCGGGCCGGCCTATACTGTGCGCCGTCTTCTGAAATCTCGGCGCCGGGGACGGGGCCTCCAATATCTGGTGGACTGGGAGGGCTATGGTCCTGAGGAACGGTCTTGGGTTCCGTCCCGTCACATCCTTGATCCTGGTCTCATCTCCCAGTTCCACCGCGATCATCCGGAGCAGCCTGGTCGGCCCTCGGGTGCCGGCCGTTGAGCGGGGGGTACTGTCATGCCTGCCCTGCTCCACCCCCTCAAGGTAATCTTCCCCTGATTTCCGTCACCTGTGCCTGTGCCTATTTAAACCAGCTCCTGCATCTCAGCCTTGCCGGAACGTCTCAGCCTTACAGCCACGACTACCTGCTCCTGAAAAGCTCCAGACCCTGTTCATCGTTTCTACTCCAACCTGACCTGACCTGTTTCTGCCTCACGACCACCCGTTTCAGCCTGCTCCCCTTTTGCCTTTTGTGAGTACGTCTCTACATCTCTCCTGGACTGATCCCTGTGCACCAGACCTTCCTTCAGCCTTGGACCTCCCTTCTGGATCACGGACTTTTCACCTCTCCTCCTCCTCCCTTTGCCGCTGTGTATCCTGAGCAGAGTTCACTCTCCACCTCCAGCCACTACTCCAGACGAGCGACGAGTTCTGCACCTCCTGGTGGCTGGAGGAGATCCCTACACTGACTCACCTGTTCCTGCTCATCTATGTTTTGTCACGGCACTGGGTTGTTCTCCTGGTTTTGTTCAGTTTAAGTTATTTTAGTAAACGTTTATGTTTCTGCCACCAAGTCTGGTCTCCTGCGTTTGGGTCCTCCACCACATCCCTGACAGTCCTTTAAAAACAACAAAAAAGAAACAACTTTAACATCAAAATATGATTATAAATACGTAAATGTAAGAGATGAGTCTTCCTGTTAGGATTTAATATTTTATGGCATTTAAATCAAATAAGGTTGTTGTCCTTGTTGGTATAGTAGAAAATCTGATCTGTACGACGTGCACAGAGTCCAGTTTTCAATCTGTTTATTCTGGTCCAACACAGAGAAAACAAGATGGCGTCTGTGTCGGTGCGTATCCTCTGAGCTCCTGCAGGAATATGAATATATCTTAATATCTGTTGGAAAATCAGAGAGAAACCCCACAGCTGGTTTGAAAGAGAGAAATCGATCATTCTATCAGCTTCAATGTCCACTCATGATAGAAAAAAGCTCCAAAAAATCCAAACCGTCACCACCATGTCACAGAGAGTAAAGGTTCAACACCAACCACGTGCCATGACTGAGTCTCAACCAGCAACTGAAGACATGAAGATTTCCCTCCTCTTCCCATGAGTCCTAGCAAGTCTCCAGCTGCAAAGAAGGCTCTTTATGTATCTGGGGAGGGCTCCTCAGCTTCAAATGAAGTCATTGCTGTTCTGTCACAACTGATTCATAAGCCAGCAGACTCTCTGGAAAAGCCAGCAGATAATAAATGTCAACTCCAAGAAGATGGATGGAAATACTCTGAAGATTGAAGAATGAAAACAACCTTAGAATTTACTTGTAGTGAGATAAAAGACACAGAAAATAGTCAAAGATGTTGAAAAAAGAAGAAAGAAATGTGTCTTCAGGCTCAAGTGATGGAGTTGGAGTCCTCCTCAACCTGAACAGCCCACAGAAAATGTCAAAGATGTTGAATAAGCTCAAGAAAAAATGTGATTTTTTTGTAGTTTCTGGTAGAATTTCTTTCTTATTCTAAATATTTCTTTGTCTATTGTTTCCCTTAACGGTTAAAAAGAATGTTAAACATAAAAGCTGTTTTTGTGTTCTTAAACAGCTGAACTCTGACCTTTTATTTTGTCAAGAGTCTCATTCTGTTTGTTCTGATGTGAAGTCTTGGAGAACTCAGTGGAAGAACGATTTATGCTTTTCTCATCATTCTGAATAATCAGCAGGAGATTCACTTTAAAACAGAAATACACAAAAACTGATGTTAAAGGACACTTTGTCAGTCAAGTTATTAATTACAATGACACTATTATAATCATATTCAACAGATACAGATACAATTCAAATGCAGAGAATCAACTTTTATTTCTTGAAATTGAAAAACTATTGAAAAACTATTAAAAAACTATTGAAAAACTATTAAAAACTATTAAAAAACCATAAAAAACTATTAAAAAACTATTAAAAACTATTAAAAACTATTAAAAAACTATAAAAAACTATTAAAAAACTATTGAAAAAATATTGAAAAACTATTGAAAAAGTATTAAAAACTATTGAAAAACTATTAAAAACTATTAAACACTATTAAAAACTATAAAAAACTATTAAAAAACTATTGAAAAAATATTGAAAAACTATTGAAAAACTATTAAAAACTATTAAACACTATTAAAAACTATTAAAAACTATTAAAAACTGTCTTTCTAAAGATCCAAATTCTGTAATTATCTTGGGAGGAGATTTTAACAGAACTATAAACCCTCCCAAGTAAATAACAACTCATTTATGAAAACGTTTATGGAACAGTTTCAATTAGTTGACATCTGGAGACATTTCAATTCATGATCTTTTACATGGAGTAATAAATCCAGAACATGCCTCTCTGGTTTAGACTCTTGGTTAGTATCTAGCCACTTACAGAATAATGATATTTTGATAAATATCCTACATTGTCCTTTAACTGACCACCAAGCTGATCGCCTACATATTATTTTAAATCCTTCAGAAAATATTAGTAAATCTAATTACTGGAAATTAAATATCTCTTTTTTAAAAAATTCCTGAAATACAAACTAAAATTATCAACATTATTTGCAATTCTACAGCAAAACTAAATTAGAAAACTCTTTCAATTATTTAAATACAAGTCAGACAAATTTTTAAGAAAATTTAGCAGCAATTTAGCCAAATTAAGAAGGCAGCAGGAACAAGATGCATTTCACTACTATGTCAAAAATCTGCAGAGATCTTATCAGATGAACAAAACTAGAAATGATAAAACTACAAGAAGATCTGGAGCAGATTTATAAAAGAAAAGCAGAAAGAGCTTTTATCAGATCCAGAAAACAATGGCTGGAGCAGGGAGAGCAAAATTCTTCATATTTCTTTCAAATATAAAAACATCAAAGACAGATGAATATAATTCAAAAGTTAAAGATCAATGATGTCATTTGTGAGGATCCCAAAATCATCTCTAACCACTGCTCTTCATTTACAAGAATGTCTGTTCATCACAAAACTCAGAAGCTGAAATGTTTCTGTAAAAATCAATCAAAATAGTCATGTTTCTGAAAAAGAACTTTGTGATGATCCAGTCTCTATTGTAGAAGTCTGTGACGGCATCAAACAGCTAAACAAATCTCCAGGAACTGATGCTTAACCTCAGAATTTAGACCCTTTTCTCCCAGCAGATGGCGCCTTTCTTGTTAGAAGTTTCCAATGAGAGTGTATCCATGGATACCTCACCATGGAGTATGACTCGAGGCCTGATCACCCTCATTCCAAAATCCCTGAAAGATTGACTTTATATTGACAGTTTGTTAATAATGATTATAAAATCTTGGCTTCAATATTTGCTAAAAGGATTAAATCTGTTCTTACTTCTATAATAGATGAATCCCAATCTGGGTTTTTATCCAATAGACACATCTCTGATAACATTCGATTCATTCTTGATTTACTCGATTATTCATTTCTAATTGCAGATAACTCTTTTAGAATGTTTCAAGGCTTTTGATACAGTGGAACACATTTTTATATCAATTTGCTTTTGGTAGTTACTTCTGCAAAGTTATAAAAACTCTAAACAACAACGCTACATGTTCTATTAAACTTAAATACGCCTCATCTCCAAGATTTGAAATGAATCCTAGAATCAGACAGGGATGTCCTTTATCTCCATACCTTCTTCTTCTAGTAACTCAACTTCTATGTGATCATATTAAATCTAGTCCATTACAAGCTATATCCATGGCTAACAGGTCTGTAATTATTCGTCTGTTTGCTGATGACACAACTCTTTTTCTTAAAGACAGCTCACACATTCAGATAGCAACTGATGTCATCAAACTTTTCTCCAAAGCTTCAGGTCTTTCATTAAATCTGAAAAAATGTCAACTTCAGCCAATGAAATCCTGAGATTCTGATTTATTCCTAAATATTCCTGTGAAAGCTTCTGTCCCGTATCTTGGTATCAAAATAACTCAAACTGAAAAGATTTGATGCTAATTTTCTTCCAAATATAGAAAAAAGTTTTGGCTCCTGTGAGATTTATCCATTAAAGGTAGAATTCTCCTTTCCAAAGCTGAAGGCCTCTCAGTTTATTTTACTTATTGTTATTCTATTGTATTTATTTTGTTATTTTACTCCATCTTTGTACTGTACGGACGCTGGTACCTGAATCTCCCTGAGGACTTCCAAAGGGATTAATAAAGTATTTTCTATTATTCTATTCTATTCTATTCTATTCTATTCTATTCTATTCTATTCTATTCTATTCTATTCTATTCTATTCTACAGGAAGAAACACAAAACCACAAACACACAAAACCACAAACACAACTACACAACTTTATTGAACAATGACGAGACAGGAACACACGAGAGGTTAAAGCTGCTGGAGGAGGCGGGGCTGGAATGAAGGTCTGGAGGATCAGCTGGAATCTGGAGGATCAGATGGAATCCAGAGGATCAGCTGGAATCTAGAGGATCAGATGGAATCCAGAGGATCAGCCGGAATCTGGAGGATCAGCTGGAATCCAGAGGATCAGATGGAATCTGGAGGATCATCAGGAATCCAGAGGATCAGATAGAATCTGGAGGATCAGCTGGAATCCAGAGGATCAGCTGGAATCTAGAGGATCAGCTGGAATCCAGAGGATCAGATAGAATCTGGAGGATCAGATGGAATCTGGAGGATCAGCTGGAATCTGGAGGATCAGCTGCAGTCCAGCAGCCGTTTGGAGTCCGGCTGTACTTCACCACCGAGTAGACGGAGTCTGGATCTGAAAGACATGAAGACCAGAGTTTGAGATGGTCAGGAAGCAGGACGGACGGCGAGCTGCAGGACGTGGTAAATCCAGAAAGGATCAAAGTTCTGTTTCAGTTTGAGATGTTCTCAGAGATCCTCAGTGGATCCAACAATGGATCATTCAGAACCTCAAACCTCTTTCAGAACTTCAAAGATTTTTCATGGGCAGAAGATGAAGATTAATTGAGAATAACAGGTTCAAAGAATTGAATCTTTATTGTTAAAGATCATGATTTTTTTTTCACCTTCAGACCTCTGTTGAAGACATTTCCTCAATATCAGAACCAGAGAAAGCAGGAGAACCACAGAACTAACACAGACAGCAGGTAACCAGAGATGGAGAGGAAGAGAGGTGGTTGATGGTTTCTCTGAAACAGACCAAAGATGATGATGATGAAGAAGAAGATCATGACCTCTGACCCTGAAGGATCTCCTCACCTGAGACAGAGATCCAGCTGGATGGAGACTCTCCATGATCCCTGATGTTACACTTGTAGAGACCTTCATCAGACCTGGAAACATGCTGGAGGGTCATGTGACCTGTAGGCTCAGTCCTGATGAGGGAGCCATCTTTATAGAAAGCAGCTGAGGGGTTGGAGGGAGGGGTCTTTGATTGACAGCTCAGAGTGAGGTCATGACCCTCCATCACAGGGAGGACAGGACTCTGCAGGATCACTGATCCACCTCAACACAGAGACAAAGCATTTCATCCATCTGCACACAGCTGCAGCAACACTAACTCCACAGTCTGATCTTACCAGAGACACTGATGTTAACCACCATGCTGCTGGCTCCTCCCCCTCCAAACTCACACCAGTAAATGCCGTTGTCCGCCCCTACAATCAGGTAGGGAATTTCACAGGAGGAATTTTCTGAAATTCCCCATTCGGAGCAGTTAGCGATCTTTCCAGCTGAATTGTTCCTCCACAGGGTCCATCCTGCAGAGCTGTCGTCCTCACACTTCAGAATCACTGGTTCTCCTCTAAAGAACTGAGATCTGCTGGGACTCACAGTCAGACCAGCTACAAACACATGAATAAAGGTTTATAAACTTTGATTCATGATAAAGTTAATCTCTTCTTTATTTTGTACAACTTTAATCATTCATTGAGGATCAACTGAGACTCACTTTGGTTTGATTTGCAGCAAAGCAGAAACATCAGACCTGAAGAGAAACCACATGATTGGATTAAAAGAGCAGCTCCGCCCCTTCCCCCCTCCCCCCTCCCCCCCCCAGACAGACTGAAACCGACCCGACACTAACCACACAGAGACAGAACCACAGAACCGGACACAGGTTCTACCACAGGCTGAGAGGAAGCGGGGCAAAAGAACGAGAGTATTGCCCCATCACAAGGGTAGAAGATTAGAAAGTATTGATGAACACGAGTGTTATTGATCGGTTCTCATTATTGATCCAACGTATTTACAAATCATTTCTTTCAAAACAATTCTGTTTGACATTCTGAAATAATTTCTCCTTCTCAGAAGAAGAAATTCTAACCATGATCCTGCTCCTCTTTGTTGGTCTCCTCTTTCATCCTGACCTCCTTTTCATGTCATCTCCTCCATCATCAACATGAACAGAGCAGACAGTCAAGTTCAAGCAGACAAACAGCTTCTGTACTTACAGAGCAGACATGTTTCCTTCATCCTTCCTCTCTGATCTGATCTCTGCTTTCTGGCAGCTCACTCACACCACACACAAGCTCCGCCCCCTTCCTCTCCTCTCTATACTATGTTATGGATCAGCCTTTAATTTGCATGAATAAGATAATCAGATTACTTAGATCCAGAGTTCAGATTGAATCCAGTCTATAATATAAACATAGTTTCAGAAGAAATGAGGTTTCTTCAACTCTTGTAACTTCTCTGTTCCAAACAGTCTTCTCCTCTTTATTCTTTATTAGATTTAGTTCTCCATGCTTTTGTTGGTGCAGTTCCATTCACATGTTGTTCTTCTCTCTCTCTCCCCTCTGGGGAGCAGGAGTGATTTCAGATCCAGGTGGATCTCCCACGCTCCTGCTCCTGGTCGTGGACTGACTGAGGACTTCATCTCCACTCGTCCCTCAGCTCTATCTGAATGAACTCTATTCAAATACGTAGTTGGAGAAGCTCATTCTTCTTCTCCTGTTCTGGTATCTCCTGTCCGTCCTGGGATAGGATCTCTCCCTCATGTGGGAGCTCTCTCTAGAACTCTCCAAAACAAATGAACTCAAGCTACTCGCTCAACATCATCTGTGTTTTCCATGATGAGGCTTGAATCAATTCCAGATCAACTTTGGCGTCTGCTGCGTGGCGGGGCGTCGAGGCTATAGACAGTAGATCTGACAGGCGTCAACAGAGAGGTGGCAGAAGCAAATGTGAAGGGAAAACAATTCTGAATCATCAATGATTAATGCTGGTGATGTTTGATATAATTTTTGATATTTTGAGAATAAAAAGAATTGGGAGGGTGTTAGAGAAAGAGTGTGCCCCAGACTATCCAAATGGAAGTATCTGCTACCTCAGCTTTCCTTCCGGGGGCGCACTCTTGTTGTCAATAATTTGGTTGATGGTACTTCCCCCTCCTCCGGGGTTGATCATTTCCATCCAGAAAGCAGTCGTGGATTTCTTCTGGTCTGGCCACCACTGGCTGAAAGCTGCTGTTCTCTACCTGCCGGTGGGTGAAGGAGGTCAAGGCCTGATTGACATCGCCTCACGTGTGTCCCACCTGCCTCACGGTCCCCGCCTGCCTTGGGTTGACACAGCCTGTGCTTTGACACAGTTTGTTAGGATGCTCTCTATCACGCAGTGGTAGAAGTTCACCAGGATGGCTGAAGACAGGTGGTTTTTCTTCAGTGTCCTCAAGAAGAAGAGGCGCTGGTGAGCTTTCTTGACCAGGCTGGAGATGTTGGTGGTCCAGGACAGGTCCTCTGAGATGTGGGTTCCCAGGAACTTGAAGCTGGAGACACGCTCGACGGCCATTCCGTTCATGTGAATGGAGTCATGCGTGCTTCTTCTCTCCTTCCTAAAATCCACAATGAGCTCCTTGGTCTTGCTGGTGTTAAGGAGCAGGTTATTGTCAGCGCACCGTGTGGTCAGGTGCTGTACCTCTTCTCTGTAGGCTGTCTCGTCGTTATTCATGATGAGACCGATCACGGTGGTGTCGTCTGCGTACTTGATGATGGAGTTGGATCCATGCACCGCTCTGCAGTCGTGTGTGAAGAGGGAGTACAGGAAGGGGCTCAGCACACAGCCTTGTGGCACACCGGTTTTGAGTGTGACCGTGGTGGAGCAGATGTGGCCTGACCTCACGTGTTGTGGTCTGTTGGTCAGAAAGTCCATAATCCAGTTGCAGACAGCGGTGTTTGTGCCCAGGGCTCGGAGTTTGGTGATCAGTTTGGAGGGGACGACAGTATTGAATGCTGAGCTGAAGTCAACAAACAGCAAACGTGCACAGGTGTGATTATTGTCCAGGTGTGAAAGCACAGAGTGCAGTGCAGTGGAGACTGCATCATCTGTGCTCCTGTTGCTGCGGTAAGCAAACTGGTGTGGGTCCAGTGTGGGAGGGAGGGAGTCCTTCAGGTGCGCCAGGACCAGTCGCTCGAAGCACTTCATAATGATGGGTGTGAGTGCTACCGGGCGGTAGTCGTTGAGGCACGTCGGGTTGGAGTGTTTTGGCACTGGCACTATGGATGTCGCTTTAAAGCATGTTGGCACAGCTGCTTGGGCGAGGGACAGGTTGAAAATGTCCGTAAAGACCCCGGTGAGCTGCTCCGCACATGCTCTGAGGACACGTCCTGGGATGCCGTCTGGTCCAGCAGCCCTGCGTGTGTTGATTCTGCTCAGTGCCATGTGGACATCAGTGGGGGAGAGTGAGAGGGGCTGGTGGTCTGCAGGGAGCGTTGTCTTGGTGTCGGTGTCTCCGTTGCTCCTCTCGAAGCGAGCGTAGAAATGATTCAGCTCGTTCAGGAAGGAGGCGTCCATGGCTGCGGGGGAGGGGTTGCAGGGCCTGTAGTCCGTGATGGCCTGGATGCCTTGCCACATGCGTCGAGGGTCAGAGTTGGAAAAGTGACCCTCTATCTCCTCACAGATTCTGTCGTCTGCTACTATCGGTCAAAGCTGAAAGATGTTGGATGTGTAAAACTGGGAAATCTCCTGAGGACTTCTGCGGCGGACCTGGTGGCGTTGATGGGGGCGCACTCGCAGAGATTGCTGGAGAAGCTTCTGGAAGACCTTCTTCTCTCCTTGCCGGAGAATTATCGAAGGTTTGTGAAGGATCCGAAAATGTCCGTTCAGTGGGAGGACGGGATGGTGCTCGGGTCTCCCCGGCGTGTGAAGAATGGCAGGAGGACCAGAACAAGCTGTTGTCCTGGAACACGCCCCAAATGGGGTGTTTTGACTCACTTGGGACAAAGTCTTTACACCTGGTTTGTGTTAAGGTCCTGAACTTGCGCTCGCTTGCGGATGTTAGAGTGTCGAGGTGGACTGGTTTTTTTGGCATGGGGTCGTCCCCGAAGGGCTGTTGGAGGTTCCTGTACAAACTCCCCGTGGAGAAACGGGCGGGCGACCCCAAGTGGAGGATCGTACACGGGATCATCGCCACAAACTGGTATCTGGCGCACAGGTGAGGGGTGTCTTGTTTGTTTAGCTAGGGAGTCGTCCAGCACATGTTTGCTGAACGTCTGACAGGTCTCCTTTCTTTTTTGGAGGGGCTGGTTAGGGGATTAGGGGAATCCTTTTCTCTGGTATGTTTTATTTACGGCCCCAAATACGAAGCTCGCAAAAAGATTGTTCACACACTCGTGAATTTTCTTGTGGCCGAAGTGAAGCTGGCGGTGTGGAGGTCACGGAAAAACCGTATTGAGGGGACCAGTTCTGATGAGGCTTTATTTCTTTTAAAACAACAGTTGGCCGCTCGCTTAGGAATCGAGTATAGATACTATAGACTTGTCAACTCGATTGATGATTTTGTTCAAATATGGGCTGTCAACAAGGTTTGTTCTCTGTCACCAACGGCAGTTTGGTGTTGAAGTTTTGATGGGTTTGATGCTTCATTTTCTTTTATGTTCTTATTACCAGTGTTGTTGTTCGCTTTATGCTCTTGGTTTGTGTGTTTGGGGTTTACCCCCCTCTCTTTGACCCCACCCCTCTTTTTCATGTAAACTCCTTTTTTTAGAGATGCACTTTTAAAATAAAGGTGTTTTGAAACTCAAACTCTCTCTCTCTCTCTTTCTCTCTCTCTCTCTCTTTTCTCTCTCTCTCTCTCTCTCTCTCTCTCTCTCTTTCTCTCTCTCTTTCTCTTCTTCTGCATCTTCAGAATCACCAAATGATCCAAACAGCTTTACTGTCACTTCATGACCGTCAAACGCCATCGCTGCTACTTTCAGAGAAATTCTAACTAGTTTCTGGTTCCAGACTCCATCTTACCTGATGAACCAGATGAACCCAGCAGAACCAAGAACAGAACCGAACCCAGGAACCACATCCTGGAGCTTCAGCTGTGTAGTTTACCAGAACTTCTGCTGGTTTGGGGCGGGCTTAGTGATTAACAGCTGAATGAACAATCAATCTCTTTTGTTTACAGGAGAAAGTTCATGAACCGACAGAACGCTGTGTTGAAGTTCAGTCCCAACATTTGGACTTCTGGTCTTCTCTGGTGACACGTTGGACTAGAGGCCTCAGCAGACTTGTAGACTGACAGAAACACGCTTGAGCTGTAGAGGAGATATCAAGAGATGAGAGTCTATTTCTCAGTAGAGACACTTTTCATGTTGATGTCTGTGTTCCAGTTCTGTTTAGACAAAAGGAAACTTTAGAGTTTCAACTGAATCTAAAGAGAGACGGTCATGTCTGCTTCGTCTTCAGAGTCTCTGTCAGGATTTGAATTAACACTTGTAGTTTGTGGTTTGTCTGGTCTCTTCCTGTCTGAGAGTTTCCTGGTTGATGCTGCAGAGAAAAGTGAACAGTCACACAGACAATCATCCTAAAAGAAGAAGCAGATTGATGTTTGTGTCTGTCAAACTGCTGTTGGTCTGAAGAATGGAGGGAAGACGTGTCCAGATGCTGCTGGGTGAGTCCCGTCTGCTGGATGGAAGCCCCGCCCCCTGCCTCAGCTCCTCCTCCTCTGGTGTTGAGAGTGTGTCTCCACCTGGTGGTGATCAGTCCGTTCATCATCTCCACTCTCCTTCTGGTGTCTTTATGTCCACAAAGAGCCTCAGGTAACAGAAATCAATCAATCACATTTGATCAATCATCTTCAGTTTCTGTCTAAACTCTTCTGTCTGCAGGAAGTGACCCGTCTGTCTCCATGGTGATGACCCAGCACTCACATGCTGAGCAGGGATTGGCTGATGACTATGATGACATCATCACATCTGTAACCACAGAGCATCAGTTCTGAACTGAGAGTTTCAGAATCTTGAAATATTTTGACTTTTCAGGCTTTTGTTTTCAGTTTCATTTATTCATTTCTATATAAGATTCAAAATATTATTTCAATAAACATTTTTTTGTGCAGAATTTGGCAGATTTGTTTTGAAATGTGATTGTTCTCATGTCTTTAAATAAAGATAAAATCTGGTTATTTGTCTTTTATTCAAAGATTATTGTTTGAATATCAATAAATCTAATATATATAAACACACAGTAACATAGACATACATAAATCTATAAAGAAATCGACTGAATCTGATGATATTTTATTAACATTTAACAATAGACAATACAATTGAATAAAACTTTATTGATCCCCTTACAGGTAAATGACCCTGTTACCACAGTTCTATTCAAATCAATAGATAATCAATGAGACTAAAAACCCTTAAATATTGATCACAACAGTCATCATTGAGTCTAATAACTGACAGGAAGACAGATCTGTTGTAGCGCTCCTTCCTGCAGCGAGGTGTTAAACTCTCTGACTGAAGGAGCTGCTCAGAGCAACACATGATGATGATGATGATGATGAAGAGGATTGTTCATGATGGAAACCAGTTCATGTCAAAACCTGAAGTTCTGATCATTTCTGTCATGATCCAAAGAACAGAACGGATCTTTAGTCAGGAAGAACACATCTGTCAGCCAGGGGGCGGAGCCAAAGCAGCTCCCTCTAGACATAATTTATGATGCAGTTAACCACGCCCCTGAAATAACGGAAAAGACTCTTATGAACAACTGCGCAATAGATCCTCCAACATGTGGACCCTCGGTTCTGTTCTGTTCTTGGTTCTGGTCGGTTCATCTGTTTCCGGAACATCAGGTGAGATAAAGATAAACCTATAAACTCCATAAATCGTTAGAATTTCTCGGTTTGATGATTTTTTTTTTAAATAAACTTTATTAGCAAAAACTTATGATACATAAACAGAAAGAAAATAAAAAAAATGAAGAAAAGGGTGAATAAAAAAGAGCATTAAATGGTAAAACATGAGGAAGAATGTGTTTTTCAACAGATGAAGAATGCCGGTCCAAAAGGCAGAAGTGTGAGAACAAGTCCAAAATAAATGTGTGATGGTTTCATCATTGTTGTTACAGAAAGAACAGCTGCTGTCCAGATCCTTTAGAAATCTTTGGAAATAAAGGATTGAATTAAATGAATATCTAGAGATTAATCTGAAAGAAATGTCTCTGATTTTATTGGTTAATAAATATCTAGAGGACAACATCCACATTTTCCCCACAGTAAATGATTGATGATCCCATTCAATAGGAGATGATGTGTGAGGAAGAGACAGTGATTGGCTGGATTTATCACGTGAGCGGAGAAAAGATTTGACCAACATAGATGGAGAGAATATCTCCATGCACATGTTAGCTTCTAATGAAAAGCTTGTTCAAACTAAAGGAAGTGTAGCTTTGTAAACTGCGTGTTCAGGAGTCTTGTGGAGCTAAAGTTGAAAAGGTCACCTCAACAGGAAGTGGATGCACTTGACTCCACCCCAGACAGAAAACTGCAGATGTGAAAGAGGAACAGAACACAGCAAGAGTTCTATTCATCATAGCAACTGCTTCAAGGTCCTTATTAGGAGATAAACATGTAACTAACTGTTTGATTGGTTCTGCAAATGTTCTGATCTGCTGATGTCAGAAATGGATTAAAACAGCCTGATGGCAGGAAGGATCAGAGAGAGCCACGTTGTGAGGTGACTGAGGTCAGAGGTCAGCAACCTGCAGCTCCAGAGACACATGTGGCTCTTTTATCTCTCTGGATGAAGATGAGCTAGTATTTTAGCAACATGCTAACGTTTTTGCTCATTTGTTTTAAGATAAGATAGTTTAGAGTTGCTAATATTTTAGTAAAATGCTGTTGTTTTCTGTTATTTTATTATTTATATGAAATTTTTTTTAATAATTTAGAATTTAGCTTCTATTTTAGCAACATGCCAACGTTTTTGGCTAATTAGTTTTTTAGTGGGTTTTTTTAAGATAATTTAGAGTTTAGCTAATATTTTATTAAAATTCTGATGTTTTCAGTTATTTTATTATTTATATGAATATTTTTTTTTTAATAATTTAGAATTTAGCTTCCATTTTAGCAACATGCTAACGTTTTTTGACTAAGTTAACTTACTGAGGAATTTTAGGCTATTTTGGAGTTCAGCTAGTAATTAAGCAACGAGCTAGCTTTATTTTCTTTTGACAGATTTGGCTCTAATATTTTTATGCTAATTTGAGTTTAGCTATATTTTAGTAAATGCTGATGTTTTTTCTGTTATTTCTTATCTACTGAAATAATATTTTTTTAAAAATTTGAATTTAGAATATTTTTATAGCAACATGCTAACGTTTTTGGCTAATTTGTTTTCTACTGGGTTTTTTAAGATAATTTAGAGTTTAGCTAATATTTTATTAAAATGCTGATGTTTTCTGTTATTTTATTATTTATATGAATTTTTTTTTAAATAATTTAGAATTTAGCTTCTATTTTAGCAACATGCTAACGTTTTTGACTAATTTGTTTTCTTGTGGGGTTTTTAAGATAGTTTAGAGTTTAGCTAATATTTTAGTAAAATGCTGATGTTTTCTGTTATTTTTTATCCACTGAATATATTTTTTAATAATTTAGAATTTAGCTTCTATTTTAGCAACATGCTAACGTTTTTAGCTAAGTTAATTTACTGAGGAATTTTAGGCTATTTTGGAGTTCAGCTAGTAAATAAGCAACGAGCTAGCTTTATTTTCTTTTGACAGATTTGGCCTCTAATTAGTTTTTTTTATGCTAATTTGGAGTTTAGCTAATATTTTAGCAATATGCTGATGTTTTCTGTTATTTTTTATCTACTGAATTTTTTTTTTTTATTTAGAATTTTTTTATTTTTATAATTATTTGTAATGTAAGCTTCTATTTTAGCAATATGCTAACGTTTTTTGCTAATTTGTTTTCTACTGAGGTTTTTAAGATAGTTTAGAGTTTAGCTAATATTTTAGTAAAATGCTGATGTTTTCTGTTATTTTTTTATCTATATGAATATTTTCTTTAATAATTTAGAATTTAGCTTCTATTTTAGCAACATGCTAACGTTTTTTTGACTAAGTTAATTTACTGAGGAATTTTAGGCTATTTTGGAGTTCAGCTAGTAATTAAGCAACGAGCTAGCTTTATTTTCTTTCGACAGATTTGGCCTCTAATTAGTTTTTCATGCTATTTTGGAGTTTAGCTAATATTTTAAGAATATGCTAACGATTTTAGCTAATTTGTTATCTACTGGATGTTTTAGGCTAATTTTGAGTTTAGTTTTTATTTCAGCAACATGCTAACATTTTTGGCTGATTTAATGGACAGAGAAATGTTATGCTAATTTGAAGTTCAGCTAGTAATTAAGGAACAAGCTAGCTTTTTTGCTACTAAAGCTAAAAACATTTAAAAACTCTTTTTAAGAGATAATGGCTTATTTTTAAATATTTTTTTGCTTTTGTTCGTGACAAAAGTAGACATTCATATTTATTAAAAATAAAAGAAGGTTATGAATGAAAATCCAGATTTCTTAAATCTAACATAAGTCAATGCGGCTCCTTCTAGGTTCTGATCAGTAGAAAATGAACCCAAATGACTCTTTTACTGTTAAAGGTTGCAGACCTCTGACTTAGTGTCAGCAAAGAACGTTACATGTGAATCTAAAAAGCTGACTTGTGGGGTACCTCAGGGCTCAGTCCTGGGGCCACTCTCATTCTTGCTGTATATGCTCCCTCTCTGCAAGCTAATTCAACAGTTCAGTGATGTCTCTGATCACCTCTTTGCAGATGACATCCAGCTGTACTGTTCCTTTAAGTCCTCTGAGTCCCGGTAGCGGTTTTAGGCACGGGCAGTGCGGGCAGTAGAAGTTCATAGGGAGCAGCAATAGATGAAATGGAACTCCATACGTGGTAGAGTCTGCTTCAAAGCTCAGAAGGACCAAACATGATCAGGAGAGAGAAATGAATGGATGGAGTTTGTGTCCGGTGGGATTCATGTGACACCCAGACAGACCTTAGAGGACCAGAGTCTGGAGAACAACAAAGAAGGAGAAGATCTGAGGGATTCACTCTGTTTGACTTTGGTCTCCGAGCTGGTCTCTATTGTAGGAGCGCTAAAGAACAGTAGAAACACCATAGAAGAAGATTCTGCATGAGCGTGCTGATCTGGTGTGGATACATCTACCTTCATAAACCACAGAAAGCGTGTTCTTGAACGCAGCACACGGGTGCCGCTGTGTAAACACGGTGAACCAGGTTGGATGTTCATGGAAACACTAGCATAGCGTGTTCTGTGTGTGGAGCCCAGGAGTTCTGGTTCTGTTTGGAAGTGTCCGTGCACACTCAGAGGTGCAGCTGCATGGAAAGCTGTCAGATCCAGTTTGGAACCTTCTGACTTGATCAACATTTGGACAAGTTGGAATCTTGAAGAATCACTACTGGAATCTGATCTGTACAATCTCTGATCTCTGGAATCTGATCTGTACAATCTCTGATCTAATCTCTGATCTCTGGAATCTCTGATCTGTACAATCTCTGATCTCTGGAATCTGATCTGTACAATCTCTGATCTCTGGAATCTCTGATCTAATCTCTGATCTAATCTCTGATCTCTGAAATCTCTGATCTCTGGAATCTGATCTGGAGAATCTCTGATCTCTGGAATCTGATCTGTACAATCTCTGATCTCTTTAATCTCTGATCTGTAGAATCTCTGATCTCTGGAATCTGATCTGTAGAATCTCTGATTTGTAATCTCTGATTTCTGTAATCTCTGATTTCTGTAATCTCTGATCTAATCTGTGTAATCTCTGATCTCTGGAATCTGATCTCTGTAATCTCTGATCTCTGTAATCTCTGATCTCTGGAATCTGATTTCTGGAATCTGATCTCTGGAATCTCTGATCTCTGGATTCTCTGATCTCTGTTATCTCTGATCTCTGTAATCTCTGATCTCTGGAATCTCTGATCTCTGGATTCTCTGATCTCTGGATTCTCTGTGATCTCTTTAATCTCTGATCTTTGGAATCTCTGATCTGATCTCTGATTTCTAGAATCTCTGATCTCTGAAATAATCTCTGGAATCTGGAATCTCTGATCTCTGGAATCTCTGATCTCTGTGTTCTGATCCAGGTCTGATCATCTCTGCTGAATCTGGAGACGACATCATTCTACCATGTAGAGATCCAAACATCAACCAGGATTTTATTTTAGATTGGAGCAGATCTGATCTGCAGGAGGATGAATATGTGTTTGTATACAGAGATGAACGTGTTGATCTTGAAGCTCAGCATGAATCTTTCAAGAATCGAGTGTTTCTGAAGAACAATCAGATGAAGGATGGAGATCTGTCTGTGGTTCTGAAGAACCTGAAGATGGAAGATTCTGGAATGTATGAGTGTAGAGTTCTACAAAGAGATGATCCACAGAGAGAAATGAAGCTGATCTCCACCATCACTCTGCAGGTGTCTCCTCCTCCAGGTGAACATTGAGAGTTCATCTCTGCAGGAAGCAGCTGCTGATTGATCAGTTGGAGCTTTCTGCATCTTTGTTGTTCTTCTCTGTAATCTTTGATCTTCTGATCCAGATCTAAACATCATGGCTGAACCTGGAGATGACGTCATTCTACCATGTGGAGATCCAAACATCAACCAGGATTTAGTTTTAAAGTGGACCAGAACTGATCTGCAGGAGGATGAATATGTGTTTTACTACAGGGATAAACATCCGTATCTTGATGATCAGCATGAATCTTTCAAGAATCGAGTGTTTCTGAAGAACAATCAGATGAAGGATGGAGATCTGTCTGTGGTTCTGGAGAACCTGAAGATTGAAGATTCTGGAACATATGAATGTAGAGTTCTACAGATAAATGATCCACAGAGAGAACTGAAGCTGATCTCTACCATCACTCTGCAGGTGTCTCCTCCTCCAGGTGAACATTGAGAGTTCATCTCTGCAGGAAGCAGCTGCTGATTGATCAGTTGGAGTTTTCTGCATCTTTGTTGTTCTCTGTAATCTCTGATCTTCTGATACAGATCTGATCATCATGGCTGAATCTGGAGATGACATCATTCTACCATGTGAAGATCCAAACATCAACCAGGATTCAGTTTTAAAATGGATCAGAACTGATCTGCAGGAGGATGAATATGTGTTTTTTAGAATGAACAACTCTGCAGTTTCTGAAGGTCAACCTGAATCTTTCAGGAATCGAGTGTTTCTGAATAACAATCAGATGAAGGATGGAGATCTGTCTGTGGTTCTGGAGAACCTGAAGATTGAAGATTCTGGAAGATATGAATGTAGAGTTCTACAGAGAAGCAGACAGAGATCTGTTTCAGATTCTACTCTCATCTCCATCATCAACCTGCAGGTGTCTCCTCCAGGTGAGCATTGAGAGTGAATTGATGTCAGAGTGAAAGTCAAGTCAGACGCATTCTTTTCTGATGAATGTGATGATTGCAATCTGACAAGAGGAAGAGGAGATGTAACGGATGTGGACCTTCACCTCCGTTCAAACAGAAATTGACACACGCAGGGTAGAGGTTCACAGGTTTATTCTGTAAAATATGTAAAACAAAAGAAATTTAAGAAACTTCCACTGGCAGTGGCACATCCGGCTCCCCTCTGCAGTTCTCCGTGTTCTCAGAGGGCGGGGGCCAACAAACATAACATTACAGTTATAAATTGAATTTTTTTTTTTTTCCAGAAATTAAATTCCATCAACTCAAACAACTAATACATTCAACTTTCTATGAACAAAAAGAAGTAATAAGTAAAACATGTAAAATTATAGAGGTGAATTACAAAAGTAAAATGCTCCACATGTAAAAATTAAATACACATACCTGTAAAATATGTAAAACAAAAGAAATTTAAGAAACTTCCACTGGCAGTGGCACATCCGGCTCCCTACAAAATCAAAATCAAAACGTAAAATGGCTGCGTTTCCCCGACAGTCTCTCATGTGCCTCGTGCACCTGTTCGCTAGCCAAAAAGAAATATTCTCTACTTATACAAAATGCACAAAACTTAAAATAAATAAATACAAAACTGGGTTCAAAATATAAATATATACATTTTTGTAAAAACTAATTGAATAACAAAAACAGCGTGTGAAATAAAATTTTAGAAAGATTGACAGACATTCGGCAAAGCATGGCTTACCCTCTGCAGTTCTCCGTGTTCTGAGAGGGCGGGGGTGTAGCCACCTAGCTCAACATTAGCAGGGACCGTGCGCACTTCCGGTTTTTCAAAATAAAATACACAAAAACGATAAAATTCACACAATAAAGAAAAATAAATAAAAAAAGATGCCAGAGCATTTTTAACTTTGTTACATCCACCCCCACTGAATTTTATCGAATTTGAGCCACGTACACACAGAATACTTAAAAGGTTTCTCAATGCCACAAAGGAGGAGATTCTGTAAAGAAGACCAACTATAATGTATCCAATACGGATGAAGTGGAATGAAGGACGGCCAAACCTTCAACCCAGCTACTGGTAGTGGGATGCCTTATACACCCTACAACTCTCCTGACAAATTAACTTAACTGTACAAGCTCAAATTACACTATACAACCAAATAAAACACTTCACCAATCAATAGGGAAACAAAATCTAATCTGCATTAACCTGAAACATAGATTTATAAACCTTCTTAACACTAAAGGTGTTAGGGACAACATCCTGTCGGGACATTGTCTGAATAAGTCTATTTACAGGTCTTATCAAACGTCCAAACCTGGAACGCATTTGTGATTGGACAACAGAAACATCACGCGTGGAAACAGTCTGGTCAACAGTAGGCTGAGCATTGATAGGCTGCTGAACACTGTCAAAGGTAGAGTCAGACTGTCCTGTCTTATTGACTGAAGGTGGTCCAGTCACCAGTCTTGGGTCACCTGTAGTAGACAGAACAGAACTCGCTTGTGGAGATAGCGCAGCACCAGAGACAGAGGGAGCTGGCTGGTCAGAAGCATCATCCGGAGATGAATCTGATTCAGTCAGTTGTGAAATCCATTCACCAGTTCTCCGTTCAGAGTCTGCAGGCTCAGAAGACACCAAAGATCTTACTACAATATCCGACATGGCTGGTACTGACTCCTGCTCACTTCCGCAGTCTGATTCAGTCACGTCTATACTCTGAATAGAGCAATTACTGTTGGGGGCTGAAGTGTCGTCAGGATCATCACACAACTCAACTGGAAGGAAGTTGACAGGCATCAGGAGATTTCTGTGAACTGTTTTCACTCTTCCGGAGTTGTGGTCACTGATTTTGTAAGTATGAGTGTCATGGTTAACATCCAATACTGTATAGATGGTTGACTCCCATCTATCGGCAAGTTTCTTTTTGCCTCGTTCCTTCTTGTTGGCTAGCAAAACTCGTTCTCCTATCTCAATGGTGGAGCCTTTCACCTTCCTGTTATACAGCAGAGCGTGTCTGTGTTTTTCCTTGGCTGCATGTTCTTGAGCAATACCCATTGCATCCTTCAGATCTGAGAGAAGTGACTCAACATACTTATCATAGCTTGACACAGTGGAGTCGTGAAGGACAGAACGGAACATGACATCAACAGGTAAACGTGGAACACGTCCAAACATAAGATAGAAAGGGGGGAAGCCTGTTGTCTCGTGGACAGTACAGTTATACACAAAGGTCAGGGTCTGTAACTTACGAGGCCAGTCAGCCTTCGCTACAGGAGGCAAGGCACGAATCATCCCACCAAGAGTACGATTCAGTCGCTCAGCTGAACCATTTCCCATGGGATGGTACGGTGTAGTGTGAGACTTTCGGACACCTGAAACCTTCAGCAGTTCCTTGATCAGTTGACTCTCGAAGCTCGGTCCCTGATCGCTGTGGATCCTTTCGGGAAATCCAAAAACACAAAAGTACTTGTTCCAAAGAACATTTGCGACTTGTTTAGCCGTCTGGTCTTTACAGGGGAAGGCCTGTGCCATTCGTGTAAAATGATCTGTTACAACTAACACATCGACAGATCTGTTCTGAGAATCTTCAGCAGACCAGAAGTCAATGCAAACTAGCTCGAGTGGTCTGGATGTTACAATACTGTCCAACGGAGCTCTACCTTCAGGGTCAGCTGTCTTACTAACAATACAACGCTGGCATTGGCGAACATAATCTCGCACATCTCTTTCAAGTGTCAACCAGAAAAACCGTTGTCGGGTTAAACTTAGGGTGCGAGATTGACCCTGATGGCCAGCTTCGTCATGTACACCACGAAGAACCTCAGATTTGAGTGAGACAGGAACTATGAACTGATGGCGCTTTGACCTTGATATGTTATCCTTAGAAACCCTGTACAGAAGACCATTGCACACTGTGAGCTTATCCCAGTGTTTCAAGTATCTGTTCACAGAAGTCGGCTCTTTATCACGCTCTCTTCTTGTGGGTCTACGATGTCTGTCAACATAGAACAAAACACGAGAAAGAACCCTGTCCTTTAGCTGGCTGTCACGTAAGTCTTGTTCTGCGTAAGATGGCAAGGTCTCTAAGCCAGAAGACAAAAATTGGGGCAGAGAGTGGAGAGCAGCAATGGCACGGGCTCTTGGACCTGCATCCCAACAGACATGGGACTGCAAAATGGCAGAAACTTCCTCAGATTGTAAAACCTGGGAGTGTTTTACCGGAGGGTTGGAGGAAGACTGCTGAACATTAAAGTGCACTTGGTCACTACCACAGGAAGTTCGAAAAGCCTGTTGAACAGAAGCACCAGACATATCTTGAACTTCATGGAGGAGCTCCTTGTAAGGCTCAACAACCAATCTGTGGCTCACAGGGTTTTTGACAAAGGGGATGCGACTTAAAGCATCTGCCACAGTATTTTGGTGGCCTGGAACATATTTAATGTCAAAATCATAACTGGCTAGCTTAGCCACCCAACGTTGTTCACAGCAGTCAAGCTTTGGTTTAGTCAAGATGTGAGTCAGGGGGTTATTGTCTGTCCAGACTGAGAACTTATGGCCTTTTAGCCAATGACTGAACTTGTCACATATAGCCCATTTCATGGCTAAAAACTCCAGTCTGTGTGCTGGGTAGTTTTTCTGAGATTGAGTTAGTGACTTGCTAGCAAAGGCTATGGGCCTGGCACGTGACTCTCCCTCTTTTACCTGTGACAAAACTGCACCGATTCCATCTAAAGAAGCATCGGTAGAAAGTAAAAAGGGGCAAGAGAAATCTGGGTGAGCTAGAACTACTGCATTTAGGAGACTGTCTTTTAATGTGTCAAAAGCCTGGACACAATCAGTAGTCCAGTCGGAAGCTGACAGTTTTCTGCACTGTAGCCTGGCTCTATTATTTCGTGTTTTCCTTTTTCCACCTTTGAGAAGGTCAAACAATGGCTTAGCTTTGGCAGAATAACCTGGCACAAAATGCTGATAGTAATTCACCATCCCCAAGAATGACCTCAGTCGTTTTTGGGAAGGAGTCACACCATCCGGCTCCATCAGATCAGCACATGACATGTTTGAAATACTTTCGACTTTGCCTGGGTCTGTTGAAACGCCATTTTCATCAATGATATGGCCCAGAAATCTCACAGACCTCCGCAAGAAAAAACACTTTTTAGGGGACAACTTCAAATTATGACCACGCAGTCTGCTGAACACCATCTCAAGGCGTTTAAGTGCTGTGTCCTCATCTGGCGCAAAGACCAAGAGATCATCCAAGTAGCATAGCAGACTTAGATAGTTTTGATCTCCAAAGATGCTGGTCATCATGCGCATGAAGCTGCCCGGACTGTTACAGAGGCCTTGCGGGAGGCGATTGTACTCAAACAGACCCATTGGAGTGGTGAAAGCCGAGTACTTCCTGTCATCTTCATGGAGTGGCATGTTATAAAAGCCAGATGTCAAATCCATGGTGCTGAAAAAACAGTTCCCGCCAAGTGATGCCAGGCAGTCTGCCTGATGGGGAAGTGGGTGGGCATCTTTCAAAGTTCTTTTGTTCAGCCACCGAAAATCAGTGCAAATGCGGAGGTCCCATTTTTCTTCCACACAAGACCAATGGTGATGCATACTCCACTGGTCGACTTTCTGATTATCTCCTTTTCTTCCATTTCCGACAACACCTGCCGCAACTTTTGGTACTGACTCGGTGGCACACGACGGTAAGGGAGCCTGAAAGGTCTGCTGTCTGACAAGTGGATGCGGTGCACAAAGCCCTTGGCTTCACCACAGTCCAAATGATGTCGTGAGAAGACATCATGGTACTGCAACACTAGATTAGTGAGTTTTCGTTTATATTCATCGGACACTTCACAAGAGTTAACATCAAGAGCAGAGAGGCCCAATGACCCAAGCTGTTCATCAGCATGCTCAGCGCCCTCTGCAGATGGCATAGATGACGCTGTGCAGCTGGACAGCTGCATCACACTCCCGTCCCTAGCTTCCTCGATGTCCTCAAGTGCAACACATGGAAAAACATCAGCTAACTTCGCATTGCGCCTAATCAACACTGGCTTATCAGAGGTGTTTATCAGCTTTAGTGGAACCCATCTATCACCCCACAATGATGTTACAACTTTAGCAACCAAGATGTTTCTGGGAGCTGAGCGGGAGGAAGTGGGTTGGGTCAGCACAGTAGCTCCCAAGGACACAGGAGTGTTCTTTGGCAGCTTACCCCAAACAAGATACTCACGGCCAGGTTCTACGCAAGTAGCTGAATTGCATCTCACTGTGCCGATTTTGTCTGGGACAGACTCACCTTGCCATGGGTTCAGGCCAGAGAGCATAGAGAGAAACTGCATTAATTCTGGGTCTCTAGAAGAACCAGAACTGGACACTGTCTGCCAATAGGAATCACTTTTCTTTGACTTTCGCAAAATATGCTTAATGACATTAGCTCCAAGAATGATGTCATCATGTTGACCCTGGACCACGAGGGTAGGAACTAAAATTCTACATCCATAGATTTCCATGTCTAACTCAAAAGCACATTTAGGCTTAACACGAAGTCCACCGCATCCGACCAGAACCACATCGACACTTAACTGTTTATCATCAGTAAGAGCACCAGCCTCTCTCAGTTTCTGCACTGTACTCTCATTAATGCTGCATGCCATAGAACCGCTATCCAGCATTCCACCCAACTTCACTAAACCACCGATAGTCACAGGTGTGTAAAAGAGGCTGTCACTGCTGCCTATTTTGTGGATGTTTTGGTATACAACAGTTTCATGACTAGAATTTGACTCAAGCGCGGAGGAGTAGACAGTTTCTGCGTCAGACCGATTATCAAAATGGGAGTATAATCCAAGACCCGTACTGCCTCCCTCCAAATACAGGTCACTCAGTTTCCCTGAGACTGGGAAGGTGGAGACTTTGGAGTAATGAGGGGGCATTGTGGTTTAGTGTGACCTGGAGCAAAACATTCAAAGCAAAGCCTGTCAGACAGACAGTGAGAGACTGTAGAGTGGCCCTTATCTCTGCACACCTTGCAGCTCTGCTCTTTTTGATGTCTCTGACGGTAACGGGAGGGACCCCTGTATTCAGCAGCACGTGAACTACGAAGCTGCACCCTTTCCATCGCTTCCTCAAACATCCCAACCATACGATTCAGAAGTCTCTCCTCTGACTGTTGCAGGTTCTGAGCCACCATACTTTGAGTGCTAGGAGCACAATGAGGCTCAACTCGATCATGAATGGGTGGAGGATGGCCATTAGAACTGTGTGAAGCCTGTAGTTTCACAGCAGGAGGGGGAGAGCGACTGACTGCTTTATGGGTTTGCTCAAGAACCTGTGCTTCCAATAACTGAGGAGTTTGCTGTGCTTGGGCCACTGTTGCAGTGTGAACTTTAAGCTGTGTTGGTGTGGAGGTGCGGGTGTATGCTCTCACTTCTCTCTGATGAGCATCAATTCTCAGCTGCACTTCCTTTGATGTCCACTCGTGAATGGGTTTCCACTTAAATGTGGATGACAAGTCGGGATCTGGGCAATGTTTGACAAACATGAGAGCCACCTCATTATTTAAACCGCTTGTCACATGTCCTTGTCTCTGCATACTCTCTTGAGCTCTATCAGCTGCTTTGTTCAATCTTATCCAGTAATCGACTGGATTTTCTCTATGCATGGGCAGAGTGGCATAGAAGTCTGCAAGGGGAAGGCATGAAGATGCTTCACTGAAGTAACGAAGAAGAACATCATAGATCACGGCAGGCTTCTCCTCACTGGAGAGGTCTGGGTCACCACGAAGCGTAATTTTAACTATGTCTCTGGCTTTGCCAAGCAAATGTGCTAGGATTTCTTCCGCCTGATCTCGCAATAGAGTCCCCCGTTTCTTGAGATGCGTCTTAGTCATGTCAATCCAGTCCTGGACTGAAACTTTGTCAGAACCGTCACCTTTAAATGTCTGGAGGTCTTTGTCAGGTGTGACGTGAACGGTCACCTGGGGTGGGTCAGATTTGCTCTCATTACGTTGATAAGAAACATTGTGAGGGGTGCTCTGAGCATCACCGGACAAATTAACCGCACCAACAGACATCAGCTTGGCCACAATTGATTCACCAATTTGGGCACCTAACTGACCCATCATGTCTGTAAGATGGTGAATGGCATGTACATCACTGCCTGGGGTGGATGTTTGCACATTATCAGTGTTAAACCCACCAAAATCATCAAAACCCTGACATTCACCCGATTTTGTTTCTACAATGTTAGAAGCAGCGCTTGGACGACCCACATTTCCACCATTAGCTTCCAGCTTCCATAACCCTCTACCTCTACCCTTAGGTAAAAAAGGTGTAACAAAATCATCCATTGTAGATCTAGTTGATGTACTGGTTATTAACAATACTTGCGTTGTGAAACAAATGAAATATTAGGGCCGTAAAAGAACAAGAAAATTTCAAAATAATGCAGAGAGATAAGTCAGAAGGAAAAAAAAATATTCAAATGACCCAGAAATGTCCTTATTGTAGTACCAACACACAATTGGGTACCAGCTTGAAGTCTTGTGAAGTGTAGACCAGCAACAGGGCAACCACGGTGATCAGCGTTGTGCAGATCTGGAGATCCAAAGGGTCACGGCACCAGTGTAACGGATGTGGACCTTCACCTCCGTTCAAACAGAAATTGACACACGCAGGGTAGAGGTTCACAGGTTTATTCTGTAAAATATGTAAAACAAGAAATTTTAAGAACTTCCACTGGCAGTGGCACATCCGGCTCCCTCTGCAGTTCTCCGTGTTCTCAGAGGCGGCGGGCCAACAAACATAACATTACAGTTATAAATTGAATTTTTTTTTTTTTTCCAGAAATTAAATTCCATCAACTCAAAACAACTAATACATTCAACTTTCTATGAACAAAAAGAAGTAATAAGTAAAACATGTAAAATTATAGAGGTGAATTACAAAAGTAAAATGCTCCACATGTAAAAATTAAATACACATACCTGTAAAATATGTAAAACAAAAGAAATTTAAGAAACTTCCACTGGCAGTGGCACATCCGGCTCCCTACAAAATCAAAATCAAACGTAAAATGGCTGCGTTCCCCGACAGTCTCTCATGTGCCTCGTGCACCTGTTCGCTAGCCAAAGAAATTATTTCTACTTATACAAAATGCACAAAACTTAAAATAAATAAATACAAAACTGGGTTCAAAATATAAATATATACATTTTTGTAAAAACTAATTGAATAACAAAAACAGCGTGTGAAATAAAATTTTAGAAAGATTGACAGACATTCGGCAAAGCATGGCTTACCCTCTGCAGTTCTCCGTGTTCTGAGAGGGCGGGGGTGTAGCCACCTAGCTCAACATTAGCAGGGACCGTGCGCACTTCCGGTTTTTCAAAATAAAATACACAAAAACGATAAAATTCACACAATAAAGAAAAATAAATAAAAAAAGATGCCAGAGCATTTTTAACTTTGTTACAGAGACACTTCTCATCTTCATCATCTCATCATCATCATCTCTGTCTCTGCAGGAGAAGAAGGAGAGTTTGTAGGCAGTCGTGTTCGTCTTGTTGTGTTGGCTGCATCAGTTCTCGTTGTTCTGGTTCTTCTTCCTGTTGTTCTCTGGATCTCCAAGAAGAAAACATCTTCAATCCAAAGTTCCATCAAGCAGCAGAATCCTGAAGATGAAGATTGTATCTAAATAATCCCAGCTAACATGTGAGCTGCAGCTGTTGATGAAGCTGTGGTGTTCATGCAGTGAGTGTTGATGTTCATCAACCTGAACGTCTCTTCTGTCCTGCTTTCATCACAGTAACATGGAGTCATCCTCCAATCACAAGCAGCATTCAAACAGAGCCTCAGCATTTCAACATGGCCGCCTTATTGCTAAGCAGCTGTTCTGAATGTGCTAGCTAGCTAACGTTAAGCCTTTCTTCATGTCAGAGCAGATTGGACCAGAGTCAACTAAGATCGACGTGTTCTGAGGTGTGTCTAGAAGAGTTCTGATCAGTATTATTGATCTCTGATCTGATGTTTGTTTTCATCATGTTTGTTGCTCGTTATTGTCATGTCAGCTTCTCTGGCTTTCTCTGTCGCGTGTTTGTTGGGTGTTCTGGGTTCTATTTGTTGACAATTTTTTACCTTGAACTTATGGTTCGAGCTGGTAGTATGTTGCGCATCACTCTTTTGACGGATTATGAGAGGTGAAAGGAGTCTGACGGTAGATTTGTGCGTAACTTAAGCTGTGTGTAACAGGTGATCTGTGTGTATTTTATAAAGATTTTTTTGTGTAATTCGTTTCAAGCTGTTGTAATTTTAATTTGTGCATGTGTAAATTGTAACTTTTACATTTTTGTAACTTTTTTACTTTTGCACAAAATTTATTTTATGAGTTATAAATCAAGAATTAAGCTCGCACAAATCAGAGTGAGTCTATTTCCTCTCCAGAGAAATCTCCTTCTGAATCCAGACTGATCGACGTTATAGATTAGAGTTAGAGGTCTGTGTCAGACTGACTGCTTTGTAGAAACTTTATTGTTCACAGAGAGAATGGACAGAAACAGGAAAACTCCAGATCAGAGTTTTAATCTGAAAAACAAAGATTCAGTTTGAAGGAAATGTCTCCATCTAGTGGTCATTCTGAGGAACTGCAGCCAGACTGCTGATGGCGGGAAGAGCCTCGTTTTTATCATGGAAGGACGTTTTTTTAAACTTTATTAACAACCAACAGAATACAACAACAGAGTGAATGTCTCAGGAGGAAATAAAATGTGTAGAAATTGTAGAAAAAAAAAACAAACAAACAAAAATCATAAAATAAAATAAGAAGGGGTTCAATATACTTTACATTTTTCAAAAATCAAATTAGTTCATATTGCTATATTAGGAAGACGCCTGTTTTTTTTATTAACTTTATTGCAAACATCAATTTCGATACAAAAAATGTGCAAAATAGCCATTTTACGTGTATACAAACATTATAAACTATTAAATAAAAAAAGGAAGACGCCTGGTGGTCCGTCGCTGCCTAATAATGATGACGTCACGGTGCCGCCATCTTGGATGGGTCTCAGATCCTGCAGGTCTATTGTTTACAGTGAGGAAGGTGCATTTATGATTAAAAAAACACTTTTTCTTATAAATTGAACACAATCTGACATATGATAAATATGAATTTGATAAGCAAAGTATTATTTTATAAATGTTTGAAAGATTCAGGAGAAAAAAAAAAAAAAAAAAAACACGATAAAAAATAAACTTACAACCACATCAAACATTTTTTAGGCATCTTATTAGAAAAAAATAAGAAACCCAACATTTAAATTCATGATCTTTTACATGGAGTAATAAATCCAGAACATGCCTCTCTGGTTTAGACACTTACAGAATAATGATATTATGATAAATATCCTACATTGTCCTTTAACTGACCACCAAGCTGATCGCCTACATATTTACACATAATTACATATACTACATATATTTTTGCGTGCATATGATACGCAGTTGCAGCCCATTCAAAACAACAGGAGCTGCTTTTAGGTTTCGTTTTGATCACGTGGTCGGATGTTTAGGTTTCTCCGGATCACGTGACTATTCACGTGACTTTTGAGTTTCTGCCATAGACTGTAAAAACACTGGACAAAACAAGCAATGAGGTCTCCCATTGGAAATTGTAGATCATTCGACAGAATGTCCTTATTTTATTACCTCACAGGACACCGTAGCCCTGAAGGTCAAACGATAGGCGTGTTTGAGTTGACTTGCGCCTCGCCTGCTTCGTCGGCGAGACCAAGCTGCTGCAGGAGGGGGCGGAGAAAGGCGCCTGAGATGAAGGTGAACGACGAGACTGTACGAGAACGAGGAGTTGGGGGTTGTCCTCAACATTCGGCTGAATTTTAATACGCCACTCCTCCTAGTATGATCTGTACTGTTATGTCTTTCATAGTATTTTTTTACAACTCTTAGAGTAAAACAGATAAAAAAAATAGTCGGGGGATTCATCACATGTACACAGTCCCAAATAAATAGATAAAATAATAATTAAAGTTCATTTTCAAGACAACTATGACACAAATAACCACAGATTATTTAAAATCTTGTATATTTTTTCATCAGCGATTCACTACCTTCCAGAAAAAGTAAGAAAAATACACATATTTCCTTCATTTAGCACCAGTTATTTCACATTAAACTACAAAAACTTTCAGGACACCGTTTCCCACAATGCATTGTTTTGTAGTCTTCAAGGTGGCTTGCAGCCAGCACAGTACCTATTTTCTGGCTGCGCTGGCTTAGGAAGGCGCCTTGAACCCGCCCCTTTCTCGCGATACTTCATGTCGTCGCAAATGTGACGTCGGTGACAGAAACTAACCAGCATGCACCGCAATCCAGGCGATCTGCGCAGCGCCGCGTCCGCCTGCATGATCTCAAACATGCCTATTAAGAAACCAGTAAATGTAGATCATCTTCATCATCGTCCTCTCTCTAATGAACCTTTAATGAGTCGATGGAGCAGAAGAATCACTTGTGATGAACAAATGATGAACAAAGTGTTGGAGGTTATGTGGACGACATGTTGTTGTTTTAAGGTCTCTTTAGTTCAGTTTGGGTCGAGTTCCTGGTTCCTTTAGCATCTGGAGGTAAATAATTTATACCAATGATGTGGATCTCTGATAAACTCTATCAAGCTAACAGCTAACAGCTAGGAGCTAACAGCTAGCAGCTAACAGCTAGCAGCTAACAGCTAACAGATTAGTAGTTGACCTAAACCAGAGAAAAGCAGCTATCAGCTCCACTGTTTCAGTCTCTGTGTTTCCAGTTGCTTGAATCTTAATAGAAAAGTTCATCAACATTTTCCCATAAACAGAAATGACTTTAATATTCCTGAACAGGTTGATGTCTGAACCAGACAGATTCTGTTTGTTCTGTTCTCTACTAAATGTGTCACATCATGGATGTTCACGTTTCCTGTCCTGCAGTCTTTCAATGTTGTTTTCAGGCTGGACTGGATTGGATTTCCTAAGATTCATGTCTAACTTTTATGTTTTCATTTATAGTCTGTGCTGGTTGAAGGACTAATGAAGTTTTATCAAACTGTTTAAATTATTATTAGTCCATGCTTTGAAAGGTTATGAGAGAATTTCTTATTTTATTTATTAAGATGTTAAATGATTCAACTCTCTAAGTAGTTCTTGTTCTGATTATAAGCTGTTAATCATCTCCACCACTAGGTGGCGCAAGCGGTTGGTTTGGGAGTTGTTGTAACTGATGTAAAACTGCAGAAGAAGTCTGTGATTTAATAAAATGAAGATATAGCAACTGTACATGACCTGATTATTGAAAACACGGACACGACACGTCTTTCACCAAATCTCTGATTTTATTGCACATTCTTCTTTAAAAGTTTAAATTTTAAATTTTTTTCATTACTATAGATAAACCTATGGATGTTTTTATCAAAAAGTTTTAGTTAATTTATTATTTCTTTTCATTAAAATACGTTTTTAATTTAAATACCTAAAACATGTTTGATTTGGTGATAAGTTTGTTATTGTTTTACCTCCCCTCATAATGAACATTTATGAAATAGTCATTTGCTTATTTAATAAATATTCTTTATTCATATGTGAGATTATGTCGTAAAGTATAATATAACGTGTTTCTTATTGCTATAAAAGCACCTTCCTCATTGTAAACAACAGATCTGCTGGCGCTCAGATCTATCCAAGATGGCGGCACCGTGACGTCATCACTAACTAGCAGCGACAGCCCAGCAGGCGGCTTCCTAAAGGAAATTCAAACTAATTTAATTTTAGACAAGTTTAAAGTATATTGAACCCCAAAGGTTTTTGGATTGTTGTCACTTTTTTCTCTTTTATGTTTATGATTTTTGTTTGTTTTTCTACAATTTGTACCAATTTTATTTCCTCCTGAAACATTCACTTTGTTGTTGTATTCTGTTGGTTGTTAATAAAGTTTTAAAAAAAACGTCCTTCCTTCCCTCATGATAAATCGAGGCTCTTCCTTTCTGTCTATAAAAGGTCATAAAACCGCCACCAGCAGTCTGGCTGCAGTTCCTCAGAATGACCACTAGATGGAGACATTTCCTTCAAACTGAATCTTTGTTTTTCACATTTAAAACTCTGATCTGGAGTTTTCCTGTTTCTGTCCATTCTCTCTGTGAACAATAAAGTTTCTACAAAGCAGTCAGTCTGACACAGACCTCTAACTCTAATCTATAACGTCGATCAGTCTGGATTCAGAAGGAGATTTCTGCACACGCTCAGTAGAGACCGTTTACAGGAAGCAGCTGCTCTTCCAGGAAGCTCCTCCTCCTGCAGGCGGAGCCTCAGATGTGTTGGTGTTTGTGTGAGGAAAACAAAGGAAGAGTGTAGAAATGTTTATTCCAGAAGAAAGATGATGAAGAGCTTCTTCACCATCACATGAGTTGCTCCAGAGAAAGCAGATGAAGCAATACAGCAACAAACATGATGAACAACATCAGATCAGAGATCAATAATACTGATCAGAACTCTTCTAGACACACCTCAGAACACGTCTTCAAGTTCACTCTGGTCCAATCTGCTCTGACATGAAGAAGGCTTAACGTTAGCTAGCTAGCACATTCAGAACAGCTGCTTAGCAATAAGGCGGCCATGTTGAAATGCTGAGGCTCTGTTTGAATGCTGCTTGTGATTGGAGGATGACTCCATGTTACTGTGATGAAAGCAGGACAGAAGAGACGTTCAGGTTGATGAACATCAACACTCACTGCATGAACACACACAGCTTCATCAACAGCTGCAGCTCACATGTTAGCTGGGATTATTTAGATACAATCTTCATCTTCAGGATTCTGATGCTTGATGGAACTTTGGATTGAAGATCTTTTCTTCTTGGAGATCCAGAGAACAACAGGAAGAAGAACCAGAACAACAGAAACTGATGCAGCAATCAGACCAAGATGACCACGACTGCCTCCATCTCCTCCTCCTCCTTTGTGTTGTCCTTCTTTCTCTCCTGCAGAGACAGAGATGATGATGATGAGATGATGAAGATGAGAAGTGTCTCCTCTTCCTCTTCCTGCAGAGTCTCATCAACAACATCTTCAGATCTGAGACCTTTCACTCTGACATCAATTCACTCTCAATGCTCACCTGGAGGAGGAGGAGGAGGAGGAAGAGGAGGAAGAGGAGGAGGAGCCAGAGGAAGAGGAGGCAGAGGAAGAGGAAGAGAAGGAGGAGGAAGAGGAGGATAAGGAGGAAGAGGAAAAGGAGGAGGAGGAGGAAGAGGAGGAAGAAGAGGAGGACACTCTCAATGCTCACCTGGAGGAGGAGGAGGAGGAGAAGGGGGAAGAGGAGGAGGAGGAAGAGGAAGAAGAGGAGGAGGAGGAGGAAGAGGAGGAAGAGGAAGAGGAGGAAGAGGAGGAGGAAGAGGAGGAGGAGGAAGAGGAGGCGGCGACACTCAATTCTCACCAGGAGACACCAGCAGGTTGATGATGGCGATCGGAGGACGTTGATCAGCTGATCTCCTGCTTCTTCTCTTCATATCTTTACATTCATATGTTCCAGAATCTTCAATCTTCAGGTTCTTCAGAACCACAGACAGATCTCCATCCTTCACCTGATTCTTCTTCAGAATCACTCGATTCTTGAAAGATTCAGGTCGACCTTCAGAAACTGCAGAGTTGTTCATTCTAAAAAACACATCTTTATCCTTCTGCAGATCAGTTCTGGTCCACTCCAAAACTGAATCCTTGTTGATCTTTGCATCTCCACATGGTAGAGTGACGTTCTCTCCAGGTTTAGCAGTGATGTTCAGATCTGCATCAGAAGATCAGAGATTACAGAGAAGAACAAACAATATGCAGAAAACTGATCAATCAGCAGCTGCTTCCTGCAGAGACAGGAGGCTGAAGAGGAGGAAGAGGAGGAGACACAGACTCTCTCAATGCTCACCTGGAGGAGACACCTGCAGATGGATGCTGGAGATCAGCTTCAGTTCTCTCTGTGGATCATCTTCTTTAACAACTCTACATTCATATCTTCCAGAATCTTCCGTCTTCAGGTTCTTCAGAACCACAGACAGATCTTCATCTTTCATCTGATTGTTCTTCAGAAACACGCGATTCTTGAAAGATTCATGTTGATCATCAGGATAAGTATGGTTATCCCTGTATAAAAATACATATTCATCCTTCTTCAGATCAGTTCTGATCCACTCTAAAAGAAAAACCTCGTTGATGTTTGGATCTCCACATGGTAGAGTGATGTTCTGTCCAGGTTCAGCAGAGATGATCAGATCTGGATCAGAACACAGAGATCAGAGATTATACAGATCAGATTCCAGAGATCAGAGATCAGAGAATCTACAGATCAGATTCCAGAGATCAGAGATTAGATCAGAGATTCTACAGATCAGATTCCAGAGATCAGAGATTCCAGAGATCAGAGAATCTACAGATCAGATTCCAGAGATCAGAGATTAGATCAGAGATTCTACAGATCAGATTCCAGAGATCAGAGATTCCAGAGATCAGAGAATCTACAGATCAGATTCCAGAGATCAGAGATTAGATCAGAGATTGTACAGATCAGATTCCAGAGATCAGAGATTGTACATATCAGATTCCAGTGATTCTTCAAGATTCTAACTTGTCCAAATGTTGATCCAGTCAGAAGGTTCCAAACTGGATCTGACAGCTTTCCATGCAGCTGCACCTCTGAGTGTGCATGGACACTTCCAAACAGAACCAGAACTCCTGGTTCTAGCTCTGTCACTGACGTGGGTGAAGGAGCTTCTTGAACTGCTTTCATCTTTAGCTGAGAGAGGATGAGTCCTGTTTTATCTACTCTGTGTCCCAGAAAAATGACTTCCTTCTCCAGGAACTGACATTTGCTCCTTTTTAAACACAGACCTGACTCATCAAGTCTTTGGAGCACTTGATCCAAAATCTGAATGTGTTCTTTTTCACTTTTACCGTTCAAAATAATATCATCCAGATATCTGGATACATTTGGGATGTCCTGTAACACACTCTCCATGGTCCTCTGAAACATGTCAGGACTAGAACTCAGTCCAAAAGGAAGACTTGTTTGTGTGTGTTCACTGTAAAAAGGAAGACTTGTTTGTGTGTGTTCACTGTAACATACTTCCTTCATACAAGATGATCTGCTGACATGCATGACTCTGTCTAACTCTGTATGTTTCTCCTCCTGACAGACATGTATTCAGGCAGTGTGGCGGCTCTGGAATGAGGTACACTGTGCTAGATGATTAGTCCCTTCACATCTGAAACCCTTTCTTTAGTCTCTGCTGTTTACAGCAACACTGCAGCTGCTGACCTCCTCCTCCTCTTCCTCCTCTTCCTCCTCCTCCTCCTCCTCCTCCTCCTCCTCCTCCCCTCCTCCTCCTCCTCCTCAGCTCTATCAAAAGTCTTCTGACAGCAGTTTCTGATGAATTCTGTCTTCATTGATGCCACAAACCAGCTGATCCCTCAACATCACAGTCAAAGTATCTCCAACATGACTGTCCTGCTCCAGCTTCCTCACTTCACCCTCATCATCCTCCACACTCTCATCAGGTTTTCTCTTCCTCCTATTAATATGAAAACATCTACGTTCTCTCACTGGGTTTGAAAATGTTCCTTCAACAGCTTCACCAACTCCTGATAGGATCATTCTCATGGACAAACTTTATTGACATTTCTGGTTTATTTTGATCTCATCTGAAGTTCTGGAAACAGACGAACCGACCAGAACCAAGAACACAGAAGAACCGAGGAACAACATCGTTGGAGATTCTATTGCGCAGATTAGAAAACTGCGCTGACGTCATGTTGTGGGCGTGGTCTGTTGATTGACAGCTCAGTGAAAAACAACACTCCCTTTATCTGGTCCCGTTCAAATTCTATCGTTTTATTTACCGTTACAGTACCGATACCGGTTCTGATGGTTCTCGTTTCTCCTCCATCAGTAATTTATTTATTTCTTTGTTTCTAATGAACAGAATCATCGCGAGATTTCACTTCCGCATTCAGACTCTGAAACAATCATCAAACCGAGAAATTCTAAAGATTTATCGAGTTTATAAGTTTATATTTATCTCACCTGAAGATCCAGAAACAGATGAACCGACCAGAACCGAGAACAGAACAGAACCGAGGGTCCACATGTTGGAGATTCAACTGCGCAGTTTGTCTTCGGAGTCTTTTCCGGTATTTCAGAGGCGTGGTTAACTGTATCCGAGGGAGCTGCTTTGGCTCCTCCCCCTGGTGTTTTTTTTCCCTTCAAAACTTTATTTAACAATTGCAAGTAGCATACAACAAATTACAAGAGAAAGAACATGAACACACTAAGGACAAAACATGTATAAACATACATGAATACTGATGGTTTTCATATAATCTATTATCAACAACAGAAGTCAGAATGTTTCTGTTTTTATTTTTCATTAATTTAAAGAATCAAAATACAAACAAATCTCTCTGCTACTTGTACTGAAGATGATCTGGTTTTAGATTATCTGTTTTTATGAATATGGAACTTTCCTACAATTATCAGAAATTAAAAATTAAATCAGATTTATTGTTTAAAAGTTCACCAAAAAGAATATGATTATTCCCTAAATTTACTGAAACAGAAAATTTTGACGAGCAAAAGAAATAAAAATCTTCCCTAAAACTATCATGTATACAGTCAATAAATAAATGATCTATTGTTTTTAGATATTTCTCATAAAAACTACATGATTTATCTTGAAAACTGAACCGTAATCTGAGAAGTTCTTTGCACGGATATACATCATTTATTATTCTAAAATGAACTTCTCTTGATTTTGGAATGATTTGATATTTGATCAGATCAGATTTGAAATGAACCATTATTTCCTCTTTGGTGTAATTTTGTGAGATTTGATTTCTGTTAGAGAATTTAGTAAAAATCTCTTCTCCAAAGGAAACTCGTATGAATGAATTAGAGAAATGGGATCTGGTGATTGGACTGATCAAAATCACATTTTAAAAGAAAATGAATACCTCCTAGTTCAAAATAAACTCTGAAAGGTAAATGAAACCAGAAACTGTTTTCATCTTTAGAAATGATGTGAGCCAATTTATTTGAATCATCTCAAATATCCTTAAATCCACCATCACTACAATCCCTGACTATTGCTGCTTTCTTCATGTCATGTTTTGTTTTTCCATATAAAACTTGTCTATTGTTTTTTTCACAGACTTGGGGATAGACAGTGAATATGCAAGGTAGATCAATCTACAGCAGGGGTGGGCAAACTACGGCCCGGGGGCCACATGCGGCCCCTTAGGCTACTTAATCTGGCCCTCCAAGTTAAAATACATTGAATCAAAAATCCTAATTATTGGTTTATTTCCATTGTATTTCTGGTTTCTTCTCATGAATGGTGTTGTTTCTCTGGCGTTCTTGTGTGTTTTTTTTCTGAGTCAGAAGGCGATTTTTCGGATATATTTGAGTTTGCATTTTCCTCTGAAGAACATCAACCCATTGGATCACCAAAAAGAGAACAAAAATCAAAATTTAGAAATTAAAATTCCCAAATTTTCTGCTTTTAAATGAATATATGTGAATTTTAATCCAAATTAAAGCATGTTTTTCTCTAAATTCCATATTATCTTTTTAGTTTATGAGGTTGATTACCAAATCTCTCCTTCCATCTGCTCCTTGTCCGGCCCTTATGCCAAATTTTAGAACCCTTTCTGGCCCACAAATCAAAAAGTTTGCCCACCCCTGATCTAGAAAGACGTTCCATTCAGGTGAGAAACCCTCTGTCATAAATACAAATGTCACATTATGACCACTAATTTAAATGAAGTTGACATTTTTCCTAAACTTATTATTTTCTTCCACTATTGTAGCATTTTTAGAGATATTGATACCAATATATTTTACTGCACTTTTAACCAGAATATTATGAATGTCAGATTGTAGAGAATTGTGTATCAGTAATAATTCACATTTATTAAGGTTTAATTTTAAGACAGATGCTTTGGAAAAGAAATCCACAGTCAGGAGAATTTCTGGGATTTGATCCCTGTCCTTCATGAATATAGTCGTGTCATCTGTCAACTGACTGATTGCTAACTGTTCCTCTAACATACTGAGCTTAGAAAATGTAGAATTTTTAATAAGTATAGATAACATTTCTGCTGCAGTTATGAAAAGTACAGGTGAGATTGGACAGCCTTGATTGATTCCCTCATCACAGATTTGGAAGAAATGTCATTTGGTAATTTAACTACATCATTTGTGTCATTATAAATGTTTTGAATAACATTTATGAAATTAGATCCAAATACAAATAAATCTAAAGTATGAAACATAAACTCATGCTCCATCGTGTCAAACGCTTTAATGTATGGGTGTAACGAATCACAAAACTCACGGTTCGGATCGTGTCATGGTTTTGGGGTCACGGTTAAGATAATTTTTCGGATCAGTGAAAAGTGGAAAAAAAAAACAAGATAAAAGCTAAATTAATGTTTGGAAAATCGTACAGGCATATTCAATAAGCATATAAAGTACCTCACACATGCACAATATTTACATATGCAACATCAAAACATTTGGTCATTGATGTCATGCCTGCCCTGCTCCACCCCCTCAAGGCGATCTTGCCCTGATTTCCGTCACCTGTGCCTGTGCCTACTTAAACCAGCTCCTGCATCTCAGCTTTGCCGGAACGTCTCAGCCTTACAGCCACGACTACCTGCTCCTGAAAAGCTCCAGACCCTGTTCATCCATTCCACTCTGACCTGACCTGACCTGACCTGACCTGACCTGACCTGACCTGACCTGACCTGACCTGACCTGACCTGACCTGACCTGACCTGACCTGACCTGACCTGACCTGACCTGTTTCTGCCTCTCGACCACCCGTTCAGCCTGCTCCCCTTTTGCCTTTTGTGAGTAGAGTACCTCTCTCCATCTCTCCTGGATTGATCCCTGTGCACCAGACCCTCCTTCAGCCTTGGACCTTCCTTCTGGATCACGGACATTTCACCCCCCTCCTCCTCCTCCCTTTGCTGCTGTGTGTCCTGTGCCTCATCCTGAGCAGAGATCACTCTCCAATCCTCCCAGCCACTACTCCATCTTCACGACAAGTTCTGCACCTCCTGGTGGCTGGAGGAGATCCCTGCACTGACTCACCTGTTCCTGCTCATCCTCCTGCAGCCTTCAATAAATCTTTGTGATCTGCTCCTGGTCTGCTCTCTTTTGGCTTGTCCACAGAACCACCAAAGCTGACAATTGAGGTCTATTTATTAGAACAGAACATAATTAAACTTTGAACACAAACACAATAATAAAATATGTAGTTTCTGTATAAATGTGCCTGTCTTTAGACTAAATCTACAAAAACTAAGAGAAAAGAATGTTCAAAAATAGTGTTGAAAATATCAAATTTATCTGGAATTCCCCTTAAAATGAAAAAAAATATTCTCATTCCACCCAGTCTAAGTTAAATAAATAAAACAGTTGAAATAATTTTTGGTATTGTTTTATTGAAACGAACTGTGGGAACATTTAAATATTTAAAATAATAATTGTTTTCTATAAAACGTGGCTCTTCCGTGAGAGGTTTTACCAGTGATTTTTGGACTATTTGGCTTGCCATATGATCGGCCCCTGATGGCACCAGCGAGTCGGTTACAGAGCGGTTTCTTTCCTGTGCAGGACTGTTGCTGGTCTTAACTGGGAGATTCTTTGAATCCAGTATGAATGGAACTTTATTAATATCCCAAGGGATAAATTTATCTGTTATGACACCCATATATCTAAAACATTTTACAAACACAAATATTCTTATGAACATAAATATACATATGAGTAATACACACCTATCTACAATAACTATATACTATACAATACTATGCAAAACTATACAACACAATACTATACAGTACAATACAATATAAAACTATACAATACAATAATATACTATACAATGCAATACTGTACAATAATTTTATATACACATATTAACCTATTAAAATAAATAAATAAATTCAAACATTTAAACAGCAGTGTTGTGCAGTCTGATGACTGTACAGAGGAATGATCTACGGTAGCGCTCGTTTCTACACTGGGGGTGTCTCAGTCTGCTGCTGAAGGAGCTTTTCAGCCCCATCAGAGTCTGATGCAGAAGGTGAGAGCTGTTGTCCATGATGGATCTGAGTTTGGACAACAGAGTCCAGCCAGCAGCCCAGGACAGAGCTGGCCCTCCTCACCAGCTTGTTGATTTTCTTCCTGTCCCGGTCAGAGCAGCTCGCCTCCCAGCAGACAACAGCGTAGAAAACAGCCGAGGCCACCACAGAATCATAGAACGTCCTCAGCAGATGTCTGCACACCCCAAAGGACCGCAGTCTCCTCAGAGGTGGGATCGACTTTGACCTTTCTTGTAAAGGTCGTCGATGTTGTGGGACCAGTCCAGTTTGTTGTTCAGGTGAACACCCAGGTACTTGAAACTGTCAACAGTGACTATTTCATCTCCCTGGATGTTCACCGGTGTGTGGGTCACCGTCCTTCTATGGAAGTCCATCACCATCTCCTTGGTCTTGCTGGTGTTCAGACACAGGTGGTTGTTCTCACACCAGCTCACAAAGTCCACGATGACCGACCTATACTCTGCATCATCTCCCTCAGACACACAGCCCACAATAGCTGAATCATCAGAGTATTTCTGCAGATGACAGCTGTTGGTGTTGTAGGTGAAGTCTGAGGTGTAGAGTGTGAAGAAGAACGGTGACAGTACTGTTCCCTGCGGAGCTCCAGTACTGCAGACTACCACCTCAGAGACACAGTCGTGCAGACGCACGAACTGTGGTCGGTTGGTCAGGTAGTCCATGGACCATCCCACCAGTCGCTCATCCACTCCTGCTCGCTCCAACTTCCCTCGTAGCAGTCCAGGCTGGATGGTGTTGAAGGCGCTGGAGAAGTCAAACAACATCATTCTCACAGCGCTCCCAGCAGTCTCCAGGTGAGTCAAGGCCCGGTGCTGCAGGTAGATGATGGCGTCTTCTACCCCGATTCTTGGCCTATAGGTGAACTGCAGCGGTTCGATTGTGGTGCTCACCACAGAGCGGAGATGCTTGAGGACGAGTCTCTCCATGGTTTTCATGAGGTGGGAGGTGAGGGCGACCAGCCTGTGGTGGTTCGGCTCCTTCGGGTGCAATGTCTTCGGAACCAGAACCACACAAGAGGTCTTCCACAGGAGAGGGACCTTCTCCAGACTCAAGCTCAGGTTGAAGATGTACCGGAGTACATCACAGAGCTGACCCGCACAGCTCCTGAGCAGTCTGGGGCTGACAAAAGAAGTAAAGGAAATGTGTATCAATGCTTTTATTCAGCTCTTAAAATTAAATAAACCTGATATCTATCGAACTGCGTCCTTCATTGTGAAGTCGAGAAAAGTTTTTGACAGAAGCTCCTCCCACATGCAGCTTCAGGTGAACAGACTTTATGATAAACGGGAAGCAGATACTTTAGGACTTGTCAAAACAAAGAGGATTTACAGGAATATGATGCTAACTTCATTTGATGTGAACGAACAATTGATTTAAATTATGCAAGCGCAAGGTATGTGATGTGTGTGTGTGTGTGTGGGGGGAGGGGGGCTTGTCTTCTCCAGACTCTTTCACGTCTATCACAGGTGCTCAGGGTGAACCTGTTCTGGTCTGTGAAAAGTACAGGGCACCAGTGGAGGACTTGCCAATTCTGGTGTTCTTGAAATGCCAGTGGAGCTCCACGGTGCTGGGGACGGGCCATAGCACAGGGTCCACTACAGGACGTGGGGCCCTCAAGCACCTTCATGAAGTCTGTTCCTGATTGTTTGGGTAGAGACATTCACACCCAGTGGCCCTCTGGAGGTCATTCTGTAGGGCCACCAGCAGTGCCTCAGCTGTTCCTCCTTGCACAACAGGAGCAGGATGGGTCCTGCTGAGGGTTGAGGACCTCTAACGGCCCTGTCCAGCTCTCCCAGAATAACCAGCAGTCTCCTGAAATCTCCTCCATGTTCTGGAGATTGTGCTGGGAGACACATTAAACCTTCTCGCTGCAGCACGTGTGGATGTTCCATCCTGGAGAAGTTGGACAACCTGTACAACTTCTGTAGGGTTAAGGAATCTCCTCATACTGCCAGTAGAGAGAATTACACAAGAGTGGAAAACCAGCCAAAAAACTTGAAATGACCTCCACATGGACACCAGTCCTGTTTGGAGGGTTTTCTAATTGTTTTGACTGAAAGTGCACCTGTTTTAATTCATGAACAACCAATACAGCCCAAATTGATGAACGAGGCCCTCAGCTGCTGAACCAACAAGAACATTATCAGACAGGTTTACTTCAATTCATGCCAGAACCAATAAAAAAAGTGTTCCTTTAATTTTTGTGAGCAGTATATATGTTCTCCATTGTCAGAAACTTGCAACAAGAACCTGTTAAAAACACCCTCTTCATCTGAATTTACAGATTATTGGAAAGTAACACCAGATTTTTTTTATGCAGAGAGAGAAGGGGGTGGAGCTTGTGTGTGGTGTGAGTGAGCTGCCAGAAAGCAGAGATCAGATCAGAGAGGAAGGATGAAGGAAACATGTCTGCTCTGTAAGTACAGAAGCTGTTTGTCTGCTTGAACTTGACTGTCTGCTCTGTTCATGTTGATGATGGAGGAGATGACATGAAAAGGAGGTCAGGATGAAAGAGGAGCTGGAGGAGAGCAGAGGAAGGAAACACAAAGTTCAGGAGATAAAGCTGGACCTTCACATCAGGAACATCATCCACACCAACCGTACAGCAGTTAACGCTTACGGCACACGAATATGGAGAGAAAATAGACTCACTCTGATTTGTGTGTGCATAATTCTTGATTTGTAACTAATATAATACGTTTTTTGCAAAAGGGAAAAAATGACAAAAATTAAAAAAATACAAAATGCAATTTACACATGCACAAATTACAATTACAACAGCTTGAAACTAATTACACAAAAAAAATCTTTATAAAATACACACAGATCACCTGTTACACAGCCTAAGTTACGCACAAATCTACCGTCAGACTGTTTTCTCTCACAAATTCGTCAATGAGTGATGCGTTCAAGTACTACTAGAATGCTCGTTCACCATAGTTTTCTTGTAGCCGTTTTAAACTTCGATTGTGAATAACATCGGGTTAAACTTGACTTTTTCCTACTTTCTTGAAAATATATTCCCGATAATTAATATAAAAAGTTTAATAAGCGTTTTTAAAACATTTACAAACACTTTCAAGAATAAGAATATTTCCAGAAAAGAGGCTTCGAGCTGCAGCGGCTCGTCTGACAGCGCCTCCAACATGAGGCTCCATCCCGAGGGCTGGTCACCAGCCACAGGGATAGGAAGCAAGCCTTCTAAACTCTTTCAGATCCAAACGGGCCGGTACCGCTTGTAATTTTCCGACCAGAACTCTGTGCATGTTCTTCATAAACGGCAGCGGAAAGCGCGCTGGGGGGCGGGGGGTTCCGCGGGCGCTCTGGTCTGATCCTCCCGCGGAACCTCGCGGGGGACCAGCAGCAGAACGCGGCGATTGCACCATGAGACCCTAGTAAACAACCGCCGGGCAGAGGGGCTCGATCAGCCCACCGGGCCGGTTAAGATCACGGGATCACATGGACAGATCTCAATACCGCGTTCCTCCGCCGTTCTCCCCCGCCCAGGATCCGCTGGGCGGGGTATCAGACCAGAGAAACCCCCCAACACCCCCGCGTTGATGAGGAGCTCTGTCAGACGAGCCGCTGCAGCTTGAAGCCTCTTTTCTAGAAATATTCTTATTTTTAAAAGGATAAGTGCTTTAAAAGCACTTATTTAGACTTTTTATATGAATTATTGGGAATATATTTTTAAGAAAGTTGGAAAATGTCAAGTTTTACTGGATGTTATTCACAATCGAAGTTTAAAACGGCTGACAAGAAAACTATGGTGAACGAGCATTCTGGTAGTACTTGAACGCATCACTCACGGGAGAATTTGTGAGACGTGAAAAGAGTCTGATGGTAGATTTGTGCGTAACTTAGGCCGCGTGCGTAAGAGGTGATCCGTGCGTATTTTAAAAAGATTTTTTTGTGTAATTAGTTTCAGGCTGTTGTAATTTTAATTTGTGCATGTGTAAATTGCATTTTGTATTTTTTAATTTTTGTAATTTTTTTACTTTTGCAAAAATGTATTATATTAGTTACAAATCAAGAATTATGCATGCACAAATCAGAGTGAGTCTATTTTCTCTCCATACCCACACAACTCTATACACTTTATCAGTGAAGTGTCTGGGGTTCTACCGGGCATACTGACGCGCTCCCCATCCCGGTAGCTGGTCGTTGGGAGGTTTGATTCAATCAGATCCACCAGCTCCTCACATTTTTGACTCAGCACCGCTCCGGGTCGGTCCCGCTTCAGCTGCGGGTCTGCGGTTGCGCTTTCGGTGCTGTGATCTAATTGGACCAGCCAACTCGGTACATTTTGATGAGAAGTGTTCCCCCAAAGCTTCGAGTTTCCACGAGGACGGACTTGAACCATGCGTCGATAAGCGACAAGTCGGAGTGAGAATGTGTTGTTACAGCGTGTCTGTGAGTGAGGACTCAGACAAAAACTTTGCACCAGGCCAGATCAACAGAGCAGAGACACGAGAGTTAGACCCCGCCCACTGAGTTTGACGAGAGAATCTGACAGATTGCATTTAAATGGTGTGTCCACTTCCTGTTTCATGAAATGTATAATGAAATCATGAAATAAATAAATATATTATGAAAGATGTGCTATGTTAATATTTTAATGCCACATTTATTTCAACATTTATTTATTTATTTACTTTTATTTATTTAATGCCACTTTTAAATATTTAATGGCACATTTACTTATTTATTTAATGGTGTATATATTTAGCCCCCATCTTAATATTTTACATTAATATTAGATTAATGTAGTGCGGCCTGCAAGACTGAAACAAATGACACTTGGTGTGTACAGAGCAGAATAAACCAATCACAGTGAGATATATTGATCTGGAGGCGGGACATCAACCTCATTCTCTCATTAATTCTTTCCTCCAGTCAGCTGGGTGGAGGAGGAGCCATGAAGCTGATGAAGGGGCTTTAACACTGAATTCGCACACCACTCGTTTGAAGGTGCAGAGAGACAGACTGACAGTCCTCATGAAAAGTACAGTCTATTGTTCTGAACAAAAAAAAAAAACTATTTATGTTGAGAATTACTCCAAAGTTATTTAATAAATGTTTACAAAGCATGATCAGAACAGTGGTGCCTCCAGAAAGTTTTCCTGGGGGGCCACTTTAAATCTTGGGCTGGCACACTAAACACATGACTTATATTTTCTAAAGTCATTCTACTAAACTACCAGTAGAAAATATCAGAACATTAAGTGTCTGCTGATATACTTCGATCTATTGCAGGGGTCGGCGACCTATGGCACGTGGAGGGAAAGATAGTGGCACGCTGGGGAGTGACAACAATCATCACTTTTGTTGTTAGTTTATATATTTTTAGATTTGTAAAGAGTGAGCTTCTCTTTCCACAAGGATCTTTGATCCCCCATGACGTCATAAGGAAAGGATCTATTCACGCAGAGCTATGACTGTGACCCCACCCCCGGAAGAATTCTGGAAGTGCCTCTGTATGAGTAGAATAACTAATTTAAAATATAAATTTACTGAAGTTAAGCTTAACATTATGAGAAGGGGGTTGACTAATTTATCATTATGTAGTCTACCTTACAAGAGGAAAGTGAGATATATTTGCTGATTGTCACGATGGGTTTTATAAAGCATCAGTTTAGAGAGAAAGTTTATCTATTACTGCTTTTTTTTGTCCAGTTGATAAAGGAAAATGTTTTAAAGAAGGCTGTGCAGAGATATAGAACGTTTGGTCTGTGTGACCAGAACTTCTTTTTAGGTGTTGTTTATCACTTATTAACCCCAACCCAGAAGCCAATCAGAATAGAGTATTAACCTGGACCATGGAATAATATTATTTTATTTATTTATTTATTTATTACTAATTGATTGATCGATTGATTTTTTAAAATTCATTTTTAATATGTTTATTTATTGAATTCATTATTTTGTATGGAAGTGGAAAATGGCCTGATTTACTTTTTTTTTATGATTATTTTCTCGTGATAACGAGATAATATCACGTTATCACGAGAAAACGGACTTTGTGAAAATGAGATCTGTTTTCTATTGAGTAAATTATTTGATTTAATCTCCCTAATCCTGAGAAAAACGACATAATGCTAACGCAGTTTTAAGGTTATTTTAGTTTAGAACTGAAACACTCCGACCCATGAAGAAATGTAAAAACTGAAATATCTGATAAATCAGGTAAAAACTTTCTGAAGTAGAAAACAGGAAACAGGTTGACATTTGCTCTTTGTCAAATCTACTTCTATCTACTTCAAATCTACTTTTTACTGGTTTGTTCTGGAGTTTGTGGTTTTAATCCAGTTGTCTGGTTTCTCTTCAGATCTGATGTTTGTGTTCTGCTGCAGATCAAACCAAAGTGAGTCAAAGTTTATCATCAATGAATGATAAAAGTTATTATAATTCAAGAAGAGATTAGAAGAGATAAACTTTATCATGAATCAAAGTTAATAAACCTGTATTCATGTGTTTGTAGTTGGTCTGACTGTGAGTCCCAGCAGATCTCAGTTCTTTAAAGGAGATTCAGTGAATCTGAACTGTGAGGATGAAGGATGGACTCTGATGAGGAACACCAGAGGAGAAACCAGGAGTCAGTGTGGATCTGGGTGGGGAAAAGCAGAAGGTTTGTCCTGTAATATCAGATACATATATCCATTAGACAGTGGAGTTTACTGGTGTGAGTTTGGAGGGGGAGGAGCCAGCAGCATGGTGGTTAACATCAGTGTCTCTGGTAAGATCAGACTGTGGAGTTAGTGTTGCTGCAGCTGTGTGCAGATGGATGAAATGCTTTGTCTCTGTGTTGAGGTGGATCAGTGATCCTGCAGAGTCCTGTCCTCCCTGTGATGGAGGGTCATGACCTCACTCTGAGCTGTCAATCAAAGACCCCTCCCTCCAACCCCTCAGCTGCTTTCTATAAAGATGGCTCCCTCATCAGGACTGAGCCTACAGGTCACATGACCCTCCAGCATGTTTCCAGGTCTGATGAAGGTCTCTACAAGTGTCACATCAGGGGTCATGGAGAGTCTCCATCCAGCTGGATCTCTGTCTCAGGTGAGGAGATCCTTCAGGGTCAAAGGTCACGATTCTCTTCATCATCATCATCATCATCTTTGGTCTGTTTCAGAGAATCCAACAACCACCTCTGCTCCGTCAACCACATCTGATCCTCTCCATATCTGGTTACCTGCTGTCTGTGTTGGTTCTGTGGTTCTCCTGATGTCTTTGGGTTTAATTTTGAGGAAATGTCTTCAACTGAAGTCTAAAGGTAAATAAAATACTCACAATTTAAACTTTAAACATTTTTTTCATCTTCTTCTTAATGAAATCCTCAAATCTTGATCTTCTGTGTCTGAAAAAGTTCTGAAAGAGGTTTGAGGTTCTGAATGATCCATTGTTGGATCCACTGAGGATCTCTGAGAACATCTCAAACTGAAACAGATCCATCAGAAGTTTGATGCTTTCTGGATTTACCAGGACCTCTGTCTTGGGGGAGGAGCTTAAATGCTGGTTCCAGTTTGATGTAGATTCTAGTAGAAGAAGTTCTGGATCCATCGATGGCAGTGGATGAATGGACCAATGAGGTTCTGTTCTGGTTCTTCTCAGGTGGAGAAGATCTGTGAGACCACAGACTGATGAACACAGTTACCTTTCAGGTTCTCTGATTCTTCTCTGCTGTTGCAGAAGAACCGCCTCCTGATGACATCACTTACAGCCACGTCAACATTAGATCATCTGGTTCTGGACCTCCACCCAGCAGAGGTAGGTTCTCCTGTTTCCTCCTGGAGTTCTGCTTCTGAACACACTAATGAAGGACTGACTTCATAGAAGCATTTCAGTGTCCTGGAGTGACCTAGCCAGTCTGTAGATCTAAACCACATAGAAAATCTTTGGAGGGAGTTGAAAGTTCATGTTTCCTAGCAACAGCTCCAGAACATCACTGTTCTAGAACAGGGGTCACCAAACTACGGCCCGTCCTCCACGTTTGGTCCGGCCCCACAAACACTAATATTATTAATAGAGACGTGGATATATATAATTTAGCGTTTAGCTAATATGTTAGATACATGCTTGCTGTTTTGGCTAATTTAAGCTTTTTTCAGTTTTTAGGCTATTTTGGAGTTCAGCACTTATTTCAGCTACATGCTAGCTTTTTTGGCTGATTTAGGTTTTTTTATATATATCTCAACATATTTAGAGTATAGATAATATTTTAGCTACATGCTAGCTCTTTAATCCAATTCAAGCATTTTTTTTGTCTAGTTTTTCAGGCTAATTTTGAATGTAGTTTATATTTCAGCTTCATGCTAGCTGTTTTTTCTAATTTAGTTTTTTTTTAATATCTTTAGGCATACTTATTCATTCATTCATTCATATTTCCTTAGTTGCTTTGTCCCTTTCGGGGTTGCGGGGGTGCCGGAGCCTAACCCAACTACTGATGGGCGAAGGCAGGGTTTACCCTGGACAGGTCGCTAGTCTGTCACAGGGAATATTTAGAGTTTAGATACTATTTTAGCTACATACTAGCTCCTTAATCCTACTCAAGCATTTCTTTTGTTACGTTTTTTAGGCTAATTTTGAGTTTAGCTCATATTTGAGCTTCATGCTAGCTTTTTTGGCTAAATTAAAACTTTACCAGTTTTTTACACTAAGTGGCATTTAGTTAATATTTCACCTAAACATTAGCAGTTTTGGCTAATTCAGGTTTCTAATAATTTTCAGGCTAATTTAGCATTTAGCTAACATTTTAGCTATATGCTATCTGTTTAGGCAAGTTTAGGCTTTTTAAAATTTTTAGGCTATTTGAAAGTTTTGCTAATATTTTAGCCATATGCTAGCTATTCTGGCTCATTTAGGCTTTTTCAGTTTTTGGAAAATTTGGCGTTTAGCTAATATTTTAGCTTCATGCTAACTGTTTGAGCCGAATGAAACATTTTACCAGTTTTTTACGCTAATTTAGCATTTAGTTCATATTTCACCTAATTGTTAGCTGTTTTCTGCTAATTTAGGTTTTTCATTTTTTTGTAGGCTAATTTGGCATCTTGCTAATGTTTTAGCTAGCTATCAACGTCAGTGCTTTTAGTTATTAAATTAAGCATCTTCAGCTATCAACACTAGAATCTTCATCAGCAACATTTAGTTGTCGTTGTCTGTCATTACAGATGACATCACTTACAGCGACGTCAACATTAGATCAGCTGGTTCTGGACCTCCACCCAGCAGAGGTAGGTTCTCCTGTTTCCTCCTAGAGTTCTGCTTCTGAACACACTGGCTAAATTAGCTTTTTTTCTAAAGGTTAAGGCAAATTTCGAGTTTAGCTAATATTTTAGCTACATGCTGCCAGTTTTGGCTAATTTAGTTTTTTTCAAAAATTTTAGGCTAATTTACAATTGAGCTAATATTTCACTTTAGCTGTTTTGGCTAATATAGGTTTCTATCTTTTTTTTTTAGCTAATTTGGAGCTTAGCTAATATTTTAGCTACATGCCAGGTATTTTATCCAATTCAAGCATTTGTTTTGTTTAATTTTTAGGCTAAGTTTGAGTTTTCCTTATATTTCAGCTTCATGCTATTTTGCCTATGTTTAAGACTTTACCAGTTTTTTACCCTTATTTGGCATTTGGTTAATATTTCACCTAAATGTTAGCTTTTTTGGCTAATTTAGGTTTCTATAATTTATTTTTGGGCTAATTTGGAGTTTAACTACTATTTTAGCTACATGCTAGCTATTGAATTTAATTCAAGCATTTTTTTTGGTTAGTTTTTTAGGGGTAATTTGGAGTTTAGCTAATATTTCAGCTTCATGATTTGCTTAATGATTTGGAGTTTAGCTAATATTTTAGCAACATGCTAACAGCTTTGGCTAATTAAGTTTTTTCCAAAAATTTTAGGCTTATTTAGAACTTAGCTAATATCTTAGCTACCTGCTTGCTGTTCTGCTTATTTTAGTTTTTTTTTTTGGGCTAATTTAGAGTTTAGCTAATATTTTATCTTTATGCTAGCTGTTTTGGCTATATTAAACACTTTACCAGTTTTTTATGCTAATTAGGCATTTAGTTAATATTTCACCAAATTCTTAGCTGCTTTGGCTATTTCAGGTTTTTCAAATTTTAAAGGCTAATTTAGAGTTTAGCTAATATTTCAGCTACATGGTAGCTGTTTTGGCTCATTGAGTTTTTTAAACATCTTTAGGCAAAGTTAAGGTTTAGATAATATTTTAGCTAAATACTAGCAGTTTTGTCTGATTTAGATTTTTTTTATTTTCAGGCAAATTTAGAATTTAGCTAATATTTTAGCTAATTGTTCGCTGTTTCCTGCTAATTTAGATTTTTCATTTTTTGTAGGCTAATTTGGCATCTTGCTATTATTTTAGCTAGCTATCAACGTCAGTGTTCTTAATTAATAATTTAAGCATCTTCAGCTGCCAACACTAGAATCTTCAGTGGACACATTTATTTCACAGCATTAATGCTAGCATTATTGCAGGTAATGCTATATATCTGGTTTTTAAAATGCTTTAGTATTTTCTTTTTCTGTGATGATTATAGAAGTGAATTATTTAAAATTCAGCTCTGTGTAGCTTTCTGGAGAGACATAAATGTTTAGGTTAGGTTTGGAGTTTAGCTCATATTTTAGCTACATGCTACCAGTTTTGGCCAATTTAGGTTTTTTTCAAAATTTTTAGGCTAATTTGGAATTAAGCTAATATGTTAGCTACATGTTAGTTGTTTTGGCTAAATTAAAAACTTTACCAGTTTTTTTAACACAAATTTGGAATTTGGTTAATATTTCACCTAAATCAGGGGTCTCAAACTCGCGGCCCGCGGGCAATCTGCGGCCCGCGGGATGATAATTTGCGGCCCCCGTCTTCATATGAAAGATTACTGTTAGTGCGGCCCGCAAGGCTGATATGAATGACAGTTGTTGTGTCCAGAGCTGAACGAACCAATCACGGTAAGGTATATGGTTCTGGAGGGCGGGACATCGGCGGGCTGTCAGAGCCTCCTCACTCTTTAATTCATTCCTCCAATCAGCTGGGTGGAGGAGGAGCCATGAAGCTGTGAAGTTCTTTCTCACTGAACGGGATTCGCGGGCCCCGCTCCTCTTTCACCACGTGATAACACGTGATACACAGCCTGCCGCTTGTCAAAAAGCGTGTTCCTGACGCCGCGCGACAATTCCTCGCACGCATCAAATATTCCACGGATAAATCAGACCCTCGCGAGCGCTTTTTCCTCCTCCACGATCAGAAAAAGTCCTCGTGAGAGAGACTGACTACTTCCGCGTGCGTGAGTGATGCCCGCGAGCGAGCAGAATCTTCAAAGGTGCTTCCACACCGGCCGCATGTCTGCGCGGGTTTATGAACGCACGCTCAGCAGGTGGTATCCACACCGGAGCAGCGCGGTCACGCACGCAGGAGCAGAGAGGAGATTCTTCTTCTATGGTGTTTTTACCGTTCATTAGCGCTGCTGCGACTGTGTGTGAAATATTGAACCGGGTTGAAGACTCAGTGCGTGCACGATTTGTGCGTAGAGCTTGAGACCAGATTTAAAGACTTCGTAGCAACGCGCGCTCTAGACGCGGAGGCCAGGAATTCTGGTGTGCGGCGTTTGCATTGAGCTTTCAGTGAGCGCTGCTCTCAGCTCAGAAATGAAGGAGGTTCTGTAAATACAGACATTTGAAACTGAATAAAAATAGTTTTCTCTTGTCTAGTGTTCGTCAGGTATTTTCTCTCGACACCCCCCCCCCCCCCCATTTCAGCTGAAAACATTATTAGTATCAGTTAATTTGCTCAAGTTAAACGTTTATCTGCTCAAAATATCATACTTGTTAAAGGAGCTAAGCCTTAAACTTTGCTCCTGAGAATGTTTTGACCCAGAGTGAGGTTGACGCGCACCTGATTGCTCCATTCATTGAATGTCCACTCCCTTTGTATGGCAAAAAACATTGACATTTATTGTCTGTCATTTTGCATACATGATTGCGTGACATTACCAGCATGAGCGTGAGCGTGAGCGATCAAAAACCCTTTGCCCTTCCGGGCCAAAAAACCTGTCAAACACTGTGACGTCTTCCCTTAAATACAAAATCCCCCTACTGGGTGTAAGATGAACTACAATCACAATTTTATGGCTCCTATAATACTTTTATTATCATTAAAGAATGATTAAAAAAAAAACTTCTACATAATCAGTTTTATTAATTGTTCTTTTTCTTTTTTTTTAGAATACTTCCAAAACTTCCAGACAAAGTAAAAACAATCTTTCCTTGTTTCCCTCCACAGTAGTGATAGAATTCTGTCTTTTCTCAGAGATTCAGTTCTTTTGCATTGGTTCACTGTAAATTGAGTTTTAGGTTGTTTTTGCTATATTTGATATACTATGTAGGATTATGCACAATATCCATGACTAATGTAAACATGTTTTTATTCACATTCCCTCCAGGAGGGCGCGCCTCACCATTTGAGAAACACTGATCTAGTCAGTCAATATGTGGTTTCTGCAGTCATCTGTGTCTGCTGTATGGTCATTGTTATTATTTAAATTTTTAATGATTCATTTTCTGATTCATTTTTTAAAACTAATTAATTAATTCATTATTTTGTGTTAAAAATAAAGATATTTGAGAACATTGGAATGTTTTATCAGTGATTTTCTTGTGGAAATCCTGATGCGGCCCGGCCTCACCCAGACTCCGCCTCCAGCGGCCCCCGGCTGAATTGAGTTTGAGACCCCTGACCTAAATGTTAGCTGTTTTGGATAACTTAAGTTTCTAAAAAAAGTTTTCGGTCGTTTGGTGTTTAGCTAATAATTTAGCTAGCTCCTCTTCTTCTTTTCCCTTCAGGGTCTCCACAGTGAATCATTTTACTCCATCTTGGTCTTTCTTCATCATCCTCTTCTCTAACACCAGCCACCTTCATGTCTTCATTCTCTGCATTCATTCTCTCCTTTCATTTGTGCTAAAACTCACCTATCACACATCACACCTGACACTTTTCTCCACCCATTCCAACCTGCTGCTCGCCTCTTCACTTCTTTTCCACACTCTCCATGACTCTGTACTGTTGACCCTAAATACTTAAACTCCTCCCCCTTCTTCATCTCTTCTCCCTGTAACCTCACTCTTCCACTTGGGTTCCTCTCATTCACACACATGTACTCTGTCTTACTGCGGCTAACCTTCATTCCTCTCCTTTCCAGGGAAAACCTCCACCTCTCTAGCCCCTCCTCCACCTCTCTAGCTCCTCCTCCACCTCTCTAGCTCCTACTCCACTTCTCTAGCCCCTCCTCCACCTCTCTAGCCCCTCCTCCACCTCTCTAGCTCCTCTTCCACCTCTCTAGCTCCTCCTCCACCTCTCTAGCTCCTCTTCCACCTCTCTAGCTCCTCCTCCACCTCTCTAGCCCCTCCTCCACCTCTCTAGCTCCTCTTCCACCTCTCTAGCTCCTCTTCCACCTCTCTAGCTCCTCCTCCACCTCTCTAGCTCCTCCTCCACCTGTTCTCTGCTCTCACTATAAATCACAATATCATCTGCAAACATCATAGTCCATGGTGATTCCTGTCTGACCTCATCAGTCAGTCTGTCCATCACCATTGCAAACAGGAAGTGGCTCAGAGCTGATCCCTGATGTAATCCCACCTCCACCTTGAACTCCTCTGTCACCCCGACCGCACACCTCACCACTGTCTTACAGCCCTCATACATGTCCTGCACTGCTCCAACATACTTCTCTGTCACTCCAGACTTCCTCATCCAATCCCATAGTTCATCTCTGGACACTCTGTCATCATCTTTCTCCAGATCTACAAAGACACAGTGGAGCTCTCTCTGACCTTCTCTGTACTTCTCTATCAACATCCTCAAAGCAAATGTAGCATCTGTAGAGCTCTTTCTTGACATGAAACCATACTGCTGCTCACAGATGTTCACTTCTGCTCTTAGTCTAGCTTCCACTACTCTTTCTCATACCTTCATTGTATGACTCATCAGCTTTATTCCTCTGTAGTTACCACAACTCTGCACATCTCCCTTATTCTTCAAAATGGACACCATCACACTTCTCCTCCGTTCCTCAGGCATCTTCTCTCCACCTAAGATCCTGTTGAACAACCCACCACTGACACCTGTCAACACATTACCATCTCTATCCTTGATCACCCTAACCTGCTGCATGTCCTTCCCATCTCTGTCTCTCTGTCTTGCTGATCTGTTCAGGTCAGTCTCTCCCTCTTTACTACCCAACCTAGCATACAAGTCATCATAGCCCCTTGTTTGACCTTTGACCCCTCTACTTTCACCTTACGCTGCATCTCCCTGTACTCCTGTCTCCTCTCCTCAGTCCTCTCAGTGTCCCACTTCTTCTTAGCTAGCCTCTTACTCTGTATACACTCCTGCACCTCCTCATTCCACCACCAAGTCTCCTCATCAACTTTCTTTCCTGATGACACACCAAGTACACTCCTACCTGTCTCCCTGATCACATGACCTGTAGTTATCCAATCATCTGGGAGTTCCTCCTGACCCCCCAGATCCTGTTTCAACTGTTTCTTAAAAGTTATGCAACAATCCTCTTTTTTCAGCTTCCTCCAGTTTGTCCTCTTCTCTGCCTTTGTCCTCTCTTTCTTCATCTTCTTCATCACCAGAGTCATCCTACACACCACCATCCTGTGCTGTCTGGAAACACTCTCACCAACCACTACTTTACAGTCACTGATCTCCTTCAGATTACACCGTCTACACTAGATGTAGTCTATCTGTGTGCTTCTCCCTCCACTCTTAGAGGTCACCCTATGTTCCTGTCTCTTCTCCAAGAATGGATTCACTAGAGACATTTCCATCTTTTTTGCAAAATCTGCAAAAAATCTTACATTCTTTTTACCTCCACATCACTCCTAACAAACTCCTCCTTTAAGATAACTCCTCCTCCATTTCTCTTCCATCTCCACCATGATAGAACAACTTGAACCTGCTCCTGAGCTTCTAGCCTTGCTACCTTTCCACCTGGTCTCCTGGACACACAGTCTGTCTACCTTTCTCCTCTGCATCATGTCAACTAACTCTCTACCTTTTCCTGTCATAGTTCCAACATTCAAAGTTCCAACTCTCAGTCCAACACTTGTGACTTTCCTCTTCTCTCTCTTCCTATGAACCCTCCTTCCTCCTCTCCTTCTTCGACCAACAGTAGTCTAATTTCTACCGATACCCTGTTGGTGAACAGCACCGATGGTGGTTGTTGTTAACCCGGACCTCGACCGATCCGGTATGGATATCGTAGGTCTGATTCACATATTTGATTTGGCAAAGATTCTATGTCGGATGCCCTTCCTGACACAACCCTCTGGATTTATCCGGGCTTGGGACCGGCACAATGAGACCCTGGCTTGGATCCAGAATACATGCTAGCTATTTAATCTAATTCAATAATTTTTCTGTTTAGTTTTTTAGGCTTATTTTGAGTTTAGCTAATATTTCAGCTTTATGCTAGCTGTTTTCTCTAAATTAAACACTTTTCCAGTTTGTTAAAAAAAAATGGCATTTAGTTTTTAATAATTTTAGCTAAATTTGTTATTATTTTTTGGCTATATAGGCTTCTAATATTTCTTTGGCTGATTTGGATTTTAGCTAATACTTTAGCTACATGCTAGATTTTTTGGCTAATTTAAGCTTTTTTCAGTTTTTTGGGCTATTTTGGAGTTTGGCTAATATTTTAGGTATTTTCTAGCTATTTTGGCTAATTGCTGTTTCTTTTATATTTTTTTTGTCCAATTTAGAGTTTAGATAGTATTTCACCTACATGCTAGCTGTTTTGGCTAATTTAGTTGTTTTTTCAATGTATTTGGGCAAATTTAGAATTTAGCTAATATTTTAGCTGCATGCTAGCTCTTTAATCAATTTCAAGCATTTTTTTTTTGTTTTGTTTTGTAAATTTATTTTGAGTTTAGCTAATATTTTAGCTGCATGTTAGCTCTTTAATCAATTTCAAGCATTTTTTTTGTTTTGTTTTTTAAGTTTATTTTGAGTTTAGCTAATATTTTCGCTGCATGCTAGCTCTTTAATCCATTTCAAGAATTTTTTTGTTTTGTTTTTTAAGTTTATTTTGAGTTTAGCTAATATTTCAGCTTTATGCTAGCTGTTTTCGCTAAATTAAACACTTTTCCAGTTTGTTAAAAAGAATATGGCATTTAGTTAATAATTCAGCTAAATGTTAGATGTTTTGGCTAATTTAGGCTTCTAATATTTCTTTGGCTGATTTAGATTTTAGCTAATACTTTAGCTACATACTAGATTTTTTGGCTAATTTAAGCTTTTTTCAGTTTTTTGGGCTATTTTGGAGTTTGGCTAATATTTTAGGTATTTTCTAGCTATTTTGGCTAATTGCTGTTTCTTTTATTTTTTTTTTTGTCCAATTTAGAGTTTAGATAGTATTTCACCTACATGCTAGCTGTTTTGGCTAATTTAGTTTTTTTTTCAATGTATTTGGGCAAATTTAGAATTTAGCTAATATTTTAGCTGCATGCTAGCTCTTTAATCAATTTCAAGCATTTTTTTTGTTTTGTTTTTTAAGTTTATTTTGAGTTTAGCTAATATTTTAGCTGCATGTTAGCTCTTTAATCAATTTCAAGCATTTTTTTTTGTTTTGTTTTTTAAGTTTATTTTGAGTTTAGCTAATATTTTCGCTGCATGCTAGCTCTTTAATCCATTTCAAGAATTTTTTTGTTTTGTTTTTTAAGTTTATTTTGAGTTTAGCTAATATTTCAGCTTTATGCTAGCTGTTTTCGCTAAATTAAACACTTTTCCAGTTTGTTAAAAAGAATATGGCATTTAGTTAATAATTCAGCTAAATGTTAGATGGTTTGGCTAATTTAGGCTTCTAATATTTCTTTGGCTGATTTGGATTTTAGCTAATACTTTAGCTACATGCTAGATTTTTTTGGCTAATTTAAGCTTTTTTCAGTTTTTTGGGCTATTTTGGAGTTTGGCTAATATTTTAGGTATTTTCTAGCTATTTTGGCTAATTGCTGTTTTCTTTTATATTTTTTTTTTGTCCAATTTAAAGTTTAGATAGTATTTCACCTACATGCTAGCTGTTTTGGCTAATTTAGTTTTTTTTTCAATGTATTTAGGGAAATTTAGAGTTTAGCTAATATTTTAGCTGCATGCTAGCTCTTTAATCAATTTCAAGCATTTTTTTGTTTTGTTTTTTAAGTTTATTTTGAGTTTAGCTAATATTTCAGCTTCATGCTAGCTGTTTTCGCTAACATAAAAACTGAATCAACTAATATGGCATTGAGTTAATAATTCACCTAAATGTTAGATGTTTTGGCTAACTTAGGCTTCTTAAATTTTTTTGGCTGATTTGGATTTTAGTCAATTCTTTTAGCTACATGCTACCAGATTTCGATAATTTAGGTTTTTTCAAAAATGTTTAGTCTACTTTAGAACTTAGCACATATATTAATTATCTGCTAGCTGTTATGGCTAATTAAGGTTTTTTTCAAAATACTAGGCTAATTTAGAATTTAGTTGATATATTAGCTATTAGCAAGCTGCTTTGGTTAATTTAGGCTTTTTTTCCTTTTTTAGGCAAATTTAGAGTTTAGCTAATATTTTAGCTTAATGCCAGCTATTTTGGCAAATGTAGGCTTTTTTCAGTTTTTTGGGTTAATTTAGAGTTTAGCTAATATTTTAGCTTAATGCTAGATGTTTTGGTTAAATTAAACTCTTTATCAGTTTGTTTATGCAAATTTGGGATTTAGTTAATTTTTCACCTAAATGTTAGCTGTTTTGGCTATAAATTTTTTTGGCTAATTTCAAGTTTATCTAATATTTTAGCTACCTGCTAGCTGTTTAATCCAATGCAAGCATTTTTTTTGTTTAGTTTCTTAGACTAATTTTGAGTTCACCTTATATACGCAAATTTGGGATTCAGTCAATTTAGCTAATATTTTAGCTACATGCTACCAGTTTCAGCTAATTTGTTTTTTTTTTTTTAGGCTAATTTTGAGTTTAGTTGAGTTTTATATTAGCTACCTGCTAGCTGTTTTGGCTATTTTTGGTTTTTTAAAATTTTTTAGGCTAAAATAGAGGTTAGCTAATATTTTAGCTACTATCTCGCTGTTATGACTAATTTAGGCTTTTTTCATTTTTAAGGCTAATTTAGATTTTGGGTAACATTTTAGCTTTATGCTAGCTGTACTGGCTAAATTAAACACTTTAAATTTAACACAGTTTTTAATGCTAATTTTGCATTTAGTTAATATTTCAGCTAATTGTTAATTGAGGGTTTTTTCATTTTTTTTCTTGGTTATTTTGGCATCTTTCTAACAGACTTACAGAAACCATGTGACTGCTGTCGTTACAGATGACATCACTTACAGCCACGTCAACATTAGATCATCTGGTTCTAGACCTCCACCCAGCAGAGGTAGGTTCTCCTGTTTCCTCCTAGAGTTCTGCTTCTGAACACACTAATGAAGGACTGGCTTCATAGAAGCATTTCAGTGTCCTGGAGTGACCTAGCCAGTCTGTAGATCTAAACCACATAGAAAATCTTTGGAGGGAGTTGAAAGTTCATGTTTCCTAGCAACAGCCCTAAAACATCACTGTTCTAGAACAGGAGTCACCAAACTACGGCCCGTCCTTCATGTTTGATCCGGCCCCACAAACACGAATATTACTAATAGAGATTTGTGAATATTTTTTTAATGTTATCTAGTTACTTAATTTTTGTTGTTTTAATTTTTTAATTATTTTTTAGGCTATTTTAGAGATTAGCTAATATTTTAGCCACATGCTACTAGTTTTGGCTAATATTGGTTTTGAAAAAAAATGTTTTAGGGTAATTTAGAGTTTAGCTAGTATGTTCGCTAAATGCTAGCTGTTTTGGCTAATTTAGGCTTTTTTCAGTTTTTTGGGCTAATTTAGAGTTTAGCTAATATTTTAGCTTTATGCTGGTTGTTTTGGATAAATTAAACACTTTACCAGTTTTTACACTAATTTGGCATTTAGTTAATGTTTCACCTAAATGTTAGTTTTTTCTACAAATTGAGGCTTTTTTTCATTTTTTTTCTTGGTTAATTTGGCATCTTGCTAACAGACTTACAGAAACATGTGACTGCTGTCGTTACAGATGACATCACTTACAGCGACGTCAACATTAGATTATCTGGTTCTAGACCTCCACCCAGCAGAGGTAGGTTCTCCTGAAGATTGAAGTGGTCTTCAACCTGAACCCAGGTGACCCTCCAGAATAAAAGCATCAGTTTAGTCTTGTGTTTCCACTTTAGCAGAAGTCTTAAATGGATCTTTCAGAAATGATCCGATTGAGGTTTGATTCTTTCTGGAGCTTCTTTCCAGCCTCTGAAGCTGTGAAGTTTCTCTGCAGTCTCTTTCTGATCATTGCTGATGCTGATCTTCCTCACAGACTGGACTGTTGGTGGTTTTTCTATCTATAAACTGCAGATCTGTGGTTGATCTGGTTTTTAGATAGACTTCATCTGAATACAGGTCAGACCACGAGACTATCAGAGAAAAGAGCAGTCACACATGAACAGACGGATGAGTTTAGAATCAAAGTTCTGTTTAGATCAGCAGGAGTTTAGTCTAAAAAGAATGGCAGAGAATCTGAGATGATCTGCTGCTCCTCTGTGGATCCACGTATCTTAATCCAATCAGATTAAGTGATAAGGTGAATTTTGTTGTGGTTCTTTGAATTTCTTTTTCTCTGTTTGTGTTTTCAGATCCTCCATCAGATCCGTCTGTCATCTACTCTTCAGTGAGATAACGTTCTGATCTGAGAATCTTCTGGACTCCAACTGATCCTCTCAGATGTTCTGGATGTTTGTATTTCCTGAATGATTGTGTAGTAAATGTTCCTCCTGCAGTGAATAAAGCTTGTAGTGAGGAGTTTCTGAGCTGCTTCTTCTGGTCAGGAAGCTTCACACTATCACGTGTCATCGACCACACGCTTCATTTCTGCTAAAACAGATGAACAGCAACACCTCTATAGGTGCTAACACATGATAACAAAGTCCACTGGTCTGCGGTTGGAAAGAATGAATGCAGTTGGTGCATGTGTGTCAGAGTGTGAAATGATTCTGAGCCGGACAACGGAAGAACTGATCAACCAACAGGAAGTGTTGTTTGGAGGTTCAAGAGGTTCTGAGGTTAAATCAAATCCAGGCTTGATTCAGGAAGAGCATCTGGTGGAACTCTCTCTGCCAAACTACCAGGTATGTGAAGGCAAGATCCTGGCTGTACCATCCTCAATACTCGTGTCACAATACCATATCTATCAGGATATATCTAAGGACAATAGATCTCTAGTTTTACAATCATGACTCAAAACTTTCTGAGAACTAATACATATTTACCATCAGTAATATTGTAAAATCTGTTATTTAATGATCAAAACATGAAACTCTGTGACTGGATCTCATCAGCAGTGAGACTGGTTACTGACAGCAGCTCAGATGTTTTCTTTCCTTCTTCCAGACGTCTGCTCTGTATTCACACGAGGAAGTACACATGGATTTCTCCTCATCAGCACACAGTCTTTCTTAGAGTCTATGTCAGTGAAGTTCAGCAGAACTTTGGACCGATTCAATACAAGGAAAATGTGTTCACTGAGTTTGATCATTTCTCCTTTTTATTTTTTCTGATTCTGAAGGAAGTTTTATTTTGGAAACTGCCGGATTCTGTTCACCACATCCTCCTTTCTTGTGTCACATGACGTGAAGCAGAAGCTCTCGTACTGATGTACTTGGAACGTTTCTTTAGTGAGTAAAGAACCATTGAAGAAACAGAAAAGAACCTTTGATTTCAGAGAAATAGAACTGCTGTTTGCAGATAAAAACCAAGAGTCTTGTTTATGACAATATGCAATTATGGAGACGGTTGTTTACATGTTTTAGTATTATTAATATGGTACCTGGTTGTTGTTTTCATTAATTGAACAAATACGACACATTATAAAACAGATTTTTTGAGTGCCTGGTAACCAACCAGTGATGGTTCTAGCAGTGGCGTCTCCTGGCCTGGACATTCCCGCTCTTGCCCTGGATAACTATCTTCCAGTCCCGAATGTTCTTTTTTTGACTCAGAACTATCTCGTAGCATCCACGATAATGGCAGTATTGAATTTTCCTAGCTTTAGTGAATGCAACACATTCACAGTTGGATCACCAATCAGAGAGGAGTTGAACAGAGAGAGAACAAAAATCCTCATGTTTTATTGGCTGACAGCCCTGCTCCGCCCCTGCCCCCCCACTCGCCATGTTTAGACTCCTTTTCCAGCGACCTCGACTTCCAACAACACGTGAACATTCGACGGGTTTTGAGAAAAAGTAGCGGGAAAACGAGCTGCAGCGGACAGGAAGACCGTCTGATCACGTGACACAGGTAAAGGCTGGACATGTTCAGGTGATGTGAACACCTGTCTGATCTGATGACAGTTTGTTAGCTAAAGCGTTAGCCTAGCATGACTCAGTTATCTCCATGTCATGATCGCGGTGAAGTTGGTTGTACGTTGGATGTTTGACAGACATTCGGTCAGGGTCAACCTCTCACTTTCTCAGGGTCCAGAGCGACCCTTAAATATTTTAAGTGTAACCAGTATTGATGTGTCTACGGTGAACTCTGGGACAAGTACAACTGCTGAGCTGTGGGCCGACTTCCTGTTTTCAAAATAAAAGGTGGGATAGTTTAAACAGACATTGTGTTTGAAGCTGTTAATGAGCTACTTATTAAATTCATAAAATTTCCTAAAAATATGGAACAGAGATTAAATTCATAATCAAGAGGTGTATCTCAGGTAGCTAGTGTAGTACTATGATCCAGCATTAATATCAAGTCAATTGATCACATGAAATAGTAGCTATTGATCAGGTCACCTAGAAGCTATTGAGCTAAAATGCTAACATTTAAACGTAAACATTAATAAAAAATACTAACAGTTTTACAATTTTAATTCAAGCGGCATATCTCATCTAGAGAGATGAGTATTATTATCCAATACTAATATTGAGTCAATTGATCAGGTCACCGAGAAGCTATTGATCTAAAATGTGGTCTTTTGGGTGTTGCTGCCCCACCCCTAGCTTTTCAAAAAAATGCTTAACTTAAAATTAATTCAAGATACTTTATTACAGAATCAAGGTCCATTTACCGAGGAGGGGCGCCCCCAAGAGAAACGGAGGTCCCAGAGGCGTGATGTAATCAAGGCCCGACCAGACACACCCACAGTTGGAGTTCCTGGAGAGGCCCAGTTCTCGAGAGCAAGGACCAGAATCTTCACCACCGAGACCTGGACACCCCATGGCTCCGATGTGGTTTGATCCCCTGTTCTAGATCTTAAATCTTGGGGATCCCACTCCCGGCATGGAGAGGAGGCCGCCGAGCCCAGGAGACCGGCACCAGAGAGACAAGACCACCAGACCGAGGGTCCCCGCCCCCCCCCCAGGGATAGGGTAGGGGACAGAGGGTCGAAAGTCCCACCTTCCTTGTGTGATGCATGCGTGTTTGTTTGTTAGAGTGTATATTTTGAGGTGTTAGAGGTGTGTGTACTACAAGGTGCGGTTAAAATTGGTGAGTAGGGCCTTGACAGGACATCTCCTGATCGCTCACAGTGATGCCCCGTCACCCTCTCACCAACGGCCCTACATGTCTATGGTACGAGGACATCTACTGCTTGCTGGCAGTGATGTCCAAGCACCCCCCCACCAAGGTCCTACGTGTCTAAGGTGCAAATAAGACTAAGGGGAGGGGCAAACTCATGCAGTGGCCACAGGAGGGAGGGCCACTTGCAGGTAGTCCACCCCCAGCAGCACGCCGCAATACAACCACCCTCCCCTTCACCCTAATACATGTTTGTATGAGGAAGAGGGTAGGTTGGGGGCAGTTGGCTGACCGACCCCCAATGGTGGACCGCTATCCCCTCTGCCCCTCCCCCCAGCGTCGGGACCAACTTCTTCCAGGTTCTTTGAATTTCTTTTTCTCTGTTTGTGTTTCCAGATCCTCCATCAGATCCGTCTGTCATCTACTCTTCACTGAGATAACGTTCTGATCTGCAGTCTCTTTCTGATCATTGCTGATGCTGATCTTCCTCACAGGCTGGACTGTTGGTGGTTTTTCTATCAATAAACTGCAGATCTGTGGTTGACCTGGTTTTTAAATAGACTTCATCTGAAAACAGGTCAGACCACGAGACTGTCAGAGAAAAGAGCAGTCACACATGAACAGAAGGATGAGTTTGGAATCAAAGTTCTGTTTAGATCAGCAGGAGTTTAGTCTAAAAAGAATGGCAGAGAATCTGAGATGATCTGCTGCTTTTCTGTGGATCCACGTATCACGTGTCATCGACCACACGCTTCAGTTCTGCTAAAACAGATGAACAGCAACACCTCTATAGGTGCTAACACATGACGACAAAGTCCACTGGTCTGCGGTTGGAAAGAATGAATGCAGTTGGTGCATGTGTGTCAGAGTGTGAAATGATTCTGAGCCGGACAACGGAAGAACTGATCAACCAACAGGAAGTGTTGTTTGGAGGTTCAAGAGGTTCTGATGGTTGCACAAGTCAAGAAGCTGCACTGTCATTTCTCTAACTCCAGCAACCGTTAACCATGTCACCCAGACTGGGGTCACTACGGCCTTGACCCTGGATCCTGACCTGGAGTTAGAGCTTTCACCCAGCCTGGTGTTCAAGTTCAGACTGGTGAACAGGATCAGGTCTGACTCTGGTTCTGGAAGATCTAGAACCTGATCTGTATGGTCACTCCAGAACCAGATGAGCTGGAGAGGTTCTGCAAGCATGAACTGAGATTAGATCAAATACAGACTTGATTCAGGAAGAGCATCTGGTGGAACTCTCTCTGCCAAACTACCAGGTATGTGAAGGCAAGATCCTGGCTGTACCATCCTCAATACTCGTGTCACAATACCATATCTATCAGGATATATCTAAGGACAATAGATCTCTAGTTTTACAATCATGACTCAAAACTCTCTGAGAACTAATACATATTTCCCATCAGTAATATTGTAAAATCCATGTTATTTAATGATCAAAACATGAAACTCTGTGACTGGATCTCATCAACAAGTTACTTTGACCTCAAACAAACCTCCACCAGCGCCCTCTGGTGGAGAGTTTCAAACTAACATTTCTGTTGGATCTTGAAACATGTTAGAAAAATGAAGAGGAAGTGGGGGAGTTCAAATCTAAATGTATCAACTTCCTGTTTCTCCAGATGCAAAGAAGTTCTGAGAAGTTCACCATGTTAACGTTGATGCTTTCCAGGAAAACATCTTGATAGAGTTGTCTACATATTTCTCAGACATTTGCTCTGAGGGATTTGAACGTCTCCATCTCTAATCTGCTCCTTTTAACTGCTGGATGTACATCAAGAAACAGAAGTCAAGGTCCAGAAAGCTGTGAGGAGCTGATGGAAAGCAGGAACTACAAGAACCATCATCGAAAACTACGGTTTTCTGTTAAATCACTGGAACAGCCAGAAACTGGAGATCTGGCGCCCCCTACAGCTGACAGGAGAGGAGCACATGCACCTGACAGCTGAGAGACACTGGAGAGGTGAGGACTAGAAAAGGTGAGGGGGGGGGGGGGGATGATCTTCTTAACAGTTTTAAATTGACCAACATGGATATAACTTTTAGGATCTTTTGTTCATATTTGAGAGAAACTGAAATATAAATGAGGAACATACTGTTGAATGATCTCTCCTGCTTTCCCCTGACACACTTTATCATTTTATTCTGTGGAAGTTTTCCAAAAGCTTCTGAATGGGGGGGTTAATTATGTTTATAGAATTGTTTTTTCAGATAAACTATAACAGACTTTATTGTGTTTTTTTTCCAGATGACTTTTGGGCTTGAAAACTCTGACATAATCTGGCAACACTGTAGAAAAATCCAGAAAAGCGCAGTGCTAGAAACAGCTAAGAACTGTTAAATCTAAATATTAATCTTCAATCTAAATAATAATGTTAAATCTTAAATTTAAATCAAAATGGTAAATGGTGATGTAAATCTAAATATTCTGCTTAAATGTTAAATACAAATATTCACTTTATCCATCCATCCATCCATCTTCTTCCGCTTCATCCGGGACCGGGTCGCGGGGGCAGCAGTCTAAGCAAAGATACCCAGACTTCCCTCTCCCCGGCCACTTCCTCCAGCTCCTCTGGGGGGACCCCGAAGCGTTCCCAGGACCAGCCGAGAAACATAGTCTCTCCAACGTGTCCTGGGTCTTCCCCGGGGCCTCCGCCCAGTGGGACATGCCCGGAACACCTCTCCAGGGAGGCGTCCAGGAGGCATCCGGATCAGATGTCCGATCCACCTCAACTGACTCCTCTGGATGCGGAGGAGAAGCGGCTCTACTCCGAGCTCTCTCCTGGTGACTGAACTCCTCACCCTATCTCTAAGGGAGCGCCCAGCCACCCTCCGGAGAAAACTCATTTCAGCCACTTGTAATTGGGATCTCGTTCTTTCGTTCACGACCCAAAGCTCAAGACCATAGGTGAGTACTGGAACGAAGATCGACCGGTAAATCGAGAGCTTTGCTTTCTGGCTCAGCTCTCTTTTCACCACAACGGACCGCTACGGCGACCGTAAAATGGCGGACGCCGCTCCAATCCACCTGTCAATCTCACGCTCCGATCTTCCCTCACTCGTGAACAAGACCCCAAGATATTTAAACTCCTCCACCTGAGGCAGGAGCACTCCACCCACCGAGAGAGGACAAACTACCTTTCTCCGGTGCAGAACCAAGGCCTCAGATTTAGCGGTGCTGAACCTCATCCCAGCCGCTTCACACTCGGCTGCAAGCCGCTCCAATGCATGCTGGAGGTCCAACAGAACAACATCATCTGCAAAGAGCAGAGAGGAAATCCTGTGGTCCCCAAACCAGATCCCCTCCGGCCCCTGGCTGCGCCTAGAAATTCTGTCCATAAAGACTATGAACAGAACCGGTGATAAAGGGCAGCCCTGCCGGAGTCCAACATGCACCGGGAACAGGTCTGACTTACTGCCGGCCATGCGAACCAAGCTCCTGCTCCGGTCATACAGAGACCGGACAGCCCTCAGTAAGGCTCCCCGGACCCCATACTCCCAGAGCACCCTCCACAGGACACCACGGGGAACGCGGTCGAACGCCTTCTCCAAATCCACAAAACACATATGGACTGGATGAGAGAACCCCCCAGAACCCTCCAGAACCTGAAGAGGGTGTAGAGCTGGTCCACTGTTCCACGGCCAGGACGGAAACCACACTGTTGTTCTTGAATCTGAGGTTCGACTATCAGACGGACTCTCCTCTCCAGTGCCCTGGCATAGACTTTCCCGGGAAGGCTGAGGAGTGTGATTCCCCGGTAGTTGGAACACACCCTCCGGTCCCCCTTCTTGAAAAGGGGAACCACCACCCCAGTCTGCCAGTCCAGTGGTACGGTTCCTGTCTGCCACGCAATGCTGCAGAGACGTGTCAGCCAAGACACTCCCACAGCATCCAGAGACTTGAGGTACTCAGGGCGAACCTCATCCACCCCCGGAGCCTTGCCACCGAGGAGCTCTTTGACTACCTCAGTGACCTCAGCCTGGGTGATGGACAGTTCACTTTATTCACTTTATACGTTTGGGAATTAAACCCTTTTCATGGCGGCGTCAGACAAAATAAACCAGCAGCAAATAGTCACTTCTGATTTACTGGTTTAGAACGGTAAAGCTGACAGCTGAACGCTGTTTAACACAACTTAACATAAATAATAAAAGGTAACCTTACCAATTTCAACAGAAAAATGCACAATATGTATTAGACCAAATTTAAAAAATAAATCGATTTGAATCAGTTTAAGCTTAATAGATCAATAATCGATTCACAAAAGCAATTTAGCACATAAATTTAGAGTCTGCTAGCTTGATGCTAACATTCAGTGGAATTTCCCATAGGATGGCTAATGCTAACACTCGGTTGACCTAAACATACATTGCTGACTAAATGAACATCTTTAGGTATGAGATTTCCAAACTCTTTGAAGGAAATATTTTTTTTAAGTAACCAATTGTGGTTTAAAACCTCCTTTTTTATCCTTGTACTATCATCTTTTTCTTTAAAAAAAGTGTACTTCTATAGTGTGACTGCCACCTAGTGGCCAAACTGAAACGCTCCCCAGGAGAAGCAGAACAATGTTTACAATGTTAATGATCTGAACATTTTTGTTAGAGAATTAATGTAAAAAATTATAATATTAACGATCTCATTATTTCACTAATAAATTTTACAATATGTGAACTGGATCAGATTAATATAAATATACCTTTGCATAATTTTTTATAACAAAAATTGAGGAAATCCACCAGCGACTTCAGCCTTCCTTAAACCCAAATTCAATCCCTGCTGCTCTGACTCCCCCACTACACTTATTTCTGAATTTAACCTGCCGTCTGTTAATCAAATTAGTGAACTCATCGCTCATCACCTGCATCATTCACGCTTCACTTACGACTGGAACTGTCCCGTCTGGGGAAGACCCCTCCAACCTCGACCAATATTAACTGTTGCCACTCAACTCCGTGCTCATCTCTCCAGTAACAATTCATATGAACATTTCCAGTCTGGAGCTCCGCCCCCCTCCACAGCACAGAGACAGCCCTCCTCAAGATCACCTCCTCCTGGCTGCAGATGCCGGTTCAATCTCCATCCTCCTGCCAGATCTGGGTGCGGCGTTTGATACCATCTCCCACCCATCCTTCTGGACAGACTCTCCAATATTGGCATCACCAGTATTCATTAAAATCATTCACATCTCCCATGGCTCCTATCACCACAGGTGTACCCCAGGGCTCTATCCTGGGGCCCCTGTTTTTCATCATCTACCTTCTCCCCCTCGGTTACATTTTTCGGAAGCACAACGTCCGGTCCCATTACTACGCGGATGACACCCAGCTCTACATCTCCTCCAAACCTGGCCCCGCTTTTCCACCTTCGTCCCTTTCTGAATGTCGTCTTGAAGTCAAGTCCTGGTCCACAGTCTCATCACCTCCCGGATCGACTACTGTAACTCCCTTCTCTCTGGACTTCCTGAAAAAACCCTCCGTAAGCTTGAACTGGTTCAGAACTCAGCTGCTGGAATAATAACCACATGCATGTAAATCATTAGAACCAGCAAACAGCAGCTCACTGACTGCAGTAGAAAACATTGCAACAGCAAGAGGTTATACTGTAACGTCAGACACGCTGGAAGGGTCTGACTTTCAGTCTGGATCAGAACCAGCTGATAATATACCCCTATACCCAATGAGGAGGACCGGGTCAGGACCAGCTGATAATTGACCTCTATACCCCATGAGGAGGACCGGATCAGAACCAGCTGATAATAAACCCCTATACCCCATGAGGAGAACCGGATCAGAACCAGCTGATAATAAACCCCTATACCCCATGAGGAGGACCGGGTCAGAACAAGCTGATAATTGACCCCTATACCCCATGAGGAGGACCGGGTCAGAACCAGCTGATAATAGACCTCTACACCCCATGAGGAGGACCGGGTCAGAACCAGCTGATAATAAACCCCTATACCCCATGAGGAGGACCGGATCAGAACCAGCTGATAATAAACCCCTATACCCCATGAGGAGAACCGGATCAGAACCAGCTGATAATAAACCCCTATACCCCATGAGGAGGACCGGGTCAGAACCAGCTGATAATAGACCTCTACACCCCATGAGGAGGACCGGGTCAGAACCAGCTGATAATAAACCCCTATACCCCATGAGGAGGACCGGGTCAGAACCAGCTGATAATAAACCCCTATACCCCATGAGGAGGACCGGGTCAGAACCAGCTGATAATAGACCTCTACACCCCATGAGGAGGACCGGGTCAGAACCAGCTGATAATAGACCTCTACACCCCATGAGGAGAACCGGGTCAGAACCAGCTGATAATAGACCTCTACACCGCATGAGGAGAACCGGATCAGAACCAGCTGATAATAAACCCCTATACCCCATGAGGAGGATCGGATCAGAACCAGCTGATAATAGACCTCTACACCCCATGAGGAGGACCGGATCAGAACCAGCTGATAATAGACCTCTACACCCCATGAGGAGGACCGGATCAGAACCAGCTGATAATAGACCTCTACATCCCATGAGGAGGACCGGGTCAGAACCAGCTGATAATAAACCCCTATACCCCATGAGGAGGACCGGGTCAGAACCAGCTGATAATAAACCCCTATACCCCATGAGGAGGACCGGGTCAGAACCAGCTGATAATAGACCTCTACACCCCATGAGGAGGACCGGGTCAGAACCAGCTGATAATAGACCTCTACACCCCATGAGGAGGACCGGGTCAGAACCAGCTGATAATAGACCTCTACACCCCATGAGGAGAACCGGGTCAGAACCAGCTGATAATAGACCCCTATACCCCATGAGGAGGATCGGATCAGAACCAGCTGATAATAGACCTCTACACCCCATGAGGAGGACCGGATCAGAACCAGCTGATAATAGACCTCTACATCCCATGAGGAGGACCGGATCAGAACCAGCTGATAATAGACCCCGACACCCCATGAGGAGGACCGGATCAGAACCAGCTGATAATAGACCCCGACACCCCATGAGGAGAACTGGATCAGAACCAGCTGATAATAGACCTCTACACCCCATGAGGAGGACCGGATCAGAACCAGCTGATTATAGACCCCTACACTCCATGAGGAAGACCGGGTCAGAACCAGCTGATAATAGACCTCTACACCCCATGAGGAGGACCGGATCAGAACCAGCTGATAATAGACCCCTACACCCCATGAGGAGGACCGGGTCAGAACAAGCTGATAATTGACCCCTATACCCCATGAGGAGGACCGGGTCAGAACCAGCTGATAATAGACCTCTACACCCCATGAGGAGGACCGGGTCAGAACCAGCTGATAATAAACCCCTATACCCCATGAGGAGGACCGGATCAGAACCAGCTGATAATAAACCCCTATACCCCATGAGGAGAACCGGATCAGAACCAGCTGATAATAAACCCCTATACCCCATGAGGAGGACCGGGTCAGAACCAGCTGATAATTGACCCCTATACCCCATGAGGAGGACCGGGTCAGAACCAGCTGATAATAGACCTCTACACCCCATGAGGAGGACCGGGTCAGAACCAGCTGATAATAAACCCCTATACCCCATGAGGAGGACCGGATCAGAACCAGCTGATAATAAACCCCTATACCCCATGAGGAGAACCGGATCAGAACCAGCTGATAATAAACCCCTATACCCCATGAGGAGGACCGGGTCAGAACCAGCTGATAATAGACCTCTACACCCCATGAGGAGGACCGGGTCAGAACCAGCTGATAATAAACCCCTATACCCCATGAGGAGGACCGGGTCAGAACCAGCTGATAATAAACCCCTATACCCCATGAGGAGGACCGGGTCAGAACCAGCTGATAATAGACCTCTACACCCCATGAGGAGGACCGGGTCAGAACCAGCTGATAATAGACCTCTACACCCCATGAGGAGAACCGGGTCAGAACCAGCTGATAATAGACCCCTATACCCCATGAGGAGGATCGGATCAGAACCAGCTGATAATAGACCTCTACACCCCATGAGGAGGACCGGATCAGAACCAGCTGATAATAGACCTCTACACCCCATGAGGAGGACCGGATCAGAACCAGCTGATAATAGACCTCTACATCCCATGAGGAGGACCGGATCAGAACCAGCTGATAATAGACCCCGACACCCCATGAGGAGGACCGGATCAGAACCAGCTGATAATAGACCTCTACACCCCATGAGGAGGACCGGATCAGAACCAGCTGATTATAGACCCCTACACTCCATGAGGAAGACCGGGTCAGAACCAGCTGATAATAGACCTCTACACCCCATGAGGAGGACCGGATCAGAACCAGCTGATAATAGACCTCTACACCCCATGAGGAGGACCGGATCAGAACCAGCTGATTATAGACCCCTACACTCCATGAGGAAGACCGGGTCAGAACCAGCTGATAATAGACCTCTACACCCCATGAGGAGGACCGGATCAGAACCAGCTGATAATAGACCTCTACACCCCATGAGGAAGACCGGATCAGAACCGCTGATAATTGACCCCTATACCCCATGAGGAGGACCGGATCAGAACCAGCTGATAATTGACCCCTATACCCCATGAGGAGGACCGGATCAGAACCAGCTGATAATAGACACCTATACCCCATGAGGAGGACCGGATCAGAACCAGCTGATAATAAACCCCTATACCCCATGAGGAGAACCGGATCAGAACCAGCTGATAATAGACCTCTACATCCCATGAGGAGGACCGGATCAGAACCAGCTGATAATTGACCCCTATACCCCATGAGGAGAACCGGATCAGAACCAGCTGATGATAAACCCCTATACCCCATGAGGAGGACCGGATCAGAACCAGCTGATAATAGACCTCTACACCGCATCAGGAGAACCGGATCAGAACCAGCTGATAATAGACCTCTACACCGCATGAGGAGAACCGGGTCAGAACCAGCTGATAATAAACCCCTACACCGCATGAGGAGAACCGGATCAGAACCAGCTGATAATAGACCTCTACATCCCATGAGGAGGACCGGATCAGAACCAGCTGATAATTGACCCCTATACCCCATGAGGAGAACCGGGTCAGAACCAGCTGATAATAGACCTCTACATCCCATGAGGAGGACCGGATCAGAACCAGCTGATAGTTGACCCCTATACCCCATGAGGAGAACCGGGTCAGAACCAGCTGATAATAGACCTCTACATCCCATGAGGAGGACCGGATCAGAACCAGCTGATAATAGACCCCTATACCCCATGAGGAGGACCGGATCAGAACCAGCTGATAATAGACCTCTACACCGCATCAGGAGAACCGGATCAGAACCAGCTGATAATAGACCTCTACACCGCATGAGGAGAACCGGGTCAGAACCAGCTGATAATAAACCACTACACCCCATGAGGAGAACCGGGTCAGACCAGTAGAGGGCAGCAAACTTACAGGATATGAATCTCTTTCTGGAGACTTCTCTTCACTAGATTCACCTCATTGATCAATAACATCAATAACACTGATCAGCTCTGAACTCAAATATATCCATAGATTGATTAACAGTAAAGATTCATGCTGATAAAGTTTAAGCATTGATTATTCATGCTAATATTTGAATCTAAATCAGTTTTTCTGATCATTTGATTTGGTCGTATTTAGGGGTGTAACGGATCACAGAAAATCCGTGGTCCGAACGGATCAGAGGCCACGGTTCGGGACAAGTGTGTACCGCGGACCGCACCCCCACACACACACGCGTGCACGTGCACACCTCACTTTAGCATGATTTAAACCAATTTTCCGTTCACATCCAATGGAATTGTCGTCAAATTCATGTAAATCCTCTCTGTTTTGACAAGCCCTAAAGTAGCTTCTTCCCGGTTATCCTACATCAGGGGTCGGCAACCTTAAATGTTGAAAGAGCCATATTAGACTAAAAAAACAAAAGTCAATTCTGTCTGGAGCCGCAAAAAATTAAAAGCCTTGCTGTATGTTTCTATATGAGCCTATTATCAAAATGACTACTTGTGTTACAAATACATACTGATCCTTCATGATTAAATGTTTATTTAATCCTGTGGAGAATGACTCACCACGTGATTCTGTTACAGGATGAAGTTTAACTTCATTACTATATGAATGAATTACAGTTTGTTTCATTGTTTTGATGAAATTAAAGAAATGCAATAAAGAAATCTGATGTCATTTTTATTTTTGAAGATTCTAAAAAACAACAACAGTAATGGAGTTTGGAGATGCAATCCACTTCTTAAATGGATTTTTGTTCTCCTGATGATGGTTTTCTGTATTTAGAGGTGGTTGGACTCCTGGGATGTGTCTGGGGTTGAATCTCAGTGGATGAGGTTCTCCATCATCCGGTTCTGCATCTGTTGTTGATGTGAGGAGCAGCTTTGATCTCTGACCTCATCACCAGAACCTCCAGCATCCTCACACTTTCTCCTCTTTGGTCCTCCAGAATCATCAGCTCCAGCCCACAGGACACTTGAAGAAAAAAATATTTTCGTTTATTAGGATATTTATTTCCTGAACAAACGTAAATGTATGCCTATTGTACAAGATTACTTATAATATATGAGTAAAAAATAAAAGTAAAAAGAGTAAAAACTAGCTCGTAAGTGTTTGATTCCTTCAGAAAATAACCCAGAAATGCAGCTCCACAAACGTTACCTTTTCTCGCCAAATATGACTCCTTCTGTTGCTCCTTTGGTCTCTAAATCTTCTCAGGACCTTCATGAAGGCTTTATTTCCCACGATGGTCCTCTTTCATACATTTTCCTTATGTTTTTCGCCGTTATAAAAACTCTTTTTGGCCGCTCCGCTCTCTTCATCTCTCCTCCGATCTGTCTGTCTCACCGTGAAACAAAAGTTCTCCCCGCGGGCTTCTGGGTAGAATTACCGTAATGAACCAATATTGACAAGAAAGAGCAATCTCTCAGCTTTCAGAGAGAATGTTTAAAATAGAGCAAACGGTTAGTGACGGGTCGGTCGAGAACGAAACGGCTCTTAGAACCGGTTCTTTGAAGTGAACGATGCAACCCGGAAGCCAAGAGCCGTGTTTTTTTTCTCTCTCACTCACCTTTTTTCTCCTCATGTCGCACGTGATTGGTCAATATGTGTTTGTGACGTGTGTATGGGGTCAAATCAGGATCAGCTTAAAGTGAACGAAAAAACAGATTGAAAACTTGAAAAAAAAGATATTGTAACTGAAAAAAAACTAAACATTTGAAAAAAAAAACCCTGAAAATTTGAAAGAAAAAAAAACTGAAAACTTGAAAAAAAAATAGAAAATTTCCGCGGAAAGGAACGGAAATGATGTCACCATGAGCTCTGTCACTGGACTCCAGTCTCGTCCCGGTAGCCAATGGGCTAAAAGCCCCGCCCCGTGTAAAATTTGGCTCAGCTCGGCAGCGAAAACTCGAAAATCAGAATTGAAACTGAAACAGAGAGGCTGAAAGTGAAGATTCGTATATATAATATATATATATAATATATTATATATATATATATATATATATATAATATATTTTTTTTTTTTTTTTTCAAATTTTTTTTTTTTAACTTTTCAGTTTTTTTTCTTCAAATTTTCAGTTTTTTTTCAAATATCAGTTCAGTTTTTTTCAGTTACAGTACCTTTTTTCAAGTTTTCAATCTGTTTTTTTTCGTTCACTTTAAGCTGATCCTGATTTGATGACCCCATACGTGTGTTGGCGCTGAGCAGAAAAGGAGGGCGGTAGTTACACTCGCAGCAAAGGAGTACAGCAACACAAACGGAGGGAAAGAGTAAAAGAGAGCCGCGTTTTAGATTTCCCTTCTGCATTTTAACCCTTTCAGCAATTATGAAAAAGCGCCAGGGAGCCACAAGATAGCGCTTAAAGAGCCACATGCGGCTCCGGAGCCGCAGGTTGCCGACCCTTGTCCTAGAGTCTGTTCATCTGCAGTCGCGTGTGGGAGGAGCTTCCGTCAAAAGCTTTTCTCAACTTCACAACGATAGATCGATAGATTTCAGGTTTATTTAATTTAATTAAGAGCTGAATAAAAGCATCGGTACACATTTCCATTACTGGGTTCAAACAATCCCCCAGTTAAAAGCAGCAACTGTCCCGCACAGGAGAAATACGCTGTTCCGTACGTGGCGTCATGGGCCATTCTATGGCAAGTCAAAAGTGTCAAAATTAACCAGGAAAAGCTGTGCCATGTTTTACAGATAATTATTGTTTAAAACATTTAAATGTTCCCACAGTTAGTTTCAATAAAGCAATTAATACAAAAAAAATAATTTTAACTGTTTTATTTATGATTTAATTTTAAGGAATAATCCAGATAGATTTGGTATTTTCAACACTACTTTTAATCATTCTTTTCTCTCTGTTTTAGTAGATTTGGTCATGTAAATGTCATCAGAAACTACATGTTTTAGTATTTTGTTTGTGTTCAAAGTTTATATATGTTTCATTTTTAATAAATAGGCTCCAATGACCAAATGTTTTGTTGTTGCATATGTAAATATTGTGTGTGTGAGGTACTTTAAATTCTCATCAAATATATGATTTGAAGCATTTCCAAAAATTAATTAGCTTTTATATTGTTGTTATTTGTCCCTTATTTCATTTTATTTTTTTTACTTTTCACTGATCAGAACCGTGACCCTGAAACCGAACCATAGGTTTTGTGGTCCGTTACACCCCTAGTCGTATTTATCCGTCACATGTGGTTAAATAAAGGTTAACTACGGCGCTTTAGCCAGCTAGCAAACAGAACAGCTGATTACATAGCGATCAATAAGGCGGCCATCTTTACTGTGAAAAAAAGGATGATGAACAGAAGTGACGGAGTGGGCGGAGCTCTGCTCTCATTCCAGAATCAGACTGCAGGTTCTGTGTTTGTTGTGTTTCTCTCTCAGTTCAGAAGATCACGGTCAGGATTCTGCTGCTGGTTGGAACCTCTGGAACTTTGGTTTGAACCTTTTTGATTCTTGGAGATCCAGAGACCAACAGCCAGAACCAGAACCGCAAGAAGAAGACCCGACAGAACCATCCCAAGAAGAACTCCATGACTAGATCCGTTTTCCTCCTCCTTTACTCCATCTTTGTTCTCTCCATCCTTGACTCCTGCAGAGACAGAGATTATGATGATGATGAAGGAGAAGTGTCTCCTCTTGCTCTTCCTGCAGAGTCTCATCAACAACATCTTCAGAAAACACGTCTGATCTGAGACCTTTCACTCTGACATCAATTCACTCTCAATGCTCACCTGGAGGAGGAGACACCCACAGGAGGATGTTGGAGATCAGGTTACGATGTGTCTGTGGATCATTTACACGTTTGACTTCACACTCGTATACTCCAGAATCCTTAATGTTCACGTTCTTCAGAACCACAGACAGATCTCCATCCTTCATCTGAGGGTCCTTCAGAAACACTCGATTTCTGAAAGATTCATCCTGATCCTCTGAAATAACACGGTTATTGCTGTATGAAAACACATGTCCTTTCCACTTCTCGCTAATTTTCCTCCACCGCAAAGTCAAATCCTCGTTGATGATTGTATCTCTACATGTCAGAGTGACGTTCTCTCCAAGTTCTGCAGTGATGATCTCACCTGCATTAGAAGAACCAGACATGGAGACCTGATTACCAACGGTTCAGTGGAACTCTAACAGAAATCCACCAGATCTCTCATCATCCACGTCTTTCATTAAGAGTTTGAGAAGACTTTTGACAGTAGCTCCTCCCACACGAGCGTCAGGTTTATGAACAGACTTTCAGACAATCGTCGAGCAGAGACTCTGACATTTGTTAAATTAAAGACGTTGGACGCAGATTGAGGCGCTAATTGTGTTTGGTGTGATGGAAATGATGCTGGGGTGGAGAATCTGTGGTACAGGTGTGAGTTGAACATGACTATGACCTGTTACAACACTAGAGAGTCTCATCAACAACATTTTCAGAGAACACGTCTGATCTGAGGCATCCAGCAGCAGGAAGATGCTTCACTCTGATCGTCGGACGGATCCAACGTCGGATGTTAACGTCATTTCCGGGTGAGCGTAACCCAGTGCTTGATCGTTGCTTCTGTAGCTCCTGCTCTTGACCGTGACCGACTTTCTGCTTCTGTAAAATTAAAATTGATTTGATCCACACAGACAATCTCACTGCTCACCTGGAGGAGAGACCGATAGATTGATGACGGAGCTGAGATTCCAATGAGATCCCAGTGGATCATTTTCCTGATTGATGAAACACTGGTATGTTCCAGAGTCTTCAACCGTCACATTCTTCAGAACCACAGACAGACCTCCATCCTTCATCTGACTGTCCTTCAGGAACACTCGGTTCCTGAAAGATTCATGCTGATCCTTAAGATCAACACTGTTGTTCCTGTAGAAAAACACATTTCCCGTCCTCTCCAGGTCAGTTCTGACCCACTTAAAAAGTAGATTCTGCCTGATGTCTGTATCTCCACATCTGAAAGTGACGTCCTCTCCAGGTTCAGGATTGATGATGCTCAGACCTGCATCAGAAGATCAGAGAGATTACAGAGATTCTGTTCCATAACTGGACAGGAACTAGTACACTTGCATTAATCATGCAGCAGTGCATTCTGGGTAGGGAAGCTGTTTAATCACTTGGAGACATTTATGCTCATGGTAACAGAAAAATAAATAAATAAAGTTGCAGAAACGAGCACACTTATAAGACGATGACTTATTCTGTAGATTCTGGAATCTGGAGTTATTCTATATGTTTGATTTTGTTTTTTTCAAATGTTAAAAAAGTTCATTTGAGCCTTTGTTTACATAATAACACTGTGAAATATTTCTATTCAACCACAACGTTTTTATTATAATTATTTGTTTATTAATGATTATTTGAGTCCTATAAATAAACATCTATATTTCGTGCTAAACTGTTCCTCAGTCGTGTCCATAAAAAGTTCAAGCGGCTTTCTCTACAATCAGGAACATTTAGAGAAATCCCTGAAAGTCTGAAGAAGTTTGACAGCAGCTTTTCATTCCCGCGTTTCCACTCACAAACCACTGAACTCCGTTTCCCGCCGGTTTCGGTTGATTTAAAACTTAAACTCACCTGCTGACACAGAGGAACCGACCAGAACGAGGAACAGAACCGAGCCGAGGAACCACATCGTTCCGTCCAGGAGGATCCGCTGCTGCGATGTGACGTTCAGGATCGGGGCTTCGCGGCGCGAGGGGAGCAGGGGAGTATGGCAAGCAAATAGTGTCAAAAATCACCACGAGAAACGTATAGAGAACGGCGTGTTCGCCATTACAAAAGGATTTTTTTTTTTTTTAACATTCCTTATAAAAGTAGCACGCAATATTTGCAAGTATGTATATTTTTTAATCACTTCTTGTAACCATCAAATTACCAAGCCAACATGTCATGATGTTTTCTCTGGGGTTACCTAGGGGTTACAAGTGACTTTAAGGAGTAATAAATACCAGATCAAAGTTAATCGTCTCATAGCCTCTATATATACAATTTTCATGTTTTTAAATTTTTTGTAGACATCAAATTACCAAGACAGGGTGCTGTTACAGTTTAAGAGGCTGAGTTTTAAAAACCTTCAGACTTATTCCAATACTTAATTTATGTCCACTAGCTGCCTTATTCATCGAAACACGAGCCCAGTGATCCACCGCTAAGAGTCGTCTCAGTTTTTTTTACATTTGTCATTTGATGTCGCCAAGTTCCAGGGAACCCTACTTCAAAGACATGGAGAGAAACGGATCACCTCTTACGCACGCACGCAGCCTAAGTTACGCACAAATTTACCGTCAGACTCTTTTCACGTCCATGAGTGATGCGTTCAAGTACTAAGAATGCGTACCATAGTCTTATCAGCCTTTAACTTCACTCTTCAAGCGTCACACGTCTGCGTTGTCATACTCCAGAATGTCTCAGATTACCGAATAGTATCTCTTCCCACGTATAATAATTACTTCATAGTCTATAATCTTCTATAAACACTAGATATTTCATTTTTAAACTTCCGTTGTGATTAATATCTGGTAAAACTAGACATTTTCCCACTTTCTTAAAAATATATTCCCAATAATTAATTTAAAAAGTCTAAATAAGCGCTTTTAAAACACTTATACTTTTAAAAATAAGAATATTTCTAGAAAAGAGGCGCTTCAAGCTGCAGCGGCTCGCCTGACAGCGCTCCTCATCAACGCGGGGGTGATAGTGGGTTTCTCTGGTCTGAGCCCCCTGCCCCGCGGATCCTGGGAATGCGGTATGGAGATCTGTCCATGTGATCCCGTGATCTTAACCGGATTGTTGGGCTGATCGAGCCCCTCTGCCCGGTGGATGTTTAGAAGGGTCTCGTGGTAAAATCGCCGCGTTCTGCTGCCGGTCCCCCCGTGAGGTTCCGCGGGAGGATCAGACCAGAGCCCCCCCGCTGTCCGCTGCCGTTTATGAAGAAACATGCACAGAGTTCTGGTCGGAAAACGCGGCGATTACAAGCAGTAACGGCCCGTTTGGATCTGAAAGAGTTTAGAAGGCTCTCGCATCACTTTCTATCCCATTGGGACTGAGCCTCATGTTGGAGGCTCTGTCAAACGCTCCGCTGCAGCTCGAAGCCTCTTTTCTGGAAATATTCTTATTTTTTAAAAGTATAAGTGTTTTAAAAACGCTTATTTAGATTTTTTATATTAATTATTGGGAATATATTTTTAAGAAAGTAGGAAAATGTCTAGTTCTACTGGATGTTATTCACAATCGAAGTTTTAAACGGCTGACAAGAAAACTATGGTGAACGAGCATTCTGGTAGTACTTGAACGCATCACTCATGGACAGATTTGTGAGACGTGAAAAGAATCTCACGGTAGATTTGTGCATAACTTCGGCTGTGTGCGTGCGTAAGAGGTGATCCGTGTGTATTTTAAAAAGATTTTTTTGATTGTCTGCTGGGGCTGTCGGGTGGTGGCCGGGGCCTCCTGGTGCCTGGCTGGGACGTGGGGGGGGCGCTGCTGGTTGGGGGTCCGGTCTGGCGTCTGGATGGGGGCGGGCGGGGGCGCCGGGTGGCCTCCTGGTCCCGGGTGTAGGTGGTATGGGGTGCTCGGCTGGGTGGGGTCTGGCGCGGCCGGTGGGGTGGTCCGCCTGCTTGTGCTGGGGGGGCTGGCGTGGGCCCCTTCCTGGGGGGGCCCGCCTCCGTCGGGGGGCGGCTCGCCTACGCCTGGGGGCCGGGATCACTCCCTCTCTGGCTCTGGGGCGGGTTGGAGTAACCCCCTTGGGGCCCGCCCTGGCTCCGGGCGGCGCCTGTCCTTGCGGCGGGGTCTTGGGGTGGCGGGGGGGTGGGCGGTCTGGCCCCGTCTTGTGGGGGGGTGTCTGTGGGAGCGGGGGTCCCATTAGATACGGGACCTGGGGGTCTGGCTTGTCGGGTTCTCCGCTGAGAAATCGGTGGGGGCCGCGGCCGGTCTGGCTGCCTAGGTCCCGTTGGTGCCTGACCAGTACACCCACAGGGGAGGCTCTCTGGGGGCGGGGACTCGGATTTGTCCCTGGGACTGGCTCCTTCTTGGCTCCTCCCTCCTTGTGGGGGTGGCGGGTGCTGCGCCTGGCGGGTCGGCTCTCGGGGGGTGGGACGCCTGGGCTGGGGAACTTGGGCCCAACGCGGGGGGGGGGGGGGACAGGGGTCTGCCATCGGGGGTCAGTCTGCCAACTGACCCCAACATATCCCCTTCCTCATACAAAACATGCAATAGGGAGAAGGGGAGGGTGACTGTATTGCGGTGCGCTGCGGGGGGTGGACTACCTGCCAGTGGCCCTCCTCCTGTGGCCGCTGCAAGGATTTGCCCCTCCCCTCGATTTTATTTGCACCTTAGACATTTAGGACCCTTGGTGGGGGGTGCTTGGACATCACTGCCAGCAAACAGTCGATGTCCTTTCAGTGCCCCTTCCGCCAATTTTAACCGCACCATAGACATGTAGGGCCGCTGGTGGGAGGGTGACGGGGCATCTCTGCGAGAAATCAGGAGATGCCCTGTTAAGGCCTTCTCACCAATTTTAACCGCACCCCTTTAGTACACACACCTCTAACACCACAAACATACACTCTAACAAGCAAACACGCACGCATCACACAAGGAAGGTTGGACCTTCAACCTTCTGTCCCCTACCCCATCCCTGGCGGGGGTGCGGGGAACCTCGGCCTGGTGGTCTAGTCTCTTGGGTGCCGGTCTCCTGGGCCCGGCAGTCTCCTCCCCACGCCGGGAGTGGGATCCCCGAGATTTAGCAGGGGATCAATCTACATCGGAGCCGGGGGTGTCCAGGTCTCGGTGGTGCGGAGTCCGGTCCCTGCTTTCGAGAACTAGTCCTCTCCTTAACTCCATCAGTGGGTGTGCCTGGTCGGGCCTTGTTTTGTACATCACTCCTTGGGGCCTCTTTCTCTTGGGTTCTCTTCTGCTCGCGGGGGTGGGCGGCCTCTGCCCTGCTTCTCCGCTGGACCTTCGCGGGGGGCAGGTGGTTGTCTGGAGTGTGGGGTGGGTTGCCCTTGGGGGGCCTGGCTCGTACCTGGGTGGGGCGGGGGGGTCCTCTGCGCCACTGGGTGGTGGTGGGCTGCTCCTCGGGGTTGGGGGCTCTCCGGGGGTGGGGTCCCGCGTTGGCCCTCCTGGCGGGGTGGGGGGGCTGCTCCTCTGGCTGGGCTGGGGCCTGCACTCTCCGTGTTCCTGTGCCTTCCTGCTCTTGGGTGTGGGGGGCCTCTGCGGCGGTCCCGCGTGCCCCGGTCTGGGTGCTCGGCGGGATTGCCCGGCGGGCGGTCTCTCTCCGCGGCTCCACGGCGGGTGTTGGGGGATCTTGGCTGCAGCTGCTGCCCCGGCGGGGGTCTTGGCGTGGGGATGGCCGGGCTCTCCCCCTGAGTACATTCCATCACCACCCACCTCAGTGAAACATAAACACTCACCTGAGCACTAACCGTTTGTGTGACAGAATGAAAGTCTTTATCTGAATGGGTTTGTATGATGGAGTGTGTGAGCTGCTGTTATAGCTGAATTGCGTACATGTGTAGTATATGTATAGTATATGTGAGTATGTTTAGTTTAAATGTAGAGACTATTTTGGCCAACAAGTGTGTGTGTAACTATAGAGCGTGTGTGTAGACAGGCCCCGCCCATTCTAGTTTATCACTTAGTCCTGGTTGTTTTATGATGTTGCTTCCCTCTGTTGCCATCTTATCTCCCCCCCCCACCCCTCCCCCACCTCTTCCCTTTTTCCGTCCGGTCCAACGACAAAGAAAAATAAATAAATAAATAAAATAAAACATAATCAATATAAATAAAGTTTAGCATTAAATACAACAGGAGTTTATACTCAATAAATCCCTGTTGTGACAGTAACATCTGCCCAACACAAGAAGCTCTCAGCCCACATCTGTTGGCTCAGCTGTTGGACAGGACAAGTTAAAAAAAAAAAAAAAAAAAAAAAAAAAAAAAAAAAAAAAAAAAATAAAATAAAATAAAAAGATTTTTTTGTGTAACTAGTTGTAGGCTGTTGTAATTTTAATGTGTGCATGTGTAAATTGTATTTTGTATTTTTTAAATTTTTGTAATTTTTTTACATTTGCGAAAAATGTTTTATATCAGTTACAAATCAATGCATGCACAAATCCAAATGTATGCACAAATCAAGAATCACAAACGCACAAATCCAAAGTTATGCACCAATCAAAAATACACACTCACAGATCCTAAATTACACACAAATCAGAGTAAGTCTATTTTCTCTCCATACAAGACCTTATTTGTGATTTGTATGTGAGAAGGCTGGGGACTGAACAAAGTTGAGGAAGTACCAGGATAAAACGTTGGAAGAAGAAGCTGGACTTACTTATTTGCTATTCATTCATGTAACTGAAATGAGGATAAACCATGTATTGACATTTTGTATTTTGATGGTGAGCTGAGGTTTTTTAAATCTTGACTAATTGTAAATTTTTTCATGAAAAATTTTATTTTTTATTTAAAAACCAGTTTTGCTGCAATTATATCTATATCTTTGATATAGTGGCATTTTTGACAGTAAAGCTTTCAACTCTTAGCAAACATTCATACTGTTCTGTTTTCCAGATTGAAGGATCTTTAGGTGCTTGATGGTTCTGGTGTCTCAAAGGCCTTTTCCATTCAACTCTTGTCCTGAACATCTTCATCCTCACTTTGGATGTTCTGATTCCTTTTTCTCTGCATGTTTTTTTATTTACTTTTTTCTTAGACATGATTTGCTGCTTTATTTCACCATTTCCTTTTTCTACCTTGAACTAAATTTATATTGTATTTAAACTGACCAATCACAATACAGATGAGAAGTTTATGAATCATCTATTGTTTCACCTCAGTGTAATGTACACATCAATGCTCAAGTGAATGTCAATAAACTCAAAATATCTGAATGAAAACTCTAGGACTTGTTTAGGGAGAACACATTCTCATTCTGGAGTCGTTACATGTTGACGTTTGGTTCCGGATCCCTCCGCGTCACTTTTTGACATTTTGGGAGTCCTCGACTTGTCCTTTTTAGACGTGCTAGCTGTTCCTAAAATCGAGGGTCCGCAAACCTCGCGAGGCGGTACCGGATTTGGCACTGGACGCAAACCGGGCCTGGTACCAGATGTAGTGCTGCCGATCCCGCTTACTCTCACCGCTAGTGATAACTCTCGTGAGCTACAAAACCCAGGGGGGTTGAGTCAGACCATGTGGGATGGCCGCAGAGGAAACGGTCTCCATCCATTCTTCATATCCAAATAAACTTGACTGTTTTAATGTCTTGGATTTTTCTTCTCCTTTTGACAAAACAGAACTTGAGGAGACGTCCTAGAAATCACGTCTCAAAATAACCCCTTCAAGAAGAGAGAGAGAGATTTTAGCTAAAAACGTCATAGTTAAAACATCACTAGGAACAATTTTGTCAGGGATTGCGGTGGAGGACCCAAATGTAGGAGACCAGACTTGGTGGCAGAAACATAAACATTTACTAAAACAACTTAAACAGGACAAAACCAGGAGACCAAACCAGTGCAGTGACAGAACATAAATGAGCAGATGACCTGACAATGAGAAACTGAAAACCAGACACTTAAATACACTGAGGTTGATTAACTAAATGAAGACAGCTGTGGATGATTAACCTGAACATGGTGAAACTGACAGGGAAAACAGAACATGACAAAACCTAAGCATTAAATCATGACAAATTTAACAAAAGAAAAACATTTGGTTGGAGTGGAACTTTAAACACTACTTTTTAGTTTAGATTTGGGTCCAAACTGATTTCTTGAATTCAGTTTTTTTATACACAAATAGTCGATCTAACATGATGAAGTTTATAGTTTTAGTGATGATGTTAGATTATCACTAAAGTAGTCAGAACTAATGACTTCAGACACATTTATTTGATCTCTCTTTCAGACTGCTGTTGTTTCATTTGACGCAAAAGAAAAGTGTCACTTTCTCTATTGTGATCCTTTTTTCTTTCCTCTCTTTCACACTCTAGTTGAGTTTGGGTGAGGCTGCTGGCAGCAGATTCTCGAGTCAGGCCAACAGCAGATGGTCACACAAACTCAAATACGTCAAACTTCCCTGTTTTCTACTCTGAGCTCAGGTTACATCCAGGGAGGCGCGACGACTGTGGTTGGCTGTTGGATGGATCACACTGTTTGGAACTCCAGCCCATGCTGTTAACTGCTCTCTGGAGATGAGGAAACTCGGAGCAGAGAAAGGCAGGGAGGAGGTCTGAGAGAAATGTGTTGGATGGAGGAGGAAGACCCTCGGGGGGGTAGTGAAAATAGAGCAGCTGTCCTGGAAGTCCAGTAGAAACACCAAGTAATTGTTAGGGATGTGTCATCAGTCTGTGTTTTCCTGGTTTGAGTTTGTGAGTTAAAGTGACATTTAAAAGTATGGTTTAACCCGAATGTCCCGCCCACCCCCAATTGGACAGTTTACTGCATAACTAAATGCTTTATCTGTTCTAATTATGTATTACAACAAAATTAAGTACACATATCTAGATGAAAATGAGCCCATCAACCTGGACAAGAGCTACAATAGAGCTACACAGAAGAGAGGCGGACAAACGATAAAATCAGGAAAGATTTAAGACCACAAGCTGTGGACTTACAATTCTTTAGGTGTGATTTAGAAGGAATTTTCATGCAAGGATAATTATTAAAATTACACTTAAGAGGGGATTTATGATAGCACAAGTACTAATTAAAAATGGTTAATGATTTAAGTGAGAAAATGTCATCTCTAAAATGTTACTCATCTTCCAGCAGAGATGCTCATTCCTGGTCTTCCAGATCAATCACCCTGACTGTTTTCCAGATCTCCTTTCACTGCTTGCTGCTGCTGCTTACCTGGACCAGGTGTGTTTCAATCAATCAGATTGTTTGTAAGGAAATTGATTGTAAGAACAATATTTCTGCAACTTTGGAAACCACACGTGACTGAATCTACATTCCAAATCATTAAGCCGATCATGTTTTTCTGATTTGTCTAAATACTTTCAAGATACTTTTATTAATCCATGGGGCAAATGACAGTCAGCATCATGTTCAAGTCACTAATCATTACAATATATATTAATAATTATTAATTAATATATCATCTGCATTATTACTCAGAACAGAGTTCCACAACATTTGATAGACTCTAAAGAACTGAAATGGTCATTGGTTGAATTTACTGCTGCTTTACATCCAGCTGGATTTACTAGGGGATGTCACATGTACTGAAATCAAAAGACATTTTCATCAAAAATTTCTTTATAAGTTACATTTGATCATAAGACTCTTTTTGTTGCAGCTTCACAATTCTTGTGTCCGTTGAACTTGTGAGTTTTTGGAACCTCCTCCAGACCACAGCATTGCTTCTTTCCCAGACCCAAGACTTGTGAAAAAAAAACAAACATTTTGACTTTTGGTTGTTATATTGTTCTACATTGTTGCAAATCCCTTATATTAAACATAATCAGATGAAAATGAGTGTTTTAGTTTGATTAATTTAATAAACTACATGAGTCATTAAGATTTCAGTCCGTTGATATATAGATGTGACTACAGAGTGAACCCCCAGAGTTGCTTCATGTGGTCCAAGGAGCACTCAGTGACTTTCTCTGTTAGCTCAGAAACAAAATAATTAGAGCCAAGAGTGCCTGAAAGTGAAAGGCACGAAGATGAACTAACAGAGAAAAGAGATGAGTATTTTAGTCAACTTTCTTGTTAAAAAATTCACCACTTTTAAGAGCTCGATGGTTTCTGAAACTTTCCATCAGCCTGGAGAATTTTTGTCTTTGTGAGGACACACCCTGGTCTGAGAGACGGATCCATGTGCTGCTCTGTTGGAGAGCAGAATAGTTTCTCTCAAGTGAAACGTGTTTTTATACGCATTCCTCAGTCATTAAAAATGACCCACTTTACTCTCTTGAACTCTAAAGTTCAAACCTTCAAAGAAAAACAAGAGCAGGATTATAGAATGAAAACAAAGATCTTGGAGGTTTATGTAACTTTTGTTAACTGGAATATTCTGTAGAAGAGACACGGCACAGAGATTGACGAGGTCTCTCAAAATAAATAATTAAATACAAAAATTTCAAATTGTATTGTAAAAAGGTTCAGAACTATGTTTCAGTCTCAAGACCCGCTTTTAGCTGATGGGCACTCCTCTC